>CM055902.1:51370213-52570213 GCA_029582155.1 Panopea generosa
ATTTTATTGTATTATCGCAGATACCGGTATTTAAGATAGAACGAAACCGGGTTCGTTAGAATTGATGGCCTATTGACTTAGAAATTAACGTTATTATCCACTCCATAAGCTCCTGTGGCATCATCTGCCAACGTTTGATTGGCGACAGGGTTTATTATAGAGAGCTAATTAAAGAAACATGGCATGGCCCCACCCCGCAAGTTAATCACATTGTTTTCTGACACCACACCGGCATGATAAGTGAGGTAGTAGTGTCATAGTCTATTTCGAGGGGTCAATATACGAGGTTTTCCACTGCGAGGTCTGCTAGTATTCATCAAACTAAAACCATTTAATGTAGGTCAATGCTATTTTCGTATTGATGTACGAGCATTGGTGTCATTTATGTAAATATCTGCGTCCAAAGTGACTTTGTTTACATGTAAATGTATGCAAGATCATATTTAAAGCGTTTGGTATATCTGTTCGTCCGTACGTCTGTCTAATACATTTTTTCGTTTTGGAGCTGTAACTCTGCTTGGTGGTCAAACTGGTAATATGGTATATTAAGCAGGAGTGTTCAGTAATTAAAATTGCTCTGAGCAATTTGTCGTGCCGTAACTATCAACTTAAGATGATATTACAGAGAAATCAAAAGGTCAAATGGGCTAGGATTTCCCATCTAGACAATAGCACTACAGGGAGTAGTCCCATTAAAAAAAAAGTGGCATAGGCAATAAAAACATAACGACAGTTAGCCACGTACATCTCCCATGGTCCAGTGGTAGAGCAGCGAACCCAGGAATGGAGGGTCGTGGGTTGATGCACCTCCACAGCTACGTGTGGTGTCCTTGAGCAAAACACGTTTCCGCAGTGCTTAGCACTGGTACTACCCGGGAAGACTTCGAGTGTGATTTGTATAAGTTTTAATTACTTGTTTAACATTTGAAGTAAAATAGATAAGTGTTCAAAGTTCAAGGTCAAGTACGTTGTTGCAAGGGCCAAAATGACAATGGTTAAGTTTTCCGATTTCAATAATAGAAAACAACCAGTCATGTGCAACGTCCGCAATCCAGTTTGTTTGAATATTTAGCGCCAATTAATGCCATCGAGGGCTTACAGACGATCAGTTAACCTAACCACTATTTCCTGGATTCTGGAAGGTTATCAAATACTCAAACAAACCCATCTATGCAATTTACTGATACCTTTCTCACTTGATTCAGCCGTGAGAGACGAATGGCAATGAACCATATTGCACAGCTGTATCCCTTTTATATAATAGAAAGGAAATCGAGGATCTGCATATTTGTCGTCTCAATTTGCACCATGCAATTGTGTAATTTTCATAAATAATGTAAACGTAAAATTTATCTAAATATCCCTTAATACTGATGCCAATGTTAAGTATTTGTAAATGAGTACAACTGTTGCCAAAGTTTAGTATTTGTAAATGAGTACAACTGTTGTCAAAGTTTAGTATTTGTAAATGAGTACAACTGTTGTCAAAGTTTAGTATTTGTAAAAGAGTACAACTGTTGCCAAAGTTTAGTATTTGTAAATGAGTACAACTGTTGTCAAAGTTTAGTATTTGTAAAAGAGTACAACTGTTGCCAAAGGTCAGTATTTGTTAATGTGTACAACTGTTGCCAAAGGTCAGTATTTGTAAATGAGTACAACTGTTGCCAAAGGTCAGTATTTGTAAATGAGTACAACTGTTGCCAAAGGTTAGTATTTGTAAACAAGCACAACTGTTGTCAAAGATTAGTATTTGTAAATGAGTACAACTGCTGCCAAAGGTTAGTATTTGTAATTGAGTACAACTGTTGCCAAAGGTCAGTATTTGTAAATGAGTACAACTGTTGCCAAAGGTTAGTATTTGTTAATGAGTATAATATTCCCAAAGTTTAGTATTTGCAAATGAGTACAACTGTTGCCAAAGGTTAGTATTTGTAAATGAGCACAACTGTTGCCAAAGTTTAGTATTTGTAAATGAGTACAACTGTTGCCAAAGGTCAGTTTTTATAAATGAGTACAACTGTTGCCAAAAGTAAGTATTTGTAAATGAGTACAACTGTTGCCAAAGGTCAGTATTTGTAAATGAGTACAACTGTTGCCAAAGGTCAGTATTTGTAAATGAGTACAACTGTTGCCAAAGGTTAGTATTTGTAAATGAATATAATATTGCCAAAGTTTAGTATTTGTAAATGAGAACAACTGTTACCAAAGGTCAGTATTTGTTAATGAGTACAACTGTTGCCAAAGGCCACTATTTGTTAATGAGTACAACTGTTGCCAAAGGTTAGTATTTGTAAATGAGTATAATAAATCCAAAGTTTAGTATTTCTAAATGAGTATAATATTCCCAAAAGTTAGTATTTGTAAATGAGTACAACTATTGTCAAAGGTTAGTATTTGTAAATGAGTATAATATTTCCAAAGGTAAGTTTTTGTAAATGAGTACAACTGTTGCCAAAGGTTAGTATTTGTAAATGAGTACAACTGTTGACAAAGGTCAGTATTTGTAAATGAGTACAACTGTTACCAAAGGGTAGTATTTGTAAATGAGTATAATATTCCCAAAGGTCAGTATTTGTAAATGAGTACAACTGTTGTCAAAGTTTAGTATTTGTAAATGAGTATAATATTCCCAAAGTTAGTTTTTGTAAATGAGTACAACTGTTGCCAAAGGTTAGTATTTTTGTAAATGAGTATAATATTCCCAAAGGTTAGTATTTGTAAATGAGTACAACTGTTGTCAAAGATTAGTATTTGTAAATGAGTACAATTGCTGCCAAATGTTAGTATTTGTAAATGAGTATAATATTCCCAAAGGTTAGCATTTGTAAATGAGTACAACTGTTGTCAAAGATTAGTATTTGTAAATGAGTACAACGGTTGCCAAAGTTTAGTATTTGTAAATGAGTACAACTGTTGTCAAAGGGTAGTATTTGTAAATGAGTACAACTGTTGCCAAAGGTCAGTATTTGTAAATGAGTACAATTGTTGTCAAAGGTTAGTATTTTTTGTAAATGAGTACAACTGTTGCCAAAGGTCAGTATTTGTAAATGAGTATAATATTCCCAAAGGTTAGTTTTGTAAATGAGTACAACTGTTGTCAAAGGGTAGTATTTGTAAATAAGTACAACTTTTGTCAAAGGTTAGTATTTGTAAATGAGTATAATATTCCCAAAGGTCAGTATTTGTAAATGAGTACAACTGTTGTGAAAAGTTAGTATTTGTAAATGAGTATAATATTCCTAAAGGTTAGTTTTTGTAAATGAGTACAACTGTTGTCAAAGATTAGTATTTGTAAATGAGTATAATATTCCCAAAGGTTAGTATTTTTGTAAATGAGTACAACTGTCGTCAAAGATTAGTATTTGTAAATGAGTACAACTGCTGCCAAAGGTCAGTATTTGTAAATGAGTACAACTGTTGCAAAAGATCAGTATTTGTAAATGAGTACCACTGTTGTCAAAGGTTAGTATTTGTAAATGAGTATAATATTCCCAAAGGTTAGTATTTGTAAATGAGTATAACTGTTGTCAAAAGTTAGTATTTGTAAATGAGTACAACTGTTGCCAAAGGGTAGTATTTGTAAATGAGTATAATATTCCCAAAGGTCAGTATTTGTAAAGGAGTACAACTGTTGTCAAAGGTTAGTATTTGTAAATGAGTATAATATTCCCAAAGGTTAGTTTTTGTAAATGAGTACAACTGTTGCCAAAGGTTAGTATTTTTGTAAATGAGTATAATATTCCCAAAGGTTAGTATTTGTTAATGAATACAACTGTTGTCAAAGATTAATATTTGTAAATGAGTACAACTGCTGCCAAAGGTCAGTATTTGTAAATGAGTACAACTGTTGTCAAAGGTTAGTATTTGTAAATGAGTACAACTGTTGCCAATGGTCAGTATTTGTAAATGAGTACAACTGTTGTCAAAGGTTAGTATTTGTAATTAAGTATAATATTCCCAAAGGTTAGTATTTGTAAATGAGTACAACTGTTGTCAAAGGTTAGTATTTGTAAATGAGTACAACTGTTGCCAAAGGTCAGTATTTGTTAATGAGTACAACTGTTGTCAAAGGTTAGTATTTGTAAATGAGTATTATATTCCCAAAGGTTAGTATTAGTAAATGAGTACAACTGCTGCCAACGGTTAGCATTTGTAAATGAGTACAACTGTTGCCAAAGGTTAGTATTTGTAAATGAGTACAACTGTTGCCAAATGTTAGTATTTTGTTAATGAGTACAACTGTTGCCAAAGGTTAGTATTTGTTAATGAGTATAATATTCCCAAAGTTTAGTATTTGTAAATGTGTACAACTGTTGCCAAAGTTTAGTAATTGTAACTGAGTACAACTGTTGCCAAAGGTAAGTATTTGTAAATGAGTACAACTGTTGCCAAAAGTTAGTATTTGTAAATGAGTACAACTGTTGCCAAGGTTTTTATTTGTTAATGAGTACAACTGTTGCCAAAGTTTAGTATTTGTAACTGAGTACAACTGTTGCCAAAGGTAAGTATTTGTAAATGAGTACGACTGTTACCAAAGGTTAGTATTTGTAAATGAGTACAACTGTTGCCTAAGGTTAGTATTTGTTAATGAGTACAACTGTTACCTAAGGTTATTATTTGTTAATGAGTACAACTGTTGCCAAAGGTTAGTATTTGTTATTGAGTACAACTGTTGCCAAAGGTTAGTATTTGTAAATGAGTACAACTGTTGCCAAAGGTTAGTATTTGTTAATGAGTACAACTGTTGCCAAAGTTTAGTATCTGTAACTGAGTACAACTGTTGCCAAAGGTTAGTATTTATTAATGAGTACAACTGTTGCCAAAGTTAAGTATTTGTAAATGAGTACAACTGTGGCCAAAGGTCAGTATTTTTAAATGAGGACAACTGTTTCCGAAGTTTAGTATTTATAAATGAGTACAACTGTTGCCAAAGGTGAGTATTTGTTAATGAGTACAACTGTTGCCAAAGTTTAGTATTTGTAACTTAGTACAACTGTTGTCAAAAATAAGTATTTGTAAATGAGTAGAACTGTTACCAAAGGTTAGTATTTGTAAATGAGTACAACTGTTGCCTAAGGTTAGTATTTGTTAATGATTACAACTGTTGCCAACGTTTAGTATTTGTAAATGAGTACAACTGTTGTCAAAGGTAAGTATTTGTAAATGAGTACAACTGTTGCCAAAGGTCAGTATTTGTAAATGAGTACAACTGTTGTCAAAGGTTAGTATTTGTAAATGAATATAATATTCCCAAAGGTCAGTATTTGTAAATGAGTATAATGTTCCCAAAGGTTAGTTTTTGTAAATGAGTACAACTGTTGCCAAAGGTTAGTATTTTTGTAAATGAGTATAATATTCCCAAAGGTTAGTATTTGTAAATGAGTACAACTGCTGTCAAAGATTAGTATTTGTAAATGAGTACAACTGCTGCCAAAGGTCAGTATTTGTAAATGAGTACAACTGTTGCCATAGGTGAGTATTTATTAATGAGTACAACTGTTGCCAAATTTTAGTATTTGTAACTGAGTACAACTGTTGCCAAAAGTAAGTATTTGTAAATGAGTACAACTGTTGTCAAAGGTTAGTATTTGTAAATGAGTACAACTGTTGCCAAAGGTCAATATTTGTAAATGAGTACAACTGTTGTCAAAGGTTAGTATTTGTAAATGAGTATTATATTCCCAAAGGTTAGTATTAGTAAATGAGTACAACTGCTGCCAAAGGTTAGCATTTGTAAATGAGTACAACTGTTGCCAAAGGTTAGTATTTGTAAATGAGTACAACTGTTACCAAAGGTTAGTATTTGTAAATGAGTACAACTGTTACCAAAGGTTAGTATTTGTTAATGAGTACAACTGTTGCCAAAGGTTAGTATTTGTTAATGAGTACAACTGTTGCCAAAGTTTAGTATTTGTAAATGAGTAAAACTGTTGCCAAGGTTTTTATTTGTTAATGAGTACAACTGTTTCCAAAGTTTAGTATTTGTAACTGAGTACAACTGTTGCCAAAGGTAAGTATTTGTAAATGAGTACAACTGTTGCCAAAGGTTAGTATTTGTAAATGAGTACAACTGTTGCCTAAGGTTAGTATTTGTTAATGCGTACAACTGTTGCCTAAGGTTAGTATTTGTTAATGAGTACAACTGTTGCCAAAGTTTAGTATTTGTAACTGAGTACAACTGTTGCCAAAGGTAAGTATTTGTAAATGAGTACAACTGTTGCCAAAGGTTAGTATTTGTTAATGAGTACAACTGTTGCCAAAGTTTAGTATCTTTAACTGAGTACAACTGTTGCCAAAGGTTAGTATTTGTTAATGAGTACAACTGTTGCCAAGGTTAAATATTTGTAAATGAGTACAACTGTTGCCAAAGGTCAGTATTTGTAAATGAGTACAACTGTTGCCGAAGTTTAGTATTTGTAAATGAGTACAACTGTTGCCAAAGGTGAGTATTTGTTAATGAGTACAACTGTTGCCAAAGTTTAGTATTTGTAACTTAGTACAACTGTTGCCAAAAATAAGTATTTGTAAATGAGTACAACTCTTACCAAAGGTTAGTATTTGTAAATGAGTACAACTGTTGCCTAAGGTTAGTATTTGTTAATGATTAAAACTGTTGCTAACGTTTAGTATTTGTGAATGAGTACAACTGTTGTCAAAGGTTAGTATTTGTAAATGAGTACAACTGTTGCCAAAGGTCAGTATTTGTAAATGGATACAACTGTTGTCAAAGGTTAGTATTTGTAAATGAATAAAATATTCCCAAAGGTCAGTATTTGTAAATGAGTATAATGTTCCCAAAGGTTAGTTTTTGTAAATGAGTACAACTGTTGCCAAAGGTTAGTATTTTTGTAAATGCGTATAATATTCCAAAAGGTTAGTATTTGTAAATGAGTACAACTTCTGTCAAAGATAAGTATTTATAAATGAGTACAACTGCTGCCAAAGGTCACTATTTATAAATGAGTACAACTGCTGTCAAAGATTAGTATTTGTAAATGAGTACAACTGCTGCCAAAGGTCAGTATTTGTAAATGAGTACAACTGTTGCCATAGGTGAGTATTTATTAATGAGTACAACTGTTGCCAAATTTTAGTATTTGTAACTGAGTACAACTGTTGCCAAAAGTAAGTATTTGTAAATGAGTACAACTGTTGTCAAAGGTTAGTATTTGTAAATGAGTACAACTGTTGCCAAAGGTCAATATTTGTAAATGAGTACAACTGTTGTCAAAGGTTAGTATTTGTAAATGAGTATTATATTCCCAAAGGTTAGTATTAGTAAATGAGTACAACTGCTGCCAAAGGTTAGCATTTGTAAATGAGTACAACTGTTGCCAAAGGTTAGTATTTGTAAATGAGTACAACTGTTACCAAAGGTTAGTATTTGTAAATGAGTACAACTGTTACCAAAGGTTAGTATTTGTTAATGAGTACAACTGTTGCCAAAGGTTAGTATTTGTTAATGAGTACAACTGTTGCCAAAGTTTAGTATTTGTAAATGAGTAAAACTGTTGCCAAGGTTTTTATTTGTTAATGAGTACAACTGTTTCCAAAGTTTAGTATTTGTAACTGAGTACAACTGTTGCCAAAGGTAAGTATTTGTAAATGAGTACAACTGTTGCCAAAGGTTAGTATTTGTAAATGAGTACAACTGTTGCCTAAGGTTAGTATTTGTTAATGAGTACAACTGTTGCCTAAGGTTAGTATTTGTTAATGAGTACAACTGTTGCCAAAGTTTAGTATTTGTAACTGAGTACAACTGTTGCCAAAGGTAAGTATTTGTAAATGAGTACAACTGTTGCCAAAGTTTAGTATCTTTAACTGAGTACAACTGTTGCCAAAGGTTAGTATTTGTTAATGAGTACAACTGTTGCCAAGGTTAAGTATTTGTAAATGAGTACAACTGTTGCCAAAGGTCAGTATTTGTAAATGAGTACAACTGTTGCCGAAGTTTAGTATTTGTAAATGAGTACAACTGTTGCCAAAGGTGAGTATTTGTTAATGAGTACAACTGTTGCCAAAGTTTAGTATTTGTAACTTAGTACAACTGTTGCCAAAAATAAGTATTTGTAAATGAGTACAACTCTTACCAAAGGTTAGTATTTGTAAATGAGTACAACTGTTGCCTAAGGTTAGTATTTGTTAATGATTAAAACTGTTGCTAACGTTTAGTATTTGTGAATGAGTACAACTGTTGTCAAAGGTTAGTATTTGTAAATGAGTACAACTGTTGCCAAAGGTCAGTATTTGTAAATGGATACAACTGTTGTCAAAGGTTAGTATTTGTAAATGAATAAAATATTCCCAAAGGTCAGTATTTGTAAATGAGTATAATGTTCCCAAAGGTTAGTTTTTGTAAATGAGTACAACTGTTGCCAAAGGTTAGTATTTTTGTAAATGAGTATAATATTCCAAAATGTTAGTATTTGTAAATGAGTACAACTTTTGTCAAAGATAAGTATTTATAAATGAGTACAACTGCTGCCAAAGGTCACTATTTGTAAATGAGTACAACTGTTGCCAAAGGTAAGTATTTGTTAATGAGTACAACTGTTGCCAAATTTTAGTATTTGTAACTGAGTACAACTGTTGCCAAAGGTAAGTATTTGTAAATGAGTACAACTGTTGCCAAAGGTTAGTATTTGTAAATGAGTACAACTGTTGCCAAAGGTTAGTTTTTGTTAATGAGTACAAATGTTGTCAAAGTTTAGTATTTGTAACTGAGTACAACTGTTGCCAAAGGTAAGTATTTGTGTATTTGTAAATGAGAACAACTGTTACCAAAGGTTAGTATTTGTAAATGAGTACAACTGTTGCCAAATGTAAGTATTTGTTAATGTGTACAACTGTTGCCAAAGGTTAGTATTTGTAAATGAGTACAACTGTTGCCAAAGGTTATTATTTGTAAATGAGTATAATATTCCCAAAGTTTAGTATTGGTAAATAAGTACAACTGTTGTCAGCTATATTAGTATTTGTAAATGAGTACAACTGCAGCCAAAGGTTAGTATTTGTAAATGAGTATAATATTTCCAAAGTTAAGTATTTGTAAATAAGTACAACTATTGTCAAAGATTAGTATTTGTAAATGAGTACAACTGTTGCCAAAGTTTAGTATTTGGAAATGATTACAACTGTTGCCAAAGTATAGTATTTTGGAAATGAATATAACTGGTTCCAAATACTCTTTCTTCAGTTTAAACATATTTTATTTCAATATATTTATACGATGTGTCAACAGCAAATTGATGAACAATAATAGAAAAAAAATGATAAAAAACGAAAGCAAACTGCTTTGGAAATTCTTCTCCTAGTCGTACTTTATATTACACATTTGTGGCAAAAAGTAAATCAATTTATACATCTAAAATATGTGAAAATAAACTAGTGATAATAAAAAGAGAAAGATAAGATTACAGTAGTGTTTTACTGATTAATACCTCAGTGAAGAAGTGCTCATACAACATGAGCACAGAACAGAAGCAACTCGACTATATTTTTGAAAAATAAAAAGATTTTGAACTTGAATGCTTCTTTCACCGAAGTTAAAATATTTCGGCAATTTACTTAGGGTTTGATTTAACTTGATTTTAAAGATACAAACAGTTTCAGACGCTTTTATTTCACCGTAAATGTCATTCCTTTCGCGTATAGTTGACGGTAGAAATGAGTTGTAGTAATAATTTGAATGTTCTTATTGTTTGAATAGTATTTAAATTTCTAAGTTTTTACTTGAATTTTCATCGACAAGATCAGGAACAAAATTAGAAAGAAAATCAGGAGAAATTTTTTTTTTCATTTTATAAAATAAAACCAGTTTATGTTTACGTCTCCGATTTCCAAGAGTAGCGCAACTTGTTTTAATATTTATTTTTTCAGCTGATACAAGTTAAGCTGTTCCTGATACAATCCTAGCAGCTTCATTTTGTAGTTTATCTAACTCGTTTAAATTTGGGTAAAAATATATCCATATTCTAAAAGAGCCCTTATGTAAATGGTTTCGACTCTCCATCGAGTTAATAATTAAGTTTTAAGCTAATTCTTTTCCATCTTTTGTTTTTATATAATCGATATATGCCTATATATTGTATAGATAAAAGCTAAGATGTTTGTGGTGTTCTACTTCTTTAAAGGGAGTAAAACAGGATAAAATGCTATAAATGTCTTTAAAATGAAATAATTATCAAAATGGATAAAAAAGCACCTGATTATCAATAATAAATATATACCGAGTAGTTTAGTATGTCAAATCCGCTAAACCGTGACAAAATCGATATGTAATTTAAAAGAAAATCCCCATTCTTAAAATAGACAGATTAAATACTGTTCAGTGGCGATCTTCGCAACGTCATTCTGACGTTTTTTCATGATGAAACAACTTTTACTACGTAAACCTATATAACGGATCAAAATTAAAGCAAAATTAAATCACGCTTGTCATTTAATAGGTAACTAAATGTGTTGCTATTTTAAACGGGAAATCTATTTGTCTAACCTAGGCGCGTAGCCCGAGTCAGGAAAGTCCTTTTCAAAATATTATTTTGGCATGTTAAAATAGATATTTATTGGCACAACGGGGTCAGTGTGTATATATAGACATGGTTTATTGGAAAAAAAATGTTTTAAGCCAATTTTGAAAAATCCTGATATATTCCCTTTATTAATGTGATTATTCATATATACTGGCGGTGATTGATAACCTAATTTGAGAGAAACTAAAGGTGATTCGGTCTTTAAAGGGTTAAATTTAACAAGACACTGTCTGTCAGTCCACTTTGATATTTTAATTAGGTTATTATTAAGAGTATTGGCAGCTATGATATAGAGTTTAATTAAAAGTCCCTTGTGCCAAACAAGATCAAGTGCTTTGCTGGTATCACAGAACATAACTTCCTCACCAGAATCAAGGGCTTCACAGAAGAAATTCTTTAGGTATGGAACTGGTTAGTGGAAGAGCCACCTGGTATTTATATCCGATTACATTTTAGTTAAAGTATGATTATCACGGAAAACCTTTTAAACATGTTTGAATACATTTTTTCAAACACATTCTCGATATAACATAGTAAAAAGATTGACCTGTAGTTAGTCCTGGTGGACAGATATCTAGATTTAATTATTGAACACACATGAGCTTCTTTCCATATATTTGGAACGGTGCATTCGTGCAGTGAATGATTAAATAGAACACATAATGGGATTGACAGCTGATTAGCTAATTAACGAAGTTCATAATTATTCATTAAGTCAGGATCAACAGCCTTTCCAAGAGCAAGCGCTTGTAATATTTCATTTACTTCATTTGGCGATAGTTCGATGGGGTTAATGCTTTATGGTAAAATAGGGGTTTGAATATTACTGCCATCTATAAACGTTTGGTCTCGAGAGAAGTTGTTTTATAAATTAGCTATTTAAAATTCGTTGGTTAGTCGGAGCCATTGCTTTGAAGAGACGGTATAAGCTACTTTAGGTTTGTTGACATAAACGCGTTCAAGGTTGACGTTAATTTGTTATGACTATTTTAGACTTCCGTTTATCATACTATTGTTTAAAATGTTCATCTTTGTTTTTATATATTGAATTTTTTTTTCGTTTCGTAATTTATGGAATTTCACCCAATGGTCAGGGAGTTTTTTTATTTGGTTTTGCATTTTGCACACTTTGTTTTACGGGCCATACTCTTTCTTTGCAGATTGGAGGTAGCATTTGACCAGTATTATTGAACTGAGCAAATATTTTCATAGCTGAGTCATACAACAATGGATATCGGTGTGATGCCGATGTCAGTGTGAGAAAGCGATTACGAAATAAAATCTAAAGATGGATGTTTCATATGATGACAATTCTTTGCTCTTGGACTGGGCTCGGAATCTAGACTCATCAATCCATCAAGATCAAGAAAGGGAGCTCACGTCATTGAGAGTGATCAACAGTTTACTCAGTGCCTTTGGAAATGAACAATGCATACCTGTGGGAAGCTGTATTGAAGGGTCAAAGGTCAATGTTCCTGGTGACATTGGCGATGTTGACATTTTGTTAATATCTGGTAAGGTAGTTTTAACCGAAAATCTGTTTGAATACATAGCAGGATACCCGGCGTTCCTCTATATTCCATGTACGGAGAAACACTTCCCACTGTTCAAAGATGTTAAGTTGGTAGACGGTATTTATTTACCTACGTCTGCTCTGAAGGGATTAACAACGCGTTTCTACGATATGTTGAGATTTATTGTGCGCTGTCAAACGAAATTACAAATGTCAAAAGATGAAAATGCTGTTTCTTTTTCTAAAGATTCAGCAGTTGGGTTGGAAAAAAGGGAATTACATGGTATCTCAGCTGACAAAATGGGCATTCATCATGATAAAAAAAAGAAAGACGTTGGGAAATCTCTTTGTCAAATCGGTCAGTTTTTTAACGACGCCATTGACACGTTTTCAGATAAACCTAGAAATAGGATGGGAAGTAAAGTAGATTCATCACAGCCAACGTCATCAGATGAAAACCTTGGAAGTACATTGTTTAGAATTTTTACGGAAATTAAGACTAAAATCGATCATTTTGACGAAGGTGGTGAATCGAACGATGAATTAATTGAATCTGAAATGGAGGTAAATGAAACCGGTGATGATGACCCTATGCAATATTCAAATGTCCTGCCACGCATCTCAAAACTACACATTTCTGAAGAATGTATCGATGACGAATTGGAAATGTTTTTTGAAAATGATTTTGAAGCTGCATCAACGGCTGAAGAAGAAGCACATTCTGGTAGCTTACAAGGCGGATATTCTTACCACGTTAACAGTTCCGTGTTAAGCGAAACTGCAGATATAGAGCATAAGGAAAGTGCATACTGTAAAGCCAATGAGAGTCGCGCACCAGCACAAGATGGAATAAATATGCTGTTTTCAAGAATAAGATCAACAGATTTAGTGCCGGCTTTTAAGGTTTTCGGCTGGCCGCGGCCCGCCGTGGAATGGATTGTACGCAAACGACAATGGCCAACCAATACAATTCGGGATGAGATCATTAAAACAGGATGCCAAGTGGTTGCTAAACCGTTGCCATACATGAGTGAAAATGAAAACAAGGTCCATTTCAGGCTTTCATTTGCTCTTTCAGAGGTTATCCTGGCAAATTGCATGTCTGAATCACAAATGATATGTTGGAAGATTTTGAAAGCATATCAAAAAGGGTATCTCAATACAGAACCCCGTGTCCTTGCCTCCTACCACTGGAAGACGGCACTTTTGTGGATAAGCGAACCGAAATCTGAACATTTCTGGACATCAGAAAACGTACTAGTTGCCGTCAAGGAGGCGTTAGCCTTCATGCTCACTTGTCTTGGGGAGAGATTCGTACCACATTACTTTGTTAGGGAAATGAATCTTATTGCTGATTGCAATATTGAATTAGTGAAATTAGTGAAAGCAAAGGTTTCTGATATTTATGACAATCCAGTAAAATATTTGAATTGTTTTATACAAAGTCCACCCTCACCAATGGCATGCAAAATAACTCTTAAAGAAATGGCGCAACTTGAAAATGAATCCAAGTCGGACAACTTCGATGAGCAAGCTGGTGATCTGCTTACTTCAATGTCTGCTGTTTGGAAAAAAGCACAAGACGAGCAAACTGAATTTCCTAAAAAGTTCTGTACCGGCGCAAAGAGTTTTATTTCGACAATAAAAACAAGTGTAGAACAAACTGAAAAAAACGACAAAGTACCTGGCGATGAAAAGAAGGTTATTTCAGGAATATTTGACACATTAACAAGTTTCATTGATACATTCAATGAATGTGACCAAAGTAACGACGACGATAATGCATGTGGTGGTGATAATGATGATGACGACGACCGATGGGCTAAAGCGAAAGACACGGGAATGCAACTTTTTGAATCGGTCGGAACCATGATGCTAAATCGTGTCACCAAGTCTAGGGGAAAGGGAAATTGTCAACCTGCAGACCCAGTGCATGACGGAAAACCAACACAGTGTGATTTCGACTTAGACTAATAATATTAAAAAAACTATTAGCTTATTTTTTGTAAATAATTGGCAACAATACACGTAGAAATAGATTCTGTAAGATGTAGACAATGGTGCCGGTTATGTGATAACCAATGACAATTTATTATGTTTTGCTTCAGTTTACACCTTATTTCTACCTGACATACTTAATGCATACAAATTTAAGTTTTTACAAGAATTGATATTTTATAGCATACTTTAATAGTGTTCCATTTACGTTGCCATGATATAAAGTATTTTACGATATTGGTTTGGAACTATTTGCCATAGCCTTATACTAGTTTATTTTGTTATACAAGTTATGATTGTGGTATAGAAGAATCACTTTCTGAGGCAAGTGGTGTTATGAAACAAAAGTTAGAATTCGTTGGCCAAACATATTCTAGATGAAATTAGTCGAAAGAAATGATAATAAAAACAAATACTTGTTTTTTTTTTCAAACTGAGGCTGGGGAATCCATGCGGCCTTTTTGGTATTGAGCACAGCTATTTTTATATAAAAAGTATAGTTAACGTTTTAGATAACATTTTGCTCAATGGTTTTCTTAATACTGAAATCAGCCTTTCAGACAGCAAATGAAGATGCCGAATCTTTTTGTACTGATAATGATTTTGATAACAATTGTTGTTCATTCGAGGAATTAGACCAGCCAATTACTGTTTCTGAAATACTGAGCGCTAGTAAATGTTTGAAAGCTGGAAAATCGATTGGGAGCGATTTCTTATTAAATGAGTATTTTATTGAAAGTATTGATATTTTAGGCTCCCATTTATGTGATATTTTTAATGCTATTTTGACCTCAGGCTTTTTTCCCGATAAGTGGACAGAGGGAGTGATTATCCCTATTCACAAAAAAGGTAGTGTGATCGATGTTAATAATTACCGAGGCATAACCTTGGTAAGTTGTTTATCTAAACTGTTTACCACCATACTCAATAAAAGGATTGAAACATTTTGTAATAATAATGATATCATTTCAGATGCGCAATTTGGATTTCGAAAGGGACGGTCAACAGTTGATGCTATATTTGTGTTAATGTCAATTATCCAGAATTATTTATATGATAATAAACGTTTATATGTTGTTTTCGTTGACATGATGAAGTGTTTCGATAGTATATATAGAAATGCACTTTGGCTTAAATTGTATAAGCTTGGTATTAGGTGTAAACTTCTACGTATTATTAAGGACATGTATCAGAAGGTTTAATAATGTGTAAAGAGTTGTAATAGTTATTCTGACTATTTTGAATATGCTGTGGGATTGAGACAAGGGGAGGTAATCTCGCCTATACTTTTCTCTATGTTTGTGGAAGACTTGGAGCTGTATTTACAAAACAGCGTTGATTCAGAATTAAATATTGATGATATTGTTTTGATTATGTTACTTTTTGCGGACGACATGGCTATTTTAGGAAAATCTCCTTCTGAATTACAGGATAATCTAAACCGTTTGCATACTTATTGTAATAATTGGGGCTTAAAAGTAAATACATTGAAAACAAAAATAATGGTATTTAGAAAACGTGGTGGGTTGTTACCCAATGAATCTTGGACTTATAACGGAGAAATTATTGAAGTTGTAGATGATTTTAATTATCTTGGAACAATATTTAATTATACTGGTAATTTTAATTTAAATCAGGAACATTTGGTTGGCAAATCTTTGAAAGCTTTTAATACCCTCTTATTTAATTGTAAAAAAATCCATTTAAAGCCAAAACTACTATGCCAGTTGTTTGATGCATTCGTTGGTTCTATCTTAAGTTATGCGAGTGAAATTTGGGGATATACCAAGTCGAAAGTAATCGAAAGAATACACTTAAAGTTCTGTAAACGTTTATTGAATGTTAGATTAAATACT
The DNA here is from genome assembly GCA_029582155.1 of Panopea generosa. Classification (NCBI taxonomy): domain Eukaryota; kingdom Metazoa; phylum Mollusca; class Bivalvia; order Adapedonta; family Hiatellidae; genus Panopea; species Panopea generosa. Next base: position 51,386,113 of record CM055902.1, read on the forward strand.
TGTACAGTGGGTGTGTATGGAGAGCTTGGGAGATATCCATTATATATATCACGATATGTAAGAATCATAAGCTATTGGTGTAAAGTTATTTATACGGAAAATATATTGATAAAAAAACTATATGAACAGGGGCTATATGACTGTAATAGAGGTTGTAAGAACTGGGTATCAAATATTAAAACCATGTTAAATGATTATGGATTCACCTATATGTTTGAGAATAATCGTTTTGTTAATCCCAAAGTATTTCCAAATATTTTTAAACAAAAGGTTATCGACAATTTCATTCAACAATGGTTTGGATCAGTAGAAAAAAGTCCAGTGCTCGAATTTTATAAACTTGTCAAACATCAATTTAAGTACGAGAATTATCTCGATATATTGCCCTGTAATCTTAGATTATTTTACACTAGATTAAGACTATCTGTTAATCCTCTTAGAATACAAACTGGACGATATGACAGAAATAGAATTCCAAAAAATGAAAGATATTGTTTATGTTGCAATTCAAGGGATATAGAAGATGAGTTTCATTTCTTATGTATATGTCCCTGTTTTAATAATTTACGAAAACAGTATTTGAAAAAGTATTACTATCAAAGACCTTCTGTGTTCAAATTTTTAGAGTTACTTAATTCACATAATAAAACCATATTATATAATATTTCAAGATATATAAAAGAGGCATTAGAAATTAGAAAAACAGTGCTTACTGTTTAAGCATAGTGTTCATCCTCATTTCATTTATTAACATTCATTAAATATTTTGTTATATACTCTAATGAATTTAATCATTGCTGTTAAGTGACTATTTGTTTATATTGATTGTATATTGTATATAGTATGATGATGTACTTTGTACAAATCCTAATAAAATATATGTTCTGTTCTGTTCTGTTCTTCTTCTCCGTTCAGGCTTCTACTCGCCTCATATTGAAATTTGAGAGATTGGAATATATTTTAAAAAACAAAGCAAAGGTTATATGATACATGTAACTTGTTTTAAAATAGCATTTTGTGTTTGGCAGAGCCTCGGGTTCCATATTTCGGGCTACCGTCAGCCACAAAAGTTCGGCCCTCAGAAACAATTAAAATATAACCAAGATAAGTCCGTTATAGGACAAACAGTGCACACATAATTTTTTTACAATAACCACAATTGTATTCATAGCCGGCATAACAATATAACAATAAACATGAGCTGTTTATAGCTATTAACCGACATTTACTTAACATGTAGATCTCTATTTTCATTTATCTATGCATGTACATGTATATGTTGTAATTTATAATAAATTATAATGCATTCTGCTGGTGACATTTACATATATAAGTAAGTTATAAATAAAAAAATTAGTTATCACATAAATCAGTGACTCCATTACAATTTGATCTAAGTCATTGCATACTGTACAATACAATATTATAACGAGCAAGTTATATACATTAAACGAAACTGAGAAAATATGTTAATCGTGACCATTGGGCGAAAAATAGTATAAAGAAAGAATTGTAAAATGCTGAGAGGCAAAAATGACAATATATGGGTACATTGAAAAAAAATGTTCTAAAAAACCTTATATCACCTCAAATCAGATTTGTCGTGAACTGATTAATATTTTTGATCGTTGTTCAGTCATATTAGTTCCATTGCTTGTGCAATGAACAAACAAAATGAATGAAACCTGTTTCGTGTGATAGTGCTTGGAAACACAAAATATAATTAGTTTACGACGCTTGATATTTCTCTGATCGCCAACTGCCAACATGCTTCATGTTTTCCATCGGATTGAGCAGTGATGTGCAAATAACGGTGGTGATCGCAATGATCCCCGTAGTTATTACTACTAGTATAATCGCTGAGCTATTTACGATCAGGAAAGGTCCCAGCTCAATATTCAGAAGAAGATAATAAGGATAATAAGAACAAGACGATTACAAAAGTCATTATTGCTTATAAAATATAAAACTGATTAATTACCTAAATTAGAACAATTTCTTGTGGTAAAAGACTGTAATGTATTGTAAACTGTTTGTTTGAAATTGTTTTATCATGAATCATTAAAGAGTATTTGTAATGTATTGCTATTAAATTCAGTAGCTATGTCATGTTCATATTCATCTAAAATGTTTCAAAGTCACTCGTATTGTGTGGTGTGGCAGGGAAACACTTTTTGCATCCACATATTTCACAATTATCTGCTTGTTACGGATTTTTTGTAAAGGGACCTGGGACGTATATTTACCACCTTTTTGAGAACCACACTGTAAAGCTAAGAATCGATTAAATCCGATTTGCATCGTAATAATGATCACTTACTACTCTTTGCATAAGTTAGAGAACTCTATATCACGAGATTGATTTTAAGCGGGAAATCTATTTTGTCTAACCTAGGCGCAAGTGAGTTTATATATAATACTATAGGCATGATATATTAGGAAAAATGTTTTTAACCGATTTTAAAACTTTGAACAATCCTGATAACTTCCCTTTAACAACGAAATGGTACAATGGTGCAAGCGACTAAAGACAATATTGGCCGTTTGCTTTCACTCACACACGATTGGACTGGGGGAGGGGGCGAAACTAATGTTGGAAGAACGTGTGGCCATATCCCATAAAAATTATCTGTATACGTTTTTATGAGGATCTGTTACGTCAAAAAAATATATTTTGATTCAACCTTCATCTTGATTTTCGAACTTTCTCGTCTACTGTAATGGGCTTTGAAAACAAATGACTCACGTAAACATGAACATTCTGGATTTGAAAACTTAACTAGAAAATTAAGAAAACATTCTAGAGAAGATCATCTGGAATCTTCTGGATTTTAGAACTTACTAGAACATGAAACATTCTGGAGAAGATTATCTGGAATCTTCAGGATTTGAGAACTTTCTAAAAAAAATCGCATTACTATATATACCCCGGTTTATAGACTGATGGGCTAGCGCTGCATATACTGCCATACTGGGGATTATTAGGAACGACTTCATTGGACTTAACGAAAACATAAGAACTTACTATTAGACGCGATAGGAAAAGAAAACGGATATTTTAATCTTAATTGTCATTTGTTAGTTTGATGTTAGACCATTTGTAATTTAATTAGGATTTTCCTTCGTTAATAAAGTATTGATCTTTAAACTTTGTTTATTGTTTTTTTACTGGATTACTTACATTAGGCAATTCTGACCGATAACAACATGTATAGAAATAAAATAAACCACACTGTTGGTCGATTTAGATTAATAAAATTAATTTAAATATGCATGTTTTGTACGCCGTGATAATTGAGAATGGCTTTGGATGACTAACTGACATCTCGAGCCATTATTTGAACGTTGGTGAGGTGTTTCGCCAATAATTATATACATGGTGAGTCGATGGCCAAGATATTTTTTTAAAGATCGATTTATAAAAGAGACATAGTCATAGTCTAAATTTAGAACAGTACTAGGGCCATATCTCCGGCGTAACCAAGGCGATAAAGCTCCTTATTATATTTGACTTTGACACTATGCCAATGAAGAAGCTGGGCAGTTGAAACAGAATTACTTAAGTTTGAGAGGGAACATCAATATTTCTGCAAATTTAGAACTCTGGAATACCTTAGTCTACTGGGCTGGTTCATGCTCGAATCTGACCTACATATTTTGCCGATACACATTTAAACCAAGTTTAGTAAAGATTTGGTTAAAACCATTGAGTTAGACAGGGCACATCGCCAATTTTACAAATGCTAAACATTCGTAACTTCATGAACTTCGGAGAAACTGAGCTGATTACCGAACTCTATCTAGACATTACGCTGGTAAACATTCTGATTAATGGTGTTAAAGACTGAATTTAAGTATTTAAGATACAAAGCTGATATAAGAGGAAACCTCGCCATTTTTATTAGTTTTAATAATTTAAGGGCCATAACTATGTGGCTTTTGGGCTGGCCATCGAACTCAGATAGATATTATTTCAATAAACATTATGGTCTTGAAAATGGTAATTATTGTGTGTGTTTTTTTTTCAATTTAGAGAGAGAATCTCATTATTCGGACAAACCAGCGGATCGAGAAAATGATGCAATTGCTATATATGCCATCAGAGAGATATATAGAATGAATCAGGCAAAGCAAACTAAATTTCGGGTGGCACATTTGACGTTTTCCAAATTTTGCCAATACAGCTCCTGGACAACAGATGTTTTTGGTTTTGGTATCAAAAGAAATTGATGTATTGTAATTTTCCCTTCTTTGTAAATTGACCTCAACATCTGATGTAAAGGTCTGGATATTTTTTACAGGTAAATGCAGGTGATACATCATCATGCATATTGATCACTTGTGTCAAGATATTATAAAATCCCTGCATGTAAGACAATGTTACAGACCAGACATAAAATATCAAACTAACTGAAAGTGTGACCTTGATCTTTGAGGTAAGGTTCTGCACCAGACTTACACGCGACATGTCGCCATGTCATATTGATCAATTGAGCCAAGTGATTTTGAAATACGTCCATGTATGCCAAAGTTACGGATTGGACTTGAAATCTCAAACAGATTTAAAGTGTTGTCAAAGTAACTCAAAGTGTGATATTTACTTTTAAGGTACGGATCTGGGTCTTACGTGCGACACGCTGACATGCCATGTTGATCAAATGAGCCAAGTTTAATCCCTCCATATCTGGGTATTACACGCGACACTTCATCATGCCATGCTGATGAATTGAGCCAAGTGTTTTTGAAATCCATCAATGTATGACAAATTAACAGACCGGACACAGCACTACAAGCGAATGGCGAGTTGGAAAGACGTCCAGTCTTCAATGTGGGTCAACTGATGATTATTGTAAATCTGTATGATTTACGATGTTTTAACTTGGTGTTGAATAAACAGCGGATAATTCCATGTTACATGATTGATGGGGCCATCTATTTTAAAGGATCATTTTGACTCTAGACAGGATAGTTTGATGTCAACAAAAGAACACTAACCAGCGATTCATAATGCAGTATGTCAGTATAATGACAACATTCGTCTTCAGCAACGAGAATTTAAACGACGGAGAACTTAACTACCAGCTTCAAGACTAATCACCATCTAGGCCTACTAGTCTAGTCACGCATCGGCGTCAACTTAACTTGAACTCCTAGACAACGAATTAACATAATCTTCAACTTCAAGAATCGACAACGATCAGCGTAAACAACTGCTCCAGCCGGGAGAAGTAGTGACTTTGTCGATACTGTCCACTGCCTACATAATCAACTTATCTTGCTCGCCAAATTGCCAAGAGCAAAGCTGCGATAGTAAACAAGCACTTAGACGCCGATAACCCGACACGAAATCTCACACAGACGCAATTTAAGTGTTGTCAAATAAACAGTTTCAAAGTGTGATATTGACCTTTGAGGCAACAAGTCTGTAAACGCACAGCACGTCGTCATGTAATGCTGATGAATTGAGCTAAGTGTTTTTTGAATGTATCCATGACAAAGCTACAGATCGCATGGGCGTAGGAGCGTTTCAATTATTGGGGGGGGGGGGGGGGGGGGTGCAACCAATAACAGCAGCCAATATGTACCTAGTAGCCTTAAATATTTTAATGCACATTATTTACGTTTATTTGTTAATACAGGGTTAGTATTTGCAGTTTTGCACCAAAAAAGCATTAATACAGATTACAATACACATTTAGTTCTTCAGATATTGTATTTCAAATCAGATAAGTGATATGCGTATACTTGATCGGACACCCACACACCCGGATCCGATAGTATAATCTATATGTTTTATTTAGTATAATAGTCCCTTTTGTTTATATGTAATAAATATCATTGCTATCAAAGACTTCAACCATCGTTACTTCAATGCATTATTATGTATCGGTTTTTATAATACAAGCAAGCCCAGCAAAGACGATCTTATTCGTTAGTATTGAAATAGTCCAGGTTTAAAATAATAGTTAAGATCTCTTTGTGGCGGGTCGGAATCCATCGTAGTGGCGGGCTGAATTCCGTCGAATGATGTAAAACTGGACAGTAAGGAGGCTATAGAACTATCATATACACTTTTTAAAACTTGCCAAAGTACTCCATCCTCTCTTTGTTCTTTGCTACAAATTCTGACGCTACTTGTAGAATGTTAATCTGATCAGTTTCGTCCTTGTGACAGTGTAACAACATCATGTTGTTCAAACGTTCCTGTGACATCGTTGATCTTAAGTAGGTTTTAAGTCGACGTAAAGTCGAAAATGAACGTTCAGCCGTTGCGGTGGTAACGGGAATTGTAAAATACATCTGTATTAGCATAACGACAGCTGACATAAACTTCTTTGCGCCTGGCTCATTATTTAATATGTCACAAACAGTTCTAATGCTTGATACTTTATCGACCTTCAATGCACTTCCTTTGATCATGTCTTCCATTAAAGGTAATTGCGCCTGCAGCTTTTGCATGTCGATGTCGTCTTTGTACAAGTTGCTTACGCAACGGTGACACCATTTGCCGCATCTATTACCAATCGTTCTATGTCCTCTACAACGTCAATATTCTTGTTTAGAAGTCGTCGCTCAAGATGATTCTGAATACAGTCGATAGCCTCGAAATACTGTTGGCGGAAGTAGTCTTTTGTGTTATCAAATTTCACACTATCTTCCCCGCAATCCAGTCGTTTTGGTACTCTTTTATATCGGAGCAGACAAGGGGTCTCCGTGATGTTCTGTGACATGGTTTCGATTTTCTCATAGAACACTTTGAACGAGTCATCTGTTCTCTGTCTCGCACAGAAGGACATAAGCATCCTGCAACCATTCTTAGCGTCTACCACACACGAGTCTTTGTTTTGGAGTGTAATAGACAGTTGCTCAGTTGCGGCAAACAGCATATGTGAAAGATGCAGCCCAAAATATGTGTTAAATTTCTGCATCAAGGTTGAAATACCACCAGCACGTCTTGAATAATCATCATTCCCTGATGCGTTCACCTCATCCATAGTATCTATGAGGACTTCATAGTTGTCTAACACAGAACTTATAGCAGACGTTCTTACAGTCCATCGAGTCGGGCACAATGGCTTGATAGTTGCTGTAGATTTTCCCGATTCGACTTGTAGCTTCTCAAACAAAACTTGACGTTTTGGCGACCACTTTATGAGTGAGGCGATCTCTTTAACTAGATAGATTGCATCCCGCATGGCTTTTATTTGACGGCATGAATCTTGTAGACCTAGATTTAAACAATGTGCAAAACAGTGCACAACAATGGCCTGTGGAACTTCTTGTCGAATTTTAACGGCCACTCCATTTATATGACCCATAAAGTTGGACGCTCCATCATACCCTTGACCACGACAATTGTTGAGTGGTAAACATAGACGAAGAAGAACGTCCTTAATAGAAAGGAGAATTGTTGCAGCCTTGGTATCGTCCACCTGAATCATGCCTATAAAGTCCTCATATACAACAAAGTGCTCGTCGACCCAACGAATGCTTATTGAAAGTTGCTCCCTGTTGGAAATGTCTCTTGTTTCGTCCGCCAATATGCTGTACCATTTCACCTCAGATATTTTTTGGATAAGTTTTCTTAGTAAATTGTGCCCCATTAGATTGATTTGTTCATTGATTATGATTGGAGATTGGTATGTGCGCTGTTGAACCCAGTTATCAAGAAGGGGACTATCGTCTGCTCTGAGCATCATCAGCTGGTCGAAATTCCCCTCTCCTTCTCTTTTACCTCGCACAGGTAAGCCCTGACGCAGCATAAACTTCAACGATTTTAGTTGTTTAATCAAACATTCACGATGATGAGCTTGATCGGCTTTATTCTGGTTGTGTATACTACTCTGAACGTTGATCCCTTTCTTTGCGAACTCAACCTTTTCAACTACTTCTTTATGGGTATGACTCTGTTCGTGTTCACGAAATTTCGCGGGGGCCTTTTTCCAGTTATTGAATCCTTCATTCATGAAGTTAGTTTCCGACTTTGTGCTGAATGATATCAGGGAATGGTTGGAAGCGAATTGGCATGTTGAACAATAGACACGGTTATTTGTTATACAGTATGTAAGCCATGGGTAATCAACAAACCAACTTGCCTGACATGTCCGTTCTCGGTTTTTATAGATTCTCACAGACCCGTCTAATATTTCTGTGTCTGTTGGGTGAAATGGCTCCAAGGATGAACAACATAAAGCATTACAATTAACGTTACGCGGTAAGGTACTAACATGAACTTCACTTGGATCTACTGGAACAGGGCTATGGGTCCCGATGTGTTTATTGTCAGGCGTGTGGACACTGTTTTCCGAAACAGATTGCGTTAATGGACTTGTTTTGTTGTCACTGCTTTGGTCACATGATCTTTCACCTACATTTTCAATGTCATGCTGTAGACTCTGTTCTTTGTTGTTTTCTATCTTTATCGTTGATTCTTTGGTGACTTTGTCTGACTTTTTTTCAAAGAACGAAAACCGTGTACCCTGTTTTGATCGAGTTGGTTTGCTTACTTTAGTTGTGTTTTTATAGTTTGATTGACTCGGAGGACATTTGCGTTTGTTTGAAGATTGTTTTGGTTCACAAGAGACGGTCTCTGCAGTTGGCAAGATAGCACAGAAATGGTTGGGTTGAAATAAACTACCCGTACGCGCGTCCAAATTTCCGTCACGCGACCACAATACTATGAACGGGTTTCGTTTTGTACTTGGGCTGCTGATTGAATTGCGTACTCGTATATGACCATTAAGCAAGGGTCTAATGCCGTGACTTGTATCAGGATAAGCTGAATAAATATCAGTATTAACCACATTCGGAAGGCTTAAAACCTGTAGCATAGATGACCAAGTTTTTGTTTCACACATATGCATGGCTTCTAATCTAACACATTCCTCTAGGTCAATGTCATTTCTATTAGCAGAAACATTGGTTAAAAGTACACTAAACAAAGTTTTTTTATCTGTTGTCATGATACTTGGTTTTGATGCTACTTCTTCCAGTATGGGGTGATCGCTGTAGAAATTGGCATTCAGATACAAATCACAGGCAGACAGCAATCTCAATGGTGATGCCAATGACTCATCACCTGTAAATATAAAAAATATACACCTGAGACCACGTATGGCTGTTACAAGGAAGATACGGTATGATTAATTTTCAAATTGGAAAAAAACACATGTATAAATTCACTATACATAGCACATATCAATAATTCCTCAGTTTCATTGAACTCGAACGGACACAGTTTTAATTATGGAAGGACAAACATATCGGCAGACGAACATACGGACGATATGCATGACGCTTATTAATATCCGCCATTGAAATATGATCAACATATTTTAAACAAGAGACCCATGAGGGCCTATACTCTACTGGCATTGATCTAGCTTGTTTCAAAAGGAACCATTATGTCATCAATATTCAAATACCACCCAAGTTTGGTGAAGATCAGATAGTAAGTGGAAGCTCTATTGTTTTCACAAGCTGTATTATAGCAATTTCCACGATTCCAATTCGGATATGGCTGGATTTCGAAGGAACCGAGCTCTCATGAATATCTAACTACTGTATAAGTTTGGTTGAGATACAATAAAAATAAAGACTGTATCGCATTAACAAAATCTTTTATAGCAATTTTGACAATTTCAAGGGTCATAATCCAGTCATGCATGGGCGGATCTGGCTGGCTTTTAATAGGTACCGAGCTCTCATGGATATCTCACTAATGTATAAGTTTGGTTGAGATATAACAAAAAAAAAAGAAAAGACTGTATCGTGTTAACAAAGTTTTTTTATAGCAATTTTCACCATTTCAAGAGTCATAATCCAGTCTTGCATGGGCGTATCTGGCTGATTTTCAAAAGAAATCAAGCTCCCGTGGATATATAACAACTGCATAGAATTAGTTGCGATACAATAAAAAATGAAGACTGTATCGTGTTAACAAGAAATTGTTTACAGAAGGACGGATGCACGCATGCACGCACGACGGACAAATTGCTACGGCATAAGCTCTTCTGGCCTTTGCCAAGTAGAGCTAAAAAACCCGGATACAGTCACTATATAACAGGATACCAGAGTTACTTCGTTAGCTAAAATCTTTAAGCCGAAATGGATTAAAGATATGTACGACATGATATTTACTTTACAGTGATAAATGTTCACCCGTCCCAACGATTTTTGGGGAAATTGCAGACGACAATTCCTAAATGATGGCTGAAAACCAGACGGACGCAGCGGCGAATAAATGTTTTCACCAAAAACAATAATAAAATGATGGAGTTTAAATAATTTCACAAGTTTAATTGAAGTTCAACCAACAGTTTTGGAGAAACATTGCAAACGACAGTATTTTGAAAGCGGACGGGAACACAAACAGACAAAGCAATGACTGTATTATTTCCCGAAATAGAAGATAACCACAGCAAATCGATGATTGGTTTCAATAATGGTTATTATTATTTTTATTATTATCTATATAGAATTTCAATGACATACACGTTCATACAAAACAATCTTATTCAAAAAGGATTTTTATTTTGATACATTCAAATCTCATGAAACGCTAAGTGGTGATATTTTCATGTTTACAGTGGTAAACGGCACCTGCTTAGCCTACCGCCAATCAAAGAAATCACATGAAACCACAATCCCTTTACAATGAGACCCAAACGCTTAAGCAGTAACGGCCAGTTATTGACAGTCAGTTACCATTAACCATTAAGTAACGAACGGACCGAACCCCTTTAAACAAACTGTCGACGAGTGACACTTTTACAAAAATGATTTAACGGCCTCTACTAACCTTTCAAATACAGTGAAGTAGCATTAAACAAGCAATCTCCATTTCCAGTTGTTTTCACAGGGCGGACTTTTGAAAAAGGTATGTCTGTAGGAGCCAGTGTCTCAGCTAGACCATCCGTCTGCATATTTGAGTAGCTAGGGTTGTTGGTAGTTAACGTGAGTGGTGCTATGATAGTTTTATACCTAGCATCTAACTCTAAAACGCATGTTCTATTCCCCGTTGATATGGCATCTTTCAACTTCCGCAGGTCGGAGATGACAGAGTCATCACTGAAATGCAATATAGTTAATATGATTGCATGGAATGAAAAATGAATAAATCGGAGTAGCAAGATTGTAAAATGAAACAATTTCAAACATTTACCCTAATTAAGTAATGAGGCTGGCACGATATAGCGCAGTTGGTAGTGTTAACTAGGGTGGTCCTTTCTATCATATGCGCACACAGTTTGAAGTTATTATGTATCGTTTATCTCTCTGAGGCTGCATGAAAAGACTTTAGCTGCTGAGTGACAGTTTTATGTGAAACTTGCCGGTCCGGGTAGCTCACTCGGTAGGCTAGCGTATCTGCCTCGTGATCTGGAGGTCACAGGTTTTATACCCGGTCGAGGCGACATTCTTTCGGGCGACTTTTTCCATTGCCTCTCACCTATGATTCAAGTGAGAAAGTAGTCAGTGGCTTCGCAAAATGTTGTGTAAGTACTGGTAAGGGAAAGCCAGGAAAACATGGGTAGGTGCACTGACCGCCGTGATATTACCAAATCTGTTGAAAGCGGCGTTAAACTCCAAACAAACAAACTTATGTGAAACTTAAAATATTAACTAAAAAAAAAAATTGCTGGTGAGCGGATTCGATCCTTGAGCTCCCGCGTGACAGAACGATGCTTTCACCATTAGGCTACGCAGACACGTACCCAGTCATGGTAGTAAAATTGAAGTGCTTTAAAATATTACGGATCGAATGTAAATTTCTGGTTTTCCAAATAATTTTTTTTAAACCTTATAAATATTTCGCGTAGACCTGGGCAAATTCAAAATAAGACTTACTAAATCAAATAAACTGGCTTACCTGCTCGACGATGCAACTGCCATTGCTATGTAATTTTGTTTATACAGGGCCTGAGGCACGTTTATTTCATGATGTTTATAATATTTTTTAAAATGATCGCGCCATATTATAAGACTTGTTTCCGGCGACCTCTTCTAGCGTAAAAAATGTATTTATAATATCGGGGAACCACTGGAATAGAATCCCGGTCGGGTTTAATTTACGGAAAATAAAATAAAAAATTTAACATAATTTATTGTTGTAATCTATTTGAAAACAGAAATTAGCATCCATCAATACATAATACAAATATCAATAATTTCATGATTCAATTGTTTTTGTTAAATTTGTTTTATATAAGGTATATTACTATTATCATATGTAAATATGCTTAATTTTGTGACAATTATTGGGGGGGCCAAAGCATATGCTGCCCCCCCCCCCCCCAGCCTGAACATTGGGGGGGGGGGGGGGCTGCCCCCCCCCCCCCCCGGCTCCTACGCCTATGGACCGAACACGAAATTTCAAACAGAATGAAAATGTTGCCAACTAAAGTTAAAGTGTGACCTTGACCTTTGAGGCGGGAGTATGGGACACGTCGCCTTGCTATGTTGATCATTCGTAGCAAGTATTCCTATATATGCATGACAAAGTTACAGGCCGGACACCGACGAACGGACGGACGGACACTACTATTGCTATATGCCACTCAAAAAAATGTGTGGGGGAGAGGGGTGGCGAGGCATAAAAATGGCATTTTATAACATTGAATAATACAAACAAGTTGGGAAATACAAGACTGAAATTGCAGCACCGTCTTTTACACTTATCAAAAAATAATTCGACGGAACCAGTCAATCTACGTCACATATGCAGACGATGTTCCAAAACAAGACGCGCTGTGCACGTAAATGTCACGTAAATATAACAGCTGGGACATGCTTTCTTTGGCGAAACTAACCTGCTTTCCATAGTTTGTGTGAAGATCCGCAACTTTTGTCAAGCTTTGTGCAACAAGGTAGAATGAATCGTGAGTAAGTTCAGACGCGAAAAACTGAAAACGCATTTCATCAAATAATCATGCTGAACTTTTCAATTTTTGCAGAGTTTGACGACCGCGAACAATTTGAGCATCTCACAAATGTTCTCGTTATAAACGTCTCGCACCACTATTATTTTTACCATAGGGTTCTATTGCAAAATGAATGTCCAAAACACATTGAAAAAATGCGCATGTGCCTGGGCTCAGATTCTTGGATAGCAATGAAATAAACAAGTTGGCTGCTTTTAAAAAGCACCTAATGGTTTTGTCAAAAAGAAGAGGTGGCAATAAGACTGAAGTCTCTCTATAAGAAACCTTAATTTTTTTACTTTTCTAATTATCCCTTGTATACCTAATACCGCGATATACCTATTACAGTGAATGCACATATAAAAACAGTCTTGGAAGACATGCGCAAAGCTCCAACTTCCGTTACATCGGCATTTGTTTGCATTTTGTATCGGCAACTGTTTTTTACTCAGCACACTTAAGTAACCTTATTACTGATTATTATTGGTGCCATTTCTCACATGGTTGAAAATGTTTTAGACTCGCGGTATTAGGTATGACCAATATACTTCTTTCTTACTATTAGTGCATAACTATCAGATTGCAGTAATACTGCCAAGTTCCATTCATTAAATACGGAAACTTTTGTTAGAATACCACTTTCTACATGGTCATTATTTTCAGGTGCATGATGACATCGCAACCCTTAGTGTAACAAAATCAGTGTAACAAAATCAGTTTTTGTTACACTAAGGGTTGACACTGCAGCCCCTAGTGTAACAAAAATATTTGTTATATGTGACATATTGTTGCAATAGTGTAACAAAATTTAGGAAATCATCTCTATAATATCCCTACATATAATGGCAAATTACACAATTAATGCAATTTATCTGTTTAATACTGATACGTATTATATTATATATTGTTAATGCAACCGCCTTGAAATGGGGGATGGTGAGAGGGATATAGTGCTACCCATGTCCTTCTGTCATACCTTCCATCCATCTTTTATACCCATCCCTTGAATAAGGTTTTATTCACCAAATCACATCCACATAAAATTCATTTTGTTGTGGTTACAAATGATCCTTAGTGTAACAAAACTTACTGTGTTACATATTTTGTAACACTAAGGGTTGTGGTTATATATAACTCTAAGTGTAACAAAAATATACTTATCGTTGGAATAAGATTTTCTTCTTCGAATCACATCTACATAAACTTATTTTTGTTACACTAAGGGTTGCGGTTATCAATAACCCTAAGTGTAACAAAAATACTTTTTCAGAGATGTTGGACGTTTTTCTTAACCTCTGGTAAATTGTTTTTATTTAAATATGAAGTGGAAAAACAAAAATTTAATGGAGACCCAAAACATTATATTAGATTGCTGTTTATTTACTGTTTTTAACAAGTGTTGGAGATAAGTGTCTACTTACCTTCTAACATTGGTACTTTTTTCAAACACAAAGTGATAATTTTATTAGTAATGTTCCATATTAAACAACAATATGTCCAAGATAAGATTGATTGGTTAATTGAATATTAAGCGTCATTTTTATGCCATCGAGGGCTAACAGACAATCAGTTAACCTTACCACTGTTTCTTGGGATTAACCAGTACTCGAGCACACCCCATCTCTGCAAGTAACTGATAACTTTCCCACTTGAATCAGTAGTGAGAGACGAATGATAGTAAGACACAATGTTGTATATCAATCATCACGGAGACTTTTTCCCAGACAGGTGATTCGAACTCAACCCCTGGATTGATAGTCAGACGTGTTACAAACTGAGCTAATAGGGCCCGGCCCCAAGATAAGAACACAGTAAATTTATATATAGTAAATAAATTGCGACGTCAGCATATCTTTAACATAATGCTTTTAAAAAGATACAATGAAGCATATTTTTAGAACCAAAATAAAACTAGAGCGGGCTATGTCACTTTCAAGAGTTGAAAATCTGAGAAAAAGAGAGAACAATTGGTGAGTGACAAATAACAATGGTTATGCATTGTTCTAAATTTTGGTAAAAGTGATCTTGATCACTTTCACCCAAAACCTCGACCCCATCTCCCAAACAAAATGAGTATTCTTTTTCTGACAATCATAACTCAAGATACCACTATTACTAAGATTACTTAACTGCAATATCACATAAAAATTCACCATCATGTTTTCTTCTATATTTTGATATTAATTAGATTGAAGTGTGTGTGTAAATTCGATATGAAAGTATATTGGAAGCACTACTGAACAGTACAGACGGACAGACATTCTCACTAAAAGGTATTTAAGTGGCTTTTTTGCGCCCAACTTATAACTTGCATGGCTAAGTTTTACCCACAAAAAAAGAAAAAGCCACGCAAAAGTTGTTTTTAATAGTCTAGAAACAGCCACATATTTTTTTCAACAGTCGAAAAAAAATACTTATCCTAAACGCTAGACACGTAACTACCCATTCATGTGTGCGGATGGACAAACATGGGTAACACTATATGCCAATATTTCATACCAGGGATAAATAAATTTGTAGTTGAAAAATAATTGTTACACTAAGGGTTTTTGTTACACTTAGGGTTGCCACAATGCTTTCCAGAGCAGACATGCTCTCCATTTTCTTGCAAAAAATACTGTCAGCTTCACATTTCCGTCTTATTCTGCATGCCACCACCACTATTTCATAAAAATTTCCTATTTCCCTTTCTAACATAATAGGTCTGTACAATTTAACAGAGTTGTAATTGTCCTTTCCCGCATTATAATTTATTTTAAAAGCTTCAGGAATTATTCCATTTTGAAGCAGATTAAGTAATGCCTGTAATAATTCTTTTCCTCCATGCTTTAGGAATTCAATGAATATCTTTTCCTCTGGATTTGGCGCAAGTTTCACATCTTGCTCCACTTCACCAATGGATATTTCAGTATTTTCAAATTTTTCATCGTCCACAATACTCATCCTTATCCTTTCAGTTTCTGTATATTTATTGACCTCATTCACTACCATACCACAGTTTATCTTTTTTCCGTATTGTTTTATCATTATCTTAACAATTTCTTCACCATGTTCATTTTTTACTGCTAAATTCCCATGTGATTTCTGTATTGGCTACACTACAGTTTTATCTGCACTTTTTTGTAAGTACAACTCTTTTGTCTTCTCTTTATCACTTTTAAATTTGATCATAGCTGCTGTATTATTTTTTTTTTATTTACAGGGTTTGCCTGTTTATGGTAAACCTGTTTAAATTTTTTAACTGTCTAAGGCTTTTAATTTTCTGTTCCACCATTCATTGCTATGTTCCACCATTCATTGCTATGACTGCAGATTGTGTTCTTCTCCATTTTCTTTTCTACAATTTGTAAAATTTTTATGCACGAATCATACATTTCATTAATTAGTTTCATGTTTGCTTTCATTCCAAACTCAGAAAACACTCAGTTTTAAAAGTGTGCTGCAGAAAATTCTCTGGTTTCATTAACTATCTGATTGAAGTGGGTTAATTTCATCACAGAAGGTGATATTTCAGTGTTTTAGAACCCATGAGTGTATACATTTTCTGATTTTGAATTAAATGAATTGGATACAGACAAGAGCCCGTTTTGCATATTTTTCACGTTTGGTGATTGAAAGTAGAAAAATGAAATACACCAAATGTCTTGATGTTTATTGTACATAAAATTAAATATATAACTGATCAAATCAAAGTTTAAGAGTTTTGACATATTGTCTAGGTTTGATTTTTAGACCAAGAAAAGACGACCATTTGTATATATAGAAATAATTAAATTCACAACAACGAAATTTACGATTTTTGGGATCTTTTCAGAAGCTCCTTCACAATGCATGATATATATATAGATATATATATAGAGAGAGAGAGAGAGAGATCATTATTTGTGAATAACCAAGACATAAATGTACAGACCAGACTATGGCGAGTGCGCCTAGCTACAATGCAAACCATAGACACAATATCAAGGCCTCTGCCAAACCAAATTAATTTGGTGTCGACCATGACTACTGACAGATTTCAGTGTTGATTGGTTAATTTTGAACAGCAGTTTGATTAAAATGTTTGTTCATTTTGAAAAAAAAGCATTGCATACAAATTTAAGGAGTAAAATACTCATTTGAAGAAAAGCTTATCAGGAACACTGATGAAATGTTGTGTTCTAAATAAAGATGTTTCATTTTGCAGGTGAAACAGTATAACAAAAAATCTAGCAAAACAACTTGTTGAAAACAATGGACACTGTAGAAGAAACATCTTCCACTGACAGACTAAATCTTGCCGCAGGTCAAGTATCTATTCCTGTCCGTGATACTGTCCACTGTGATATAAATGGAGATTTTTCACAAAATACGAAACATGCCAACAGCTATAATATAGATGAACTTGACAATGATGAAGCAAAACAGCCAGATAGGGCCTCACCAAAAAGAAAACATACAGTTAATTATGATGAACATTTAGAATCTAGTTTTTCTCTTTCACCTCCCAAACTTTTAAAGGAAACCGATAACAAAGAAAAACAATGGGAAATTAAATTAAACACTGACGAGAATTATTCATCAGAAAATTTCCATCCTGAATCCTGTCATAGATTAGAAGAGAGTAGTTCGAATACAGAAGTAACTCGTGGAGAATTATTGGACAGTAATGCCAATGCTGAACAAGACGTTGAGAGCCAATCTAATGAAGCAGCAGAAATTGTTAAAAAGTTGTGTAAAAATGGTAAAGTGATGCAATTCCAAGAAGGAGAAGACTACATAAAAGTGATTGTGTATGAAGATTCACAAGAAAGTGTAGATCCAGAAGAAACTTTGTCAACGGAGGAGATAGAAAGCACATGTGATGGACAAGTATGTGCACTGCCTGATGAAACAGAGACTGGTAAAGCAGGATGTAAGTCACAAAACCTGTTGGAACGGTTGTTGACACCGAGTACAGGAGACAAGTATATTAGTAGTATGGGTTCAGCTCAAAATGATTTGAAAAATATAAGGTATTCCTTTTTTTGAT
Source organism: Panopea generosa (assembly GCA_029582155.1). NCBI lineage: Eukaryota > Metazoa > Mollusca > Bivalvia > Adapedonta > Hiatellidae > Panopea > Panopea generosa. The sequence goes on from CM055902.1 coordinate 51,404,044, forward strand.
ATGAGTTTGTTTAAAAATATATAAATTAAAGGTTTTGCATTAAACTTTTGTAATTGTATATTGAATCATTAATTGTTATTTTTGTTTATTAAATCAATCATTCATTTTAATCAAATCATAATTGAAATAGCTGTTATAAGGAATATTTTGCTTAGTGCACTCATAACATAAAAGTAAAAGTTCTTTGTGCAAAGTAATAGAGAGGTTCTTCTGTCTGAGGCAGTGATCGTAGGTGCTATCTCAGAATCACTTGCCTCTCACTGCTATTAGGGTTGTAGGTTTGAGTCTCGCTTTGTCCAAATAATTTATGTGAGAAAGTTTGCCAGTTACTTGTGAAAAGACAATGGTTTTATTAAGATTCATTCTGAGCACTAGGTCTTCTTCCGCTAATAAAACTAAATATGCCATAGAAAAAAATGAAATGTGTTGAACATGTTTAACCCTATTAAAAAAAAAGGTAATAAGACAAAATCTGATATTTGTATTCAGGCCATCTTGAGTTTTATTTTCATGCTCTTCATAGGGAGAACATATAGCTGTAGTTTTTTCGATCCCGCTTAGCATCTGTCAAAAGCCTTGTCTAACTCCTAAGTACAGAAGTGAGTGCGAAGACATTTTTTTTTAATTTCAACCACCAAATGTGGTCCATTTAATCCCCCCATAATAGGTGTATAAGGGTCAGGGTGGGCCTTCTCTCTGTACCCCTTACAAAATTACATAATATGAAATAGATATGATCATTAAAGTAACAATAGATTATAACATTTTGTCTTTTTATTTAACAGTTCATAGCTAAATAGAGTTTTTTCTTCTTCTCTTTCCATTCTGCAGGTATATTTTTCTTTGGAAGCATTATTTCTAAAAATCATTATGGATGTTTTTTTCTCAGAATTTTAGATATTGTGGGGTTTTTTTTTTCCTGTCACCATGCAACTGGAGAGAGATTTTTTTATATATATATACATTATCTCTACATGAGATATATGGAACAAACAAAAAAGACAAACAAACAAGATTGTCTTTTCTCAAATAACATTTTGGTGGAAGAGGCCTATAGTTATGAGAAGTTTTTAATTTCCAGATGCTATTCTTTTAAGGATATAAAACAGTGGTGGTTTCTTCTTTGAAAAATTGTATTCAACAGGGTATTATTGTCTTCTGTTGGTATACGGCAAGGCAATAATAAAGATATCTAAAGATAAGACAATTTGACCTACTCTTATGTACTAGTATATTAATTGAGTGTATTTTGGCTATCTTTGCTTCTCAAAAGCATTTCTTAAAAAATATCCAATGTGATTTGGAACATGGATAGAGGAGTGCAGAGAGTGGAAGAACTTAACTCTATCTTGAATAATACAGAATGGCAGAATTATCTCTCCTTTCATGCTTTATTTTTTGCTTGTCCTGAGTATATCTTAAAACTGTTAAAGAAAATATAACATGACTTTGGGCAATGTGTGGAAGTGCAGAGAGCTAACAAATTGTAACTCTGTCTTAAATAATTACAAAATACCCTCCCTTTTTTACTTTATTTTTGCTTGTGTTTGCTTGTCCTAAACATATCTTCAAAAATATGTAAGATAAATAAAGAGCAAAGTGCAAGAGTGCAGATATAAAATTCACAACTAAGGAATCTTAAGGAAACTTTGGACATTGTTAGAGCAAAAAATAGATACAGTCCAAGACCCAGTCTATGACATTTTTAACCAGACTTCCGTACGTTTCCAAACATATTGCCCAACTATTTCTATGACTTTATATCAAAATGGAATAATCTGAGCAAGATGTTTGGAGAAATTTATGTAGTTTCTTTGGAAGGGAGGCTAACTGCCCAATCAAGCACTTGTAGGGTTCTACTGACACCCTAGTTTTGTTTGCTTTAGATTTGTAAATGAAAAATTGACATAAAACTTCGAAAAAAAAATCTTTAATACATTAATTACACACTTTATTCAAGTTCATCGACTGACGCACTGTGTAGGAGTTCATGTGGTAGTCAAACTTGTGAGCAAAACAATGTTTCAATCTCTGGTTCCAAAATGTCACACCAAGGATCTCAGTGGTTTTTATATTTGATTTGAATGTCCTGCATTAACTTTTGTTTTATAACCCTGCATCATTTGTGCATTTGAAAGGAAAAGTAAACACTTGCAGGTAAAACAAGGAATTCTTGGAATATGTACCTAATTGGCATTTAAGAATTGAACTTGAATGTCGTTTACATTTCAGGTAAGATTGTACAATACCTCGTCATCTGAAAAAGTTACGCATTTGAAGCCTTATTCTTCTTGCCATTTCTTTCAGAATTTTAACAGTCATTAATTGCAAGTTTTGTTTTACTCCAGTCTTATTTTTTTTCTGACAAAAATTGGTTAATTTTAGTAGATCTTTAGAATTAGCCAGTTAGTAATAATTCTTATAGAAAATATAATAAAACATTTTTTGCAGTACTTGGTAGACTCTTGTCATATTTAATATGCTGGTATATGTGTGATGTGACTGTTTCAGGTATGAGGGAATGTTCAGCTCACCCAGGACATTAAGCCCTGTCAGCTGTACTATGACACCTGCAGCAGCCATACAGTCCAATTTTACCAACACTGTGAACCAGTTTGCTCCTTCCTTCCTTCCCTACAACATGGGAGAGATGGGTTCTGCTGCCATATTATCACCACAGTATAGCAGAGAAAACCAGGTTTACATGTACACATATACTCTAAGTGTTTTTCATAAAGGAGTTGTGAGTTTGAATCCCTCTGTCTGGTCGGTCTCTGTGACGATTGTTCACAAACTTTTTTCTATGGCCATCATCTTCCACTTCTGAATTATAGAAACTGAGGGGAAGTTGTTAGTGAATTCACTGAATTGCAGAGATAAAAAGAGTTTAGTTCCAGTTACCAGTCTAGCAGACCTCAGGAATGATAAGGTGCCCTATCGCAGTTGATAACTGAAATGCTGTTGAAAAAAAAAAGTGAAAACACCATGATTTTATTGAAGTATGGGTCCAGTTAGTACAGTCGGTAGCACCTCTGACTACCAATGATCCCAAGGTTATGTAGAGTTCCATTTTTCCACCCGCCAGTCTCCATGATGATTTATATATGACAGTCTCTTTGTTATTCATCTCTCATTGCTGCTTTAAGCGGAAACTGTTTTCAATTACTTGCAGAGATGGTTGTGCTCGAGTTCCAATATTCCAGAAAAGAGTGGTTTTAGATTGCCTGTTAATCCTTGATGGCATAAAAATTGCACTTAATATTCCATTAATCATTATACCCCCGACAAACGAAGTTTTGAGGGGGTATATTGGAGTCACCCTGAGGTCGGTCTGTCGGTCCGTTGGTCTGTCAGTCTGTCGGTCGGTCTGTCCGTTGCAATTTTCCTTGTCCGGAGCATCACTTGAAAAGTACTGGATGGAATTTCATCAAACGTCATACAATGGTAGAATATAATGAGAGGAAGTGCAGTGTACAAGAAACATAACTCTATTCTTGCTAATTACAGAGTTATTGCCCTTTGATATTTTTTCTTGTCCGGAGCATAACTTGAAAAGTACTGGATGGAATTTCATCAAGCTTCATACAATGGTAGAATATAATGAGAGGAAGTGCAATGTACAGGAAACATAACTCTATTCTTGCTAATTACAGAGTTATTGCCCTTTGATATATTTCCCTTTGATATTTTTTCTTGTCCGGAGCATAACTTGAAAAGTACCGGATGGAATTTCATCAAGCTTCATACAATGGTAGAATATAATGAGAGGAAGTGCAGTGTACAGGAAACATAACAACTCTATTCTTGCTAATTACAGAGTTATTGCCCTTTGATATATTTCCCTTGTCCGGAGCATTACTTTTAAAGTACTGGATGGAATTTCATCAAACTTCATACAATGGTAGAATATAATGACAGGAAGTGCAGTGTACAAGAAACATAACTGTATTCTTGCTAATTACAGAGTTATTACCCTTTGATATCTTTCCCTTGTCCGGAGCATTACTTTTTAAAGTACTGGATGGAATTTCATCAAACTTCATACAATGGTAGAATATAATGAGAGGAAGTGCAGTGTACAAGAAACATAACTCTATTATTGCTAATTACAGAGTTATTGCCCTTTGATATTTTTTCTTGTCCGGAGCATTACTTGAAAAGTACCTGATGGAATTTCATCAAGCTTCATACAATGGTAGAATATAATGACAGGAAGTGCAGTGTACAAGAAACATAACTCTATTCTTGCTAATTACAGAGTTATTGCCCTTTGATATATTTCCCTTGTCCGGAGCATTACTTTTAAAGTACTTGATGGAATTTCATCAAACTTCATACAATGGTAGAATATAATGACAGGAAGTGCAGTGTACAAGAAACGTTACTCTATTCTTGCTAATTACAGAGTTATTGCCCTTTGATATATTTCCCTTGTCCGGAGCATTACTTTTAAAGTACTGGATGGAATTTCATCAAACTTCATACAATGGTAGAATATAATGACAGGAAGTGCAGTGTACAAGAAACATAACTGTATTCTTGCTAATTACAGAGTTATTACCCTTTGATATCTTTCCCTTGTCCGGAGCATTACTTTTTAAAGTACTGGATGGAATTTCATCAAACTTCATACAATGGTAGAATATAATGAGAGGAAGTGCAGTGTACAAGAAACATAACTCTATTATTGCTAATTACAGAGTTATTGCCCTTTGATATTTTTTCTTGTCCGGAGCATTACTTGAAAAGTACCTGATGGAATTTCATCAAGCTTCATACAATGGTAGAATATAATGACAGGAAGTGCAGTGTACAAGAAACATAACTCTATTCTTGCTAATTACAGAGTTATTGCCCTTTGATATATTTCCCTTGTCCGGAGCATTACTTTTAAAGTACTTGATGGAATTTCATCAAACTTCATACAATGGTAGAATATAATGACAGGAAGTGCAGTGTACAAGAAACGTTACTCTATTCTTGCTAATTACAGAGTTATTGCCCTTTGATATATTTCCCTTGTCCGGAGCATTACTTTTAAAGTACTGGATGGAATTTCATCAAACTTCATACAATGGTAGAATATAATGACAGGAGGTGCAGTGTACAAGAAACGTTACTCTATTCTTGCTAATTACAGAGTTATTGCCCTTTGATATATTTCCCTTGTCTGGTGCAGTACTTTTAAAGTACTTTTAAAGCCATCAGTGATAACAGTTTAATAAAGTTCATGAAAGAACCAAGTTTATGAATACATGGAGTTCGAGCAAAGCAGGTTCGATATTGTATTCCTAGCGCTCTTGTTTGTTTCTTATCCATAAAATTGTTGTCCCTCAACATAACTCGAACAAGTATAACATTTATTGATTGCCATGAAAGCTTGTACACTGCACAATAATTAAAAAGACCGTTTTTAATTTTAACAAAACCATAAAAAAATTAACAATACAAAAAACTCAATCCATAACATTCTCTTTTATTAAGATTTTTTTTTTGTCTGGAGCATAACTTTAAAACTATTGGATATAATTTAATAAAACTTCATACAATGGTTAACCATTTTCTGTCATGGCGGCGTTCGGGGGTATTCATCACCTTCAGTGATAGGTCTAGTTTAATCAGTCAAAGTATGTGTAGGGGGCGGTAATGTAATAGAGCGTTCTGCTCACGCCAGAGGTTGTGGATTTGATCCCTAGCTCAACCTGAGGTCTCTCATAATTCAACACTCAATACTGGTTCTACCAAGGAATCGAACTTAAGAGCAATTCATATAAGCTCTGACCATTCATCACAATTGAGCTAAAATAAATAAGTATAAACTAAACTAAAGTATGTGTAATGGCCAATCATTTATATTAACCCTTTACTCCATAGATACATGTTTTCCCGCACCAATCACAGAAGGCCTTTGAAAACAGTGCAGGAAGAGTTCAGATTGGTCGTAACGAGCAATCTGAACACTTCCTGCACTGTTTTCCACTCTGTCAGTTATTATAAACATAATTCACCCTTTGCTGATATGTGGTGAATTAATGCTTTCAATATTAGAGGTGTCCAAAGGCGTCTATATGAAGTAAAGGGTTAAGTAAAAAAAACGTATAAACAAACAAATCTATTTGTTTTCCGCAGATTTTAAAGAGGTTTCTATAATTTTTCCCAAAGCTTTAAAAGGTTTTTTATTGCTTAAATTTTGTAATTTAATGTGTTTTTCAACTTTAAAGTGAAAAAACACCTGAAAATCAGCAGTGCAGTGCTAGAGCCCAAAATATGACTGATATTGGTCTGCCACATAAGGACTTCATCCAAGACGGAACTAGTGTTTAAAAACAAATTGTTTTGTTTATTCCAGCCTGTAATTCCTGTGTCGGGTAATCAAGTGTTTTGTACTCCTCATCCAAAGAACGGCTACATGTTCTATGTACCAGAAGATTTGCCTACTTCAATGCCTGCACCAAGGAAAACTCCCCTGGTACCACCGACTTCTACATCTGCCCCTTTGTGCAGATCTAATGTACCAACGTCTGACAGAATGGTACATACAATATATATATTTATGTCTATATTAAACTCTTTTTTTTTTTCACAAATTTTTGGCCTACACCTTCTTCAGGAAAATCGCAGTTTTTTAAAAACTAAGTCACATCCTTAAAATAACAGTTTCAACCTTGGAGACAAACACTTTATTCAGAAAGATGGTATTATGATAGGATCAAAACTGGGAAAAAATTTCACTTGCACTTACATGCGAAAAATGGGATGAAGCACTTACGGATTACTATCATAACTTATTTCTACAAGAGATTTAAAGACGATAGCATTGGGATATGGACGCAGACGTCAGAAGAATTGAAGGCATTTGCAGAATATGCCAACAGTATACCGTATATGGTCGGCCATAAGTCGAATTTTTCAGACTCCAAAATCACTCTCTGAATCCCTACTCGACTTATGGCCCCGTCCTAGTCCCAAGTGATGATTTTTTTTACCAACAGTCAGCTCCTACTGAAGTTTTGAACATCGAATTTCAGTTTCAGCAACAGTCTATATGAACAATGACACCAAAGTGCAGAATTGAATTACACTCTTGTCAATCAACTATGCATCTCGCAAACACAAAGAATGATTACGTCATACGTGGAAAGTTACTTTGTTCATGGAAAACTCTGATTGACAGTTGAAAAAAATGATCGGTTTCAATTAGACGCTTGATGTTTTAACATAAAAACATCAAAATAGAGTTGAGATGGGACAGACAGAAAATTGAGTCCCCAGACACCATTGTCAGTATATAAGACGGGCACGTATACACAAACTTGTACAAAAAGCCAACAGACAAACAAATATATGTACATAACAAATCATGTCATCCATCTCATACTAAAGAAGGACTTGCATTCGGATTGGGAATGCGGATTCGTAGAATATGTGAAAAAGACACAGATTACTTTGACAATAGGAAACAACTGAAGATAACTGAGAAAGAGAGGGTATAATGGTAGGCAAATAGAAACATAGTTGAAGAGGGTAGACATTCTTAACAGGGACAAACTATTCAATAATAAAACAAGAAAAGAAAACAAAGAAAGGGTAGCTTTAGTGTAAACATATTCGAAACTACTACCAGACATAGAGGCATATTACGGAAACTCGAAAAAGTTCTCCACCGATCAGATCATACGGCAGAAGTTTTAAAAAAACAACCACTCCTCGCTTACTGTAGAGATCAGAACATAAATTACATTTTGATACATGGCAAAACAAAGCCTTTAAAAATAAAATGAAAGCTTGTGACTGCAGAACCTGTTAATCCATATATAGAGGGATCATCTCTGGCACTACAGGTAGAGCCCAATACAAGTCGGTAAGTGATGCTAGTTGTATTGAACGTAATGAAGTATTATGTAAAAAATGCAAACAGACAATATATGTTGGAGAAAAGATGAGCACCAAATAGATGTAAGAATGCAGACAGATAAGCCCATCAACAACCATTTTGTAGGACACGATGATGATGATGATATCCAGATAGCCATTGTACAGAAGATATACAATGAGGGAAAAACATACAGGCGTCTTGTTGAAGACATTTGGATGCAAAGGTCACACAAAAACACCAAATGGATGTAATGTTAAATCAAATTTCACATACTAACTCTGTGGGTGACTTACTGATAGCTGGAACTCTTTATGTACCTTAAAAGTTCGGGAAATTCTAACGCAACATCAAAACGTTGCATCATTTCCTTCTTAATGTTTTGATGTTACGTCATTTCCTGTTAGTCATTTAGTTAAACTTTACGAAATGGATGTGACATAGTTTTTAAAAGATTGTGATTTTCCTGAAGAAGGCGTAGGTCGAAAATTTGTGAAAAAACGTTTTATATAGACATTAATATCATATTTCCTTTCCAACAGAAAATCGATAGTAAAAAATATATATTTATATATATTATACATATTCATTTATCAGGTCTCATAAAACCGATTGCGCAACACCGAAATTAATTTTTAAAAAAAATATTCCAATTTTTTATTTTCACCATCATTTTTTTATATACAGTGTATTTACAAACAGCTGCCTTTCAGTTATTTTGAAGGATTGCACCCAAAAAATGGTAAAAAAATTGTCACACACCCTAGTCGTCTGTTCTTCCAGCCACACTAATGAGAAAGTGGGATAAATCTGTTCTGAGTTACAGCAGAATTATCGCTATATAAACTTAGTTAAATTTTTTGAAAATCTACCAGTATGAATGCTCTCTCGCTAAACATACATTCCACACATTTATAACAAAACTGTAAGGGATTCATAAAGGTTGAATTGGAAAACTTTTAAAATTTATGCAAAATTGTGGTCTTCTCTATTCTTGGTTTAACAAACATAAACAGTGATAACACTATTAAGATCTCAGATAAGATTTTAAATTTTATAATAGCCAAATTGAAGAATTCCTATTTAAATCGTGTCATGTGAATTGCCAAATTTCACAATTTGGTCCTACCTACACTATTGATTAATCATAACTTAAACTTATATCACATGCTTATGTCATGTCTAAGTGCACTGACAATAGGAAAGCACATGGGGTGGAGGTGAGGTGTGGATGAACATTCGGTACCTGGAGAAAAAAATGGAAATTCATACATTGTATGCAAGAAAATGTATTTATTCCCTGATGAGATTGAATTACTTACATACTGATGGTACAAATGGTTAAATTTGTGGTAACTAAATAAAGGTTTCAATCTTGTAGGTTATGTCCACTTCCCAGAATGTACATCTCAACAGCAGTGGGGAGGAGAATGTGAGCCCCACCAATCCCCTGGACACACCTGTTTCCAGTCAGAGGCAGCTTCAACAGAAAGTCAGGTCACTGATAGCCATGCCCCAGTTTAGTATTGATGACAACTGCAAGATACGAGAGCAGCATAACCAAAAGGAGAGGAGAAGAAGGTGGGATACATTCTCATGATGTGCTCATCTTGACAATTATCTGTCTTCATTTGTGATCACCCACAACTTCTTTGTGTTACTTGTTTGGTGAAGCAAAGTTAATAGTTTATGTTTTATGAGAGAGTACCTTTTCACTGTTGTGTTTTTGTTACTGTTCAGAATTCAAGATGATCAACCACAGTCCTGCTACTGGTAATTGGCAGATCGAAGAAGTGTTTAAATGAAATCTCGTAAAACATCTTTGATTATAAATTAAATCATTTAGAGTTTCAATTGCAAGTAACCTGTGTTGGGATTGATAGTATATGCTTTAAAAAAATGTTGTAGTGTTTCCCCTCACACTGAAATTGGGGTCCTTAATTTAATGACTTTATAGGTAGACTAGAGAAATTTAAGGGTCATTTGATTAAAAAGTGACAAATACAAACATTTGACGGTCCTGTAAAACCATTTATATACACAATAGTTCTTGCATCTTTCATCTATAGGACCAAACTAGTACTTTTATATACATAAGTTCTTAAATAAGCCTGATTATGTAATTACAGTCGAAGTTGTTGTACATAAACTGTTTAATTTTTCAAATTTGGTTTTATCTTCTGTATTGTCTTCACTATCTTTTTTGTGCATCTGACTATCGTATCAGGGGTTGTAAGCTTAAATCCCTGGCCACTGTCTTGATGTTACCAAATATTTTGTACTTTTTGAAAACAAAACTGACAAAGAATGTAGTCTCATAGATAATTACATGAACATGTATTACAGGGCCAGGATTAAAGAAGCATGTAACTTGCTGCGTCAGCTGGTACCTGGCATGTCTGATAAGACGGACAAGGCCACAGTGTTTGAGTTTGCTGCCAGATATGTTCATTTTCTTAAGTCCCATACAGGCACACAGTTTGACAAGGTACATTTTTATATTATATAACCTGTCAGTATTATTCATGTCTCTCAAAATGACATAATAATCTTTGACAGTATATTTACATTCAATATGCTCTGAACAAATTTACAAAGCCTCTAATGGCACATGAATGTCTTGATGTGGAAAAAGAACCCCATTTGTCTGATTTGAAAATAACACACAATGCTGCGACCGGGATTCCAACCTGAATTACTTTGTTGAGAAGCAAGTGTTGGCTAGACATTTGGTTACTACTTTAATTGCAATGGTCTGTTTTTTTAACAATATTTAGATTTCATACCAAGGATGAGGAATCTAAAGATCCTACTGATGTTATTTCTTGAATGGGGTAAAATTTAATCAGATGAATAAAGTTTGTAAAATAACTTTGATAAACACCATGAGCAGATGCTACATACGAAGTTTCAGAGCTCTTTGCTATTCAATTTCAGCAAATAATTTTAGGAAATAATTCTATATATACTTGGTAGATGATTATAATCCAAAGATATATGCAAATTTCAAGAGCTGTTGTTAAGGTTTTAATATTTACTTTTATATTAATGTGTGACACATGGATGGTGTCAGATTTGACCCCTTGGTAACCATTTGCATAAACTTTGCAAAGCACCATAAGGTAATGCAATGTGTAACTTCCCATAGCTCTTGGCCTTTTTAATACTGAAGGAAACAATTTTAAACATTTTAAAGAAATAAAATGTTTGGTATAGATATGCCTGTCCATCTGTCCACTAGTCGTGTTGTGCGCATACTACTAGATAATGTGTCACTTCTATTTTGGTCCATATTCATATAAAGTGGTTAACCAATTTGAGTCAAATGCCCAGAAACTTTGTATTTAATTTCAAAACTATCACAGGGGTTAAAATGGACTCAATTTCACAAAGACCATGCCATCAGATGATACTGACGAAGATCTCTCTCCGTGCAAACAATTTTATTTGTATTCATTTACAGAACTTCTTGATGAAATACAGTCCATACTGAAGATAGATCAATGAAAGAATCAACCAGATATTGCAGCAGCTACTGCAGTTTTGCTTTGGAACACACAATGTGGCTAATGTTTATTTGTTGAATGAGCATATTCATATATCGGTGTATTGTCATTGAAGAAATATGTTATTTTCTTGCATGATAAAAACAGATCTAATAAATTAAGAGTGCCTGTATTAATTCTGATACAAATAGTGTTGGTTTTATCATATTATCATATATAGTTATTATAGTTTATTTTACATTTTTGTTTTAGGAATGGGACATAAAATTATTACAGTAAAGGAATTACGATTTTTTAAAAATAAGTTGAAAAAGTGAAAGATTTCTCATTAATTGCACTTTACTGAATTGTTTTTAATAGCAACATTTCTTGCCAGAATCAAAGCTGTTTATTGGTACTTTTTTTTTTAGTGCATTCATCATTGGCACGACACTTTTTCCGCATATGCTTTGTACTGGTTCTACCCAGGAAGACTTCGAGCAATACAGTTTCACAATCGAAGTAAAATAAATAAGTTTAAAACTTATGATAATGAGACACATTGTCGTATAATAATCATCATGGAGACTGCTGCTTGTCAGGGATTCAAACTCACGACCCCTGGATTGATAGTAAGACCTGTAACCGACCGAGCTAATCGGGCCTGGACATTGAGTCAAAATATTACCTGTATTCCTGATCAATGTAATATGCCAATCTGTGCAGATTGTTAAGATTTTATGCCATAGTTTAACCATTATCATGAAACAGAAATGTTGATTTTATATAATAATTCTACAACAGTTTGTTGGGGATTTTTTTCACTAGAAATTTTTTTTAAGTTCTTTTCAGTCATTTGAATTACTACTATCACAAGTAGCACTATTATTTGTTGATATCTTGATTAGTTACTAGTTTTATGTTAATTTGTTTGTTTAATACACATGTGGGTCGTAAACAATCTGAACTCACAAAATTTTAGTTTCTCAGCAATTAAAATCAAAATTTCTTCAAAATGTCAAATACAATATGCATGTTTATAGCCATATATTTTTAACTCATAGCATGATATTTAATGTAGATTAATTACAAAATTTTTCATTAAAACTTATATTTGAACTTTACTTCATGTGTTGCATTCATAAATTCATGCTCAAAATACCTGTGTCAATTAAACCTAAGGATGACAGATAACGTGCCATCCCATAAGCCATGTCATTGAGGGATTTTGAAATGACTTGGCATAAAAGAACACCATAACCTGATGATGTGTCACATGCAAGACCTAGGTCCACGGCTTAAGGTCACATTTAAGAGGTCAAACCTGAAAAATACCTTATATATGTATATAGAAAGTTTTATTTACGTCTGGTCTGTTACTGTTTCATTAGTTTATACCAATTTATTTGAGCAAAGTAAGTTTAGAGCTTATCAGAAACGCTCTCAGGTCCACTTCCTTGGTAGAGCCAGTATTGAATGTTTTTTAAGACATTGGGTTGATCTGGGGATAGAACCTGCAACCTCTAGAGTGACCAACCAACACTATCCACTGCACTATTGCTCATTGAGGGATTTTAAAATGTCTGTTATTTTAAGGGCAATACTGAGCTCCTTGGCTCGTAGGTCAAGGGCACATTTAACCGATAACTCCATAGATATGCGTTTTCCCACACCAATCACAGAAGGCCTTTGAAAACAGTGCAGGAAGAGTTCAGATTGCTCGTAATGAGCAATCTGAACACTTCCTGCACTGTTTTCCACTCTGTCAGTTAATACAAACAGAATTCACTGAATAATTCAAAAGCTTTCTATATTAGGTGTCCAAAGGCATCTACATGTATATGAAGCAAAGGGTTAAGAGGTAAAAAAATATATGAAAAAGGTCTTTATGTGTACATGTATATAGAAAGTGGTATTTCTGATCATATCAGATACATTTGTGTTGATATGCCATAAAACCCGAAGTCATTCATAAAATTTGTTGGCCTGATGGTTGTATAAAATTAACTGCAGATGTATTATGGTCAAACCGCTGTCACAAGAAGAGGTAAAAACTTCACTATTGTCTATTAGCAGATACTTCATTATATTGGTTTTGCCTGTTATTGACATGAATTTGAATCACCAGGCACGACTGTGTGCCGAGAACATTGCCTCATTTTCCTGGTCAGTAGTATATAAACATTTGAAACTCTCAAGAGCTTCAGAATGTTACAATTGATATTTTACCATACACTTTATTAAGAGAATTATTTTTAAAGTCTAATGCACGTAATGTTTAACTTTGACAACATTTTTATTATAGCCACTAGTGCAATGGTCTAAATTTATCAAAAGTCGTAGTGATATGTCCATGGCCATGAGATCATTAAATTTTTCACACTGGCATATTGAAAGGTGTCCTTTTGTATGGCATTCTGGGAGATATTGGCAGTTTTTGATACATTTGGAGATATCATTAGATATTTGGAAGTGTCGCCAGTGATAGCATTAAAACAAAATGCAAGTGTACAATTAACTGTTTATTTGTCTCACAATTTGTCTTTGTTTTTAAATGTGGTAAACAATCATGCACAGCTTGAATGAAAACAGTATCTTCACAGGGAACATTGGTAAAGTCAATAATTATCAAATACAACCTGCTTTAAAATAATGCACAGTATAAACAATGATACATGAAATAAGCCTGTAACATATTTTCCATTAAAATTGGATTTGGCAACAACTTATATCAAACATTTCTTCACACGAAACTGAGAGCAGTTATTTAATCATCAATATTCTGTAGTTGGTCTCCTATTAAAGGTGTGTTATTGAACTGGAACCTGGGAGTACATTATATATGCTGATGCAACGAATAGTTGATTCATATGAAAAATGTTACATGTAGTGTACGAAAATTCTTTACACAATAACCAATTAAACTACATGAACTACTAGTGTATTTATTCTCTGCACATCAACAAGTTAAGTACAATTACCCTATCAATATTCTGAATGTCTTTTTTTCATTACATAGTATATTCAAGTTATTCATTAATAAATGCATTCAGCAATTAAATAAATATCAGTCATCAATCATATGTCCTCCACAATTGTATTATCACTTGCTGATTGGATTGACAGCCCATGTCAGGTCATTGGTTTATTATTGTTTATTTACTTGATTCACATTGTTTAATTGTCTTGTTTATCTTCGTGCTTAAGGTCATCATGTAATGTACATTGGCTGCACATTTGAATGGCACACCTGATCTGTAATGTTGTGCAATCTCCTGAGGTACAACCTCAATTTGTCTTGTAAGGCTTGATATAACTGAAACACAGATATTCAGTAAATTAACATAACTCCAAAAAATGATGATGCTCTTTAAGTGGATTTTATAACAATACAGGGAAAATAAGTCTATATGTAGAACCTGATATCTCCTGAATCGATTCTATTAACCCCCAATGAAAAAGCAGGGAATTCCATGCCTGTCCCACAATTCATAGCTATTGAATGCTTACTAAACTATGACGTCATTGAAACTTTCTCTTAAGCAACATGCTCAAATGTGATTTTTTCAATGTCAAGTTCACTGACCAATCAGCGTCCACCTACTATATTGATAGATGACAGTGAATCAATGTGCTTGTACCAATTGCTATTTAAAGACCCAATCAGGAGAGCTTGGTTCATTCTGCGACAGAACACCAAAACATCAAAATTTCAAAATTTAACATTTTACAGTCCACACTCTATTGTGCCAACCTGGGGGTAAAAGGGACTTGTGAAACAAAACCAATTTCAGGGACGACTTCAAATTATATTCAAATTATGTAAATAATTACACAAGATTTATTTATAGATCAGTGAAGATTTTCATCATTAGACTTGTTATGTCTAGTCATCTATACTTGTATCCAGTAACACCAGTTAGACTCAATGTTTTGGGTATTTTTTGTTGGTATGGAGTTTTTCTCCTTTTTTTCTACAGTATTTCATTTATTAAATGGTGGTCAGTACACCAAATTACTGTTCCTGGGATCTACTAGTCATTTAACCAGTACTAGACGCACATTATCTTTACAGGTTCCCACCTACTTCCTACCATATTCAAAGGTAGTGTAGACTTATAGCAAAGTTCATTACCAATCATCAGAGCCTCCGACTTGGCAGGGATTCAAGCTCATGATCCCTTGATTGGCATACATGTTACTTAACTAGCCTGGCTTGCTGGAAACAAATTACTTGCTGTGTCTATCCACTGAAATTCCCCCAGATGTACACCAAACTGTAGGCAATTTTCAGATATGGTAAATATGGTTTAATTCTTCATCACTGTGTACATTCCCAGTTAAGGCTCATGTCCAAAATTATTCTTTAACGAAATATAAAACATAAACATACATCATTTCATATCTTTACATTTACAGCATGTTCCGGTAGTAAAATTACTTATTTCTGAAATGAATCCCAACTTACCCCACCCAGCTGTACATCCTGCTGATGATTGTGTAGGGCCTGCATCAGTAGGTCAATACTGGTATAGGGTAGCCACACTGTTTGTGGCTGATGCTGTAAACAGCCCTGAAATGTGAAAATAGCTGGTCATCTTCTGTAAATGGCTATTAAAATTGTGATGTCAAAATAATGCATGCCCATTTCTCTATTGTGCATTATCTAAATAATGGATTGATCTTGTTTATTTCATTATTAATATCGCTAACATGGTCTAAGAGTAAAAAAGCATCCTTCTCCCATGCGAAGGTTGTGGGTTCTTTTCATAATTTTGTATTAAATAAGCAACTCTCTATATGTCGATATATCTTTATATTATTGAGGATTGCGAGTTCCTTTCTATTGGTTTATTTGTATATGGGTAGTTGACATAATTTCTAACACATTAGAGGGTATATATGGCATTTAGTTTTATTGGGCAAAAAAAAAATCCGTGTTTAGGGCAATGGTCTCAAAAAAGCTAGGTAGGGTAAGCATTGATTTTTTTTAGCCCAGTCAAAACAGCAAAACAGTCACGAATGCTTAATGCGACATTTCTCTATGTTTAAATATGTACCTAACTTGGTATTAGGATTGTAATGATCATCTGACAGTACAATTTTAATGACAGATGCCTGTAACAGCCATCCAGAAAGCTCATCAGATCCAGATTTTTTTGACCATGCATACAAATTCCAAGTTAAGTTAATTGAGATTGCTCAATAATTTAGGCTGCTGGAGTGTTAATGGTGAAAATGCTGACAACATCGATGCACAAAGGTGGATCACAATAGTTCATTTTGAGCATGTTCTGCTCGATGTCAGAAATAAAAATATGATTTGTTAATATTTTGCTAAAAACAATGTCTCCCCATATTTTGCACATAGAATATACATTCTTTTAAAGTCTGACCTGCCTGGTACCAGACATGGGTTTGTATCTGTCTGACATAGGTACACAAAAGTTGTTAAATTCAATATAAATTCTTCGTGTCAGACTATTGCTGTACAAACATTTACTTCTGGATGTTTTCCATGTACCTAAAACGGTTTCAACAATATCTGTAATTCAAATACTATATAAGGCCTTCAAAAAGTATTTTCAGCAAAAAATGTCGCTGGTAAGTTTGCATGCCCCCAAAATGGTTTGAAAAATAATTATATATTTTATAATAGGAAACGATGTATCTGAAAATCAAGAGTCATGGACTGACGTTTCAGACCAGACACGCAATTTCATGTGTTTTTTTTGTGTGTTATTTTACATTAAAGTGTGACCTTGACCTTTGTGTAACCTTGACCATGACATCTAATGTAAAGGTCTGTATTTTTCTACAGGTAAATGCAGGTGAAACATCATCATGATACATTTATGTTGATAACTTGTATCAAGTTATTTTAAAATCCCTCCATGTAAAACAAAGTTGCATACCAGAATTGAAATATCAAACAAACTAAAAGTGTGACCTTGACCTCTGAGATAAGGTTCTGGGTCTTAACGCGACATTTCGTCATGTCATGTTGATCAATTGATAAACTGAGCCAATTGTTTTGGAATCCATCCATGTATGATAAAATTAGACTGGACTTGAAATCTCAGACTCGGTGGTGTCAAACAAACTCAAAGTGTGACCTTGACCTTTGAGGTACAGGTCTTTGTCTTACATGCAACACTTTGTCATGTCATGTTGATCAATTGAGCTAAGTTAAAGACAAAGTTGCAGATCAGATGCGAAATATCAAACAAACTGAAAGTGTGATCTTGACCTTTGAGGAAAGGTACAGACTGGACACAAAATCTCAAAGACAAAATGCTGTTGAACAAACTCTAAGTGTGACCTTGACCATTGAGGTACAGGTGTGTGTGGGTCTTACTCGTGACATGTCGTCATGTTATGTTGATCATTTGTAGCAAGTATCAACAAAATCCATCTATGCATGACAAAGGTACATGACAGACAGATGGACACTGCAATTAGATTACTATATTGGGGGGCATAAAACTGGATTTATGTCCATTACCTTCATTTGAAACATTTCGCTATCCTGCCCCCTAAATGTATCCACAACTGCATCCACATATTCTATACACAGTCTAACTCCATCTTCTAGAAGATCATAATCTATATACAGGCGTAGCAGTTCCGCAGCATTGAGCCCCTGAAAAACAAATGTTAATTAATATTAATAACCTCGCAGTATTCAAACACCAAAATCCAAGGTTTAGAAGAGAAAAAACACGGTCATTTATATAAGATAGAAACAAAATCTGCAGAAAATGGTCTAAAAAACACATAAATTTTTGTAAACCTCCGAGTATTTGGACATTCCATGTGTTTTTTTCATAAATCTCGGAAAATATTATACATTATTATACCCTTGAAAATGTACATCTGCGAAATGTTTAATATGTAAGAGATTTTTTTCACCACCTTGAAGACTACATTGCTGTGTACACTGACAATGACATTCATCTCCAAACTTATTCAGTGCTTAATACCGAACTGATCAGACCCATGCTTTCCAAATGACCACAACTGTGTAAAAAGAATTCCAATTGCACAGAAGGTTAAAACTAGGAATGACAACGTTAGTAAATTTTATCAACATTAAAGAAAAATATGTAACTCCAATAAAATTTTACCAACGTTGCCAAAAATTAAACACGCCCTGTATTTTATATTACACAGCTACACTCAATATTATTTAAACACGTAGAAGATATTCATCCAAAACAAACTGACAGACATTTAATAACTCTTCACCATTCTTTGGTGAAGGCATCAATATGTACAAAACCAATGTGTGCATGTATTGAAAGATTATGCTAGTGTTAGCAGGCTTTGCAATTAAAGGAACAATCAATGTCAAAGGTGACTTTTTTGCAAGATGATGAAAATACACAGACTATGTGCTAAAATTTATAAATGATTCAGTTCGTTAAGTTCAAAATTTAACTTTTAACATTTAAATTATAGCTAATATTGAATCGTAATCACATAAACTTGAGACTCATTGCAATGTACACAGTCAACATCAACTCGTATAGTTAACAATAACCAATCATGTAAACAGTAGACAATAAATAATCATGTAGACAGTAAACAATAAATAATCATATAAACAGTCAACAATAACCAATCATGTAAACAGTAGACAATAACTAATCATGTAAACAGTAAACAATAACTTAACATGTAAACAGTAGACAATAAATAATCATGTAGACAGTAAACAATAACAAATCATATAAACAATCAACAATAACCAATCATGTAAACAGTAGACAATAACTAATCATGTAAACTGTAAACAATAACTAATCATGTAAACAGTAGACAATAAATAATCATGTAGACAGTAAACAATAACGAATCATATAAACAGTCAACAATAACCAATCATGTAAACAGTAAACAATAACTAATCATGTAAACAATAACCAATCATGTAAACTGTAAATAATAACAAATCATGTAAACAGTAAACAATAACTTATCATGAAAACAGTAAACAATAATTAATCATGTTAACAGTAAAAAAGTTACTAATCATGTAAACAGTAAACAATAACCAATCATGTAAACAGTAAACAATAACCGATCGTGTAAATTGTTAATAACTAATCATGTAAACAGTAGACAATAATCATGTAAACAGTTAACAATACATGTAACTAATCATGTAGACAATAAAAAATCATGTAAACAGTAGACAATAACTAATCATGTAAACATTGACTTGATATGAAAACAGAAAATATACTCTTCATGTTGAAAAAAGAATATACTGACTCTTTGTCGGGTTAAGACCGACTCTTTGTCAGGTAAATACTGACTCTTTGTCCGGTTAAGACCGACTCTTTATTGACTCATTGTCATAGAAACATGGACTCATTACCACGTAAGCAATTGACAACGAAGCATCAAGCAAACACTGACTTATATAAACATGGACTCTTTGTCATGTAAACATTGACTTATTACCATGTAAACATAGTCTCACCTTGTAAGAGTTCACGAACCAAGCAGGTAATGTGAAGCCATGAGCCATCAGTTTGGTGGCTGTACAGCGATGATATTGGGCAGTCCTGTCCTCGTATCTCTCCAGATATTGCTGCAACAACTGCCAGGCCTGGTCTGCTGAACTGTGATCCGCAGATAGAGAGAATGTAATGTATATACTTTTGTAATCATATTTGTTTGAAAAGTATAGTATTTTTTCATATCAGATAAAGGTTGCATCAATTAGATATTAAAATCAGAACAAACCTATATTTAACCTATACAGATATTTATAGAAACAATTTGGTGAGGGCTTTTCCAGAATTAAATGTATGGGGGGGGGGGGGGGGGGGGGGGGGGTCGGGGGGGTCGGACGGCACTTATTTTTTTTACCCACAGAGCATAAAATTTAATTGTGATATATACCACCATGCGTAAAATTTTAATTAGATAAAATACCACCATGCACAAAATAAAAATAAAAAAGAAGCTAAAATCCCCTTTCTAATGTTTTCTTACTGTAACGCTTCCAAAATTACCAGTCTGGACGGTTGCCTACTTTCTTTGAAGTACGCCGACGTTACACTTTGATCTAATGCCGATATGCATGTGATTACGTCACAAATTACCTCAGGTCGAGAATTAAATAAATGGGCACTATAGATAACAAACGAGAAAAAAAACACAACATAATAATAATTAAAGGTTAGTGTTTGTTTGTAACTAGTTGTCTTCTAAAATGTTTATTTTCAGTAAACTAATTTCTATTAAACTATTAAATTGATAAGATCAGTAAAGAGAGTTATGCTACACATGCCTAAATTTATGCACAGAATGAACACGCTGGCTCTTTCATTAACGCCTTGTGCCAATGTCCGATGACGTCACTCTGACAGTGAAACAAACATTATTATGACACATGTTATTTACTCCCTACTATCGATAAAGGTTTAATCTAATTTGACCTCATTTCGCACACCCGATGGCAAACAATCCGGTTATGGATGCTCAAAGACAATTTCACAGTCCAATTTATGTTTTTGTACGACCGTTAAGAAACATCTGCTTTTCGCCATGATTTTTTCAGACACTCGGGCAAGAATGAGGCGTATAGGGTGTGGGATGACATATCTGAGAATGTTGATTTTATTTTCACGGCTAACGCAATGTCTTAATTTAGATTTGTTGTCACAATAGACTTTGCATTTTTTGGGGTTTCTTTTTGTGCCGAATAAATTAGTGTTTTACACTATCTGACAAACAGCGCGGATATGCATATAATTATAGCAATGCCGCCGTAGAGTTGAATCGTAGTTTTTGCGGAATTTAATAATATACACGTCTGTATATTCATATCCGTATTGGAGTATTTGTAAACATATCCGATACGTCAAATATTGATATATAATTCGTAAAATTTACTTGAGGAGATAATTTTGTGACACGGCATCTCGGCATCAATTTAATAAAGTAGACGTGGTTACGGCCCGCTACGAGTGTATTCCGCCATCTGATTAGCTCGTACATTTCCGTGTTAATAATTTATTCACGACTAAGAGTATGTTTCTTGTCCCTTTTCGGGAAGTCCGAAGGTAGATAATTATACTTTATTTCAAACAAACAAATTAAATCATATGTTGTTGTCGGGTGATGTAATTATATTATGGCGGTCTTAACAAAAAAGATCAATCAGTTTGAGATGAAAAAGTTAATTGAAGACAATTTCTAATATTAACATCTCCAGTGTATCGAGTGTCCAACTGTGTAGTCGCATAAAACGTTCACTTGGTCATAATGTCTGGAGGTTGTGTATTACAATCGTTACAACATGCGTGTCAGTGGCAAACATAAAGGTCAAATCAAGGTAAATTTAAAAGACCTGCAGTTTCTGCTGCGATAAAGATAAGACGCTCGCCGAAATCTAGACGCTGCGGGATGTTGACTCGTGCGGTACATGGGGAAGGACATGGGAAGGACAATTTTATGTTTTTGTATACGACGGGAGGAAATATTTGGGCAGAAAATGTATAAAATTTCGAGAAGAAAAACAGTGTTGAAGAAAAAATTCGGTTCAGAGACGGAAATACCGGCAAAGCATAAAATTTTAATAAGCTTTTACCCCGCAAGGCATCATTTTTTTTTATGAAAACACCCACCAGGCATAAAATTTTAATTATACTGCCGTCCGACCCCCCCATACATTTAATTCTGGAAAAGCCCTGAGAAAAAATGTAATAGACTAGTCTTGTGTTATATATATACAAGTATAAACATTTTATACATGTTCAAATGGATATTTTAGCATCTTTAAAATAAGTTTGTTTATAGAAAATAATCTCATATTAAGCAATAATTAATTAAATTTCTGATTTTGGTTATAACAGAACAACCTGAGAGAATTTCATGGAATAAAATGTCTTGCCTGTAATTCTTTAGGCCAATATATATGAAGAAATGGAGGTTCTTACCCAAGTGCTCATTTATTATTGAATTTGTTAATGAGTTTGCAAATATATATTATGTGAAGCTCTTCAGAGCATTATATCATTTTTGTGGACGTGTTTAATTTAATAATAAATGAACATGAATGTAAGATTCTTTTTATAACAGAACTTGAAGGGAATGCTACATTTACCATTTATTTCACAGATCGAGAATTGAACCGCCATATTCGTTTCTGTCCGTCTTTATGACACATTATCATTTAACCAGGTCAACTTGACATCATTTATATATTCAGGAAAGTCGGTCTGCATTTTACATACGAGAGCCGAGTTCTACGAGAAATGCCAAGCAAAAAGAAATTATATTAAATTTAACCTTTTTATGGCAAAGCAAGTCATCTGAAAAAAGAAACTCGAGCACCTCAAATATTCTTTACTAACCTGTTCTCTTTAGCAATGTTTGTAAGTGTTAGGTTGTTAGCTTTGAGCCATTCCCAGGCTTGTGAGGTATAGTCATTGTCCCCCCGCATGTGGTATGAACTGTTGCTGGCCAAGTTGATACACCTGAAATATATACAGAGTATTGGTCCATGGATAGCAACTTTATGAATTACTTTTGTTCTATCTGTTTTTATCAACTTAAAACTTCTCTTCTTGGAATGTTTTACAAATAAGTGTCTTAAAGGAGCATAACCAGTATTTGAATATATGTCGTGTACATGTATGTAAATGAAAAACATTTTCAGGAATTCTCATGGCCATCAATGTATTCATAACAGCCAATGCCCCTCTTCAATGTGAATAAATTGTGTTTTAATATAAATTTACTGATCAGTAAATTAATATGCAAATTAGCTGCTTTGCCCACAGATATTATCCTAAAATTTCCAATTCAATCATATATACTCGGGCAATTCTGTCATCATTCAGTATAAGAACAGTAAAGATGTAAGTTGTATATATTGCGTAATTATCCAGACAACATAACCGGTATTGTACCCAAACCAGCTCGATGAAAACTACTGTTTTTGTTGTGCACGTCAAAATCACTTTCATTGAGCTACATGCATTTTTAAGTTAATTTTTCTCTTCTTTTGAATTTTTTATTGAAAATTGATCAATTTTATTATTTTAGTTTTAAATATATTACCTGAGAGACAAGCTGTCAAACACTGGATACAGTTGTAGGTCAAATGCCCTACACAGAATGACAGCTCTGTCATACATGCCAGCATTAACAAGGAATCCCACCATTTCATCAGCTCCGGGAGTGTTTCCTTTAAGTAAAACATAACAATATAAAAATATTTATAAGGTATACCATTGTCCACATATCTAATGAAAGAAGAATTACCAAAGATCAAGAAATTGGCACATATATTTAAATATGAGGATATTTACCTCATACAGATATTTTTCAAAGTATCAAATTTCTCTGGGAATGTTTACTACACGTATCTAAATTATAAGTAGAAATGCTTCAAGTGACCAATTATTTACCTAGATATTTTTGTTAGTTCAAAGCAAATATTCTATTTCAATATTAAAAAACATTATATTCTGAAACAAAGTGATTTGTCTATACTTCAGCTCAACTGAGAAGTTAACTCGGAGATGGCATGTATATACATGTAACTCTCTCTGGAGTCCCATTTCTTGAGTAGAACCAGTACTGAATGTTGTTTTTAAGAGGCCATCAGATTGAACCACAACCTCTGGAGTTATCTGCCAACACTAACCACCCCCAACCCCTACACTTATTTACTGACAAGTAACCTACCAGAAGCCATAGCTGGGTCATCTTCCTTAGCCAGCAGTCGCAGGCGAGCATCTACCAACATAACCACTACCACCCCCACCCCCTACACTTATTTACTAACAAGTAACCTACCAGAAGCCAGAGCTGGGTCATCTTCCTTAGCCAGCAGTCGAAGGCGAGCATCTACCAACATAACCACTACCACCCCCACCCCCTACACTTAGTGACAAGTAACCTACCAGAAGCCAGAGCTGGGTCATCTTCTTTAGCCAGCAGTCGCAGGCGATCATCTACCAACACTAACTACTACTGCCCCCACCCCCTACCTTTAGTGACAAGTAACATACCAGAAGCCAGAGCTGGGTCATCTTCTTTAGCCAGCAGTCGCAGGCGAGCATCTACCAACATAAACTCCTTTTCTATATCATGCAATTCTAGAATCTCAAACTTGGAACCTGAAATATAAACAGATCTTAATTTTTTAACAATCTATAATCTGGATATCCTGTTAAGACATCCTAAACTCTTCCTATATGTTTTGTTTATTATTTGTGTTATACAAATCATAAAACAAAATTGTAATGCAGTCACAACTCAACAATAAATCACAAATGATTACATGACATGTTACATGCATTACACTATCATCATACAACCTAGACCGTAAGAACTTGGTAAGGCCATACTTTAAAAAGCGTTAGTTTGCCCTGCTCCTTCCTACTAACCCAAATTGAAGCTACTTTTTATTGACTTCGAAAGCAATGTTTTTATTAATGAATTACCTCCATTTTTTTTCAAATCAATTACAAAATCAATATCAGGCAAATAAACAAAAATTAGCTACCTACCTCCATGGCTCAGAGCACACAGCAAACATACATATTCTTAAGAACTTGGTAAATATGTCATATAAAAGTTTACATAGACTCTGACATTTTTTTCTCTTCATGCATCCTTGTAACACTATAAATTTACATACATATGACAATATGACTGACCTTGTGTGGGCATTTCGTCACCATTAAGGGAATGTTTGGGTGATCTCAAGTAGCCATCACCTGCTGCAAGCTGCTGGAACACAAAAAATGAACCAAATAAATAATTGAAACAATTGTATCACAATTCACATTTACCGTTAATTTGAAAAAAAAATACTTAAGAGAATTTTCAGGTGAGCAAGAACTATCGCAGACCACCTGTTTATTTGTCTGGTGAGGTTTTTCTGAATGAATTGATTTTCATGTGTTCTCTACTTGAAAGCATTTCATAATTCATAAACTAATTTCTTTAATAGGATTTAATGCCATATAATAAAAATAGTTTATCCAATATAAACATCAAGAAAATGTCCACTTTTTGTTTGGCTATTCCGAAACATTTACTCTCATTCAGTTATAGCGTAAAATATAACAGTAAACAAAAACAAATGTAGAAGCAATTATGTACCCAAAATGAGAAGAAAATATGATCACTTGAAGTCTGTATAGAATTTCATCAGAATTCAATTAACCCTTTACTTCATATAGATGCCTTTGGACACCTTTAATATTGAAAGCACTAATTCACTACGTATCAGCAATGGGTGAATTATGTTTATATTAACTGACAGAGTGGCAAACAGTGCAGGAAGTGTTCAGATGTGTGTTACGAGCGATCTGAACTCTTCCTGCACTGTTTTCAAAGGCCTTCTGTGATTGGTGCGGGATAACGTGTATCTATGGAGTAAAGGGTTAAAATCTGTAAAAGTGTGTGTGGGTAACATAGTTGGTGACAAACATACAATGAGATGGATGAACAAAGCCAAATTTATATATCCTGCTTTCATGAAAGCCTGAGATATCAACTCTTTTTGTCCATCAACAACTGCATGAAAATCTGCCGTCGTAGAACTTACATTAGGTTTGAACACAGGCATGGGCTTTATAATCCACGAGTACTCTGGTTTCACTAGCCTCAATGCATTGAGGGCCGACAGGTAACACTGGGCTTGTTTCTGGAGCCCAAGTTTCCCCGGGACTTCACGCCCAAGTCTCATACCATGCTCATACATGACACTTCCAGCTACAATACAAAATAAACATAGCAAGTCTTTGTCTTTATCTAATGATTAAAAAATATACACTATGATTATGTGATATACAATATGAACACGCAATATACAACATGATCAAGTAATATACAATATGATAAATATAAAGTTGTCATTGTTTGAATTTAGCAAAAAAGATGAAAATCATTTTGCCTTTGGTATCGATAGGTGGTGTTATGCACACAAGGTTTGCTCTAAAAATCATTCAGCCTTGAGAACGACTGACGATAACACATTAAATTTTCAATATAATTCATACATTTACATCCTTAAATGAAAAGAGAATATGCTTATCTTTACATACTGATATTCAATATGAACATTTATACCATGACTTGTATACGATATTTTGTTTCATTTTGTCATGTGATATATGTCATAATATATAAAGTGTGTTATTTAGGTAGTATAATATAAGGTGTTAACAGAATAAGGAAAAGTGATAATTGCATGAACTCCTCGGGCATTTAGCCAGAAAAGGTAAAAACTAGCTATACAGTGTTTATTTCTTACAATACATTGTTTTTGTATAGCTGCTCATTTACATCCTGAGTATCACAGTTTGGAGTTGTGACACTTTAGAAACAGATATGAATGCATAAAAAATAAGTCACTATTCTGCGAGTTACATCATTTCCAAAAAGTAATTATTGATACATCTGTTACAAATAGATCTTTTTTAGGCAGTAAGCACTGTGCTATTTTTATAGTGATGCCACACTCACTGACACATGACCTAACACTCTATTCAGTTACAATATACTTACACAGTTGAAGAATCAACCTCTTATTAATACATGTCAGGAAGCTTCTAGTTGCATTACTGAAGTCAATATTTGCAACTTTGGATCAGTGCTGGGCCACCATGCTGCTGCTGGGTACATATAAAAATTATTTCATGATGTTGAATTTCTTTTCTTACTGGTGAATTGATTCATTCTCTAGAGCTATCAGTACATACCTTTTCTGTAATTATTTCTGAATATATGGAAGGCATACAGAAGGTCATAGTAGTTGTGTGTGGTCAGATCCATACATCTTGCACGACTTTCCAAAATGTTCTCTACCTAGATATGAAACATACATCAGGATAATTTATAAATCATACTTACAGTTATGTCGTAAATGCAGATTTTCATTAAACTGCAGAAATTGCTGCTTTAATTTCAATACTGAATCTTGATGACTATTGACAAAATTATCAAAAATTCTGTTACATACAGTTTGTGCAGTTTTTTAAGTAGTTTTAAATATTGTGTTTGGGTCTCAAAGTACAATTAATTTGTTTCAAAACCAGTTTGCAACACCAAAACTAATCATTGACAATTCCTATAGAAAATATTTCTTGCTGAATTTCCAGAGCTCCCTTTAATGCTCTTCATTCAATCATTCCATGATCAACTAGAAGGGAGTGTTTATAAGAACAAAGAGTGTATAATTCCCTGATCAGTCTTTCAGTTACTTGCAGGTTGATCTGGTTTTATATTGTTTGCAAGTGTGATTATCATAAAACCGTGTTAATAATTATAAATTTCATGTAAAAATGGTAAAAAGAAACAGTATATATTTTCCATACATGTACATCATCGAAATATATATATCATGTTTACCTCTTCCTCCAAATCTATATAGGGGAAATCTACGAGTGACTGAAGGTCACCTCTATCACACAGGTTTATAAGAAGCTGTCTCAAACAATCTTTACGTCGACTGGGATCTGGATTCTCTATCATGGCATTGTAGGCCTCGGTGTTGTGGCCCAGCTCTAGTTGGTACTTGAACACTTTAGACCAAAGTGTAGGCTAGAAGACAAAGTTTGCACAAATTCTTCATCAACGACTTTCATAGTGAAATCAATGTTTTAATGAAGTAAAAAATCAGTATAACAATGGATGCATAAAAACAGATGTTCAAAAGATTTTTTTTTTTTTTTTTAACTGCATCAATGATTTGTTAAAAACAAGAGCAGTCCAATAAGACGGCAAACTCAATCATTCGCATCATTTGTCACAAAAGCACTAACTTTGATTGCGACTGATGACCAATCCAAGCAAACAAGAGTTGTCTCACTAAAGCACAAGGGCCATAATTTGCATTATATTCAAACAAGAGTTATCTAACTTGGTTATTGAAGTAGATGACTGGTAAGTATTGTGTGAAGTTTCAATTAAATACATTGAGCGATTGGCAAGATATAAACTTAATGATACTTAAACCCCAAACTTTAACCAGAAATCCATTTCAAACAAGGGCCATAATTTTCATTACATTCAAGCAAGAGTTATCTAGCTTTGTTATTGTAGTAGATTTGATTACTGGGAAGTGTTGTGTGTATTTTCAATGCAATACATGCAATGGTTACTGAGATATAGCCTTGCACACAAAACATTAACTAAGGTGTGATGCAGACCAAACTGGGGAGTACAAAGGCCCCCCTTATTCATCATATAGTCGAGCTAAACATGTATATCACCAATTGTTCAATTCCACTCTATAGAATTGTCAAAACAATATTATACAACACTGACAATTTTAAACATCTACAGTAGTTTGTTCACATACCAAGTTTGGGTCATCATCTTCAGCCACAGCTATGGCCTCCCTGGCAAGGGAGATAACTACATCAGGTACTCCAAATTCTTCAAACTGTCTGATCACCTGAATAAGATATAAATATTATCTTGTTAATTAAAATAAAGTTCTTCATGTTGAGATACAAGTTTGTATATACATGTAGAAAGGAATTTTTCATAAGACCAATGGCAGAACATTTTTCTCAAATTCCCATCAATACATCAAAAGTATTGACTTGAGACCATAATGTACTATCATTATTTTTTAATCGGGTTTAAGGGCATTTTCAACATACTTCAGGTTACATATAGGAATATATGGCATATCGAGTAGGGGAAGACTTCAGAATGAATCTGAGTAGAACCATTGTCCTTCGACGACTAATTGGCCAACTTTCTCACAAACAGTTTAACGACAAAGCTGGGCCCACAATCTTGTGCATACTATACTATTTTAACTTTCTAACTGAAAGTTTACGAGAACTGTATTTCTTTTTATCTTGAATACTCATAAGAAATTTAATGAAATTTCTGTGTGCAGTTTTAGAGTAATAGTTAATAATGTGACATGCAAATAAATGACCAAACTGACTGAGGAACAATACCTTCAATCATTATGCCTCTTAAGACAATAATAGTGATGTCTTATATTTAATACAATACTTTAAAGTTTTCACCTTTAGGTAGTAGAGAACTTCCAGCTTCCTCACGTGTGTTTCGTCACTTTGCAAGAGTCTATCTTTAAGGAAAGTCTCATTGGCCACCCCATCTCTAGCTCTGTTGAAACACTGTGCAGCTTTCACTGGCTCACTATAAATGATATGCAAAAAATCTTACATAAGTGGTTATTTAATTTAGAATTTTATATCGCGTTTGACATTAAGTTTTATATATACATTTCATCATAACAACAATGGGGTTCATGCAGTCTTATTAAATTGTCAGTTAGTTTATAAGGTTCTTGAACATAATCAGAGATAGTGAATAGAAGATTTGTCACTTGGCTCTGCAGAAAAAAAGAGAGACTAACATAAAATTATGTTAAGAACAATGGCAAGAGACGGACAGACGAATGACTTACTCAAAATGTAGATAGCTGAGTGCCTGCATGAAGCATCTAGAAGCAGGATTGTACTCGCACCAACTGTGTGACAGACTCACATATTCCTGTAGTGGCAGGTACTGACAACAGCTCACCAGAAACTCAGGAAACAAAAAATTCTCACTCAACGGCCAACTGATAAATGTTAAGGGCAAAAACAAGAACATGTAAAAGCAAATCAAACAAAACAACATTTAAGGGAATATATCAGAATTTTTAAAAAATTAAAAAAAAATTGGCTAAAAACATGTGTTCCAATACAGTATGCCTGTATATACCTGACACTGTATTGTTCAAATGATATCTACATGCCAAAACTAGAGCTATCACTGAAGGTGATGAATACCCCCGAACGCCACCATGACAGAAAATGGTTTACCATTGTATGAAGTTTTATTAAAATATATCCAATAGTTTTAAAGTTATGCTCCAGACAAAAAAAAAAATTAATAAAAGAGAATGTTATGGATTGAGTTTTTTGTATTGTTAATTTTTTTTATGGTTTTGATAAAATTAAAAACGGTCTTTTTAATTATTGTGCAGTGTATAAGCTTTCATGGCAATCAATAAATGTTATACTTTTTCGAGTTATGTTGAGGGACAACAATTTTATGGATAAGAAACAAACAAGAGCACTAGGAATACAATATCGAACCTGCTTTGCTCGAACTCCATTTATTCATCAACTTGGTCCTTTCATGAACTTTATTAAACTGTTATCACTGATGGCTTTTTATGAAGAAGACAGTTTATAAACATTTGGCAAAGTCTTTGTATACAGTTCATTACAAATGACACTGCTATGATTTTGGAGCAATTGAAAGTTTTGAACATTTATGCATTCTTTGTTAATAAATAGCATATTTTTGACACTTGAACTCTATTATTAAGTATGGAACAGTTACTACGGTGCACTTGTGGGTTAAGTGCACTTTATAACATAGTTCTCAGTGGAACTGCCAATGACACTATGAAATGGTCCTGTACACTGCGCTTCCTGTCATTATATTCTACCATTGTATGAAGTTTGATGAAATTCCATCCAGTACTTTAAAAGTAATGCTCCGGACAAGGGAAATATATCAAAGGGCAATAACTCTGTAATTAGCAAGAATAGAGTTATGTTTCTTGTACACTGCACTTCCTCTCATTATATTCTACCATTGTATGAAGCTTGATGAAATTCCATCCGGTACTTTTCAAGTTATGCTCCGGACAAGAAAAAATATCAAAGGGCAATAACTCTGTAATTAGCAAGAATAGAGTTATGTTTCTTGTACACTGCACTTCCTCTCATTATATTCTACCATTGTATGATGTTTGATGAAATTCCATCCAGTACTTTTCAAGTGATGCTCCGGACAAGGAAAATTGCAACGGACAGACCGACCGATCGACAGACCGACCACAGGGTGACTCCAATAAACTTCGTTTGTCGGGGGTACAACAATATATTGAAAAGTAATTTCCTAACTTGAACTATGTTGGACTAAAATATATTTCCTGCTTAAATTTTATATTTTGTAACATATTAAATGAGTCGCATGGTTTCATTTTGATCAGATATATAGGTTTACTCATAGTAAAAACTGTTTCATCTTAGAAAGAATTTGAATGACGATGTAAAGGTCATCAAGTAGTATTTAAGTGGCCTATTTTTAGAATGGGGATCTGGTTTCAAGTTCACCTATCCAACTTAAATTTCGATTTTGTCATGTTTTGGCGGATTTGACATAACAAACCATTCGTATTTTTATTTATTAATGATAATGAAATGCTTTTTTCCATTTTTCAAAATAATAATATTTTTAAGTCATTTATAGGTTTTTCCCCCTGATATTCTCACTTTAATATTACAAATCGTAGCAGATGATGGTAAGAGGAAAACTTTTCTCATCAAAATATACTGAACAGCAAGGAGGATTTATCCAACAACCACAGTATTGAAAATTGATTGCAAAGCGCTTTGCCACAGCCACCTTTCTGGATCAATGAAGCCCTAGCCTGATGTGTTGTGGATATATAATAAATTATCTAAGACACGTTTAAAGGATACACAAGTTTTGCGAGTGACTTAACAAAGCAGAGAAGGCCAGCAGACCATGTGGCGCTGGGGTCATCTTCTATAAATCTTGTATTTGCCAGCAAGGTTCTAGTGTGGTCGCCTCCACATCCTTGAATAAACAACTCCAGCAGACTAGCACCCGTGTGGTCTGTCAAAAGATGTAAAGAACAAACTGCAACATCAGATTGTAAAGAAAGTAAATTATCGTCACAATGACGTTTTAAAAAAACAAGAAAAATAAACAAAGCCATTTGACCCAGATTAAGAGTAGTGCAGACATTTACAATTGAACTCGGCAAAAACTGGAACTCCATAGCAAGTATCTGTATAGCCAAAATGAGTTAAGAAGTTTTGGAGGAATATAGGTGACATAAAAGTGTGACATACATGTATATACATAGATAAGTGATGACAACAACTAGTCTTTATATTGATACTCCCTTATAAACTAAGAAGTGTTCATAAATTTATCATTAAAAATAATCAAAGGGCTATAAATCTGCCGACAGACTGGAACAAAACAATGACATGTTTAACTAGACTTACCCATAGCAATGTTAGCCAAAAACAGTTGAAAAGTTAAGGAGTAGAGAGAGTTTGACATAGATTTAGAATAAAAAATAAAATTCTTTGAAATGGTGGGGCATAAATATAAGTATACATCCATTATATATTTACAAGTTTTAATAACCAATGCTGTTTTCAATGACCAACACAAGTGACCCTGAATTTGAATTATCTAGTCCTGAAACATACTTGGTTATTCTCTGAATTTCTCTAGCGAAAACTTGTTTACATTGAACATGTCAATAGCTGCCTAATAACTTACACCACAGCTGATCAGAGCAAGTTAAATATATAAGTATCTCTCAGTCTCCGTATATGAATGAATAGGGTTTTTACGGCATACCGTGTATGAAATCAGAAAATGACTATGTAGAAATAACTAACACAGGCACCTTAAGTAGCTAACATTGAATTGTCCACACATATACTGGTACTCACCAATTTTGTGTACGAGTGCCGAAGCCATTGTTTGATTGGTTAGTTTGGGGGACTCCGATATATCTAGCGAAGACAGCTGACGAATATTTGTCTCTCTGAAATGTTCAAAATAAAAGTACTATCACCCATATACAATTACACTGGGAATGTAAATATCTCCCACATACAATATACTTCACACATTCTGTACACACCTTAAGTAAGCCATCTGACTGTATGTATACAATAAATGTGAATTGCATGTTTCACATGGCTTTGAGTGTCTGCAAGTGTTGATTCTTATCTCTGACTTCATATTATATGAATTACCAACTCTTACTAAACTCTTCTTCATTAAATCAGTGAAATAGCTTAAAGTGTAGTATTCTAATCTCCGTCTTCAGTATATGAATCATGAATTATCAACACACAAACTCTTCAAATGAAGGCCAATAAAATCAGTGAAATACTTACCTTCTATCTTAACTTATTATTACATTATGTTACAATTCTGTTTCAGTTAACATTGAAAAACTCTAAATGAAGATGAAATCAGTGAAATGCTGATTATTTCCTATCTAAACTAAAATCTTATTATTATATAAAGTTATAATTCTAATTTGGTCACCGCCAAAGTAGTACATACAGTGTATTTGCTTGTGTGGATACGGCAAGGGTTCGGGAAGCCCAATTGACAAGTAGATAGGCTTTCAGGAGGTTGGCATTATATGGCAGTAAGTCATTTTGTATACTGCGGACCATGTCAGCACCAACATCTACCTGTATCATAGACACGGAGAAGAAGTAAATATTTGATTATATAACATTAAAATAGTGAGTTATAAACCACAATGATGCAAAATTATGGTGAAGCTAAAGATTCTGAAACAGGAAACAATAAAAATGTGAAGCAATAACAACTTTGTGTTAATGTATCATCGACATGTTTATAGGGGAAGGGTGATGGATGTTCAAGCCAGAGGCCATGGGTTCCATCCCCAGCTTGAGTCAATGCCTAAAAAAGACAACGCTCGATACTAGACCTCCCTCACGAGCAGATTTGAAAATGTTCACATGAGCTGAGCTTTCTTCGCAATTACGCTAAATAAATCTGTATAAACTTATCTCATACTTAACCAATAACCTTTCAAAAACAATACTCTGTACTGGCTTACCCAGGAAACACACTCGGTACTGGCTTACTGAGGGAACACACTCAGTACTGGCTTACCCAGGGAACAAACTCAGTACTGGCTTACCCAGGCAACACACTCAGTACTGGCTTACCCAGGAAAAAAACTCAGTTCTGGCTTACCCAGGGAACACACCCAGCTCTGGGCTTACCCAGGGATTACACTCAGTACTGGCTTACCCAGGCAACACACTCAGTACTGGCTTACCCAGGAAAAAAACTCAGTTCTGGCTTACCCAGGGAACACACCCAGCTCTGGGCTTACCCAGGGATTACACTCAGTACTGGCTTACCCAGGGAACACACTCAGTACTGGCTTACCCAGGAAACACACTCAGTACTGGTTTACCTAGGAAACACACTCTGTACTGGCTAACCCAGGGAACACACTCAGTACTGGCTTACCCAGGAAACAGACTCAGTACTAGCTTACCCAGGAAACAGACTCAGTACTAGCTTACCCAGGAAACAGACTCAGTACTGGCTTACCCAGGGAACACACTCAGTATCGGCTTACCCAGGGAACACACTCAATACTGGCTTACCATGTCAAGGTAACAGTTTTGCTAACAAATTAATGTCATGAATCTCGCTATTCTATTTGCTTATTAGACCGTATATACGCACGCTCACTCTGGGTAAAGTGGTGTGTTTTCGTAAAAGAAGCAGAAGCATTAATTGATCACGGGATTATACAATATGATTAGAATAGCGGCCAGCCAAAAGGTGTGACCGCTTAGTGATAAGGGTCCGCCACTACATCTGACCGCTTAGGGGTATTGCTTGGACAGAAATAGACTGGGCGTGTTAAAGAGGTGACCGTTTAATACATGTACTTTATAAAGGCAATTTACACGGGTGGATTTTGAAGTGGCCGCTTACCACAAGTGACCGCTTATAAGAGGTGGCCGCAAGGACAGGTTAGATTGTACATGTTCTCACCTTATCTCCAAGTCTCAGTGCTGCCATCTGTAGCAGGTAAAGGTCCCTCAATACATGGAGGCGTGTCTCAGCAAACTGGCCAAGACTCCCAGACAGGATGTCTACTCCAATTTTACTGGTGAACAACTTGCTTAAGCTCATCTGCCTAGTTGTATTCATGTCTGAAACATCACATACAATCATACAATTATATCCATCAATTCTATACAAAAATCTTCCAATGGGAAGTATCATTAAATAAAAAATCTTTTTCCAATTCTCTACCACCTCACCTTATCAAGGCACAGACCTGTAAATAATAATAAATGATAAACATGGAGGCTTATAGTTGTTAGTGTCTTGATACGAGGTAAAGAATTTGGAAAGAAAGTCGACTTATATTACAAAACATCATACATTTTATCTAAAACCATCCCAGTCAGATGCTGTCGGCTTTTTTTAAAAAAATCAAATGAAATCAAACATTCTAAAGTGGTAACTTCAACATGGTGTTCAAATCCCTAAAACAACCCAGTCGGGCTGCGGTACAGTGGATAAGAGTGATTGCACCTCACATCAGAGTTAAACCAAAGTTCACTGGTTGAATTCCAGGCGCTGCCGGATGGTCTCCCAGTATGTGTTCCACCCAGGAGTAAGAGCAATTCACATATTAAAGTTAAAAGCTTACTTTCAAATCAAGCATCACATCAAATTGAGAGACAGGATAAAAGGATTGTCTTGATGTAAACAGGGTAAGAAAGGAAATAGTAAAAAAATCCTGTTGACGGATCAATCAATCAATCAATCAATCATTTCCAGCCATTACACTTGAAAAGATCAAAATCATTATCATTTGTTTCTTACAGCTCAATGTCCAGAAAATCTGTTTTAGACTGTGAATCAGGCTTTGCAGATGAAAATAATTTATAATATCAAAAGGCTGCAGAAAATATAACATTTTGTAAAACAATTTTTAGAATTCTTATTACCGGACTCGTCAACCATTTGCTCTTCTTCCATATTTGGTGATAGATCTAATGCCTTCAGGAGAATGTGGACTACTGAGGTCAGGTCGTATATCAGCCGGATGTTGAATGACAGGGAACTGGCTTCAGACAGCCCCTCCTCCATACTGGAAACAAGTGTAAATGAATAGTGAACATTGTCTATTACTGTGGTAAATCAAAGGTAAATAATTGTCAATATTAGAGGTAGGGATATAGGGGAACATTGGCACTGTACCTTGATTAATGATGATCTTCAATTACTGAGAGTTTCACTTGGCTATGTAAAGTGGTTACAAAGTACTGGACGCAAAATTGCTTAAGAACATCAAGGGGAATTATTCTGTAAAAATGTAGTTATGAAACTGGCAACTGCACAATGATTATAATTATGGTCTTTCAGTCCTGAAAGTTCCAACTCAATATATTAAGTTTACAGAAAAATACTTATTTTTGCTATATTACGAGGAAACTCTATAGAATGTACATGTATGTGAAATATGGCTATTTAGAAACAACCTGCATATTAGTTATAATCCTCCATACAATGAGATGGATATCAACTCTATTGTGTAACAGGTTGACTTAAAGAAAATAAAATACTTCTTAATTGTATACTAACTCATGATTGAGAAGAAGACTATCCACTAACTGGGCTGCTATCATGTCCAGGTTCTGACTCGTAGATAGTTCATGTTCAAACTGGGTGGCAAGATCCTCGGAAATTTCCATGGAAATGGACTGCAGTGTCTCAAACAATATCGACAAATCCCTCTTTACTCGGCTCTCTGAAAAATGCAAGAAGTGGTTTAAAGTTTACTGAATGAAGTCTAACACAACTTCCAACATATTACATACATGGCATCTAGTTTAATTTGTGGAGGAAGCCTCAGCTGACCACCATTCTTCTGCAAGAGACTGGAAAATTTTCTCAAATAAAGTTGGGCTCAAACCCACAACCTCAATGTTATCAAGACACTCGGTCATGGAAGGCCCTTAAATTGATTTACCAACATGAACATGCCTGTCCAATTATGAACAGTCTATAAAGGATCCAAGTGTTGAAGAATTATCAATCGATATCTGTCATTCCCTCGCACAATTGCTAGGTGATTCTCAATAGCCGGCTATCAAAGCGGAAAACATTCAGCTTCTAATGTAAATAGGAAGGGTACCTTATAAATAGGGCACATTCTAGCCGATAATACATCACACCAGTCATTATCTCCAGGGTGTATTGTGTTGTAATGTGTTAAACACTCATATCTTACTGGGACAATGACCTCAAGTGGAGCTCATGGACTTGGGCCCAGTATTGTTGGTTCAGTTCCAAACAAGGACCATGTGTCAAGTCCTACTTCACAAAACATTTCAAGAAGCATCCTCTCCATGCTGAGTCTCAACTGAAAAAGCCACTTGTATCAATGTGAAAAAATTATCAATTCCACAATCTCTTGAATTCGAATCTACCACTCTACCAATTGGCTACTGCTGCAGTATTTATAATAATTTTACCATCTTGAAAGTTTTCCAAGGCAACCAAAGGTGACGGGTCAATTGCTGAAGTGCTGTAGTAAAGTTCTTCTATGTTATCACATGGCCTAAGGTACGTAACACATCCCTGTTTGAAGATAAAGCATAATTAGAAATCCAAGATATAATAATAAAACTTACTCATCGATATTTGCAAAACAGACATATGATGGCAATTTCATTATTAAAATCGTCACAGGATTTAATTGAAATTTTTTTTATGGGGGTTTTAACTCCATTTTCAACACATTTCAGGTTATATATGGCATATCTAATTTTATTAGTGGTTGAAGACCTCAGTGAATCTGAGGAGAAGTACCACCATCCTTCCGCAATTAAGTTAAATTTATGAGGAAGTTTTCTTCTACCATGTGTATGATTATAAATATTCAAGTATATTCAAGTAACATTATTTTACAATAACTATTCATTAAACTAAATCTATACCTGCAAAGTATCTTTTCAAATACGATTTTATGTATTTCAATAACAGTAAAATATGCTTCATTTTTTATGAAATTAATATTAATGTGCTCAGCGTAGGCATCAACAACTAGAAGCTTGATTTGAAGGTCACTATCTGTATTAGTTTTGTAAATTTAGGTCGCACCACTATAAGGAGGGAGATATAATTATAATTCCCATCAACCATCTGGGTATAAGACGAATCTGTTTTACTGATATAGAATTCAGTGCGACCTATAACATTACATATTACTTCAAAACATTGATCTATATATCTGTGAAGTAGATTCCTCTGAAACAATGTTCCGGAACTGTATTTAGCAGATGTGTAACTAGCTTCTCTCCCTTGATCATTAAAGTAACCAGTGATTTCTCGAATTCAAACATTAATATTTCTTCTTCTATAACAATTCAGATAATCTCGACTTTGTGTTTAATAGATCAAACACAGCTAAATGTGTACATGGTGCAGGTGACTATCCCCTGTACCAAAGTTTAGTTTTACCTATTCTCACAACCAATCAGAGAGCTGAAATAATTTGAAATGTACATGAACATGTGCCAGGTCATCTGCTTCACAAATAACTGATTGGCAGCTAAACCTTCTTAGAGTGTGTCACAGAGTACTTAAAACGCTAATCATTGTCAATCATGTCATGGGGCAGAACTTTTCATAATGCGCTGCTTGAAGAAATATCAACTTGATATGCAAATTGTACATATTTATGTGTGTATATACCTTTCTTATTAGACCAACCAGGCCAGTAATACTGTCAGCAAACAATCCTTTCAGTTTACTGCCCACCTGAAAAAAAATAATAAAAAAATCACATATTCATTATCTTGCACAAATTTTAAGAATGATAAAAACATTCTACCCTACACCGTGTCATGAAAAATCCAGTTATTCTTACTTGTCAGATACCTCAATGTTAAACCTGATTTTAAAAGATATTCTTTGGGGTTCATCATAATGCTAGAATAGTATTGACTCACATTTATATTTAATATCAATCAACATTTTCTGAACATCAGTCACATTCATATATCTGTACTTCTATGTATATCAAAATTCCTATTATGCTATCAAGTCATTTTAGGATTCTATTTTGTTTAAATATTAAATCTACTTATAACTGTGGACACAGGTCATTGGTGCCACCTCTTTATATTTGTAAATTTTACCAAAAATTAATGTGAAAGGGACCATTAACTCCTTTAAAATTTCACCAACACTGACAATTATCAAACTTTACCTGTATTTTATAATTATACAGCTTCACACAAAATATTATTTAGATTCATAAACAATCTCAAAAAGGATTAATTGCATATAAATTTAAACAAGGGACACACTCACGGACACACACATAAAATGAACAGTGACCCCCTTCACCTTTCTTTGAATGGCAGTGGCATAAAAAGAGTGTATCTTTCTTTTCACATAACTCTGAAGCCTATTTGCTATGAAATATTAAATAAAACACATATTCACACATACTTCATGATACTGAATACAGCAGGAGTAGAACTTTGTCCATTGTTCCAGCTGTAGCTGATAATAATCGTCTTCCTGCATCTCATAGTCAATGGCCGCACTGCGGATCTACCATAACAAAAGTTATCATTATGCATATGTCATAGTGTACACACTATATCTCGACAAAAGTCTGAGGTCAAAGTAAACATCAACAAAGTGGCAAGTGTGTACCCTACAAACAATAAATCACCACTCGCTCATGTCAAGAGAAGGAACAACCAGTTTTAGGTATCAAGCTCTTGTGTCAAAGTTTTAAATACATATATACATGGTTTATAAGAAATTGTGAATTGAAACAGTAATCTGGAATTTTGTATGTAAATAACTAAAAAAACAAAGTTTTACTGCATCAGGTCATGTATAAAGATTTAAGACGTATATATGAAACTATTATTATTGTGACTGCAGAAATGTAAGCAGTATAAAGGCAATAAAAAGGAACAGTTTGTATAATTTTGGTGGGGGTAAAGAATAAACCTTTTATCAATTTAAATGCCCATTACTAGCTATGACAGTCAAAACTAACTATTGTTAAACTATCCGTCATCTTATGATTAAATACAACACCATTCAAGGGCATGTAACTGAGTCTATGACAGTTAAGATGAACTGGTTTTCGAATTCTTCCAAGGTCTTATGGTTATAAACAACATATCCAAGTTTCGTTAAAACCAAATCAGAAATCAAACTTCTATTCAATAAACAACATTAGAGATGACACATGATAGAAAAATTAACAAAACACAAACCCTTCTTGCCTTAAAATACAATTAACATTTACATAATGTATCTGCAGTGACAAAGATTAATGCAAATTAAAGCAACACTGCTAACGATGCATATGCTATTATTGTTAGCAATAAACCATAATAATGAACATACAAACCTCTGTCTCCACGGCAATAGTCACATCCTGTTTAAGGGTGTTTACATTCAAGGCGGCATCACCAGTGACCAAGGGATCCAGTGCCTGGCTGTATACTTGTAACTGTGGTATAAAGTAGAAATGTCAATTACACAAGCACCGTCCTTTTATGTAACAGAATACAACTAGATCTATCACTGAAAGTCATTCATACCCCACCAAACAGCTATCGGGTCCATTGTCAAAATAGGGGTGATTTTTCAATGGGTTTTGTGTTACTAAAACAATGGCAATAGGGACATACAACTAGATCTAGGTTGCTTAGGTACATTATTTTAATATAATTCAGGGAAGATGATTTCAGCTACATGTAGTTATCCTAACAAAAGTTACCAATCAGAAACAATTTTTTCTATTATTATTAATGAAAGTGACCTTGACCCCAGTGACTCATATACAATCCCAACCTTCCTTTCTATCCAGTCTACCCTCACACCAAGTTTCATGGCAATAACTCATTCATGACCAAAGTTGTCAGTCTGATTATCCCCCCACTTTTTTGCAACAGAGACCTTGACTCCAGTGACCCAATATTCAAACTAAACTTTCCTCTCCTTCCAGTCTACCCACACATCCTGTTTCATGGCAATATCTTATTCATAACAAAAGTTATCAGTTGAACACAACAGAATGAGCTGCGATTCACAAAGTTTGTATAAAGCCCCAACCATGCCTGCCCCCACCCTGCAAACCTCTTGTTTTGTTGGGTATAATTATTACTTATATAAGCGTTATTTATACAGTGTAGCTACATTTAAGAGGCAGGGCATAAAATCTTGATTTTGTTACATCAGTTATAAAACCAGCTATATAATCTACATGCCGTCACCTCACAGATAAATGACAATGCATGGGGGAAAAACGCAGCTGAAGACATTTTGAATGGGGTTTAATGCCATTTTCAAGACATTTCAGGTTATATATGGCATATCCAGTTTTACTGGTGGAGGAAGACCTCAGACCGAGTCAGACTGAGTAGAACCACCGTCCTTCTGCAAGTAATTGGAAAGTTTCTGACAAAGTTTTTGGAGAGAGCGGGACTCGAACCTATGACCGTAGCCATGAGAGGTAAGTGATCTTCAGACGGCGCCTTAGATTACTCGGCCACAGAGAACCCATCTCAACATCTGACAATAAATATGAACTGTTAAATAAAGCTGTGATTCAACAAGATCTAGCAGACAACTATACAGACCTTTACACATTTACTGCAGTGAAATACAACTTACACTCAGAGCACGTCTGATGTCTTGTTTACTGAAACGTCCCGGCTGAAACAATCTCTCCAGGTACACTTCACGTGGGTCCCTGTAGGGAGGAATATTTAGATCGGCTATCTCAGGGGGTTGCAATAGAACTGTAGACCAAGTCCCTGGGCCTTCATCCCTATATGGTAAAACATGAAATTATATAAATGAAATCTACATTTTTTTGTAAATTTCTAAATTTATTTTACTGTGTTTATCAAATGTTTGTCTTCATAAACATTCCTTGTAACCATGACAACCCAGTTTTTTTAACTGCAATTCCGTTTCTGTTAATACAGTTAATGTGCATGAAAATGTTCCACACTTAAACAAAATTAATGTACTTATTTTACAATAATTTAATATAATGTCCTATACAACATATACAGTGTACGCACCTTAATCTACATGTACCTAGATAGTGAATTCATTTACAATGCATGAGCAAAGTTCATGAACAAGACCCCTAAAAAACATCTCAATTTGTGGTAATTTTATTATTTTATTTTAATAACATTACATAACAAGTTGCCTGGCCTGGTTGATAGCACATCTGACTATCAAACCAAAGTCACGAGTTCAAATACCAGCCAGGTAGCATGCCTGACTAACAGTTTCAGTCTCTATGATGATTGATATATGACATTGCCTCAAACTGTCATTTGACTCTCACCACTGATTCAATGGTAAAGTTATCAGTAACTTGTGGAGATGTGGTATGCTCGAGTACTGATTAACCTTCCAGGATCCCAGGTAAGTGTAGTAACGTTAATGATCATCTGTTAGCATGTGATGACATAAATTTGATGCTAAAAATTCAATCAATCAATCATTACACATCATCACACATTAAAAATATTCCAAC
Source organism: Panopea generosa (assembly GCA_029582155.1). NCBI lineage: Eukaryota > Metazoa > Mollusca > Bivalvia > Adapedonta > Hiatellidae > Panopea > Panopea generosa. Next base: position 51,446,597 of record CM055902.1, read on the forward strand.
TGATATGCAATGAACAATGCCACTAACGTGATTGAGACGAAACTTTAACTAAACATCTAAACTTGAGAGTGATTTTCCTCATTTTGAGTTTTTGAAATGCTATAACTTTATTGACATTAATGTTTTTGCATATTGTTCTATATCAATGAGTAAAGTTTGTTATGTTTTACTATGTTACATGTACAGTCATTCATATATGTTAGTGACTGGCTAGAATATACATACCCGATGTTGAGGGTTCTGATTACAGGTGTGCCCTGCGCACTAGTCCACAGCGTCACAATTGTGGTATTTGTCATACAGTAGTCGATTAAATCCTCCTAAAACATGACAGCAAAAATATGTTGCAATGATGTGTCAAGGATAATACTGCAAAAAAATGTCAAAGATGAAACTGCAACACTGTGTCAAAATAAAACTGCAACAATGTGTCAAAATAAAACTGCAACAATGTGTCAAGGATAATACTACAATTATGTGTCAAGGATAATACTGCAACACTGTGTCAAAATAAAACTGCAACAATGTGTCAAAATAAAACTGCAACAATGTGTCAAGGATAATACTACAATTATGTGTCAAGGATAATACTGCAACAATGTGTCAAAGATAAAACTACAACAATGTGTTGAAGATAATACTTCAACAATGTGTCAAAGCTAATACTGTAACAACGTGTCAAAGGTAATACTGCAATAATGTGTCAAAGACAATATTGCAACAATGTTTCAAAGACAATATTACAACAATGCATAAAATATAATACTGCAACAATGTGCCAAAGATAATACTACAAATAAACATGTGTTGATACAACATTTAAACAACTTACATGTACAATGCTATTTTGATTACACATAAAATAGTTAACAATTATAAACCAGTCATTTGATACCCCAACTAGCCCCAGGCCATCATATAGCAGAGGACAGCGGGGCTGAAGTTTCATGCTCTTATTGCAGCAATGTCCCTGCAGTGCCATTGAAGTGCTGGAGATTTACTCTGTGACAAAAATAGCTGTTACTGTGGTGCTTCCTTTCTCAAACTGAACTGATCATATAATTACTGTGTGAGTGATGTCCCTTGAACTGCCTTTGAATTTGCTTTATTTGATCATGTGTATGAGATAGCAATCAGCAACTTTTTTCAACTGATCAAGGAATACTGGACATTGCAAAATTTGATTGAAGAGAGAAAAAAAATAATTTGAATAAATTGACAGTGGTAGCCTGACCCGTGCCATATCAAGAGCAAGTAAATATATATTACTTATCATGTGCTTACAAGCAAAATTACATACCTGGGGTCCAAATATACTTGCTACATGACTGATCTGCAACCGACTTGACACAACTTGTGGTTGAAGGATACAAAACTGTAATATACACATACATGATCAGGGCTTACAATGTTATATCCCAACAGTAAATAGGTAACATTCTACTGCATCAGATACAGTAACATGCTTTATACACATATAACAGAAATATTACAGAAATGTTATAAAAACAGAAATTTTCATATTAGTCTAGAATTACTTGTGATATTCAATAAGTGATAATAACACAGTAATACTTATATGTAAATTGTAAAAAAGTTCATCTTGCTTTAATTTCCAATTGAGATATGGAATAATGTACATGGAACGAAATCCAGCAGTTTATATTTCCAGCAAATAGAAAGAAAGGTGCACACAGTATCAGTCTATTTTATATATTATAAAGATATGTACAATTTATATACCCAACCAATAGAGGGAAAAACATACATAAAACCAATCCTGTCATTAGATATTCTTACCTGACAAATGAAGAATAGAACTGAGGGACTTTTGCCATTTAAAAGCGGAAACATGACGCTTGGCAGGTTTTGTATAGTTCTATACAAGATTCAAATCAATTTCAATTTAATTTCAATTTCTTTCAATTTCAAATCAATTTCAATTCAATTCAATTTCAATTTCAATTCAAATTCAAATTCAATTTCAATTCAATTTCTATCAGAGACCTCTTTTTTTAAATTTTAAAGTATTTTAAGTTTTAATTTGGCACACCACCAGATTATTGGAAATATATTCATCTAGCAAAAAAAATAAGATATTAGTTATTTGCAGTTCCAACAGCCAAAAAATGTGAGGGGAGCTTGTAAGGTCATGTGTAAACACAGAACTAGTGTGTAATTCTAAGATTTTGATTCCCTCCGCAAAAACTGAACTAGCTTAGGGAGTAATCATTATCAATCTATAAACACATATAAAACTGACCTGAATTCATTTTTTATCAATACATGTTGTCAGTGGGATAAAGCAAACATTATTAAACCTTGTTTGCTAGTTATACATGTTTAAGTTTATACTAGTTTTCATTTTCTTGGCCGATTATGAAGAAAGCTCAGAGCTTACATGTATATGATCTGCTCTCAAATCTGCTTCCTTGGTAGAACTAGAACTGATTGTTTTTTAGTGCCATTAAGTCGAGCTGAACCCACAATCTCTGGGCCAACACTCTATCCACTATACTACCGCACTGCTGCTGCCTGTTAGGACGTTTCGTATTTAGCTATCACACGACGGTACTCTACTTAGTCTCATCACACTCCCAATGGACAAGTCCCAGGTATTAATCTCTGAACACCAATAAGTAGAAGACTGAAACAGCAGCCTCTCCCACTCACATATCTATATGAAACATGTGGAAATGATTTTAAACTGTAGAAAAAACTGTACCTGGTTGGTGTGGGGAAAGTTGAGATGCACACCGAGTTTGATGTCAGCCATGTCAGCACTAACAATCTTCCTGAGACTGTGACCTGAACCTGCATGTATAAACAACAGATAAATACAACATGAACAATTAACTATCTAATCATTTAACAAGAATTCTCAGTAAATACCTCTTGGACAAAATATTATTTATCATATAACAAGAATTTTCAGTAAATACCACTTGGACAAAATATTATTTATCTTATAACAAGAATTCTCAGTAAATACCACCACATGAATAAAATATTATTTAATCATATAATAACAATTCTCAGCAAATATTACATGACTGACATATTATTAAATCATATAACAAGAATGGTCAGTAATACCACATGAACAAAATACTACATGTATTTTATCATACAACATGTATATTAAGGAAGATTTAAAATTTTGTTACGTGAAGGTTAGAATATTGTAAAAGGAAGATTAGATCATTATAGGAACCAAGCCTTCTAAAATTGCCAGTTTTATCGTTTTTTGGACTGATTTCTGAAGTTCAAAACCGGTTTTCGTTTCAAAGTTTAATAAAAAAATCGGTCCAGATATTTAATATCGGTCGTATAAAATCTCATAAATTGCTCTTACCATGCCATACTGACATGTGAAATACGCCTTGCAGCAATATCATTTGATCAAATACACCGATTGTTTTGTCACCTGCTGTGCGAAATGATGTCAATTTTGACAAACCATTAACGATATTAGGTGGAGTTTTCAGAAGAGTCTATTGCTATGTAGCACGCCTTCAATATGTGTGATCAGCGACCCATAGCGTTCTGTCGGTTCATCAAACAATTGTGTTTGTGTCCGTAATTTCTTTGATATACTGCTAGCCAAAGCTGGGATGGTCAGCCCGAATATTGTTTGCGTCATTAAAATATTTGATAAAATATGCAATGTTACTCGTTTGTTTCATTAAAAATGAACCAAACAAGTAACACTGCACGTTTTCTGGTAACACTGCACGTTTTCTGGTACTTTCGAAAATTCCAGTTTGATCGATCATTTTTAATATAATGAAAATTATTCAGTAAAGCTGAAACATAATGTCAGTCATTAAAATGTACACATTGTGATAAAGTATGTTATAAATAATACACAAATAAACTTGAAATAGTTCCCTATTAATGAATAAACAGAGAAAATACATGTTGCATCTGACATGGTGGCTGGGGTATGCATATATGTAAAGGCATATAGTGTTTTTTTTTAAAATAAGTGCGATTCTAAGGTAGCAAAAATAACCTGGACCGATTTGCATTTTGGAATTTTAGAAGGCCTGATAGGAAGGTTGGAGTATTTTATAGTAATATTAGAGTAATTTTATACGAAGGTTAAGGTATTGTTATAGGAAGGTTACAGTACTATTATAGGAAGGTTAGGGTATTGTTAAGACTATTATTAATTTTATTTCTGAATGTTACATACCTGCAGGAGACATAGATTGTAGCGAGGCTCCATCAGGGGTACAGTCCATCAGGTTAAACGCCAGTGTACATTCATGTGTCTGTAAACAACAACAGCGAGACTAGTAAAGTACTGGGAAGACATACAGGCAACTAGCTTCAAGAGATTTTTTATGTTCCTTTAAACTCAACATTGTATCTAATTAAATAAAACAAAAGAGACATACAAAAGAATCAGCAGATGCTCCCTGAAATACAAAGTTGTGATATAGTTCATGTGTTAAACCATTCACTGCAGAGCTAGTTCAGACATAAATGGGACTATTAAAGATTCCTGTGAACCTGACAATTTGTAAGTGGGAGTTGTACATGAAAGAAGCAAATAGTTGCCATGTTCTAAATTCTGCAAAACAATACTGAAATCAGAATTACAATCTCCAACACATATCTGATCATCTTGGCAACATTGCCCTTAAAAAGATTTCACAGGATGAACAGCTGTGCCAACTAATTTTGAAATTACGACTATTCATATGAATTATTATTAATCAACATATATTCTGGACAGACAAAGACTGTGTACAAAAGAGATGATTGATGCTCTTTTAAATCAAAGTAAAGTTTGGCAGAGTTGTGGACATTGGATTCTTTCAAAACGTACCTTACAAGACCAGACTCTGACTCTGTGATCACGACACACAGCAAATATACACGCCTCCCCTCGCACTGGGTGTATGACTAGACTGCACACTGTCTGTGTTGATTCCTGTCCTCCTCTGACAAACAATAAGAAACCTACATGTAGCTTACAAAACATTACAAATGTGAGTTTGCAAAAAATAAATAAATATTTAAATAAACATCATATGTAAAGTTTATGCATGTGGTTGTGGTACTCAGCATGGAGTGGACAATTTAAGGACTCAGTGTTTTCTCCAAAGCACTTTTCTTGCATTTTTAACGCAATTAAATCTCATTAGATGCATTAAAGTTTGTTCAGTGCATCCATTATGACACAACCTTAAAAAAAACAGAAATTCAAATTACCCATATTTGTTTACCTATAATCGGAGTTATTTTTACAATGCTGGCTGTTACGACAGATCATGTGGTATGATTCAGGGGAAACCTGGTCACATGGTCATACTGAGTTACACAAAAAGCTTTAATTTGTTGTATGCACTATATTGATGAAATCGCATAGACAATTATGGCCACATACGTAATTTTCCATGAAGCAATATAGAATATTGTATTTTGAAGAAAATATCTTTGAAAACAAATGTAGGCTGCAACAATAGCACTGATATATACCTGATTTTAGGTTACTGGTACATAAAAATGCAATGTGGAAATTGTGAAACTTAAAAAAAAAAAGTCATGTTATTTTACTGTTTAAAATGTACACATAATACACATGACATAATAATCACCCAGCGACAGTACAGACTGTCCAGTCCTAGAACTATCCTGGTGTTCAGTATCTGGAAAGAAAGCTTCTGGTTACATGAAGCCAGGGATTGAACCTGTAATCTACCACATGTGCGGTGACTGTCATAACACTAACCACTCGGTTTACAAGTTTATGTAACCAGTACCTGGCAGCTATGATGACTTTATTGACTGACATTTTCTGATTTAAGCCTATGCAGAACATGAAACTGACATGATTTGTTTCTGGTTGTGCCACAGCTGAACTGTCACAGTAATCAGGGTCTACTGTATATCAATCCACATTTTTACCAAAAAAAGTACACACTGGCAGTTACTTAAACCTACCATTTCATTTGTTTCCTTTTCTTTTAATTAAGTCTTCAGAAGGAAAATAAGTTGATTCTCTGACCTTTTACTCTAGCCAATAAATATTTTGACAATGTTTTACAATATGCAATGAAAATATTCAAGCTTGTAAGCAGACAGACAATTTTGCCGCAGTGTGCAGCATTACTTGAATGCACATGCAATTTTACCTCATCATGGAAGGTACAAGTCCTGTCCACAATTTCTGCATCACTGATGTCTGCGACAACTCAAACTGCTGAACTATACCTGTAGAATATATAAATTATACTCGTATGCATTTTCAGACTGCACTAAAGTACTTAAACATATATGCAAACTGTACGAATACAGTCATAAACAATATGTGGCTTGCAAGAATATAAACTGTACTTGTATAAACTGTATTAATACAGACATAAACAATATGTAGCTTTAAAGAATATAAACTGTACTTGTACAAATATACAAACTGTACTAATGCATATATGCACACAATATGTACCTTGCAAGAATATAAACTGTACTTGTACAAATATACATGTACAAACTGTACCAATGCAAGAATATAAACTGTATTTGTATATTAGTAACAAATATACAAACTGTACTTGTACATGTGTACAGTCTGTACTTGTACAAATATACAAACTGTACTGTATATGTACATATAATATAAAAAAACTGTACCTATGCAGATATATAATCTGTACTTAAACAAATACACAAACAGTACAGGACTTGTACAAATATACAAACTGTATAAATATAGCACATGTATATATATATATATATATATATATATATATATATATATATATATATATACAAAATATACAAAAATACTTTTGTGTGTAAATGATTTTATCATTGATGTCACCGACTGCCCACATGGACAACATCCCTACAGAAGTTTTAATTGTCTGGGATAGTGCAGGATACAGATAAAGCAACGATACACAGTACCGCCTTCATGATAAGTTACATGCAAAATAGTACTGTAAACGGAGAATCCGAGGATCAAGCTCACGACCCCTAGATCACAAGTCTGGCATGTTTTCACCATACCACTTATCTACTTTAAAAAATGTTCCTTTTATAATATATGACAATGTTAGTTCCTTAGTTAAATATAGCGTTTTTTTTTAGTCTACCTTGTTTGATAGAAGACAATGTTTCTATAACCAGGTCTGGTTAGCCAAGTCATTAGAGCATCTGACTATCAATCCAGGGGTTGCAAGTTAGAATCCACCACAAAGCCACAGTCTCTGTGATGACTGATATATGACACTGATTCAAGTGAGATTTATCTGTTACTTGGGTGAGATGGGTGTGCTCGAGAACTGATTAACCTTCCAGGATCCCAGGAAAGAATGGCTAGGTTAACAGATCAACTGTTAGCCCTTGGTGACATAAAAATGACACTAAATATATGTTCTTTAATCTTCCTTTACTATACAAGACAATATTTGACAGTTACCTTGAATACCAAGTGGCGGCATCTTGACAAGAAGGATACTGCCAGAGTTACTGGCCAGGGCAAACAGGGCCTCGCCCTCCTGTGTGTAGAATGTGGCTGCAGTGTGGAAATGACATGTGATACTTCCGCCAGGATTCAACATGTGCGTATTCTTTGGATCCATACATTTGGCAATCGAAGCATCGAAGAATATGGAGGGAACAGGCTGATCAGTAGAAATATATGCCAGGTCCTGCACATTTAAAATTGTTTTAATATTAATTATCAAACATTCAAACAACAAATCTGCAAAATGAATGTTTCAGCTTAATGTAAAGTTTCTCCACAGGAAAGAATACAAGCGCTGGGGTAAAAGTGCATTAACACCTTCAACACATTTTCAAGCGCTGTGAAGATGACAGCTTTAAGATGTGTAATTTCTGAAATAGCAACATGGACCACAGTGAAAATTTTTATTGTTGTTTTTGGATATTTTGAATAATGCACAGTATTCTTCAGAAGCAACGTACTTTTAGCTAGAGACACAAATCGATAAAAGTGCTCTAGAAGCGAGTTCAATAGTGGGGCCGATATTAATAATATTGTTGAAATTATACATTTATGACATAATAGTGACATTATGGAATGGTGCCCAATATTATCATTTTAACACACCAAAGTGTGCGGACTTCAGAATTTTCCGCCTTACTTGTAAAGCATATGATCATTTTCACTAAAATTTAGCATCTCTAACATTATACAAACATTTTTTTCTAATATATCATGCCTAAATATACCTATTGACCCTGTATTGCTAAATGGATATCTATTTAAACATGTCAAAATAATATGTTGAAAAGGGGTTTCCTAACTTGGACTAACTTGGGCTATGCGCCTAGGTTAGACAAAAAATAGATTTCCCTTAAAATGGCAACATATTCTGCGACGTTTTAAATGGGTCACGGGATTTCAGTTTGATTTCAATTTCATCCTTCATACACGTTTACACGTAAAATTGGTGTCATCTAAGAACGAGTCAGAATGACGATATGAAGATAGAAAAATAGTATTTTACTACGTCTTTTTTTAAGACTGAAAACATCGCTTTTATCAGGTTTTAGTTGATTTGATAGACAAACCGTTTAGATTTCATTTATTCATGATAATGAGATGCTTTTTATCCATTGTTAAATATTTTTAATTTATTTAGACATTTATAGCAATTTTTCGTGATATATTCTCTTTCATATGTCACAGTATTTTGATATAAATAAACCTTATATAAATGTCATACCTGAACATATCATTTTGGTTGTTTACATTATGTGTTTATTTTCACAATTCATGGTTAATCTCCAATTGATAATCACTGTTTATTCACAATGCATCAATAGATAGTTTTTATCTTTCAAATTCCAATATCTACAGAAATAGCAGTCTCCTAAGATAAAACAATAGAATAAAATGGAGTATGTGTTGTTATTTTTAACCATCTGTCATCTTATGTTACTTAATAATATTAGAGATTACAGGTACAGCTATATATGATATTTGAATTGGACCAGATGAAATCATGACTTATAATGCATGGGGTGGGGAATTTCTCACTTCAATTTTCTTTTCTCAACATTCAATACTGGATATAATGATTTAGTGCAAAGACATATTTGTGCGAGTTGCTCTAAGGAAATTGTAATTTTATCACAAAAATCATACTATACAATAAAATATTATTTGCCTACCTACAATTTTTAAGAAACTAATACTTGTATATAAATATTTATATAATAAACTTAAACAACATTTGTTTTTTTTAATGAGCATTTGCGCAATAAAATAAGGTAACTTCAATATTGTGTCTTAATTTCAATCTGAATATATGTTGATATTACAGAGAACACTTCTTGACAAAAAGTTTAATCAAAGGGACCACAAAAAACATGCATTAAAAAAGTGAATTAATCTTTCTGAACAGGTATTAGAAAAAAGCAAAACTAGTCCTTATAACACTAACATCTAATTAGAAATATAAATATTGTTTCATATCCAGATTGGTAGCAATCGATCTGGCACACCCAAATGTCTAAGTAACTCCTACTGGACTTTTCTTCAAATCCTCGTGGAGCTCATTTTTACTGAAATGCTGCAACAGGACTTACTGTTTTCTGTAATTTACTGGGATGGGGGAAGATTAAACGATGGACGCAGGCCACGGTTGGAACCAACACAATCACATGACCTTGAGCCTCGTGAATTGACACTCCTCCAAGAATAGCCGTGTCCTGGAAATGAAATTTGACCTTTGATGCGTAGAGGTCAACATCCAGACTCTCTTCAATAAGTTCAAGGACATCATTGCATGCTTTCCTGAAAGTTTAAAATAGCCAGATATATGTTAGTAATGATAAATAATTAGCAACTGAACATGTCTACAGTCATCTTCATATAACTGCAAATTGTATAACTCTTTCCTGTCTGTTTATAATTAGAGTGTTTCCCCCAGTCATACCACATGTTGCATGTTTTCAAAAGACTCGCAAGATTTGCTACATTCTTTGACATGCAGGATCTCTTAACTGATAATTTACACAATATATTGAAGGCTTCTTAAATCTAGTAAGCCAGACTTCTCTACAGAACATTAAACACAGGGGCACCCCAGCACTTGAATGGCAGAAATGGTATAACCATTATTTGAACCACAGTAGATTAAAAACAAGTCAATTTCGGTGGAACCAATGGAAGCTCCCCCCAAGTGAGTGTTTGGCTCTGTACCATATGGTAATGATATTGAATGGGGGAGGTAACTGTTAGAGTTCTAAAGAGAAGTCAATACATTATTTTTTATTTCGTGATATAAGACATTGTACAAATTACTTTGAAATAGGTCATTATGACCCATATCAAACATTTCAGCAAATTGTTATTACAAATATACATTCAATGATGGATATAATGACTGATTTCATTATAAAGATTCAGTTGTTACATATGGCATATTAATACATGTGCTAGTTTAACAAACACTGCACCACTTTAGTTTCTATGTGCTAACATATTTATATTAAAAACAAATGTACTGATCAAGTACTAATACAATGATTGGGTGTATGTACATGTATATACATAGTCTTTATGTATGTAGATGCATGTAGACGTCTTTATCTGGAACATGCTTATGTCTAACGTTTTGTATTAGCAAAAAATGATACTGTGTTCTCGTTATTGAACACCATTCCAGAACTGAATGACAATCTCCATTTTCACAGGAAATAATAGACTTGGTAATGATGCATCTTAGCAAGTTTCATAAAATTCCAACCAGAGGTTGTAGAGAAATAGAGTGGAGAAGAATTTGGTCACAGACAGAATGAAAGGGCCATAACTCCGTGAAAAATCATCGAACTGGAACACAAACATAGCAAGTTTCATAAAATTCCAACCTGAGGTTGTAGAGAGATACCACAGACAAGGACTTGTCACAGACTCAATTAAAGGGCCATAACTCCATGAAAAATCATCAAACCACAACACAAAGACACAAGTTTCACAAAATTCCAACATGGGGTTGTAGAGAAATAGCGCAGACAAGAATTTGGTCACAGACAAAATCAATGGGCCATAACTCCACGAAAAATCATCAAACCGGAACACAAAGACAATATGCGCATCTTGCATCCTAGCAAGTTCCATAAAATTCCAACCAGAGGTTGTAGAATAGCCCGGACAAGAAATAAGAGCAGCTCAATCCAAGACCCAGTGTGGGGAGAGTATATGTGGAGCACGTGGTCCAGTGGTAGAGCATTAAACCCATGAATCAGCGTCAATCCTCCGTCAAGGCTATGTGTGCTGTCCTTGAGCAAGACACTTTTTCTGCATATGCTTAGTTCTGGTTTTATCCAGGAAGACTTTCGAGTGTGATTTGAGTAAGTTGTAATAACATAATAAACAATCAAAGTAAAATAAATACATTACAGTGTGTTACTGATGAGTGTAAACCACATGAAACTAGTCTAAAATGAATACAGTGGAACCTCTGTAATCCGAACTTGCTCGTACCAGAAGAAAAGTTCGGATTAGAAGAGTTTTCGGAATAGAAGGTTTCTATTTTTAGACGCTTATCAATATGTCTCAAAACTTACAGATATGTTTTGCATGTATTGTACATGTTTTTATCAGTATTTAAAGTGGATTACTGAAAAGGAAGTAAGCAAAACATTGTTAAACATATATATGCTTTATTTTCATGCTAAATATTTTCATAACTTTGAATGCAACCAGTTTATAATGTTTTAAAATGTTCATAATGGAATATTATTGGAATGATAATGAACATATAATTATGTATAAAAAAATAACACAAAAAGCATATTCAACATAAAGAACCTAATGCTGACATTATACATAACGCGATCGATCGCGAATTATCTGCAAAAACATAATCGTCACCATTTTGGCAAAGGGAGATAAGTATATACTCTTGAGTACTTGAGGGACACCCGCGAATTATGTCAGTCTTTTTTTTAATATTTGCTAAGGTAGGTGGTAAAAAACGTGTACCTTGGTTGTAGATATCCAACCAATCAGAGCGGTTATTAAAAATAGATTAATTTATATTCAAAGCTATCAACCAATCACATTAAAGGAATAAAATAGATAGTTGAATATGCATGAGAGGTTTTCCAAAGTCGCATTATCGGGCATGTGGTGTGATAAACACCGCAGGGGTCAATTGTTTTTGCTGATAAGTTACGGTCTATATGATCAAACGCACACACCGTACCGGTAAACAAGTGGCGAACATCTTCTTGTTTGTCAACACCCTTTTAAGTGTCAAGGATTAAACTGATTAGCGGTCATGTATTGTCAATATCAATAATCAGATGAGACTAAGATCAGCCGAGACAAAGTTCGGATCCGAAAGGTAAAATATATAGTAATTTAATGAAAGAAATCTTTCGAACGAGTACGGTTTTCGGAATAGAAAGGTTTCGGATTGCCAAGGTATTTTTACAATAAAGATAGAATAAAAAATTTCGGGACCGACAAAAATGTTCGGTTTAGAGAGATTTCCGGATTAGAGGAGTACGGATTAGCGAGGTCCCACTGTATATCATAGCCACTGTCACTCACTACTTTAGTACTGTGAAAGTATTCACTGTAACAAGATCATGTATGTTTTTCCCCATTTATGAGGCTAGAGTGCATTTCCAAAAAAACTGTAAAAAGGCACTGATGATACAGTATATCTACTTACCAATGTATATATCTGTTGCGTGATGGAGAATGGGCAAAACCACTGTCTCTGTAAGTATAACCTCCACAGCTCTCGGCTACTTTAATATCTTGTAGGGTACTTGCAGATGCACCTGAAAATGATTATCATAATACAATTAAGGTAGTGCACATTACAATGATTTGGTATGGTACTTGCAGAATACAAGGTATGTTATTCATGTGCTTATCAATAACATTTAAAAGTAATATGGTTATAATTAATCAATAGGGTCCTCCATGACTGAGAGATCTAAGGTGCTGTCATCTATTCCTCTCACCCCTAACATTGTGGGTTTGGGCTATGTGCTTCTCCAAAACAATCATGAGATGAAATGAATGGGGTTTAATGCCATTTTCAACACATTTCAATTTGGCATATCTAGTTTCATGGTGGAGGAAGACCTCAGACTGAGTAGAACCACCGTCCTTTCACAAGTAACTGGAAACTTTCTCACATTAATTTTTTTTGGAGTGAGTGGGACTCGAACCTATGACCTTAGCGGTGAGAGGTAAGTGATCTTTAGACGGCACCTTAGACCACTCGGTCACAGAGGACCCAAACAATCATGAATAAATCACAAGAATACTTCCAGAGGGATGTGATTACTAGAGATGATGATAAAGCTCCAAATCATAACAAGATAAAATTGCAATTGCTTACTTCACTGACATGACACTTAAAACACTGGTATGCCGTTTTATATTGAGCTTTCTTGAAAGAACCAGGGACAAAAAAAATAATTAATTATCACTTTATGAATATTTTTTTCAATACAAAATCTGTGTGGCTTTACTATGTTCCGCCCGTTTACCACGTCATTTTAATAATTGAAGAAAAAAATACCATCAGACAATGATCCTGAACAAAGCACTACAGCTGTCAAACTTGGTCAAACCGAACCATTATCATTTTCACGAAAATATTCTCATTTAGTTGACATATATTAAACAATTTAAAAGGTGACGAGTCTTTGCAAATTGTTCAAAACTACTGAAGCTACTGGTACCAGTATTATTACACTTTCTATTTCGTTTCGAGTCGGTATGAAAAAAAAAATCAAATTATATCTCATTTAATTTGTAAATATGGCTATAAATTCGGTTCAGTTGAAAATGGTATAATCCAAACTATCTAACCTGTGTTCAAATTGATTTCTTTCCACTTATTACTGGCAACATTAGGCACATAAACTTCCCGGTACACTTGGGAACTCATGCTTTCCGCCATTTTTCAATTACTTGACTGGCGCCTATCTGGACGAAACAGTGTCAATAAAGTATCTTTTGGACAGGTTTAAATCCTGGCGGTAGTGTTAAATTTAGAGTAGTCCTTTATTAACGCCGGTCGTAATGCAAATAGTTCTTTTCAATTTGCACGAGTATAAAAAATAAAATATACCAGCATTCTTCAAATATTTAAGCGAATCCTACATCTAAAGATTCCTTAACATATTATTTTTATCCACGTACCCTATTATTGTGGAATGCCTTACCTGTTGCCACTGTTACTTCTTCTTCTTCCTGATTACGCGCAGGACCCACTCTAGTGTATTGACACACTTGGATAGTTCTTCTAGCATATCCTCGATACTGATGAAGATGAATCCCCAGATGGCTTCTGAACCAGATATGATTCCAGCCAAACATATATTGTGCCACTCCTAGCTACCTTCTACAAAATATGACTTGCTGTTAGACAAGTCCCAGACACAAGTGGAAGTTAGCCAAACATTATGACAAACATCAAGAATGGAAACATATAAAAAGCCAGCAATCGAGGGATCAAAGGTCTAATTTTAGAGATCTCGTACCTGGGATCCCTACGTCTCACCCACACACAAAAAATGTATCTATGTGCTTTATATGATTATATGGTCATTTGAAAAAACATTATCTGTAGATTTGTGACATAATTATGTCACTGATATAAGCAAAATCGTGTCACAATTCATAAGTAACATAGCACATGATGGTCAGCAGCATAATGAAACATGTAGAATTTAACAGCATTCTGGTGGATTCTCAACACAGTTTCTATACCCATAGGTGATGTGGAACCCAACTTGTACAGTTCGACAATGATTTTCTTTCAAATCTGGACAGAGCTATAAACAAAAAAACATAGAGAATGACGTTATCAATATGGACTTAGCAAAAGCCTTCGATAAAGTGTGTATAGGTGTTTAATCCACAAACTGAACTTTTATGGCATCAGAGGATTGACAAACAAATGGATAGCATTCAAATCCCTATCAACTATACTGAATGGAACAGATAACCACCACTTTTGTATTTTCTAATATCTTTGTCAAAATATCCAGTAGCACTTTTAAAAGAATAATAGACTATTATGTTTTGTTACATAACCTAAATGTTCTCCCTTATTCAAGTCCAACTTTCGAGGAAATTGCTTTGAAGGTTTTTGAGAAAAATACATAAAATGTTAGGTAAATAAAATTTCAGGTGGCAGGTTATCTGTTCCATTCATTATAGATTTCAAAAGGTTGTCCTGGATGGTGAGGCCTCAGACTCAGTCTCTGTACTCCTAGGAGTCCCCAAGGGCTCAGTTTTGGGCCCAGTCCTCTTTTTTGTGTATATAAATGACTTACCAGACAATGTAAGATCTGCTTTGTGACTCTTTGCAGATGAATGTGTCCTGTATAAAAACATATACAGTGAAGCGCATGCACGCACACCCACCCGCCTTCACTCACTCACTCACTCACTCACTCATAAAATAATTCTTTCTTACCTCTTTCTATTACTATAAACTTTAACCTTGCGATTTAAAACTTATAGCCAGGGAATTAATCTGTGTCATCAGAAACATACCATATACAAATGATCTCCCAGCCAGACCCGATTAACTCAGTCAGTAGTGATTCTTACTATCAATACAGGGGTTGTGAGTTCAAATACCTGCCCCGGCCACAGTCTCTGTGATGATTGATTTAAGATATTGCATGTCATTATCATTTGTCTCTCACTGCTGATTCAAGTGGGAAAGTATCAGTTACATGTGGAAAATGATTGTGCTGGAGTACTGGTTAACCAAGGAAAGAGTGAATGGGTAGGGTCTGTTAGCCAGGAAACTGTTGTTAGGTTAGCTGCTCATCTGTTAGCCCTTGATTGCATAAAAATGACACTAAATATTCAATCAATCAATTGATCCTGCAACACATACATACTGGAGTTTATCCCTGTCTGTAATGGGTAGTCGGTTGAATGTGATTTAGGTAATGGCACCAGTAATTTATACTTTTAAGTCAGCAAGACTATAACAAATATTATATGCTCAACATGAACTTTTGAACTGACATAAACTACATGTATATCAATTTTAACAAATTTCAGACATCTGTAGTACAAGAGTACATGCACATCAAAACTCACACTCTCTTTCACACACGCAAGCATGTACACACGCACGCGCGCGCACACACGCACACACACACACACACACACACACACACACACACACACACACATGCGCACATTTCACATGTGCACAAAATATTTTGCAATTTTGTCCATGTTTGATTGATTTATGTAAAACTTTGTTGTTGATAGTGCCGATTTTAATGTTGGATAACTTGTGATCCAACCCTTTTGCTATTCCACGTATACTGTATATGTTTAAAGTAATATTTTATATTTTAGTATATAATTTTTTTTTGGGAGGAGTTATATTACCCCCAACTTGTAAAGGTAATTAGTAAATTAACCTCCATTTTTTTTTAATACTAAGGGGCATTGACATAAATCATAATAGCGAAATAGCACTCTCCTCCTAAGTCAAAACCGCAACCCCTAAGCCAATGGGGCTGGTACAGCTTTTACGAATGCCGATAAAAGCCCCGCGATTTAAACCGACCGTGTGAAGTTGGTGGGGGAGGGGGGGGGGGGGGGGGGAGGGGGGGGGGGGGGGGGGAGGGGGGGGGGGGTGGAGTTGTCCGCAAGCTGTTACATACACTGTGTAATTGCGACGTTACACTTGATTAAAACTATTTTCATTTGTGTTATTGGCAGTGTCATCTAAATTTCGATTTAATATTTACTTTAAAAATATTATTGATATGTCCTATGTTCAATTCATGTATCAAAAATCATCGGTATATAAATGATATGCCTCTTTCGATATATAAATGTATCAAAAATGTTAAAATTTGCGGTATCGCTTACATCAAATACAATTAAAAAATATAAAAGCGTGGAACAGCAGAGAATACTGAGAGAATACGTGTATATTTTTGCGGTTGGTCTCTCGTAAGATTCAATACTGTTTACAAAGTAAAAAGCAAAGTATAAAAGAAGCAAGGTAAATATTAACTGATGCAATAATAACAGAATAGCGTCTTTATTGTGCGTTTCGAAAATTGGAAGTGTTTCAGAGGCTGACTTATAGTCGATTACAACGTCGAAAAAAATGTATTTAAGTAGTGTATTGAAAGGAACTGTCATTTTGTTATATAATGCATTATAGTTCATCATTATTTTGAAACAATTTGTATGCCTAACGAATGAGGGCTGTGATGAGACATTGGTTAACTCCAACTCCCTTTATGTCAGAAAACTGACATTGACAAACTACAGAGAGTCAAGTGAAGAGGGGCAATATATGTCCAGAACAACTATACTGACAGGACTCCAGGCTGTGTCACCGGTATGCTTCAGGGCCTAGGGTGGAAACCACTTGTAGATCTTAGAAGGGAACACCGCCTCAATATGCTCTACAAGATCCAGCACCAGCTGGTTGTCCTGGACCCGGGACCCATAATCAGACTAATCGACAGGAGAACGAGAGGAGATATACGCCTATACCAGCCAGACGCACCAAATACAGTTTACAAGACCTCGTTCTACCCTCGGACGATCCAAGAATGGAACAGACTACCAGTAGCAGCCATCGACATGACCACGCTAGAGGGCTTCAAGACTGCCATCAGGTCAGCGGCTGGTCCAGCCAACTACTAGGGACCACCGCAGTGTATATAATTTTAACTGTACATTCAGATATTTTTAACTGTAAATACTACTGGAAAGGGGCGACTGTCTCATTCCCCAATTTCAAAGTACATAATTCAAACACTAACATTGTTTCAAAATAAAAATGAAATCTTTCTCATCAATTCAGGATTGTGACTTTCTGCATTGTAGAGTTGTGCCCCTTTAATTTGTGAAAAATCATGACACTTTGGTTTCCATGCATTAACTTAAGAATGCCTCAATCAAATCTTTTGAAATTTTAATACAATGTTTATAATGACAAACAAAGGCTAAGTTCTATTTAAGGGGTTGTGACTTTTGTCATTGTAGAGTTGTGCCCCTTTAATTTGTGAATAATCGTATTTTTTTTGGTTTCATTGTAATAGCTTATGATTGCCATAATCAAACCGTTTCAAATTTTAATAGTGTTTATAATGACAATACTTTAATTTGTGAAAAATCAGTTTTGGGGGGTTTCCTTTCAATAAAAAAAGTTTACCTACAAACCAAATCTTTTGGAATGTTAGGTCAAGTTCATTTTTTTGAAATACAGATGCATTTCAGAAAAACTCTGGTCGAGCGATCTGTGCAAACAATATAGATGCGATCAATACATACAAATTATTTTTTATATATGAAAGCGGGTAACCTGAATTCAAAGAATTTGCTTGTTTTTTGGAAGGAGAGCATCGCTCTGACTTTCTTAGCTGTCGTGCAGCTCTAGCAATCTGTTATAAAGGTAACGTATGACAGGAACTGCCATATTCATCCGACCGATAAAGCAATCTGTTATAAAGGTAACGTATGACAGGAACTGCCTTATTCATCCGACCGATAAAGTAGTTCACAAGTTTCAACACGCATTTGCAGTAGCAGAGGACATATTATACAACAAAAGATTCAAAGTTTTTTATTTATTGCAGATTTTTTTCTGTATAAAAATTCAAAGATATGATACGGGAAGCATACAATTTCTATATAATGCGGAAGAATACACTTATCTCGCTGTGCTCTAAAAAACAACTGCAATTTTCATTGATAAAAAAATTGTTTTACGCATTTACTACTTTGCATAGTGAGGGGTGCTATACTCTAACATCATTCGACTGTAATCAGGTGTAATCATTAATGGGCTGAAATATTGACATGTTTTCGTCCTTTTTGATTTTGATAGTAAAATAAAGAAATTAGGTTCGGGGCTATTTTTATTGTTGACAGAAAAATGCGCCAATCTGTCATCTTATGCAAGCAGTGTTTTGATGTTGATGAACAGATCCATCACTCAAAGTAATTGATTTAAATATACATTCATAATTTCATATATATATTTACCCGTATCATATACTGTTGTATTGCTACTCAATTTTTGCTGCTAATTAGTTTATCCAAACATATTTAAACGTTAATTAGGTCATCTGACTGTTATGTTTGTTGTGTTTCTGTTGTATTTTTTTGATTGATTAAATCTAGGTCAAGCAAAACCGTTTATAATGCTATTAATTGATAATTTATATTGTTGATTGAAAGCTATATGAGAATCGAACATAACTAAAGTCGATATTCATGTAAATCTGTAAGTAGGTCATGTTTGTTTTGTTCTGGACAAAGAGTTACGGATATGTGTGGTATATTCTCAGACAATTGGGAACATTTTGTGCTGAATGCGTTTCGTTATCCATAAATCATAACTATTGAACTGGAGATATTAAAATTGACTGGAGTTGTAACACAAAATATATGATTGCCAGACTGAAGATGATTCATGGAAAAACAAAATCTGGAGTTGAAGTTAAAACATAATATATATATATATATATCTGGAGCTAAATTGTGAAATTCTTGCTCGAGGAGTTGGACAAGTTAAGAGTTCAGATGACTCATTTGAATTGTATATTTGTGTTTTTTTTTAAGAATTTAACTATTTTTTAAATAAACAATAATTCATTCATTGTTGGTGATTGTTTGCACATTATTAAAAGGCACTTTAAAGCGGTACATTCTTTTTTTTGTATGAAATAATGGGGATAGATATTGAGCAGTGGAGATGTCAGTAAAATTGGTAGCTTTTCTGGGAAGCATGTGTCGATCAATACTCTATCAAAAAGTCAAACGTCAGTATATAAAGGTTTGTTTGTCAAGCTTTCATATAGGTTGTTTATGTTGATAACTTTTATGGAGATGTGGAAAGGAATCCTGGACCACCACGTTACCAGTTTACAAAATTCCCTGTAAATGGTAATTTTCACCAGAGTCATCAAATATTTTCACAGGGAAGACAGTGTGTACCATGTTGTTCAGCATTTTTTGCAAATGCATTATTAAAACCGTTTGATAGGTACTGTTGATAAAGTATTGATATGGACTCTGTATTGTATGCAGGAGATTATTTATACAGATATACAAAAGAAATATCAAACACAGCACATTTTTTCTATATCTCAATGAAATGCCTTCTTACTTAACATATCAGAAATCTAACTAAGTTTTCCAATTTCCCGAACCTACATCTTCGAATTAACACAAGCAGCGACCTTCCCTCAGGCCTTTGAGGCCTTTGATAATATTTTGACAATCTTTAAAAACCGTGTGGTTCAGCTTAACCTCTGCCTTCATCACTATGAGGTTGTTATGCATTTTAAGACTTTTTATAATATATGAGGGTTGTTCGATAAGTTTGTGGATTTTGGCTGTAATTTACATAATATTTATGATAGTTTATAATTGCATATTGTTCGATTTTAATTGTACCAAAATATATATCAGATATAAAAACTTAATAAAAATGATTTGAACATGAACAAAGTAAGCACTCACTGGGTCCTGCGGCTACTAAAACTTGATGAATTGGCAAAAATAAGTAAGCGCTTCTTTTGAGATTGTTGAATGCTGCGAGTCAGAATGTGGAAACTTTGGATCAACATAAAGAAGAAAGTTTGAATCTGTAGATGAACTTAAGGTAAAAATCAAGCATGCTGTCTCATCATTTGACCAGTCATGGTATGAAGTTCCATTTTACAAATGGGTTAGACATGATAAAAAAATGCATACAAATATACAGCTAATAGCACGAGAAAGAATGAGAGACGTTTCCTATGTATAAAATGAGTGGCGTGGTACATGACATCATTATTATTTGTGCCATGCTTTGGGTAGCTGTTGCAGCCTAGAATATTTGCTACAGAATTTTATAGTTTTCTGTATTTAAAAGAAAATTGCATACACTTTCAAGAGATTTATAAGTGTTTTTAATTTTATTTTGAAAGTCCCTCAGTCTGTTAAAAAAGTCCACAAGCTTATCAAACAACCCTCATATAGTATTTTAAATGATATGCACATGTGCAAAAAATTGCTCCTCAAGTGTGTAAATCATAAAAAAGTGTGTGGCCTTTGGCCCTGTATTTATTGTTGGCTACCTGCCACTCTTTATTGTATATAAAAACTTGTAGAACTTTTTATTAATGATAATGTAGGGGTTATATGAAATCTAGGGATGTTTATAAAGCTTTTGACCTTAGAACCAGTATTTTGTAAAATAATATGCGCAGTGTATAATATAAACTGCTGAAACAAATGTCACTTTGTTGTAAAGTTTAACCAAGCAAATATATAATATTTAGAATGTAACATGTTTCTTTAAGTTGGGTCTTATTACAGCCAGTAACAAGATCAACTACATGTATATATGAACTTATTAATGAAATCTAGATTTTAATGTTATGTTCCATTGTTTGATTTTGTTATGTATGTTTTGATATTGGATATGATCAAATGGATAAAGATTTTACCTATAAACTCATATTACACGACTTGTATGTTAAGTCTAATAATATAAATTGTTGTAGTTTTATTATCTTTATATTAACTTGTATATATGTATGTATATATATATAGTTTAAGCAAGTCTGAAACTCCAATCTGCATAATAATAGAATAAAGTGCTGTATGATATTGTATATAATTATGTTATAGGATGTTTATTTGATTTTGTCACCATATTTGTAATCATTTATATGTGACTATTCCTCATGGGTCTCAGACCTTCTGGAAATAATAGAAATAAACTTGTCAGACTTGTCAAATTTATTATAAAAGCTGCTTTGGGGAAAACACATTATTCTGTTTGGCCTTGCCAGTCTACTGGTTTTGTCAAACCAATATAGATATGTTTGGTTTAAACATGTTTTATTTAAAATATCTTACAATATTACTTATTTACAAACAAATTTGTCAAAAGAATTGGAATGTCAGACAAGCTTATAGAATTCCTCTCATAATAGATATGGTTGAAATGTGAAGAATATAGAAGTGTTCATGTTCACATCAAAGACTTGTGACAAAGTCTGTGAAAAGAAAATGATAAAAGTAAGCACTGAGATTTCCGATTGTTTTCTGTAGATATCTCATAAAATGTAAAATTTCTATATACAGGTTGTAGTGACGGGTATTATATAGCTGTGTTGGCCAACAATCAAACAGACGTAACCATTAGCTTGTGAGTAGATTTATACTTCATGTGTATAGTGGACATTACCTTCTAATTAGCTTAATTCCACTCAACAAAGAGGGTGTAGACTGGGTATCCCTCCCCCATCCCCCATCCCCTCTCCATCGAATAACATTCAGATTTGTCATGCTACGACCCTGCTTGCTATGGTTATGAACAAGGTTTCAGCTAACCATTTAGTCTATCCCAAAACCTGATAACTCCAGAATAAGGCCTATTAACTACCTATGGAAAAAGCAGGGAATTCTATGCCTGTCCCACAATTCATAGCAATTGATCACTTACTAAATTATGATGGCATTCAAACTTTCCCTGAAGCAACTGACCAATCAGCATGCTCATAACAATTGCTATTGAACAGACCCAATCGGGAGAGCTGGGACCGTACCCTTTAACATTCTCATTGTTTGTCAGATGGGTGTCAAATCAAGGGAAATAACTGAAATTATTATCAGTGCAAGTCAGTTCAGAGTTGTCTACCTCAAGACCCTTTTGATTAATTCCTCACATCATAAAATACATTTGAAGTCAAATCTGCTGATGTGACAGTCACATTAACATTTTATCACATACATTATTCTGTTTTCTTCATCAAGGTTTTTACCATATCAGCTGCCACATAGTGTCACATTGTTTTACAATCTGGGGGTCATCAGTTGACAAGTTTTAAACTTAATCAACATGAATAAATGGAGTTTAAAAAAATACATATTTTACTAAAACAGTTTTTCTTCCTGTTTCACACAAATTTCTCCATCAAAACTGCAACTTAAGATAACAACTTCAAAACAATTTAACTTCAAACAAATGTTTCAATTCAGGCAACAAGTTACAACAACTAGAAACTTAGTAGTTGTTTTAATGATCATGGCCATTTGGCCATGAACTTTATGAATGTCATGGCCACAACTCAATCACCATGGCCCTAACTGTTTTTAAAAGAAAACACTAAAATTCTTTCATTATTTTATATCTCGTCTGAGCTTCATGTTTAGCATTACAATGTTTTATATTCTGTGGAAAACAAAACTTTGTTTTTTCCCCAAAAGTATTTTTCTTCTGAGTTGTAGCTTGACTCATTTTAGAGTAATGTTACCTAAAAAAAATAATGGAAACATTTTTTTTAATGGTAACGTAATAAAAATTAATTAAATTTTTGAAATCAAGTAATCGTTTTTCAAAATGAATTAAATTTTCTAAAAGTTAATTTCTTTTTTCCACAACCTTTTAATTGTCCATCAAAGAAACATAAACGGCACCGGGAATACCGCCATAAAACTTGGACTGGCCGATGTTTAAACTGGTATTAAAATGTCATACATGCGCGTCTTGATACCTTATAGAAAACTAAAATAAAAAGTATTTCAGATAGAGTAACGTCCGTACATTGTAACAACTTTTTTCCACATTTCATCTTTATATACAAACAACCTAAAACTATGTAAGTGCTATTGTTGCAGCATACGTTTGTTTTCACAGTTGTTTTCTTCAAACTACACTATTGCTTCGCGGAAAATTATGTATATGATTATAATCGTCTATGTGATTGCATCAACACAGCGTTAATAACCAAAAAAGCGTTTACGTAACTTAGTAGAACTGTGTGACCAGGGCTGCGTTCGGTTAAACATTTTATAACGTTAGCTAACATAAATTCCTGGACACTGGCTCAACCTCATATAAGCGAGCATTACGCGATAATTTTAGGGAACCAGGCATTAAATGTGTTTGCTGTTTAACGGTACTGAACACAGCCCGGGATTTCCCTGAATCAGACATGATCTGTCAAAACAGCTGGGATTGTAAAAATAACTCAGCTTGCCGAAACAAATATGTGTAATTTGAATTTCTGTATTTTTAAGGTTGCGTCAAAGTGGACACACTGAACAAACTTGATTGCATCAAATGAGAAAACACTGTATATCTACTTTGTATATCAACTTTGTAGATCTACTTTGCAAACTATTTCTACTTTGTAAACTATATCTATGTTGTACACTATATCTACGTTGTACACAATATCTACTTTGTAAACTATATCTATTTTGTAAACTATAATTATTTTGTAAACTATATATCTACT
The DNA here is from genome assembly GCA_029582155.1 of Panopea generosa. NCBI lineage: Eukaryota > Metazoa > Mollusca > Bivalvia > Adapedonta > Hiatellidae > Panopea > Panopea generosa. The sequence goes on from CM055902.1 coordinate 51,470,861, forward strand.
TTGTACACTATATCTATTTTCTAAACCATATCTATTTTGTAAACTATATCTACTTTGTACACTTTAGTTACTTTGTACACTATATCTACATTGTAAACTAAAATCTACTTTGTAAACTATATCTATTTTGTAAACTATATTTACATTGTACACTATATCTACTTTGTACACTATAATCTACTTTGTACACTATAATCTACTTTATAAACTATTTCTACTGTACTATATCTACTCTGTAAACTATTTCTACTGTACTATATCTACTTTGTAAACTATATCTACTCTGTAAACTATATCTACTTTGTACACTATATCTACTTTATACACTATAATCTATTTTGTACACTATAATCTACTTTGTAAACTATTTTTACTGTACTATATCTACTTTGTAAACTATTACTACTGTACTATATTTACTTTGTAAACAATTTCTACTGTACTATATCTACTTTGTAAACTATATTTACTCTGTAAACTATATCTACTGTACTTTATCTACTTTGTGAACTATGTCTACTTTGTAAACTATATCTACTTTGTAAACTATTTCTACTGTACTATATCTACTTTGTAAACTATTACTACTGTACTATATCTACTTTGTAAACTATTTCTACTGTACTATATCTACTTTGTAAACTATATATACTGTGTAAACTATATCTACTGTACTAAATCTATTTTGTAAACTATATTTACATTGTACACTATATCTACTTTGTACACTATAATCTACTTTGTACACTATAATCTACTTTGTAAACTATTTCTACTGTATTATATCTACTCTGTAAACTATTTCTACTGTACTATATCTACTTTGTAAACTATATCTACTCTGTAAACTATATCTACTTTGTACACTATATCTACTTTATACACTATAATCTATTTTGTACACTATATCTACTTTGTAAACTATTTTTACTGTATTATATCTACTTTGTAAACTTTTACTACTGTACTATATTTACTTTGTAAACAATTTCTACTGTACTATATCTACTTTGTAAACTATATTTACTCTGTAAACTATATCTACTGTACTTTATCTACTTTGTGAACTATATCTACTTTGTAAACTATATCTTCTTTGTAAACTATTACTACTGTACTATATCTACTTTGTAAACTATTTCTACTGTACTATATCTACTTTGTAAACTATATATACTATGTAAACTATATCTACTGTACTTTATCTACTTTGTAAACTATATCTACATTGTAAACAATATCTACTTTGTAAACTATATCTATTTTGTAAACTATATCTACTTTGTACACTACATCTTTTTTCTAAACTATATCTATTTTGTATACTTTAGTTACTTTGTACACTATATCTACATTGTAAACTAAAATCTACTTTGTAAACTAATCTATTTTGTAAACTATATCTACATTGTACACTATATCTACTTTGTACACTGTAATCTACTTTGTAAACTATTTCTACTGTACTATATCTACTTGGTAAACTATTTCTACTGTACTATATCTACTTTGTAAACTATATCTACTCTGTAAACTATATCTACTTTGTACACTATATCTACTTAATACACTATAATCTATTTTATACACTATAATCTACTTTGTAAACTATTACTACTGTGCTATATCTACTTTGTAAACTATAACTACTGTACTATATCTACTTTGTAAACTATTTCTACTGTACTATATCTACTTTGTAAACTATATATACTCTGTAAACTATATCTACTGTACTTTATCTTCTTTGTGAACTATATCTACTTTGTAAACTATATCTATTTTGTAAACTATTTTTACTGTACGTTATCTACTCTGTAAACTATATCTACTCTGTAAACTTTATCTACTGTACGGTATCTACTCTGTAAACTATATCTACTGTAATTTATTTACTTTGTGAACTATATCAACTTTGTAAACTATACTCTACTCTGTAAACTATATCTACTGTACTATATCTACTTTGTAAACTATATCTACTCTGTAAACTATATTTACTCTGTAAACTATATCTACTGTACTTTATCTACTTTGTAAACTATACATTCTTTGTAAACTATATTTACTCTATTATATCTACTTTGTATTTAAACTATAATCTACTGAACTTTATCTACTTTGTAAACTATATCTACTCTGTAAACTATATCTACTGTACTTTATCTACTTTGTAAACTATATCTACTTTGTAAACTATAATCTACTCTGTAAACTATTTCTACTGTACTTTATCTACTTTGTAAACTATATCTACTCTGTAACCTATATCTACTCTGTAAACTATATCTACTGTACTTTATCTACTTTGTAAACTATATCTACTTTATAGCAAAGAGGATCATCTTACAAAAACAGTTGATTTTAATTAACTTCTATTAATATCGGAAACAAGAGCCAAAAGTTCAAAGGCTGGGTTTTATGATCCCTGTGTGCCTGATTCCACAAATTCTATTTCTCATTCATTGACCTGTTTTTTTTATTGCATACAAAAATGGCACACATGGCGTATGGCATTAATACCATTTTATTGGTAAACAGAATGGCACACAGAGAGTATAGCATTAATACCACATGGTGAGGCACCACATTGCATAAAGTTTTAAAAATGATAATTGGAAGAATCCACTGGCTTGTATTCCATGACACCATGTACCAAAAAACAGAGTTTATATTACCCAGAATACACTGGGGACCACATATATATATACACACACACACACACATCTCAGTAATACAATATACAGGCAGGAGAGGGGTGGTATTTGCTGGAACAAATGCTTTCTAGGATGTCCTTTGAGAAACTATCCCAAATTTTTAATCATACAACCAGTCAGTATATTTTCTGATCAATAAACTACTAGTTATACAAACAGTATTCTTGCAAAACATGCATGCGATATGGTATTGTGTTTTTGTGAATATTTATGTTAGGTCCTGTAATGCATCATGATGGTGGTTTGAGATGATAGCATGAATTATAAATATGATAAAAACAGTATGTATACTTTATACATTGAGTCAATAATTTCATTACCACTACTGGCCAAATGATGTCATGGTAATTTTTTGGTATTTGTTACAAATGATCAACATGACATGACTACATGTTGCATGTAACACCAACACTGCTAAGGTCACACTTTAACTTTTTTGGACAACATTTTCAGACTGTTTGAGATTTCGTGACCGGTCTGTTACTTTGTCACCTATGGATTAGTTTCAAAAACACTAGACTCAGTTCATCAGCATGACAGGACGTGGCGCTCATTAGACTCACACCCATACCTCAATGGTAAAGGTCACACTTTGAGTTTATTAAAAAAAACTTTGAGTCTGTCTGTGAGATATCATGTCCAGTCTGTAACTTTGTCATGCATAGATGGATTTTATAAATACTTGCTGCAAATGATCAACATGACATGATGACGTGTCATGCATCACACCCAGACTGCCACTTTAAAGGCCAGTGTCACACTTGCAATTTGGACAACATTTTCAGTCTGTTTGAGATTTCGTGTCTGGTATGTAACTTTGTCACCTATGAATAAATTTCAAAAACACTTGGCTCAATTCATCAGCATGACATGACGAGGTGTCGCTCATTAGACCCACACCCAAACCTCAAGGGTCAAGGTCAAAGTCTGAGTTTGTTTGACAACACTTTGAGTCTGCCCGAGATTCCATGTCAGACCTGTAGCTTTGTCATGCATAAATGGATTTTATAATTACTTACTACAAAATAACAACATAACATTACATGACGTGTCCCGTATAATACCAAGACTCCCACTTCAAAGGTCAATGTCACACTTTAACTTTGACAACACCTTCAGTCTGTTTGAGATTTCTTGTCCCGTCTGTCACTTTGTCACCTATGGATAAATTTGTAAAAACATTTGACTCAGTTCATCAGCATAACACGACAACATGCCACACGTAATACCCACACACATACCTCAAAGGTCAAGGTCACACTTTGAGTTTGTTTGACAACACTTTGAGTCTGTGTGAAATTTGGTGTCCAGTCTGTAACTTTGTCATGCATGGATGGATTTCAATTTATGTGATATTTTGTGTCTGGTCTGTAACTGTGTCTTATATTGAGGGATTTAACTTGGCTCAATTTATCAAGATGATATGACAACTTTTTGTAGGTAGGACCCAGACCTGTACCTCAAAGGTCAAGGTCAAACTTTGAGTTTGTTTGACAACACTGAGTCTGAGGTTTCATGTTCGGTCTGTAACTCTATCATACATGGATGGATTTCAAAAACACTTGGCTCAATTGACCAATTGATCAACATGACATGATGATGTGTCATGTGTAAGACCTAGAACCTTACCACAAAGGTGAGGGTCATGCTTTCAGTTAGTTGGATATTGCATGTCTGGTCACTTTGTCAACTTTGTTTTACATGGAGGGATTTTAAAATATCTTCAACACAAATGATCATGTCATGATGATGTGTCAAGTGCATTTACCTGTAGAAATACTCAGACCTTTACATCAGCTGTCAAGGTCAAGGTTACACAAAGGTCAAAGTCACCCTTTAATGAAAAAAAACATGAAACTGTGTGTTTAGTTTTAAACATCAGTCCATTACTCTTGATATATTTCTATTTTCAAAGACCATTTGGGGGGCATGTGACACTCACCAGCGAGATTTCTTGTAATCAATATTAATTTTCAGACCCATAAAGGTGATTGGGGCATTTATTAAGGAGAGAGCATTTATATGGGGGAATATGGTACACAACAATCATGTACCATAATCTGTGTGGGGTTTGTATAACAGACTGAGTAAGCAGTAGTACCTGAAACATTGATTGTCATGTTATCTCCTGGTGAGTTGAATACATACCCTAAAAGAACATATATCTTGGTGAAGAATTCCTAGAAGACAGAGGTAGCATTATTGTAATGTCCATTTGCGATGAGTTCAACATGACAGGGCTTTACTTTAACACTCGCCCGCCTGTCAGGGACAACTGAATCACGAGTACAAACAAGTAAAATATAAAGCTGCTAGCCGACTGGACAAGTGAAAAATCAAAAATTCAACATTTTGTTACTTTTTTGCAAATCCCCTATTTCATATTTGCATGTTTTTTAAAACACGGAGACTCAGAGTAATTTGGAAGCCATGTCATGCGCATGCATTACTTTTGAACAATTGGGTACTACCCTATTTACGAATCGCCAAGTAATTGCCTCCATGTGTAACGTTGCAGCTGCGCATGTGTTTCTTTTGGACTATCTTGGGTACTACCCTCTTTATCAATTGCTGAGTATAATTATACTAGCTCACCAGGACGAATGTCAAATGAGAGCTTATGCTATGTCCCTGGCGTTGTCAGTAGTCACCCAGGTAAACTTTTGCATTTAAGTTTAAGATATCTATGCAACTTCTCATTGGATATGAATGAAACTTTGCATGTGTGTTCATCATCATCAGTGGAACGCACAGAGACAAGAACCATAACTCTGGATTGCATATTGGCAGAGTTATGGCCCTTTTTGGACTTCATTTTTCAGGTTAAAGTTTTTTATCAGGTAAGATATCTATGCAACCATTCATTGGATACGAATGAAACTTCACATGTATGTTCATCGATGGAACACACAGAGACAAGAACCCTAACTCGGGGTTGCAATTTGGCAGAGTTATGGCCCTTTTTGGACTTAATTTTTCAGGTTAAAATTTTTTATCAGGTCAGATTTCTATGCAACCACTCATTGGATATGAATGAAACTTCACATGTGTGTTTACCATCATTGGTGGAACACACAGAGACAAGAACCATAACTTTGGGTTTGTTGTCATCTGAAAACTCTTGTTGTAAACATATGCTATGTCATTTTTAAATTGCCAAATTTGAAATATTTGAGTGTATGTGTTCACATTTAACAACCAATGGAGACTGCCGTGTCTTTGTTTCATCAACAACCATGGCCAATGTCATTTTTTTGGCTTTTCCGTAGGACTAGTATCATAATTGTATGAATTTCTCATGCATAGAGGGATATTGACACAAATGTTCACCATGTCATGTGAAAGACTAAGGTCTGTAGCTCAAAGTTCAAGGTCAAGTATTAGAATTTCAAGGTCAGAAATAAGTAAAATATTTTGTGTCTGAAATAATCCTGTAAACAAATGGATTGATTTTGAAATTACATTCGCAAAATTTAATGTTCACCATAATCAGATGACATGTCATGCACAAGACTCAGGTCCATAGTTCAAAGGTCAAGGTCATTCTGATAGGTTCAAGTTGAAAAATATGTATAGTATTTTATGTTCGCTCCATATCTTCTAAACTTCCTGTTTGAATTGGAAATAACTTGACACAAATCTTCACCAGAATAAGAATGATGATGTTACACATGTTCAGATTCAGAAATAGATACAATATTTGGTGTCCACTCCATATCTTGTAATTAATTAACTATTTGATACTATGTTTGTTCTGAACTGGGGATAACTAAAATTTGTTAAAAATTCCACCTATTGTCATTCCATCTATTGTCACTCTACCTATTATCATTCCATCTATTATCATTCCACCTATTATCAAAATGTGAAGGTGAATGTCATTGTATGAATTTCTCATGCATAGAGGGATATTGACACAAATGTTCACCATGTCATGTGAAAGACTAAGGTCTGTAGCTCAAAGTTCAAGGTCACATTTATATGTTCAAGGTCAGAATATCAAGTTTGCTCCATATCTTGTAAACCACTTGACAGATTTTGAAATAACTTGCACATGACTCTGGTCCGTAGCTCACAAAGGTCACACTTAGAAGTTCAAGGTCAGAAATATATTTTTTTTAAATCATGTCTGCTCCATATCTTGTAAACCACATATTCTGAAATTACATGGCATGACTGTTTAACATAAACATAAGCTGATGACGAGCCACGCAGAAAAAACCCAGGTCTGTAGCTCAAAGATCGAGGTCAATATTAGTGGATCAAGGTCATAAATAAGTACAATATTACATGTTCTCTTCATATCTTGTAAATCTCTTAGCATATTTTGAAATAACATTGCACAAATGTTCACTATAATAAGAGGACATGATTGTGCATAGGTCCTATTAGAATTTCAAGGTCAGAAATAAGTAAAATATTTTGTGTCTGAAATAATCCTGTAAACAAATGGATTGATTTTGAAATTACATTCGCAAAATTTAATGTTCACCATAATCAGATGACATGTCATGCACAAGACTCAGGTCCATAGTTCAAAGGTCAAGGTCATTCTGATAGGTTCAAGTTGAAAAATATGTATAGTATTTTATGTTCGCTCCGTATCTTCTAAACTTCCTGTTTGAATTGGAAATAACTTGACACAAATCTTCACCAGAATAAGAATGATGATGTTACACATGTTCAGATTCAGAAATAGATACAATATTTGGTGTCCACTCCATATCTTGTAATTAATTAACTATTTGATACTATGTTTGTTCTGAACTGGGGATAACTAAAATTTGTTAAAAATTCCACCTATTGTCATTCCATCTATTGTCACTCTACCTATTATCATTCCATCTATTATCATTCCACCTATTATCAAAATGTGAAGGTGAATGTCATTTATTATTGTAAGTGTATTGAATATTAGTTACATCTTACAGGCATGTGCAGAACTACTGGTAGACCGCGGCGTGGTCTAGTGGTAGAGCGTCCGCCTTGCATGCGGAAGGTCGTGGGTTCAATCCCCGGCCGGGTCATATAAAAAACTTTAAAAATGGTACTAGAAGCTTCCTCGCCTGACACTCAGCATTTAAAGGAGAGTTCTAGGTCTGGTCCGCCCGGTGTCAGTATAATGTGACTGGGTGGGGTATCATACCATGTGTCTGCAGCATGATACTCCAGTGTGACAGCGCTTAGAATACTGTCCCAAGTAGACACTGTCGCGATATGACTGAAAAATTGTTGAAAGCGACGCTAAACACCATACAACAACAACAACAACAGAACTAATGGTAGATATGTTAGATATTGTCAAGCAGGTAGGAATACATGAGCAACAAATTTTAAACATCCACTTCATAGATAATGGTTTTGGTTTTATTTGGATCTCAGACAAAGTCTGGGACAACTTGATGTTTGAAAATGCATTTAAACGTTTGATTGATAGTGCTTTTCAAGACTGACGTGCAGAATTGTCTCAGTCCAGCTTAGCATCTTACGACCAATATTGTAAATTTGGTCTTACTGTCAAACAGTACTTAAGTTTGAAAATACCACTGAAATTAAAATAGCACTTGTCTGATTACGATGTTCTGCACTCAGTGTTAATGTAGAAACAGGAAGGCATTAAAACATCCTGTATATGGGGAGAATGTGTTCTCTATGACAATCTCTTGAGGTTAAAGATGAATACCATGTTATTATGTTAAGCACACATTAAAATAATTATCGACTTGAGTATCATCTTACTTTATAAACTTTAATGGTTACAAAAAAATGAAGATACTCATTCGACTTTGTTATTTTTTGTTTACAAGATTTTAAATAAAAGTCAACAATTCCCCTTTAGATGATATGGAAAGCATTTTGAATTAATGTTTAACATGCCTAAGAAGGGTTTATGTCATAGCAATCTTTTATCCTTCTGTCAGTCATCCATCTATTAACTTTTATTGTAAACACTGTAACCTCTTCAGTTTTTATCCATAGTCCTGACCAAACGTGGTCAAGATGTTTATTTCCAGGAAAACTCAAATGAATTCTTCTTCTTCTTCTTCTTTTTCTTCAAAGTGGGAGCCTTTTGGTCTATCTCCATGATATTTAACATCAAACAACTTGAATTTATTCTGCACTGACTCTTCATCTAGCTATGCAGTTTGGAGTGCAACCAACATCTGTCCTCCTGTGGTAGAAACATTGGTATGTGCAAATGTGTTAATAGATGTAAATGTGTCAAACAGTTAGTGTTTGTCATTGTCAGGTGCTCCTATATGTATTATGAGACAATGTAAGTGTGTAATGGTACATTTCCATATGAGGTTTGTTTTTGCGTATTTAAAAAAATATGGAATGGAATTCAACTGGACTTGGAACATGTATAGAGAGAGGGCAATGTGTTGGAGTGCAGAATAAAAGCTTGTATAATAACATAATTTCCCTCTACAACATCAATATCTACATAAGTCATTTCAGAAACATTGTGTGCAAGTGTTAGGAATTTCAACAAACTAACATTGAAAACCCTGGCGCCATTTGATTTTACCCTATTCCCAGACTTGTAAATACAATGGGCCAACTCGGCCTAAACTGAGTAATGTCAGTGCAGTGGTATAAGGCAGAGAGTTGTCCTGGTGTAGCAGATGTAGCTTGACTGGTATCTCTGGTCACAAATCTTCCTTATTCATGTTGTAGCACATGTTGATATTTGCTTATCAGATTGTAAAATAAATACTGTTTAAACTAAACTAGATTGAGTCTTGTTATAAAAAACAAAAACATTTGCAGCAGGCTAGTAATTTGTAGCATTACTGTATTTTGAACAAATTTATAACCTATACCTATGGGTAATAGTCCGTTCCTGGCACTACATTCCCTGGCGATAGCAGACCACAATAAACATATATTTGGTTCTGCATTTGTTTACTCGTGCCTTTTTTGGTTGAGGTAAACTTGATCGTTTCAAAATGCAGACTGGTTCTTGACGTCTCAGGATCGAAAAACGAAAACCAGGTTTCATCTGTTGTTACTATCCTGTCTTGGAAATCATCACTGTCCGTTTAATAATCTATAAGAACCGATTTAGAATCGTTCACATGTCGCTCTTTTCCATTTTCCTTCAAAAGCAGCGAAATCTACTGTGCGTGTACTGACAACTTCAAAATGTTCTGTAAGACTTGTATAAACTGTTCCCTACCTAACACCATTCATGGTAGATGATGTCTTAATTTCCAATCATTGATCGTTATCAAGTGCATCTTGAGATGTCAGAGAACATGTCACTGCTAATTTTTGATTTTCGCTCTCTCTCCTTATCATCTTCCAATGCATCTAACATGTCAAAAGCTTCTTACGCCATCTAAATACTAGTTCACTTTTCACAGAGCTGTTCAGGGCTTGAAATTTCTTTATAGAAGCTACCCGTCCTCACTTTCCATCAATTTTAATTGAATGTTTAAAATCAAAGAAATATTAAGGTCAGCTTGTCCTGAGCGGATGAATGGAATTTTCAAGCCCTGTGCTGCAAGGCAAATCCTGCATCATTTTATACTGCAAAGCTTTATTGCAAATATCTATAACACAATCTTCAAAACGGGTTTACGTTTGTATTAGAAATGAGAATGACTTCAAAATAAGTGGTTATGTTATGATGACATTTGGCAGATTTTTAAAGCTATTGGACAACTATAAATACACTTGTCACAGTGTTTTAAATACCTTTAAAGGATGTACGTCGTATATGAGTTGCCATGATAAAAGGAACGTTTTAATGTATCCTTTTACTTTTAACGTATCCTCCTAGTTATGCATAAACTTATTCAGAAAGTTTCAAAGTAGAAAGTGTTTTTCATTGATATAGATTTTGTTATCCTGAGAAAATTAATGATCTCGTATGAGAAAATGTTTGATATATTTTTGGACATCCCATAGTTATATTTCTTGTGACTCTATTATGTTTTCTTCAAATGTTATATACAGTTTGCAGTTGGATTAAAATATAATATTAGGAAAATTTCAAATAAATCTGACGTGTCATTTTCATTTTGCGGATAACCCCTCATACATTATAATGATAACATAATTTAGTTGTATGTATACATTCTGCACTAGACAGTGGTTCTGTTTTATCACAGGGATGCATTGTAACTATAATTAGTGTCACTTGTAACAAATATCTGATATAAAATGTTAGGTTTGGTCTCTAAAGATAAATTGATTATTCAAATTGTTTGATCATATCAATTACTGTTGTACATCACAGTGACAGGTATTTACATTTGTTAGATAGCTTATCTGGTATGCCATACCTGATCAATGGTGAGGTAAGTAATTTATGTATTTGTGAAATGACACATGATGTCTCCTAAATTCATGAAATTTAATGCTCCTTCTCGAGTACCATTTTTAAAGTCTTTGGTATGACTCGGCCGGGGATCGAACCCAAGACCTTCCGCATGTGAGGTGGACACTCTACCGCTAGACTACACTACGGTAGGTGGCCACTTTTCAACTTAATATTTGGCAAAATTTACTACAGAATGCAGGGACATCTGTGTCCTCTGGACTCATTTGTAGTTAGGAATAATTTATACTGGTGACCTGTTAACAGTAGAATACCGATGCCCTTTATAACATTAGCATCCAGTTTATAAAATGAATGTATTAAACAAGCACCTCTATGCATATTTTAATTTTAACACATGCCGTCTAACTTTGAACAAGTTCCCATATATTAATGGATAATACAACTTTGAACAAACTTTTACATATATATGCAAATACATGTAAATACATCTAACGTTGAACAAGTACCTCACATGTTGACATATATATGTAGCGTTGAACAAGTACCCATATATTGACATATATATATAAATACATCTTACTTTGAACAAGTACCCCACATGTTGACATATATATGTAGCTTTGAGCAAGTACCTATATATTGACAGATATATGGCTTTGAACGAGTACCCATATATTGTTTGTTGACAAATCTCGTAATATGAAGATGACATGTCGGATTTATTTGGAATTTTACATGTATCATATTTAATATAACTTCAAACTGTGCTCAAAATGTGAAGAAAATATAAATTAAAATAAAATAGCTACATGTATTCCAAACATGTCATGTACGCCTATCTGCTGCAGGTCAGATTTACGTTACGTTGTCGCGACGTCAATTTATTTCACAAGTAATTTCCCTGCTCTTGCTGGTCGCCCCGCTCATACATTTTATCAAGCAAGGACCCCTGTGATCACTCTAAGGAATTGCATGTTATTCATTCTTAATTATCATATGCACAGTACCTTAACCTATACTTAGTTCACAGCATAGTTCATGAATTGTATTACGATTCTTATTGAGGCACCTTTTACCATGTTGATGTGACTTTGATGCGATTTTGACACCACACATGTTATCATCCATTATTGTTTCCTGTTCCTCACTGTATCATTTGTGCCATTTAAAGACAACAAAACACATTACAAATAACTTTCTCAGAGCTTTACTAAGCATATATATCATGTGGATCAGTGTTTTGCTAATTTTGACACAATATTGTATTTCCGCTCGTTGTTTCACCTTTTTCTTGGATGGAAGTTTTGCTTATTAACAAGTTTGCCTTTTATGTGTAAGTTTGTTTAAACTCCTAACACTTGTGTGCCATTCTATTACTAGAATAACCAATGTAGACATTGATGATGTGTAATCAATAATATATGATTTACCACGAGTTTACAGGGAAATCATTGTTATTTTTCACATATTGTTCAACAATTTGAGCTGCAGCACTTACCATGTATGCATGTTGCTATGGAGACCATAACATTATTATTAACATAAAAAATATACTAAAATACTGTACATCAATGACAAATACACCAATATTTAAGCTGTGCAAAATATAGCGATGTACTTGCATGAATATGGATTTTTTTAAATTTGTCCACAATTTTCTGGATAAACCCTCGTATGTAACTTGAACAAGTACCCACATGTTGACAGATATATGTAGCATTGATGTACCCCACATATTGACAAACATATGGCTTTGAATATGTACCTCGCATATTGTCAGATATATGTAACTTGAACAAGTACCCCATATATTGACATATATTATGTAACTTTGAACAAGTACCCATATATTGACAGATATATGTAACTTTGAACAAGTACCCATATATTGACATATATTATGTAACTTTGAACAAGTACCCATATATTGACAGATATATGTAATTTTGAACAAGTACCCCATATATTGACATATAAATGTAGCTTTGAACAAGTATCCATATATTGACAGGTATATGTAACTTTGACCAAGTACCAATATATTGACATATGTATCGCTTTGAACAAGTACCTCACATACTGACAGATATATGTAGCTTGAACAAGTACTCCACATGTTGACAGGTATATGTAAATACATTTAACTTTGAACAAGTATTCACATGTTTACAGATATATGTAGCTTTGAGCAAGTACCCATGGATTGACATATATATGGCTTTGAACAAGAACCTCACATATTGGCAGATATATGTAACTTGAACAAGTACCCTACATGTTGACAGACATGTAACTTTGAACAAGTACCCATATATTGCCAGATATATTTAGCTTTGAACAAGTACCCACATATTGACAGATATATGTAGCTTTAAACAAATACTCACATATTGACAGATATATGTAATTTTTAACAAATACCCACATATTGACAGATATATGTAGCTTTGGGCAAGTACCCAACATATTGACAAATATGTGTAGCTTTGAACAAATACTCATATATTGAAAGGTATATGTAGCTTTGAACAAGTACCCCGCATATTGACAGATATATGTAGCTTAGAGCAAGTACCAACATATTGACAGATATATAAGAAATTTTGAACAAGTATCCGACATATTGATAGATATATGTAGCTTTGAACAAATATTGACATATAAATGTAGCTTTGAACAAATACCCCGCATATTGACATATATTTGTAGCTTTGAACAAGTACCTCACATACTGACGTATATAAATATGGCTTTGAACAAGTACCCCACATGTTGACAGATATATGTAGCTTTGGATAAGTACCCCACTTATTGACAGATATATGTAGCTTTGGATAAGTACCCCACATATTGACAGATATATGTAGCTTTGAATAAGTACCCCACATGTTGACAGATATATGTAGCTTTGGATAAGTACCCCACATATTGACAGATATATGTAGCTTTGGATAAGTACCCCACATATTGACAGATATATGTAGCTTTGAATAAGTACCCCACATGTTGACAGATATATGTAACTTTGGATAAGTACCCCACATGTTGACAGATATATGTAGCTTTGAACAAGTACACCATGTAATCGACAGATATATGTAGCTTTGAACAAGTACCCAATGTAATTGACAGATATATGTAGCTTTGAACAAGTACACCATGTAATCGACAGATACATGTAGCTTTGAACAAGTACACCATGTAATCGACAGATATATGTAGCTTTGGATAAGTACCTCACATGTTGACAGATATATGTAGCTTTGAACATGTACCCCATGTAATCGACAGATACATGTAGCTTTGAACAAGTACCCAATGTAATCCACAGATACATGTAGCTTTGAACAAGTACACCATGTAATCGACAGATATATGTAACTTTGAACAAGTACCCCATGTAATCGACAGATATATGTAACTTTGAACAAGTACCCCATGTAATTGACAGATATATGTAGCTTTGAACAAGTACACCATGTAATAGACAGATATATGTAACTTTGAACAAGTACCCCGCATATTGACAGATATATGTAGCTTTGAACAAGTACACCATGTAATCGACAGATATATGTAGCTTTGAACAAGTACACCATGTAATCGACAGATACATGTAGCTTTGAACAAGTACACCATGTAATCGACAGATATATGTAGCTTTGGATAAGTACCCCACATGTTGACAGATATATGTAGCTTTGAACATGTACCCCATGTAATCGACAGATACATGTAGCTTTGAACAAGTACCCAATGTAATCCACAGATACATGTAGCTTTGAACAAGTACCCCATGTAATCGACAGATATATGTAGCTTTGAACAAGTACCCCATGTAATCGACAGATATATGTAACTTTGAACAAGTACCCCATGTAATCCACAGATACATGTAGCTTTGAACAAGTACACCATGTAATTGACAGATATATGTAGCTTTGAACAAGTACCCCACATATTGACAGATATATGTAGCTTTGAACAAGTACCCCGCATATTGACAGATATATGTAGCTTTGAACAAGTACCCCGCATATTGACAGATATATGTAGCTTTGAACAAGTACCCCACATATTGAGAGATATATGTAGCTTTGGATAAGTACCCCGCATATTGACAGATATATGTAGCTTTGAACAAGTACCCTGCATATTGACAGATATATGTAGCTTTGGATAAGTACCCCACATGTTGACAAATATATGTAGCTTTGAACAAGTACCCTGCATATTGACAGATATATGTAGCTTTGAACAAGTACCCAATGTAATCGACAGATATATATCGCTTTGAACAAGTACCCAATGTAATCCACAGATACATGTAGCTTTGAACAAGTACACCATGTAATTGACAGATATATGTAGCTTTGAACAAGTACCCCATGTAATTGACAGATATATGTAGCTTTGAACAAGTACACCATGTAATTGACAGATATATGTAACTTTGAACAAGTACCCCACATATTGACAGATATATGTTGCTTTCAACGAATACCCTACATATTGACAGATATGTGTAGCTTTGAACAAGTACCCACAAATTGACAGATATATAAGTAGCTTTGGATTTAAATAAGTACTGATATGTGAGCAACTTATCTTGAATACTTGAGCTTTTCAGTTTCAACATATTGACTTAATAATTTTATTATATCTGTGACTTTAGATATCTCTGTGTCAATGAATTACAGAACATTATGCAATGTCATCACTGTTCTTGTTAAATGTTATGTCTACATACTATTTACTCCATGATTTATGCTCTGTTTGTCATGTATATATAAAACTGCCAAATATTTTATTTATGTTTACGTCAAGTAGAAGACAGTGAAGTGTTTGTCTAGGTAAGATTACAGTCTCAATAAAGTGACATTCAAAACAGCAAACTGTAATAGTGACTCGGACATAGAGGAGCTGTTTGGCATATAGAAGGTTGTGGCTAGTTGATGCTCAGCATTTTGCAGGATGGTGTGACTGGCTGGTAGGATGTAGGCATAATCTTAGTGATTGGTACTTTTTACCATGCATGGTCTCAACAGTACTAACACTAACTATATACACTATCTTCATCAAATTGTTCAGGACTTAAAGCAACACATCCACGTTTAAACTTTTTTAAAAAGTTTTTCAATTGAGTTGTGAGCACATTTCCCATACATAAATATATGGTCAGTGAGCTGTATATGTGCTAACAAACACTATCCAGAACGCTTTAGAATTATAAAAACAGATGTCCAAATTATAAAGCGTGACAAACGCTTTATAAATTATTTTTAAATCGCCGAGGATTCCAACTTGGCTTCAAGTTGAATTATGCGAGTCGTATTAAAAAACTTCACGTTTTAGTGCGTAGTATACTTTACCTGCCTTGAAAGTCATTTTGACAATATTATTTTGACTCGGGTGAGTTACACGTTTGTTTTATAAAACGTTAGTCAAGCATTATAATTTGGGCATCATTTTGTTCGGGATTGTGTTTATATGCTCATATACAGCTAATTGATCATATGTTTGTATGGGAAATGTGCTCATAACTCAATTATTTTTTTTGTTTTAAAAGTTCAAACGTGGATGTGTTGCTTTAACCCTTTATTTCATAAAGACGCCTTTGGACACTTCATATAAAGACGCCTTTATACACCTAATATAGAAGGCTTTTGAATTATTGGGTGAATTATGTTTATATTAACTGACAGAGTGGAAAACAGTGCAGGAAGTGTTCAGATTGCTCATTACGAGCAATCTGAACTCTTCCTGCACTGTTTTCAAAGGCCTTCTGTGATTGGTGCGGGAAAATGCATATCTATGGAGTAAAGGGTTAAGTAGTGTGTAATAATATATAAGTTGATACAATACAATAAAAACAGGAAAAACTATGACATGTTTGAGTTTCTTAAGCACCATTTGGGGGTGATCAATATACATATAGGTGTGTCAACTGTTGATAGAAATAAATTGTTAGAATTGTATTCTCAAGCATTCTATAGTTTTATCAATCTATGAGAGGAACGTTGAACAGATAATAGGTTCACTACATTAAATTCATATTCATTTTATATGCTATTTCTGTAACATAACCACATGTTTTGCCATCAGGCCATCCTCATTACCATCAACATCAGATTGTAGCAGCATTGCTAGTTCACAACCTCCTTCATTGCTGCCCCGTACAATCTCAGAATCAGAGGAAACTTCTGTCTGAGACTGGTTCACTGTATACACTGTGTTTCCTCTTGTCCGGACCGTATCTTCTTTAGTTGTGATTGGAATTTTAAATAACTTTGCACAAATGTTCACTAGGACAAGACGATATGTCATGTGAATGATTTGGGTCTGTTCATCAAAGGTCAAGATCATAGCTCAAGGTCCAGTGTTTGAAAATTTAATGTATACACTGTTTCGTCCTGTCCAGACTGTATCTTTTTTAGTTGCATTTTTGAATGACTTGGCACAAATGTTCACTATGACAAGATGATGTGTCATGCAACTAACTTGGGTCTGTTCGTAAAAGGTCAAAGTCACAGCTCCGTCCGTCCATCCACTGCTCTCCAGACCATATCTTCTTTAGTTGTTATTGGAATTTAAAATAACTTGGCACAAACGTTCACTAGGACAAGAAGACGTGGCATGTGAATGACTGGGGTCTGTTCGTCAAATGTTTAGGTCATAGCTCAAGGTCAAGTGTTTGGTAATCCAATGTATACACTGTGTTTTCTATTGTCTGGACCGTATCTTCTGTAGTTGTGATTGGAATTTTAAATAACTTTGCACAAATGTTCACTAGGACAAGAGGATGTGTCATGCGAATGACTTGGGTCTGTTCATCAAATGTCTAGGTCATAGCTCAAGGTCAATTGTTACGAAATACAATGTATACACTGTTTCCTCTTGTCTGGACTGTATCTTCTTTAATTGTGATTGGAATTTTAAATAACTTTGTACAAATGTTCACTAGGACAAGCCGATGTGTCATGCACACAACTTGGGTCTGTTCATCAAAGGTCAAGGTCACAGCTCCGTCCGTTCATCAGCTGCTGTCTGAATGTTATCTTCTTTAGTTGTTATTGGAATTTTGAATACATGGCACAAACGTTCATTAGGACATGACGATGTGTCATGCGACTGACTTGGGTCTGTTCATCAAAAGTCAAGATCATAGCTCAAGGTCAATTGTTACGAAATCCAATGTATACACTGTTTCCTCTTGTCTGGACCGTATCTTCTTTAGTTTTGATTGGAATTTTAAATAACTTTGCACAAATGTTCACTAGGACAAGACGATGTATCATGCGAACGTCTTGGGTCTGTTCATCAAAGGTCAAGGTCACAGCTCTGTCTGTCCATCCCAGCTGTCAGAACGTTATCTTTTTTAGTTGTGATTGTAATTTTAAATAACTCGGCACAAACGTTCATTAGAACATGACGATATGTCATGCGAATGACTTGGGTCTGTTCATCAAAGGTCAAGATCATAGCTCAAGGTCAAGTGTTTGAAAATCCAATGTATACACTGTTTCGTCCTGTCTGGATCATATCTTCTTTAGTTGCATTTTTGAATGACTTGGCACAAATGTTCACTATGACAAGATGATGTGTCGTGCAACTGACTTGGGTCTGTCAAAGGTCAAGGTCACATCTCTGTCCGTCCATCCACTGCTCTCCAGACCTTATCTTCTTTAGTTGTTATTGTATTTTTAAATAACTTGGCACAAATGTTTATAAGGACAAGATGATGTGTCATTCGGATGAATTGGGTTGTTCTTCAAAGGTCAAGGTCACAGCTCCATCTGTCTGTCCACTGCCCTCCGGACCCTATTTTCTTTAGTTGTGATTGGATTTTTAAATAAATTGGCACAAATGCTAACCAGCCCAAGACGATGTGTCACGTGAATGAGTTGGGTCTGTTCGTAAAAGATAGTTTTTCTTTTGTTTTGGGGTTATAACTTATGTATAATTTATGGTTTGATTGAGAACATCACACCAGTGCTCACTGGGACAAGACAATGTGTCATATTACAGAAGGTATTTCAGTTTGCGGCATTTACATGTGATTTCTGTGCTGGGCAACTTTTTCATTTTGCTTGATTTAAATCCACTTCTCTGGAAATGCCTCTATGGGTTAATGAGGTGGCGGGGAATATGACCAGGTTAGTGGCACCCTCTTGTTAATCTAGTGTTTTGACCTCTTCATTAGATAACTTAGTACAAGACATTCTCTCTCTTTGATTAACTTGTTTCCATTCTCTCCCTTTATTAATCTAGTATATTGACGTTTTCATAAGATAACTTAGTATAAGATATTCCCTTTCTTTGATAAACTTGTTTTCCTTTCTATCCCATTATTAATCTAGTGTATTGACCTTTTCATTAGATAACTAAGTATTAGATATTCCTGCCCTTTGATAAACTTGTTTTCCATTCTCCCCCTGTAGTAATCTAGTGAGTTAACCTTTTCATTAGATAACTTAATATTAGATATTCCCTCTCATTGATAAACTTGTTTTTCATTCTCTCCTTTTATTTATCTAGTGTATTGACCTTTTCATAAGATAACTTAGTATTAGATATTCCTGCCCTTTGATAAACTTGTTTTTCATTCTGTCCCTTTATTAATCTAGTGTATTGACCTTTTTCATTAGATAACTTAATATTAGATATTCCCTCCCTTTGATAAACTCGATTTTCATTCTCTCCCTTTATTAATCTAGTGTATTGACTTTTTCATTAGAGATAACTTAATACTAGATATTCCCTCCCTTTGATAAACTTGATTTTCATTCTCTCCCTTTATTAATCTAGTGTATTGACTTTTTCATTAGATAACTTAATATTAGATATTCCCTCTCTTTGATAAATGTTAGATATTCCCTCCCTTTGATAAACGTGTCTCCCTCTGCTAACGAATTGCGCTAATCTATTTTCTTTAGTGTTATTATCTCTATTGATAATCCATCAAACATGAGAGTTGTTACAGAAACAGTAGAGTTTTTATTTGCAGAGATTACTTAGGACCAGTTTAAGAATTGGTGTATGAATACACTATACTGATAGTGATACACTGGAAGCATGTCCAAGCATTGCAATATCTGGCCTAGTCATTACGAGATTACATCCGCCCAATATAAAATGACAATGGCCACTTATTGCCTCATGACTTTATAGCCCCGTTGGTAAAACCCCTAATTATTAGATAGATGGAGTGACAATAGACAAGTGTGTGACATAACAGGCAATAGACAGAAATTGCTCTCCTTATTTGATGATAAAGTCCTGTATTTATTTATAAATTGAGTTAGCTGCCTATGTTAAGATGGGCATTGCAGTGCTGAAGTTCAATGTTCAATATAACTCAGAGGTGGGAGGAAGTTGGCGTGAAATATGAAGAATCAAGTTGTTTTTGATCAAGTTGTTTCACTGCTAAAATATTATCATTATCGAAGACTGGAACATGTGAAAATAAACAACTACTTGATGTAAATTGTTTGTTCTGTCATTCTGCTGTCTAATAGTTGTTACCATTGTTACATGCTCCCACTATTATTGGCAGAAAGTGTCTACAATGCAGTCATGGACTGCGTGTTGTTTATTCATACATAATGTGCCAAGAAATGAATGAGTGTACTTACCTCTATGCTTCAGCATGAATGTAGTTTTTTGTGTGTTTTCTTTGAAAATGTGAAATGTTCTGCAGCGCAGAAGAACTTAATGTGGTGTGATTGTGGTACCGATTTTGATATACTTTTTAGCATCCTGAAGTGGAAAAAGCTGGTTGGATTTTACAAGGATGTAGTGATTTGTGAATTTTCAAGGATTTATCATCAGTGGTTTTTGCAGGATTAATTATCCTATAAGATAAAGTATTTAAAGATTAGCTTAAGTAATATTCTGTTATTGAAAACAGCAATACAGATTATTGGCATTAATTGATTAATTTATTGATAAATATAGAAATATTCTACTGTATCAATTTAAAAACATTTCATACAAAAATTATCATAGTTTTGATTCATTTTAATTTGTCATTGATTCAGATATAAGTCTTAACATGGTCATAAAGAGGTGCAACTATGCCTAAAATCATACTATATATAACAATACATTGCAATACACAATTAATGCTGCTATACACAATTCATGTATTGAAATTCATGTATTGAGATATATATATATATAATCAAAGACAGTAATTAATGATTTGAAGAATAGTTCAAGAGGGTATATTAATTGAACATAATTGTCAAACTGACTCACAAAAATAATAAGTGAACTAGAACATAGATTACAGAACTTATGTTTGTCGCACATCCAAATGATATTTACATAAAATGGCATCATGGTGGTATTAAGTGATTTAAAACACTTTCTTTACCATTGTCCGGGCCAGAAATTAGCTCATTTGATAGGGCATCTGACTACCAATTTAGGGGTCTTGAGTTTGAATCCCCACCCAACTCTGTGATGATTGATACAATGCTGATCATAGTCATTTGTTTTTGACCCCTGATCCAAGTGGGAAAGTTATCAGTTACTTACGCATATTGATGAGCTTAAGTAGTGGTTAACCTATCAGGATCCCATGAAAGAGAGGTTAGGTTAACTTATCAGTATTCCATGAAAGAGTGGTTAGGTTAACCTATCAGTATTCCATGAAAGAGTAGTTAGGTTAACCTATAGGGATCCCAGGAAAGAGTGGTTAGGTTAACCTATCAGGATCCCATGAAAGAGTTGTTAGGTTAACCTATCAGGATCCCATGAAAGAGTGGTTAGGTTAACCTATCAGGATCCTATGAAAGAGTTGTTAGGTAAACCTATCAGGATCCCATGAAAGAGTGGTTAGGTTTACCTATCAGGATCCCAGGAAATAGTGGTTAGGTTAACCTATCAGGATCCCATGAAAGAGTGGTTAGTTAACCTATCAGGATCCCAGGAAAGAGTGGTTAGGTTAACCTATCAGGATCCCAGGAAATAGTGGTTAGGTTAACCTATCAGGATTCCATGAAAGAGTGGTTAGTTAACCTAGGTTAACTGATCATCTGGTAGCTCTTAATGACAAAAATGATGCTAGATATTCAAACAAAACAAACACTTTTCTTTTTCTTTAGATAGCCAAATTATGTACAGCACAATATATTGCATTATGCAGATATGTAGTGCAAAATTTATTGTCACAAGTTCTGTTTCAATACATTACAATATCAATACATTGGCGGAGCCTTCCATAAAAGCTAGACTAGCCTATCCTATGAAGATGTTCGTGACCACTGACTTGACTGACAAATAATTGAATGTAATGTCTGGACACACTACAATACTATTAATAATTAAACATTTAGCTAAATAATTAAGGAGAAAAAAAACAACAGATACAATATTACATACATGTTCACAATGAAGGACTGTTTTTGAGAAAATTTATGCTAAATAGTTAGCTATATTTATCTAAAAAAAACACTATAAATGTTAATTTTCATTGGTTTTTGTCTTGCCGTGGGGTCCTCTGTGGCGAAGTGGTTTAAGGCACTGTTGTCTAATGACCAATGACGACATACCTTTCACCGTGGATGTTGTGGGTTTGAACTCCGCTTTCTCAAAAACTTTAAATGAAAAAGTTTGCCATTAACTCCTGGAAGGACAGCGGTTAGGTTCATTCCATAGTCTTCCTCCACCGATAAAACTAGATAAATGTATGTCATAACCTGTTACGTGTCGAAAATTTGATTAAAACCCATCAACAACACACACAAAACTACACCTCATTATTACACAATCTCAAACAAACCGGCTCTGCCTGACAGGGGTTGTGGGGGGGGGGGGGGGGGGGGGGGCTGACAGGGGTGGGTGCGGTAAATAAGTGAAACCGGGTGTTACATGGGATTTAAAGATCCATTATTTCACTCAAGTAAGTGCTTAATATGTGTCAGTGCTGGCAAGAGACATAGACCTGAAATCTGTAACTGTTTAATCAAACATGAAAACTTGTAGCAATGACAGTTTTGGGAACAACCATACAGAAAACATTAAGCTGTACACATCAGTTAGCTCTGTAAATGTCTATATATTACACACGCTTGCATTGAAGAATTACTGCTGAGAGGTCTGGTTGTTACAGGCAATTCTGTATTTTATTTTGTTATAATTGAAAAATGAATCATAAACCCAGTAATACATTTTACCAGTCTGACATTTCAACTGTTTGTCTTTGCAGTATTTTCAAGAAAAGTCTTCAAAATCAATACTAAATTCAAGTCATTATGTCAAGCTCACCTGAGCAGAAGTCATATTTGACCTTATCCTGGAGTAATGAAACTTTTAAATAGACCAATAGATGAATAAACAGTTTATATGAAGCAAAATTATTAATATTAGAAATACAATGAAGTATTAGGGAAGCATAATTTTGTTCTCTAAGCTACAAACGTAGATAGTAATATGTGTGGTAGGGTAGGGTAAGTTCATCATCCTGTACCAAGCTTACCAAATCAGGACCCGAGGGTTAATATTTGGATCTGCCCCAGGATATCAAACTTTTTTCAAAGTATATTTTTAAACATCTCTGTAACAACAGAACTTTATGTTGTTTATTTTATGCAGTTATGCTCCCCCTACCAAGTATGTTCAAATCATTACCCTGAAGAGTTTATATTTTGCCCAGTCCAGGGAGTAAAACTTTTTGAATAGATCTATATAAGGAATAACCTTCAAATATCGTCTACACTGGAATTACAAATGTTAGGTTTTACATATATTTTACATGCAGCATGGTCTGTGAGCTTCTACTAAGAATGTTTAGACCGCGGCGTGGTCTAGTGGTAGAGCGTCCACCTTGCATGCGGAAGTTTGTGGGTTCAATCCCTGGCCGGGTCATACCAAAGACTTTAAAAATGGTACTAGAAGCTTCCTCGCTTGACGCTCAGCATTTAGAGGAGAGTTGTAGGTCTGGTTGGCCCGGTGTCCGTATAATGTGACTGGGTAGGGTATCATACCATATGTCTGCGGCATGATACTCCAGTGTGACAGTGCTTAGAATACTGTCTCAAGTAGACACCATCGCGATATGACTGAAAAAATGTTGAAAGCGACGCTAAACACCATACAACAACTAAGAATGTTTAAATCACAACCTTCGTGTGGTACTAGTCCTCATTCTTGGGCATCAAATTTTTCTATAGAAAAACTTAAAAAATCTTCTACTAAAATGACAGGTGTTCAAGCTTTCATCTTTTAGATGTAGCTCAAGGTTATTGTCAAATGTTTACAATACTATCTCAAAGCAGACACCACCATGGTATGAAAGCTTGTTAAAATGGAGGCTAAACACCATACATTCAAAGGTAAACATCAATCCAATACTGCTAATAGATTTATGCTTTGAAAGAGATTCAATTCAATATGTTGAAATAGTTCAAGAACGCTCCCGGCACTTTCCTGTCTGGAATTTATTTGGCACAATATCAATGTTTGATAAAGTTCATTTAAATAACTCAATATCTATAGAAAACTACAGGTATCTTTATCTAGTAAATAAACTTCGGGTTTGATTATTTTATATTTATATTGCGATCGTAGCAAATAAAACTCTGTGGAATTTATATGGTTTTGGAGCCTCACCAGAGATATTTTAGGTATTAAACTGGTTGATGCAGAATGGTTAGATAATGGTTTTAATTTATCTCTTAAAGTCGATCATTGCAATTGATTTGGTGAATGATACAGGCATTTCATGTATAATTTTAGTATCTGCTATGGAACAGTGTTAAAGAGGCACTCAGTTTTTTTTGATGAATTTGCACTCACACGTTTTGGAAATTATACATCTGCATGGTGCATTTACAAAAAAAACCAGTATATATTCAAATCGCATATTTCATTTCTGTATTGTAAAAGGATATACTCAGTCCCCTTTCACATATTTATGGTCATTTGTGACAAAAAGTGCTAGATTTATTTCAATATCATCTGTTTTTATCAGTTTGACAAATAAAAAATTCTAGAAAATATCAATATGTATTTTGTAAATATTTTGTACTCATTTTCCAAAACTAGCTAAAGTTCACCAGTTTTATTAAATTAATAAATCTGTTAAAATATGTAGTTTCAAGTAGTGTTATTTGAAAGGTAAAATCTTCACATGGTGATATCTTCACATGGTAATATCTTCACATAATATATTCACATGGTAATATCTTCACATGGTAACATCTTCACATATTAATATCATCACAAGGTAATATCTTCACATGATGATATCTTCACATGGTGATATCTTCACATGGTAACATCTTCACAAGGTAATATCTTCACATGGTGATATCTTCACATGGTAATATCCAAACATAATTTATTCACATGGTTATATCATCATATGGTAATATCTTCACATGGTAATATCTTCACATGGTAATATATTCACATGGTAACATCTTCACATGGTAATGTCGTCACAAGGTAATATCTTCACATGGTGTATTGTCACATGGTGATATCGTCACATGGTAATATCTTCACATGTTAACATCTTCACAAGGTAATATCTTCATAAGGTAATATTGTCACATGGTGATATCATCACATGGTAATATTGTCACATGGTAATATTGTCATACGGTAATATTGTCACATGGTAATATCCTCGGGTGGTAATCGTAACAAGGTAATATTGTCACATGGTAAAATCATCACAAGGTAATACTTTCACAAGGTTATATCGTCACATGGTAATATCTCCACATGGTTATACATTCACATGGTAATATTTCACATGGTTACATCTTCACAAGGTAATACCGTCACATGGTGTATTGTCACATGGTGATATCGTCACAAGGTAATATCTTCACATGGTGTATTGTCACATGGTGATGTCGTCACATGGTAATATCTTCACATGTTAACATCTTCACAAGGTAATATTGTCACAAGGTAATATCCTCAAATGGTAATCGTCACAATGTAATATTGTCACATGGTAATATCGTCACTAGGTACTTCACAAGGTTATATCGTCACATGGTAATATCTCCACAAGGTTATACCTTTACATGGTAATATTTCACATGGTTACATCGTCACAAGGTAATATTATCACATGGTAATATCTCCACAAGGTTATACCTTCACATGGTAATATTTCACATGGTAACATGGTCACAAGGTAATATCGTCACATGGTAATATCTTCACATGGAAATATTGTCACATAGTAACATCATCACATGTTAACATCTTCTCTAGGTAATATCTTCATAATTTAATATTGTCACATGGTAATATCATCACAATCATGGTAATATTGTCACATGGTTATATCTTCATAATTTAATATTGTCACAAGGTAATAGCTTCACATGGTAATATTGTCACATGGTAATATCTTCACATGGTAATATCGTCACATGGTTACATCGTCACAAGGTAATATTGTCACATGGTAATATCTCCACAAGGTTATACCTTCACATGGTAATATTTCACATGGTAACATGGTCACAAGGTAATATCGTCACATGGTAATATCTTCACATGGAAATATTGTCACATAGTAACATCATCACATGTTAACATCTTCTCTAGGTAATATCTTCATAATTTAATATTGTCACATGGTAATATCATCACAATCATGGTAATATTGTCACATGGTTATATCTTCATAATGTAATATTGTCACAAGGTAATAGCTTCACATGGTAATATTGTCACATGGTAATATCTTCACATGATAATATCGTCACATGGTTATGTCATCACAAGGTAATATCGTCCAAAGGTAATATTGTCACATGGTAATATCATCACATGGTAATATTGTCACTTGGTAATATCTTCACATAGTAACATCTTCACAAGGTAATATTGTCACAAGGTCATATCATCACATGGTAATATTGTCACATGGTAATATCTTCACATGGTTGTATCTTCACGTAGTAATAGTTTCATTGGTTAAAACTAGATCTAATGGATAAAAGGGGGAGAAATTTAATTTTAATGTTGCTTTGTTTCTCTTTATTAACAAGCAGTTTATCTAGTAAAATCATTATAAGTGTCTAAAAAATATAATTATTTTTAAAATGAATACAAAAATCTCATCAATAAATAAAATAAGAATGATTTGCTATATCAAATCTGCCAAAACGTGACAATAGTGGTAGAATTTAAATGAAACCACATCGTAAAAATAAACAGTACACAAATACTGCTTAACCTCCCCATTTTGACTCTCTCTAACAGGAAACAAATTATACAATATGTAACCAATATGACAATATAAATTGAAATCAAAATGCCTTTTCAATAAAAATTATGTTAGTTTGGCATATTTAAATAAATATCCTTATGGTAGTACGGGATTAATGAGTATATAATTATAGATATAAAATGGCTTTTGACAATTTTTAGCACTACTGGCCAAAGGCCAGCAAGGCTTATGTCATGGTAAATTGTTCTTCATCCATCTGTTAACCTGTTTCTTGTAGATGGAAAAGCACCTTCATTTTTTTAGCTCTACTGGCCAAAGGCCAGACGTGCTTATGCGATGGCGCGTTGTCCGTCGTCTGTCGTCTGTTAGCAGCACTTTCTCTAAAACCACTTGGCCAATTAAACTGAAACTTCACATGGATGTTTCTATTGCAATGGAGACAATACAGAAGATTTTTTTTTTTTTTCGATCTGAAATTCAAGATGGTCGCTGTTATTTAAAATAGTCCAAAACTTAAAAAATCTTCTTCTCATGAATGGCCAAACAAATTTTCAAAATGTTTATGTAGTGATGATGACCAACTATAGTTCTGTTAGATTTGTTCAAATGGTGTCTCTAGGGTTAAAAATGATCCTGCCCCGAGGGTTCAATTATTGGACACATGTCATTATATATATATATATATTTTTTTTTTTTTTTAAATGGAAATAATTTTGCCTATATCTTCACAGAAACATTGTTTGGTGAAGGAGGTTCAGATTTGTAAAAATGACTGGGTTCCACTGTCTTAAGGGGTCAGGAGGGGCCCCAAAAGGTTAAAAATTGGGAATTACTAAAACAGTTTTCTAAAGAAAGGGTATGTCAGATTTGTTCATATTTGGCATCTCTATGTGTAGGGGTTTGATTGCAGATAAGAATTTAGGGGCTAAAATTTATAGGGGCCCTGTACAACTATAGTTTTGTTAGATTTGTTCAAATGGTGTCCCTGGGGTTAAAAATGACCCCACCCTGTTATGAAAAATAATTTTTTTGATGGGATTATATTGGCATATTATCGTCAATTCCCTGTCCTAAATACACACACCCAGCATGAAGATACACTTATAACTTAGAGATATACACGTCTAAAGTGTCTAACTGCATAACCTCTTTATAACAAACATAGGGTTTCTGAAGCCACATTTTTGTTTTTGTTTGCATTCACCATTTTCAACGAACTGCTTCTGGGTTTCCAAACAATCATCGGATAACATCGTGAAGATTCGTTCCTGATCTCGTTTTTGAGGCTTTGTTCGGGAAGTTTATGGAATTCAATGTAGACATTGCGCAATACTTTATTGCGGGACGTATTAAAATTTTGGCCAATATTCAATTACTGTTAATTTGATAACTTTCAAGTAAATAATGGTTATACATCAATACGTAAGCATTATTTTGTGCACACTGCATACAGGAAAAGTCTGGATTGACAGCGTGCTTATTTGTGTTACTTAACAATATAATCCCTTTAAGAACCGGTATGTCAGATTTGTTCATATTTGGCATAAATTATTCCTATGTGTAGGGGTTTGATTGCAGATAAGAATTTAGGGGCTAAATTTACATAGGAATATTATAGGGAAAATTGAATTATTTCATTTTGCATCCATGTGTACAAAAAAACTTCTTTTTAACATTTGAATCATTTCTGCTCATAACAAATCTCTAAGAGTGGGTGATTGAAGTTCTGGCAAATTATGGGGCTGAGTTTCATAAGGGTTCAGCTGTACAAGGGACTATATCTTTTTACAGATGAATGGTATGGAAATTTAAAGTATTTCCTTTTCATAGCAATTAAGATTTTGTTCAGTATGGGTGTGGTGGTGGTATTTATCCATACGTTGTTAAGACGACCCTCCCAAAGAGGGTAAATATTGTGAAATTTCAAAAAGTGCTATGGCTACTATGAGTCAGTAGAGCGTCCTCAGGCACTCTTGGGCCTCTTGTTGTTAAATCTTAACCAAACTTGCACAGCAGTTATATAACTACAAGATTTGGACAGGTTCTTGAAAACATTTTCTCTAAATGTTGAAGGCCCAGACCTTAGATATTTTACTTGTAGCATTGCATGGAGGTCCCCTAAATACAGTAGTTGAGGTTGGGTCCCTGGGATCAAATTTGGGGCCAACACAGAGATCACTGTTTTACATAGGGAAAATGTTGAAGACACGATAGCACCTTCATTTTTCATTGAATCTTAATTAAACTTGCACAGAAGTTATATAACCATAAGATCACGGACATTTTCTTGAACCAGCATGCTTCATTCACAAATGACTCAGCCACAGGGCTTATAAGCACATTTTAAGCGAAACTTTAAAAAACATTTTCTCTGAAGGAATCAAGACTTAGACCTTAAATATTTTACAATAGTGTAGCATTGCATGGTGATCTCCTAACATATTGGTTGAATAGGAATTTACAAAAAAGTTTCCTCTGAAGTGTTCATCTGTCCAGTTGTTGCAAATAGAGCGATTCAGACCTCTTGGGCCTCTTGTTTGTTTTTTAACAAAGTTTGTGGTGGGCATTTATTAGAGAGTGGGAGCGTGTCTGTATGGTATAAAGACACATCTAAAAGTAGAAAGATGGAGAATTAATAAATAAATAAATAAATAAATAAATAAATAAATAAATAAATAAATAAATAAATAAATAACTGTTGTTAAAATTAATGTAATTGGAAATCTCGAACAGATATGTAACTCATTATCAAATTGAAAACTGTTTTGTGAATATTCTATGAATAACAGAGGAAGTACAAGAATAAAAAGTAAATTAACAAAATGGTCCTCTCTAATCTCTTGTTTGTCTGATTACAGCCATATCACGCAATGACATAACAATTGATAACTGTGTCATGATGGTGAATATATTGCACAGATAACATGTACAATTATATACCTCTGCTATGACCTTACTATCATCTCTGCATATCAGAGAGTCCGTGATAGCAGTGTACCCATTAATATATTACGCTTGCCAATATGAAAGTGAATGTCTATCTATTTATCTGTAACTCACATTATAAATCATAGATTGCACTAACATGCTCTCTAAAAACTATAACAGAAAAAAAATGTTATTGTTATTAAAACTTTTATCCAAGTAGTGACAGGTGATAACATAATTTACATTCTTGCACAAACTGGCAAGACAATTATTGGATGGTATGTAAGTGCTTGGAGTTGGGCAGAAAAATGTATCTGTGATTCAGTGAGCTGTGTTTTAACAATAGAAATAATCTAATGTTTTCTTGGAATCTGTATCAGGCACACTTTTGTACAATAATAGATAAAAAGCGTTGAAACAACACTTAACATGAACTACATTAAAGGAAGATGATAAAAATAATTCTGTAATTGTATAATTGATTAGAGATCTAATCAACATATTGTTATACAATTAACTAATTGTTTTGGAGGATACAACTAACAACGATGTCAAATCTTCCTTAAGTTAAGATAGCGAAAATACTACATCTACTCACTAGTGGGGTGAATTTAGTGCTGTTGTTGTTGATGATAATTTTAATGAGTTTCATTAATTGATGATTGTTTTAATTGACAACAACTCAAACGGAACTACAGTTTGTGTACAATCATACATTTTTACACTTTGTCTTTATTTACATAGACATTTATAAACAAAAAAGTGTTTGGTGAGATTACCATTCTAGTGAAGGAAAAATGACAAGTTAATACCTATATTCAAAACCAGGAAGAATTTAAAATTAGAATACGTAAGATAATAAGAAAAATTCGAACACTTTTGATACTTTGGATATAATGTCAGTGTGTTTAAATGGACGTTGTGCTACAAGTTATATGGATTGATGCTGCTAGAGGATTAGAATTGTGAGAGACAATGTCTTGGAGTTTTAACTGGGATGTTTGTGAGGCTAATGAATATTCGATCCAGGCTCTACCCAGAGGTAACGCAAATTTATCTTACTGGTATCTGTTTATTTGTTATACATAATATTATAACATGATATTTTGTTTGCATGTACATTTACAATGGTAATAGAATGACGTCTTGAGAAAAAGTGTTTTTTTTTTGAGAGGGGATGGGGTGGGGATCGAATCGGGATGGTGATATAGCTTAGTACAGAATTCAAAAAATTCAAAATTTAATTTTGTATGATTTGTTTGTTAGTTCACCAAAGCTTTTGTGGTTGCCCTGTGCCCTTCATCCGTCCGTTCACTTTTTTGTTGTATGCACTCTAGCTCCAGCATTTTTCATTGGATCTGCGCAACCATTCTCATCTTAAATATGATTTTGCTGTTTCTTTCTGAATTATAAAATGACACTTGTTACAACAGTTTTATACGCCCACTTTTTTTTTGACTGAATTGAAAAACCATTCCAGATCTATTGTTTAACCCTTTACTCCATAGGTACGGGTTTTCCCACACCAATCACAGAAGGCCTTTGAAAACAGTGCAGGAAGAGTTCAGATTGCTGGTAACGAGCAATCTGAACACTTCTTGCACTGTTTTCCACTCTGTCAGTTAATATAAAAATAATTCACCCAATAATTCAAAAGCTTTCTATATTAGGTGTCCAAAGGCGTCTATATTAGAGGTGTCCAAAGGCGTCTATATTAGAGGTGTCCAAAGGCGTCTGTATTAGAGGTGTCCAAAGGCGTCTGTATTAGAGGTGTCCAAAGGCATCTATATGAAGTAAAGGGTTAATATTTTCAGTCCTGAACTGTGTTCAGTACTAGTAAACTATGAGCCAGTGTCCAGGAAAATAAAATTAGATAACCTTAGCAAACATTTAACCAAATGTAACTGATTTCACAATTCTTTAGTACTTGCTGGAATGATTAGTGAATAATTCAGCATTGGACTACCCCTAGCCTGGTGACCATGGGAACATTGTCTTGGAGGTAAAGCATCATATTACCACGGAAGAGTTGTGACTTTCTTCCTCACCAGGTCCACTGTACTGGATCTACCTAGGACACTGCAATGCTGGTCTAATAGTAGAGTGTTATTAAAATTGGATTTTCCATACTATGCAATGGAGATCTGACAGCTCATATTGACCTTTCATTTAATTAATATTCATAACAATTCAGCCAATCAGATTAATCGTTACATTTGCAGTTTGTTGAGATTTACATGACGTCTATTAATACATGCTTACAAAGTGTTTGTTTCCTTGGTGTTGATTACACCATAGTGATCTTTCTATGTTGGTGTATAAATGAAAAAACATCCCGGTATCGTCACTAATTTCTATAATTTCTGAAAATAATTTACATTAAACATGGGC
Source organism: Panopea generosa (assembly GCA_029582155.1). NCBI lineage: Eukaryota > Metazoa > Mollusca > Bivalvia > Adapedonta > Hiatellidae > Panopea > Panopea generosa. Next base: position 51,503,397 of record CM055902.1, read on the forward strand.
GCAGCCATAATGTTTTTGTTTCAACTATGTGATAATCGCACAAGAAATTGGGATCCAAAATAAAAAAATTTTCGATTATAATAGACTTCTACTTTCACTTTGAAACCCTTGAAAGCAAGGCTCTGATTGGCTGGAGGAAAGGTCAATCTGTGTGATGCTGTCAGAGCTGCTTTGCGTAGAGTATGGACGCTTTAAAGTTGATCTGTTGTAATGAGATTGGCCTGGTGTCAGTATAATATGACTGGGTGGGGTATAATACAGGTGTCTGCTGCTCGATATCCCAATGTGACAGAACTTAAAATACCGTCTCAAGTAGACCCTGCTGTTATATTTGACTGAAATAATTATTGAAATTGAACAGCATGTAGCACCATACAATACAATAGTAGTATTTGTATAAGTTGCGAGAACATAATGATTTTAAATTTAAACAATAAATGTAAATTAATAAAGTTAAGATTGGTAATTGTTCAAAACTATTTTCAGTTTCGATTACTGCATGTGTGGGCCTGAACACTTGTAGCTTAATGCATGTGGACCATAAATGAAAACTTTTTAATAGTTCGAACAGGTATTCTGGACTACAGTCTGTTTAAAAACATGTGAGTGAAGAAATAAAGTGTGTATATAACTACTCACTCATCATTGGGGGAATGATGAGATGACATGATAGAGAAATTTCACTTAACATGCAAAAAGTTAAAGAAGTGTTTACATTGATCCATAATTGATATTTTCACAAATTTGAATTGGTTAGTCTCTATGTGTGCATAATCGCCAGGTCAAACTCACTCTGGTTTTATATGCCTGATTCTCTGGTCAAACTCAGTCTGGTTTTATGTTCCTGATTTTCTGGTCAAACTCTCTGATTTGTGTTGATTATACTTTATGTGCCTGATTCTTATGTCAAACTCTCTCTGGACAAGTTCTTGAACCAGCGTGACTCAACTACAACCCATCCACCACCAGCACCACTACCACCACCCACAAGCACATTTTAAGTAAAATTTTAAAAAAAATATATATATATGCAGCATCTGTTGCAAGTAGAGCAATTCAGGTCCTCGTGGGCCTCTTGTTTCATGAATCTGGTTTAAAATATCGATTTAGAATTTTGGAGCTATAGAAAAAAACACATTATGATGAGTTTCGCATTCTATCAGATTTAGTTTAGAATTTCCAATCAATTTATCAGTTGTTTTTAGCTCTACTGGTCAAAGGCCAGTACACTTATGTCATGGTAAATTGTCCGTTGTTCGTCTGTTGTATAACCACAAGATCTCGGACGAGTTTTTGAACCAGTGTGATTTGACCACAAATGCCTCCGTCACAGGGCTTATAAGCATATTTTTAGAGAAACTTTAAAAAACATTTTTTTTTAAAGTTCACAGCCTAGACCTTAGATGTTTTACATGTAGAATCGCATGGATGTTCCCTAAAAGTTTTGTTGAAGTCGGGTCCCTTGGGTCAAATTTGGGGCCGCCACAAGGGTCACTGTTTTACATAGAGTTATATAGGGAAAATGTTGTAAACGCGATAGCACCCCATATTTATTGAATTATAACCAAACTTGCACAACAGTTATATAACCACACAAGATCTTGGACAAGTTCTTGAACTAGCATGATTCGACCACAAATGTCTCTGTCACAGGGCTTATAAGCACATTTTAAGCGAAACTTTAAAATACATTTTCTCTGAAAGTTCAAGACCTAGACCTTAGATATTTTATAACGTAGCATTGCATAGTGGTCTCCTAAAAGATTTGTTGAAGAGAAACTTACAGAAAACATTTCTCTGAAATGCTCATCTGTCCATTTGTTGCCAGTAGAGCGATTCAGGCCCTCTTGTTTATGAATCTGGTTGAAAATATCAATTTCAAATTTTGGAGCCATAGAAAAATGCTGTTTAATGAGTTTGGACTATGTTAAGTCGGGGACCTGAGTGTACATATTGATGCATATCCAAATAAGGCTAGTAACTCAGTCTGACCAGGGTCTACATTGTCTTACTTTTAGTTGGAAAATTCATATTTAGAGAACCCACCCGCTAAATGATAAAGAAATGGATAAAAAATAAATAAGATTGGTGTATTTTATAGCAAGTTTGTTTTTCATAGGGTTTGAAGTGAACTTAATAGATATTTTCTTACCTGTAATAAAAACATGTTTTATAATATTGTAATGGTGATAGATGTGAAGCATGGCTCAGGGACCGGTGACACAGTTTACCAAACGCTGTAAACTAGCCTGTTCAAGGTGGATGTTGGAAATTTCCCAATCATTTCATCAAGTAATAGTGGAAGAATCCGTCTGCATGTTGAGCTGTTTAATCTGTTATGTCTAAAATTGATATATACCACTACAAGTACAGGTCTGCCAAATCAGTGTCTATCTTGTTTGTTGTATCATCTTTATGTTTTGTCAATATTGGTTTCATCCCCCCACCCTGTGAAATGTTGTTTTAAGGTGCATGTGCATCATGGCAAGAAAACGATGTCTGACTTTGGTCTGCTTTTCCTAAAGGAATACAATGTTTGTCAATTACAACAATTCATACAAGTCTCTCTTCTTCCTGTATCCGTCATTCAGATTAATATGTTATCTATTTCACTTCATTCTTCTTTTTGCTTTTCTTTTTTTCTTTTGTATAAGAAGAAAGATCCTCGATGGGCAAGTGATCCAAGGCACTGTTGTCTAATTACCTCTCACCACAGACGATATGAGTTTGAGCCCTGAGTTCAGTCGAAAACACTTATTTGAGAAAATTTGTAGAACCTTTGTCCTTGAATTCGTAAAGAATTCCCCAAATAGTAAAAAAAAACAACTACCGGTAATAAGTATTTAACACCAACCCTTATTTTCAGTTTTTGATCTGCCTGTGTATGTTCATTTTCATTTGATAAACCTCTCCAGAGATATAAAATTGATAGTACAGTACCCTAAACATAGTGTCATTGATATTATAGGTGGGTTGGGTTGATAAATGCTTGATTTAAGGTTACAAAGTTTAATTGGAAACAAATACAATGGTATACATGCGGATAGGGGATATTATATTATCAGCAGTAAATATGTACCTTTGAACAAGACAGACTTAGCAGGCTAATTTATGTGAAGTCTCTAATCTAAGGTAAGACCCTAAGGCAGTTATACCCTGTGTGGTTTTAGTTGTCTAAAGTCACTCTGTCACTCTCGATCTGTGAATATTATTTTGCAAGCATAGAAATAAGCCTATTGAATTTATTGATTTTGTGCCCTCTATCCAAAAAGTCAAAGTTTGTTGCAGATGTCCTTGCTATTAAAATTGATGCCAAATATCCTGACCTATTTCAATAAAGTTAAAAAGCTTCTTAGTTATAGCTTAACTTTATTCAAAATAAAAAAAAAATTGCAGCTGATCAACAAAATTAGATCTCATCTTACTATTATTTAAGCTAAATAATCCATAGAATGGTTTAAGAATAAGATAGAAAACTATTTAAAAAATTCTGAAATATTGATATTTTTCCTGCAAATGTCCATAGTCCATTAGCAGCACTTACTCTGAAATCACTTGGCCAATTATAATATACTCCAACTTTACAGGGATTGATTGATTGATTGATTGAAATTATTTAGCATCATTTTTATGCCATCGAGGGCTAACAGAAGATCAGTTAACCTAACCACTGTTTCCTGGGATTAACCAGTACTCGAGCACACCCCATCTCAGCAAGTAATTGATAACTTTCCCACTTGAATCAGTGGTGAGAGACCAATGATAATGAGACACAATGTCGTATATCAGTCATCACGGATACTGTTGCCGGTTGGGGGATTCAAACTTTACAGGGAAGTTTTTCATATATGTCAGACTACAATAAACAACTCAATGAAAGAATTAAGGTGACCACCATTATTTTATTAAAAGATAGTAAACCAATTATCCTTTAGAATATTAAAAATGGTCTATATGGAGTGTACCTACCATTTACAACACATTACAGATATGTGGAGTATTCATATGGATCTAAACAAAACCAACATCCTTCTGCCAAAAACTGGCCAACTTTCTCAGTTTTGGACCAGTTTGGGCAGTGAGAGGCATCCGGTGATCTATTCAAGACGAAGCATTAGGCAACAGATGACCTTGAATGTATTGTATGCCAAGAGTGCTAAACCCACCCTGAGTTGTCATTTGAGTTGACTTATATAAAGCAAACATGAAGGTGGGTCATCCTATTACTCCTGTATACCCTGATGCCTAGTTTTTGCTGACCCCTGACCCCATTTTCAGGAGAATCCATGTGTTCATAAATGGTAGGATGTAGATTTGAGTAACTGTGTCACATTCATGACTGCTGCATATGTGCCACAAATAAATCCTTCTTTATTTGTCTTTTGTACACTGTTTGTAACAGCTGAAGACAATTAAAAATGAAGGAGAACTGTCTTTAGTTATCTGGCTTTAATTTACAGCATTGTATCTTAAAGGGGAACTGTCTTTAGTTATCTGGCTTAAATTTACAGCATTTTATCTTAAAGGGGAACTGTCTTTAGTTATCTGGCTTTAATTTACAGCATTGTATCTTAAAGGGGAACTGTCTTTAGTTATCTGTGATGTGACTTTTACATGCATTTTAAAAAGGAACTGTTATTGTGCAGAATTTTTGTTGAGCCTGCTTGCGGTTAGCTCTGCAAAGTCGTCACAATGGCAGATCGGTGTATGTTTTGAAGTAATTTGGCACAAATGTTCACCATAATGAGATCAAGTGGCGTGCGCAATACCCAGGTCCGTAGCTGAAAGGTCTATGTAGCAATTTGTGTCTGCTTCATATCTTGTAAACCGCTTGACAGAGTTTCGAAATAACATGGCACAAATGTTAACCATAATCAGAAGATGTGTACCGCGCAAGTCCCAGATTTGTAGTCAGAAATGGGTACAAAATTTTGTGTCTTCTTCATTATCTGGTAACATGCTATGAATGTTCACCATAATGAGACAATGTTTGATCACAGGTCTGTACTGGCGGGCTCAACATTGTAGCCCTTAGACATCTGCTTAAAGAGAAATAAATTCACATTTTTTTTACAAATTACCTCAAAGTATTTGGACTGAGGTTGGCTCAAGCCCATAATTTACACTGTCTTAGGTAAGTGATCAGCACCTTGGATCAATCAGCCATTGAGGCTATAACCGAACTTGCATTCTTTGCCCTTGCTTACAATTTAATATGCATTTTGCAAGTAGGGTTGTGCTAAATTAGAACAATGTTTTTTAGCTCGCCGGGACGAACGTTAAAGTTTTGGTGTTTGCCTCCAATTTCAATCTTTGCATGGGTGGTGAGTTTTATCCCATAGGCGAGCTTTGTTGTCTTCTGACAACTCATGTTTTTGTGAATTCTTAAGATAAGATCGAGTTATTATATATTTTGAGACTGATTGTTACGCCCACGCCATTCGTAGAATAATGAAGGGGAACTAAGTGTTACCCTTGTCTCTCTGTTTGTGCATGTGTCCATTTGTTTGTCTGTCCATCTGTAGTTCAAACTAGTTTTTGATGAATTACTATTGAAAGGGTATTTATTTGATATTTTGTATGGAGCTGTATAATTACAAAACACAGGTCAAGGTGAGGTTTCATATTTGTCAATGTCAGACATATTTTATGGGGATTAAGGCCCCTTTTTGACTTGATTTTTGGTAAAATTTACTGACATAATGTGGCCATCTATGTTGTATGGGTACATTTCTAATATTTGATCTCTTCTTTATTACTATTTTACAAAAACTGTTTGCAGTTAAAGTGGAAATAGTTGTGGAGTATATGACATTACAATGTTCATGACAATGGTTGAAGTAAGTTTAAAGGAACGCAGATTTTGATAAACTTTCACTTAACAGTATTTGTGAAAACAATACTTCTACATTATTCAAGCATGAAGTTATTGGGGCATTTCCACAATGGGATGATAATATTACAGACTCTAGATTCTGCGCTGTGTAAAACTGAGTATGGAAGCTTCTGGTACCATTGGTAAGTGTTTGGTCCGGGGATTAAACTCACAGCACCTCACATGCAAGTCTGATGCTTTACCATTGAACCTCTGCAGTCTCTATATGTATATATGTTTTATAGCAACATAAAATTAGCCGTCTTGTACAGACACTGTTGCAATATGACTCAAAATTTGTTGAAAGATGTTTAACACAACAATGTAAGTACAAATCATTTGTCAATGTTGCTGTGAGTGTTTTATACACTGGAGTAAGTTCCAGGTTCCAGATATACACATAACTGAGGAAAGTGAGTCACTGTAGTATGTAACGACTTAATGTCTACCCTGAGGAAAGTTCCTGTATATATGTGTGAACACTAATACACTTCCATTATGCAGCATATTTACCCTGCACAGTTTAATGATAAACAAGACAGATGATGATTTGGTGGCTGCAGTATGGGCAGCACAAATACAATAGATGCAATGGCAGCTGCATCAGTGATGTTGCTGTGGTGGCTGCAGTATAGGCAGCACAATTACAATAGAAGCAACAGCAGCTGCATCAATGATGTGGTGGTGGCTGCAGTATATAGGCAACACAAATACAATAGACACAACGGCAGCTGCATCAATGATGTGGTGGTGGCTGCAGTATATAGGCAACACAAATACAATAGAAGCAACAGCAGCTACATCAATGATGTAGTGGTGGCTGCAGTATAGGCAGCACAAATAAAATAGACACAACAGCAGCTGCATCAATGATGTGGTGGTGGCTGCAGTAAAGGCAGCACAATTACAATAGAAGCAACAGCAGCTGCATCAATGATGTGGTGGTGGCTGCAGTATATAGGCAACACAAATACAATAGACACAACAGCAGCTGCATCAATGATGTGGTGGTGGCTGCCGTATAGGCAGCACAAATACAATAGAAGCAACAGCAGCTGCATCAATGATGTGGTGGTGGCTGCAGTATAGGCAGCACAAATACAATAGAAGCAACAGCAGCTGCATCAATGATGTGGCAGTGGTGGCTGCAGTATAGGCAGCACAAATACAATAGAAGCAACAGCAGCTGCATCAATGATGTGGTGGTGGCTGCAGTATAGGCAGCACAAATACAATAGAAGCAACAGCAGCTGCATCAATGATGTGGCAGTGGTGGCTGCAGTATAGGCAGCACAAATACAATAGAAGCAACAGCAGCTGCATCAATGATGTGGCAGTGGTGGCTGCAGTATAGGCAGCACAAATACAATAGAAGCAACAGCAGCTGCATCAATGTTGTGGTGGTGGCTGCAGTATAGGCAGCACAAATACAATATACACAACAGCAGCTGCATCAATGATGTGGCAGTGGTGGCTGCAGTATGGGCATCACAAATACAATAGACACAACAGCAGCTGCATCAATGATGTGGCAGGGGTGGCTGCAGTATAGGCAGCACAAATACAATAGACGCAACAGCAGCTGCATCAATGTGGTGGCTGCAGTATAGGCAGCACAAATACAATAGACACAACAGCAGCTGCATCAATGATGTGGCTGTGGTGGCTGCAGTATAGGCAGCACAAATACAATAGAAGCAACAGCAGCTGCATCAATGATGTTGCGGTGGTGGCTGCAGTATAGGCAGCACAAAAACAATAGACACAACAGCAGCTGCATCAATGATGTGGTGGTGGCTGCAGTATAGGCAGCACAAATACAATAGACACAACAGCAGCTGCATCAATGATGTGGTTGCTGCAGTATGGGCAACACAAATACAATAGACACAACAGCAGCTGCATCAATGATGTGGTGGTGGCTGCAGTATGGGCAGCACAAATACAATAGACACAACAGCAGCTGCATCAATGATGTGGCAGTGGTGGCTGCAGTATAGGCAGCACAAATACAATAGACACAACAGCAGCTGCATCAATGATGTGGCAGTGGTGGCTGCAGTATAGGCAGCACAAATACAATAGACACAACAGCAGCTGCATCAATGATGTGGCAGTGGTGGCTGCAGTATGGGCAACACAAATACAATAGACACAACAGCAGCTGCATCAATGATGTGGCAGTGGTGGCTGCAGTATAGGCAGCACAATTACAATAGACACAACAGCAGCTGCATCAATGATGTGGCAGTGGTGGCTGCAGTATAGGCAGCACAAATACAATAGACACAACAGCAGCTGCATCAATGATGTGGCAGTGGTGGCTGCAGTATAGGTAGCACAAATACAATAGACACTACAGCAGCTGCATCAATGATGTGGTGGTGGCTGCAGTAAAGGCAGCACAAATACAATAGATGCAACAGCAGCTGCATCAATGATGTGGTGGTTGCTGCAGTATATAGGCAGCACAAATACAATAGACACAACAGCATCGCATCAATGATGTGGCAGTGGTGGCTGCAGTAAAGGCAGCACAAATACAATAGATGCAACAACAGCTGCATCAATGATGTGGTGGTGGCTGCAGTATAGGCAGCACAAATACAATAGACACAACAGCAGCTGCATCAGTGATGTGGTTGCTGCAGTATGGGCAGCACAAATACAATAGACACAACAGCAGCTACATCAATGATGTGGTGGCTGCAGTATAGGCAGCAGAAATACAATAGAAGCAACAGCAGCTGCATAAAGTAACAAAAGCATAAGCAATTTTGAAAATAAAGCAAAGCAACAGTCAGAACAGCACAGCAACAGCAGCATAAGCATCAACAGAGGAAGCTGCAGTATAAAGATCAGCAGTAGCAACAAAACTTTCATCAACGGTTACATAAAACAGAAATGTAGATTTGTTAACTCGCCTGGATTCCAAACGAAGATTGATTACCCATGTTAACAACTATAGACACATGATCATCATAATCATAGAAAATAATTTGTCTTCTGCTTGAGGGTAGTTCAAGTGATATAACAATCTATAGACCTGCATGAGCAGAAAGCTGTCTGATGTTTTTCTAATGAATTTGAAATAGCTATTTCTGTATTGGCTCCAAACCAAACATGCCAAAGTAAAACTTAAAATATAATCAAACTCTAACTTATAATGCGACTTATCAGGATGCGTCAATCGGGAAATGAGATTTTCACAGATCTCCAGATTCATCTATTTCTAGCAATCGCATCATCAGACTTCTTGTATCGCAGAACTAACAAAAAACACCTTATTGATCCAAGAAAAACTAAAAATGTTTCTTTATTTATTTGTGTAGAAATAACATCAGGCAGATTATACTTTGGGATGCACTTGGCTGGGAGCATCAGCGTGGATAAAATCTTCATTGCAGAGATATCTGAGAGATAAGCATTTTGAAAAATGAAAGTTTAGAGAGAAAGAGCTATCTTTAGTTTTTTTTTTGCCAAGTGAAAGGTGTTAGGAAAGGAGATGCACAGCTATTTTGCAAATTTAGAGGTGTGAGGAGAGATGTATAGCTATTTTGCAAAATAAAAGCTGTGAAGAAAGGAAATGCACAGCTATTTCACAAATTGAAAGCTGTGAGGAGAGGAGATGTACAGCTATTTTGAAAATTGAAAGCTGTGAGGAGAGGAGAGGTAAAGCTATTTTGCAAAATAAAAGCTGTGAAGAAAGGAAATGCACAGCTATTTCACAAATTGAAAGCTGTGACGAAAGGAGATGCACAGCTTTTTTGCAAATGAAAGCTGTGAGGAAAGGAGAGAGATGCACAGCTATTTTGCAAAAAGAATTTAAGCTGTGAGGAAAGGAGATACAATCAGCTATTTTCCAAAATGAAATTTGAGAGCAAGTAAAGACATATCTATAGATGTTTGCGCATGAGCTGTTCCGATTCTCCTGTATCCAATGTCCATCAGTCAGTCTGTAAAAGTTTAAGGTTGCGTCTCTTTAGAACTAACATTTTTCATTGGATCTTGACCAAACTTTTGCAGTAGTTGTATCTTGGACAAGTGCTTAATTAATCCATAATTTTAGGAGTTATGTATTTTTTGTTGCTTTTTATAATTATTAACATAATATCTCTAAAAAGATCTTGAACTTGTAAAATCATTGATTCTTGAATTAATTCTAAATCTTGAATTGAAATTCTTTTTTTTTATTTCACATTTTGTGCATTCTTCCACCAGAATTTTTCATTGAATCTACATCTAACTGGACCAGAAGTTAGCTCTTATACTGTAAGGCCTGGCATAATGTTTGAACTTAATTTGTTAATGAAAATGTAGGAGTCATAACCCTTGTAACACAGTCTCAGGTGCCACGACTATGACTTGCAACTCTGCCAAGTGGGCAAGTGGAATTTTACACCTGTGGTAATTATATAAACACAATACCTTGAATTAGTCCTTGAAGGACAAATCCTTAACGATTCGATCTTGAATTGAAATTCTTTTTTTTATTCCAGTTTTTGTGCATTCTACCACCAGCATTTATCATTGAATCTACATCAAAACTGGACCAGTAGTTAACTCTAATACCGTAAGGCCTGGCATAATGCTTGAACTAAATTTGTTAATGAAAATATACGAGTCGTAACTCTTGTAACACAGTTGAAGGATTTAGGGCAATTTTGGCCCTCATGTAAGAAAGAAATCAACAGATAATAGATGCTGAGTTGAAGATACTATACAAAATAAAAAATTGTAATATTTATCTATTGTATATTCAATGTTGAATCGTGGTATGGTATATTAGTTATTTAGTATATGAAGGGAAGGAGGGAATGTTGCTGATTCTGGTGGGTATTGGGATGAGGCAAGAAGAATTCATCCCTTTTATAGATGGATGTAGCACATTTTATTGTGTGCTTTAATATGTGTATTATGTTTCCAGCTGTATTAATGATGATGTATTGAGACTGTGTTACAAGAGTAATGACTTGTACATTTTCATTAACAAATTAAGTTCAAGCATTATGCCAAGCTTTACGGTATTAGAGCTAACTACTGGTCCAGTTTTGATGTAGATTCCACAGGTGAGGGATTAAGGCAATTTTAGCCCTCACGTAAGAAAGACATCAACAGAAAATAGATGCTGAGTTGAAGATACTATACAAAATAAAAAATTGTAATATTTATCTATTGTATATTCAATGTTGAATCGTGGTATGGTATATTAGTTATTTGGTATATGAAGGGAAGGAGGGAATGTTGCTGATTCTGGTGGGTGTTGGGATGAGGCAGGAAGAATTCATCCCTTTTATGGACGGATGTAGCACATTTTATGTGTATTATGTTTCTAGCTGTATTAATGACGATGTATTGATTGGGTAACATCTGGCATCAAGTCCTCTTATATATGACTCATATTTACGTATTATTAGCACATCTGACGACCATAGATATCAGAATAGTAAATCTGGGATTTGATATTTTACTATTTTCTGGTGTTTTATTGTGCTTTGGATTAACGATAAATTCTGTGACGAGTTGTTACATGTGTTAAGCTCAGTACTTTTTATCTACACACATTTAAGAGTCTCCTGTCTCAGAAAAAAAATCAGTACTTTTTTCTTAACAGTAATCTTATTTGTTTTTTTCTCATCTTACCCATGTATCTACAATAATACTGGAGGTCATTGGTTCTAAGGTCATAACTCGGGTTTAGTCGTGAGGTTTTCACCATCAATATATCTAGATGCCTTATATAAAAAATCTTGTAATGCATTAGAAATTGTGCTAACTTGCGTTAAAGAACATATGAAAATTAGACTAATGGAAAATTAGATTATAGATATTAACCATTCTTAAAGAATTATGAGAGACTAAAATACATATATTCATGCACAGTAATACACTTATTAATTGATTTATATTAACCTTTGGTTATTCAATAATTAAATTTCTGCTAACTGATGAAAAACAATAGTGTTTTGTTTGTTATTAAAATACTTGTATTACATGAATTTGGATGACTTTGGTTAGAAACACTGAGTGTGAGCGCTGCTAGGTGAGTATTCATGATAATGATTAATAGCACAAACTCATGGTTCTGTCGCAACATGATACATCAGAGAACAAAGTAATGGTTGTATCTGCAGCATGTTAAATCTATGAACAAGGGAATGACCTTGAAATACTTTATCCAGACTGAAAAACTAGCCTAGGTTAAAATTGGCCCTGATGAGTGGCAGGTGGGGATCGGAAAGAGGGAGAGGTGTCCGAGTGTGTAATGCGAATGTAGGGGCTGGGTTACTTTAGTGTAGCATTTAAAGTATTTGGGGGAGTGGGGGTAGGGATTGTCTAAAAACCTTGATTCTCCTTTTTGAACTCTTATATCTAAATGATAAAATATATTATAATTATTGGGGAAAAAAGGATCATTTGATGAAAAGCATGTTTGTGTAACCTTTAAATAAATATTATTTAGCTGTGTTCGGAGTTTACAGTTTAACATATGATAATTAAGTCTGCCCATACCGGTACATGAAACTGTACAGGATATGTTCATCTATCCAGGAGTATGTTTACCTTGTGGTCATTATGCCATAAAGTCATCATGAAATCTCAATATTTTATATGTCCACAGAGATAGCGCATTGCTGGGATTACTTACAAATATCTATCCTTCAGGAGCGGATTTACTTATATATACGTAACAAGGCCTAAAATGACCACTTACCTTTCACTGCTTTGTTGGGTTCAAGCCCAGCTTGGTCTCGAGAGAAAGAGTTCCAGTTACTTTCGTAAGGACGGTTGTTCAGCTTGGATTCATTCTGAGGTCTTCCTCCACTATTAAAACTTGATATGCCGTATGTTGAAAATGGTGTTATGTGTCAGTTATTTACAAGAAAATATTGATGCAAAGCACCAATGTCAATCAAGTTATATTGCAAACTATCATATGGCTGAAAATTTAATGGAAACTGTCTAAATTATGCCATCCTTGTAAAACCAATGTTAGAAAGGCAACAGTTGCGGCGTAAAATATGCAAATTACCTGTACTCAAGTAATGTATACAGTGAACTTGAACTTGTTCTCCCAGTTTTATATTCAGATGATCGGTTACTAGCAGAGGATATGTCATTATTCCCATTTTGAAACATTAAGCAACTTATCATGACAAACCATATATTTGTTAGATAATTTATAACCACCAATACATTATCGTCATCAGCATATAAAAAACTTATCATACTAACAACATATTATTCGCTCATTTATAAAATTACTGCTCCCCATATTATGTCACTCCAGTGTCACAACTTCCGAAATTTGTCAACTGGACGACTAATAAAATATCAGTTATTTACTCAAACCAACTTTTGGGGAACTTTTTTAAAGGCTGAAATATTTTTAATTTTTTACTTCCCTCCCTAATTACTATAAGTTGTATTAATTTTGTAAAACAACAAAATGAATTTATACAAGAGTCAATTTATTCGTTAAACATTATTTTATGACGCTTCATTTCATAATATTCTTAAAAAATAATTTTACATTGAAAAAAAAACACTCATTGCAAAATAATGACGCTTCATTTCACAATATTCTTAAAAAATAATTTTACATTGAAAAAAAAAACACCCATTGTTGGCAATTTGTACTACTTTAAACATTTTCATTAAAAAAAAACAACAACACCCAAACATTAAAATAATGATGTCACCCTTTCCAACTCAGGCCCTTCTTTAAAAACCATCTGGATCCTTAGCTGAATTTTGATCTGGTTAAGTTTAAAAGAGCAGTAAAAATTTTAAACAGATTTATAAAGATTGTCATACATTCCAGTTCTGTTGCAAGAAACTTTCACCATAAAGTTGACCAGGTTATCTGTTAATCTGGAATGATAATGGCTGGGTATGATCATGGCAGGGTATAATGGCTGGGTATGATCATGGCAGGGTATAATGGCTGGGTGATTTAACACTTGTCAACAGCACAAGGGGATTCTTGTTTTCAACAAGTGATCCAATGATACATTAATAATGCTGCTGGGATTGCCAATATACGGGTGATATCAAGTGTTGGTATAGGAAATAATTAGTAATTATTGATGGACATTAATTGCTATATGGATTATAGTGTAGCCAATGTATAATTGATATTCATTTTAGTGAAAATTACAGAAACGTCTGGAATATTATTATGTTGGTAAAAATACTAAACCTGGCTTATGTTATTTTGTAAAAAGATTTACCTGACAATAAATGTATCTGGATTTAATGTCTTGAAATATAACTTTATTGTGCTGATAGTGCATTTTTGTGTAAATGTTTCTGTGGCTGATTTAGGATTTGTTAAATATTTCTGTAAATTATTCAAATATAGACCATTATTTTATGATTTTGTGTTTAAATTGTGTTAAATGTGTGTTATTATCATCACAACATTTTGTTGGGGTAGTTAAATTTAAAAAAAGGATGATTGAAAGGTATTCTTTAGGTTACTTTATTACCAGACAAATACTGCAAAAACTTTCAATATTTTCCAAGATAGTGAAATAGTTCTTCCTAGATATTTGTTATCAAAGAAATCCTCTGTCAGACATTCTGATGTGTTTGCTTCTTGTCAGTTACCTGTTATATAAAGGTGTAATGGGTCAGTTAATGGCAACATAGCATCTTCTTGGGACATAGTTTCATGTCAGAAGGGAGACAACAGGTACTGTCATAGTATCAATTAGTATTTAGTGCATGGATAACCTCCCTTGTTTTCAAAAGTGCAGACTTTAAAGGCAGCAACAATAGTTTTATGACATAGTCATTTAATACTGCAAAATTAATTGTGAATATTGTTATGGACTGAAAAAGGATAACATGAAGTTAACAGCTAAGATTCCAGCAAGGTTCCCCTTGTCCGAGTCCATTAGATTAAAAAAAAAAAACAAGTTATATACACAATGGTAAGCATAAAATGGCACTACTACAGAGTCTGGTTGTTGTATATCAGGATAAAGGTCCACTGTACCAGAGTGATATAATACTTCTTACTGTCAAAACCAAGAACCATATAAATGTTGAAAAGCAAAACAAAGAACTTTAGATGAAATTTTTTGGACACTTTCTGTTCATTACTACATACTGTTTAAATTTCAAGTCAAAGGTCTTAATTATTGACCACATCTCATTGGGTTGACATGTAAAGCAACACAAACTAAGATGAATTTGATGTTTATCAAAGTTTTTAGAACCAGGTTGAGATGTAAATCAGGGGATAAGATAACTTTATTCACTCCTAAATGAAATGGTTTAAAATAAAAAACAGGTTAGGTGTTAATTTAATGGTTTAAAATAAAGTAAGATTTATTGTAAAGGGTTTAAAATCAAGTTAAGAAATAAAATAAACGGTTTTAAATTAGGCTAGATGTAAATTAAAGGGTTTAAAATCAAGTCAAGATATAAAATAAACGGTTTTAAATTAGGCTAGATGTAAATTAAAGGGTTTAAAATCAAGTTAAGATATAAAATAAACGGTTTTAAATTAGGCTAGATGTAAATTAAAGGGTTTAAAATCAAGTTAAGATTTAAAGTATAGAGTTTAAAACCAGGTGAGATGTTAATTAAAGAGTCTAAATCAGGTGAGATGTTAATTAAAGGCATTTAAATCAGGTGAGATGTTAATTAAAGAGTTGAGATGTTAATTAAAGGCATTTAAATCAGGTGAAATGTTAATTAAAGAAATTAAAATCAGGTGAGATATTGATTAAAGGCATTTAAATCAGGTGAAATGTTAATTAAAGAGTTGAAAATTGGGTAAGATGAAACGGCTTAAAATTAAAATCAGGTTAGGTGTTAATTAAAGGGTTTTAAATCCATTTAAGATGTTAATTAAAGGGTTTTTAATCAGGTAAAGATGTTAATTAAAGGGTTTTAAATCAGGTAAAGATATGAATTAAAAGGTTTTAAATCAATTTAGTTGTAAATTCAAGGGTTTAAAATCAGGTTTAGATTTTGATTAAAAGTTTAAAAATGAGGTTGTGAATTAAAGGGTTTAATTAAAGTCAGGCGTGATGTTTATTAAAGGGTTTAAAGTCAGGCTAGATGTTAATTAAAGGGTTTGAAGTCAGGCTAGATGTTTATTAAAGGGTTTAAAATCTGGTTTGGATGTTAATTGGTTTAAAATCAGCATTTTAGTTTTCAACAAAGCCTTGATGGTTAAGATGTAAAGTAAATCTAAATGTAAATCTAACAAATGGGAGAAGGTTTGTTCTTAATGTAGATTGGTTGAGATATAAATCCAACCAGGGAAAGGTTTAGAATCGTAATGATGATGGGGAAGTCATCTATAAAGTACATTTTATTTCATAAGGTACAAATGAAATGACATTATTTAACATAATTATGACACTTTTACTTTACTTACTGAATGTGAGAATGTAAATTAAAAAAAATATTTACATCAAAAACACATTGACATTTTATTCTTGTCTAAACCAGATGTTAATCCAGATTTGAAGGTCACATGGAGATGACATTTTTACATTTGTTCAATTATCTCTGGACACATCTTAATAGATGTTTCCCTTACTGTTGTTGAGGCCTTGTACAACAAGGCAGTTACAGTCCGCCATTTAGATAGATATCTCAGATACAACATTGTTAATCATGAATTCGCTCTGCTTCATTTAACCTGCAATTACTCTCCACCTAGTTTGAAATCACACATTTGTACCAAAAGTTGTAAAAATAACAAAATCACACCTTTGTGCAGGAGCTTGTAAAAATAAAGTACCCAGTAGTCTTCTAATGGGTCTCTCTGGTACGGTGATGATTGAAATAAACCTTCAGTTTTGGCTTGACCGCTTGTTAAAATGAACCGTCAAATGTCACCGGGCATTTTATTGTAAACCATCTCAACAAGTAAACTTAACATTTATTGTCTTTTTGTTATTTTTCCTTTGAATGAAATAAATATTGTTTACTTGTTCATCTTAAAAGGATCGTACCTTGTAGATTTTACATATTTGAGAAGTTTTCTTTAAAAATCATAAAGTTTATGAAATTAGACTAGTGAACTATTTAGTATACTGCAAGGCTCTTCAAAGGAAATTTGTTAATAAAACTTTCGAAATGTAATATTGGATGGTTACGTAAATGGTTATTAAAATGGAGGAGAGGAGAATTTTGTTTAAAATCGGAAATTCCTAGGTGATGAGACAGCATTTGGTGTCATATTTGTCATACTTGCAAGATTTTCAATAAAAAACTTACCATGATATATGGTTGTATCTGTTTTACTGTTATCCTACACGCTTCCAGGGCATTATGTCTTTGTGCGGGGATTTAAACAGGTACATATAATGTTGATGAAATTGGAAGTTTTACTGGAAAGACAAAAAGACATGCACATAATATATCTGGCTTGCTTCTGGTGGAACTTGCATTTAGATTTTGACCAATTAACTGACATGGTTGATCACTCCATCAATTATTGTCTTAATTGATTCGTAAATTACTGATTGCTGTTTTATTGAATTAGATGTATTCTATATAAGACCATGTTGGAAGAGGACTAAAACTGGGAATGGACTGGTATGGAATTGTTTGGAATTACAGAGTTTGCAGAACAGGAGACAATAATGTTTGATTAACATTTATTTTTGAGTCTTATAAACAGGAATAAACGTGGAATTTGATGATTACTGAATAGCGTTAAATTAAGCAGTGTTAGGAATAGTGACCATTATATATATGATTGACATTGGCATGTCAACAGGTGTTTACTGTTGCTAAAACTGTTACTTATCAGTGAGTGTTGATTGACTTGTTTATTAATCTGGAATTAATTAATTGCACTTGTAAAGATGTATCACAAACCCAAATTCTTTCGTGGATTAAGACGCTCTGTCACATTTAACGTTGGACAGCCGAAGCATGTCACAGGAAAAGGTATGAACTTAATTATATTCATTTCGTTTATAAGAAATTTTTACAAATTAAGTCACTCGCAGATATTATGTTTTACATGTAAATATTTCAGAGGTTCAGCTGAGTGGTAATTGTAGCTCTTCATCGTTATCCACAGTTTCTTTAAATGACTTCCTATCTGAAACCAGTGGACAAACAAGACTTCTGAAACCACTGGTCAGTGTTGACCATACTTGTTGGGCATGGTATATGGATCAGCTTGTTCTTGTTTAATGTCGTAAAATGTTCAATATTACATCCACAGAGACACATAGTTTACATAAAGTAATAGGGGAAATGATAGCTACTCTCATCTACATGAAGTTTTACAGTGGAAGTTGACCACATTATTTAACAAAAAAATATTGATGCAAAGCTTCATAGTCGACTAGAATATTTTGCACACATGCATGGCTGAAAAAAAAAAAAACTTTATGCAAACTGGCTAGATTATGCATGCCTTATAAAACCAATGTCGCAAAAGTGAGTGTTCTTGTTCAAGTTTTATTTGAGTATTCCGATAATTGTTGAGCAAACAGACCAGGGTTCGTACTCACCAACCATTCTGGAGAGTATTCTTAGACTTTCTCTCAAGTTTGTATTTTTTGTTTTTGTAAATATTATAGATGTACGCCACATTATAATAGGAAAATGTACATAAATGACAATTGTACTAAAATAAGATTCTATATTTCAATTAAAATTGATGGCATTGTTCTCAGAGCTGGTACCATTTTATGCTTACAAGTATTTCCATCTGTGTCAGCTGTTCAAGATGGCTTTAATTTATATAAAGTCGATAAAATTTGAAAGAAATAGTTAAGAATAAATATAATAATAAATGACACTGGACTAAGAAATGAAGATTGCGAATGAAGCCTCATTATGATACATAGCTAGAGCAGAGCATAATTTACTTGTAATCTGAAATTGCTGTTGAAAATAACAAAATAAATGTTGCACAATTCATTTCACTGAATAATTGAATATGTAAAGACAGTTCATTATTTTTATAACATGTAGATACTTTTGAGAAAAATCTTAAATGAAAATATTTGAAAACAAACTTCTTTTGGTTCGTCAAAAAAAATGTTTGTTTGTGATGTTCCTATATACCTTTCCATTTACATTGTAGCTACCCAAATTTTTTTTATTGACTTTGAAAGCATTGTTTTTTTTGTGTTTTTTGTTTGGGTTTTCGTAAAGTCTGGGCCATTTTTGTTAAAAATTACAGTAAAAAATCAAGATCTGGCCTCATAAAAATACCTACCTACATAATTAACCAGGAGCACAATAAGAAAACAATTTTTAAGGATGGCCTTGTGTAAAATGTAACAAGTACCCATTGATACATAGGCTACAGCAAGTCGCTTGTTATGGGACAGATAGTCATCTGACTGTAACGACTTTGTACTTGCTGCTCTATAAGTCAACGGCTCATTTCTAACAGATCGTGTTGAAACTGTTGCTAACTGAAGCTGATTATGTGAAGGTTGAATAAAAGGTGACAAATACTGGAAATGTTAAATGCGCATTATGTTTTTGGGGAAAAAAATCACTTAGAAATTCATTCAGCTCGTATTTGTATGTGACTGACATTGTTTACATGTAGAGGGTCATCTAAGGTGGCATCACAATATCTCTTACATCTCTCTGCTGAGGTCATCAAGCTTGTATTTGTTTGTGACTGGCATGGTTTGCAGGTAGAGGGTCATCTAAGGTGGCATCTCAATATCTCTTACATCTCACCACTGAGGTCATCAAGCTTGTATTTGTTTGTGACTGGCATGGTTCGCAGGTAGAGTGTCATCTAAGGTTGCATTTCAATATCTCTTACATCTCACCACTGAGGTCATCAAGCTTGTATTTGTTTGTGACTGGCATTGTTCGCAGGTAGAGTGTCATCTAAGGTGGCATTTCAATATCTCTTACATCTCACTGCTGAGGTCACCAAGCTTGTATTTGTTTGTGACTGGCATGGTTTGCAGGTAGAGTGTCATCTAAGGTTGCATTTCAATATCTCTTACATCTCACTGCTGAGGTCACCAAGCTTGTATTTGTTTGTGACTGGCATGGTTCGCAGGTAGAGTGTCATCTAAGGTGGCATTTCAATATCTCTTACATCTCACTGCTGAGGTCACCAAGCTTGTATTTGTTTGTGACTGGCATGGTTTGCAGGTAGAGGGTCATCTAAGGTGGCATCTCAATATCTCTTACATCTCACTGCTGAGGTCACCAAGCTTGTATTTGTTTGTGACTGGCATGGTTTGCAGGTAAGAAGGTCATCTAAGGTGGCATCTCAATATCTCTTACATCTCACCACTGAGGTCATCAAGCTTGTATTTGTTTGTGACTGACATGGTTTGTAGGTAAAGTGTCATCTAAGGTGGCATCTCAATATCTCTTAGATCTCACTGCTGAGGTCATCAAGCTTGTATTTGTTTGTGACTGGCATGGTTTGCAGGTAGAGGGTCATCTAAGGTGGCATCTCAATATCTCTTACATCTCACCACTGAGGTCATCAAGCTTGTATTTGTTTGTGACTGGCATGGTTCGCAGGTAGAGTGTCATCTAAGGTGGCATCTCAATATCTCTTACATTTCACCACTGAGGTCATCAAGCTTGTATTTGTTTGTGGCTGGCATGGTTTGCATGTAGAGGGTCATCTAAGGTGGCATCTCAATATCTCTTACATCTCACCACTGAGGTCATCAAGCTTGTATTTGTTTGTGACTGGCATGGTTTGTAGGTAGAGTGTCATCTAAGGGGGCATCTCAATATCTCTTACATCTCACTGCTGAGGTCATCAAGCTTGTATTCGTTTGTGACTGGCATGGTTTGCAGGTAGAGGGTCATCTAAGGTGGCATTTCAATATCTCTTACATCTCACCACTGAGTTCATCAAGCTTGTATTTGTTTGTGGCTGGCATGGTTTGCAGGTAGAAGGTTATCTAAGGTGACATCTCAATATCTCTTACATCTTACTGCTGAGGTTATAGGTTTGAGCTTAGCTTGGACAAAAAACTATGTGAGAAAGCTTGCCATTTGTTTGCAAGTCGGTTATAATCAGATGCAATCTGAGATATTTTTCCAACAGTAAAACTGGATATGCCCTATATAACCTGCAATGTGTTGTAAAACTGGATATGCCATATATAACCTGCAATGTGTTGTAAAACTGGATATGCCATATATAACCTGCAATGTGTTGTAAAATTGAATTAAAACCTATTTGAAAAAAGATACAAAAATTAGCTTTCCTCTTTCAACTGTCAGAAGCCTCTGAAATTACATTAAAATTGGCATTAATTTTGTTATACTATAACATTTATTATATAGTAGACCGCAGCGTGGTCTAGTGGTAGGGCATCCGCCTCGCATGCGGAAGGTCATGGGTTCGATCCATTGCCGGGTCATACCAAAAACTTTAAAGGTCTGGTCAGCCCGGTATCAGTATAATGTGACTGGGTGGGGTATCATACCATGTGTCTGCGGCATGATACTCCAGTGTGACAGCGCTCAGAATACTGTCTCAAGTAGACACCGTCGCGATATGACTGAAAAATTGTTGAAAGCGACGCTAAACACCATACAACAACAACATTTATTATATGTATGGTAATTGTTACAACAAAGATTAAGTGATTAGATTACGTTCAATGGGTTTGTTCTTAGTAAGACACTTGAACAATAACAATAACATAAGATGATTCTCACAATTACTTTCCCCTTTTTATAATTGTATCATTACTGACTATTGTATAATAATTTTGAATAGTGTTGAACTATCCCCAAGTGACTTTAACTTCGTGTCTCTATTACATCTGTTTATGTATTTATAGATAAATGACTTAATTTCTAAGTAAATGTTATGACCGTTAATTGGCTATTAATTGATTAACAAATATTTACAGTTAATAACACATTGATCTGCCCTCCACATTCATACGACATGAGGCTGCCGTACAGTATTTAGTGTAACAGGACAACTGGTCAACAACCTTTACATTCTCCTGTCTTGTTGAAGCCCAAGGGCTGTGATTAGACAACTATAATAAATGGGGTTTTACACCCTGGTAACTCTTCTGTTGGGGCAGTGACCTTATTTGTAAATGTGACTATTGGTGACAATTTCCACTAAATTAATACTGGCATATTATTAGAGCTGGTTGAGTATAATTTGGTTTTGTTTGTTTGAATATTCAGTATGATATTTATGCCATCGAGGGCTAAC
The DNA here is from genome assembly GCA_029582155.1 of Panopea generosa. Lineage (NCBI taxonomy): Eukaryota > Metazoa > Mollusca > Bivalvia > Adapedonta > Hiatellidae > Panopea > Panopea generosa. Next base: position 51,525,449 of record CM055902.1, read on the forward strand.
AGCTGATAAGTTAACCTGACCACTCTTTCCTGGGACCCTGGAAGGTTAATAAGTACTCAAAACACACCCATCTCCACAAGTGAGGTGAGGATTCAAACTCACGACCCCTGTATTCATGTAAGCTGACATGCTACTGACTGAGCTAACCTGACCAGGCTGGTTGAGTTCTAATATGATGGAATGTTCATTGACTATGTATCAATCAGAGATATGCATTGACTATACTTCCTGGCAGCCAGCAATCTAAAAAGAAAGATAATGTTTTATGAGGGTAGAGGTGGTTTTATTGATATAAATACTGTATTCTAATTATTTGATTGATTTGCCATGATTTCTGTTTCTGTCCAGATCTGTGAATACTCATTTCTAATATGCGTATTAGTTAACTGAATTGACCTATTTTATTTACTGTTGTAATTATTTAATATTTACTTGTAACAGTTTGTGATGTTACAAATGGAAGTATTGAGAAATTGGTGAAATTTGTCTCCAGCATTACCTGGTTACCATGGAGACAATATGTGATGAAGATAGTATTGAAGAGAGATGTGTTGATGTGGAAATTATTCAGCTACCCAGGAGTTTTGTGTTAAGCGATGATCTGGAGGACATTTTTGATGGGAACGACGGGCAGTCAGATGACCTGCATGGTATTTGTTGCGAACAAATATTTTTGTATTGTGATAACATCATTCAGTTAATCTAATCTGAATTTTATTTGAATATATTTTGTTGTGATAATGTGCTACAGTGAAACTAATCTGACTTCTATCTAAATAATTATGTTGTTTTTGATAGAATCATTTTACCAAGATTCTGTATCACTATATGAACTTGTAGTGTGCTTTTTCACTCCACCAAAATATACTGTAGAGAGCAGCTAGTTGATGAAATGCATAATCTACTTGACCACCCTTGCCAATTGTTTACAATTTAAGATCGAAAGGTTGTGGGTTTCATCTCCAACCAGGGTTGTGTTTTTTCTTTGATGGGATTGGAGGGTTGTGGGTTTGATCTAACACCCGGGTCAAGTGTTTTTTTCCTTGAGCAAGACATTTAATTGATGTTGTGTTTAGTACTGGTTCTACCCAGGAAACAACCAAGTATGATTATCTTAGTGAAGTTGTATGAATTTTTTTATAAAATAAATAAATAGAGTTCTTTTAAATTCTTTTGAAGTGTACAAATGTGACACCATTATGGCTTTAGACACTAAAGTGGCAAACTTTATACATGGTTAATGTTGCCTACATTGTATAAGTAGCAAAACAAGTAGTCGCAAGCTAGGGTTCCTCTGTACTTCAGAAAATACTAGGCAATATTCACGTGTATGATATTTTGTTTATTTCCTTATTATAATTTTTAGATTTAAATGCAACCCCATTATAGTCTATAGGGACTTCAAATAGACATCTATATTGATGTGTCGTGTGTGTTTATTTCATGTCAAGTTGGGCACAAGTGAAGTTGAGAGGAAAAGGAAAATTACGTTTTTCTTTGTGTTTATTAAATATCAAAGGTTCTGATCAAAATGAAATTCAACAAAAATGCAAGTGTGTCGATGATTTAACATGTTTTTTCAAAAATTGAAAATATACGAATCCATCCACCGCAATCTTGCATTATTATGAAAATTTGTGACATTAAAAAAATACGGTTATAAACCCCTATAATATATTGTATTGTGTCGTAAAATAATGTTCATCTTGCTACTGATTTTGGCCCAGATATAACAAGCCCTACAGGAAAGATGTTTTATCATGTCAATGCATTCATTTCTGTTGATAAATTGCCAGCCTGATAAACATAGGTTTATTTCATCATTGAAAGTTTATCAGGCACATGACGTCATTATGTATAAGTCATGATGTAAACTTATACATTTTGACCTGGACGGAACTACTTTTAACCTTATTTAAAATGAATTAAAAACAAACTAGAAGTATTGACATGATAAATAGAATACCATGTAAATGTCTAATATTATCAACTTCATCAGGTTCGGCACGAAAAAAAAACAAGGACAAGGCTCTGCTGAGCACCACCTGATAAATTTGATAAAATCAGACACTAACATGGTATTCTCTATTTTAATAACTGAAAATGATTTGCAAAAGGTGAAATGTAACTAGTATATACTAATTAATTCTTGCTGGATTGCAAAGAAACTCCAAGCTTATATTAACTTCTCTCGTGTCAGCTTCCTGGGTAGAACCAGTACTGAGTGTTGTCAGCTTCCTGGGTAAAACCAGTACTGAGTGTTGTCAGCTTCCTGGGTAGAACCAGTACTGAGTGTTGTCCACTTCCTGGGTAGAACCAGTACTGAGTGTTGTCAGCTTCCTGGGTAGAACCAGTACTGAGTGTTGTCCACTTCCTGGGTAGAACCAGTACCGAGTGTTGTCCACTTCCTGGGTAAAACCAGTACTGAGTGTTGTCCACTTCCTGGGTAGAACCAGTACTGAGTGTTGTCAGCTTCCTGGGTAGAACCAGTACTGAGTGTTTTATTGAGAGGTGTCAGGTCCAGCTGGGGATCAAACTCCCAACCTCTGGCTTGAGCAGCCAACACTGTCCACTACACTATCACCGCTGGTTGACTTATTGTACAAAAAATGTTGTCCTTATTCAGATTTCAGAATTGATGGTCAGTTCATATTAGTACAAAAAGTTGATGCAAGTCAGTTGACCTAGATCAAGAAGAAACGGAATTGTATGTTAGGTATTTACTTGATAGGTATGTGGATGGGGGAGGAAGGCATGGTGTTAATTTTATTGGCTGGTTGCCCCATCATTGATACTGTTAACTGCCCAATTAGTGCGTAAATGATATAACGTCCACTGAACAGTTATGATCGTGGTGATCAGTAGCGCATGCCACATTTTCGATACAGTTAAACCATGATAAATAGATAATAACACTGCATGAAATTGTAACATAATTATGCTCACCCTGTGGTTTCATGGAGTGGAGGATATCAATCAGGGTGCAAACTTCATGGGTCATAAAGCTTATTATGTCACATCTTAATTATAGGGAAAATCAAATATAACTATACTAATTGAGTATAGTAACTCCTCTCATTGCCACATTCACACTCTTCTTCCTCCAATACAGTATGTGGTCATATTACAAGTATAGAAGTGTTCCGTTAGACATTAGTCTGTTATGCAGAAAAGGACAATGAATCTTGTCATGGAACTGTGGCATTGAAGCTGGTCAAGTGGAAGACCCTGGTGTCTGCTGGTGTAGTGATGAGACAATGTGTGATGGGATAAATGTGTTACCACCAACCAATGTCTCTCTCATTGTTCTTATGGATGTCAGTTATTTGATGCCAGATCAACCAGTCAGAGAACTTCCTGTGCTGAACAAGGGTTTCAACTACAAGTACTTAATATTGTTTATGCCCAAGCTAAATTGGTCCAAAATCATTGTTTCTAAAAACAGTTTTTATAGTTTACGATCTGAAGCATTGTCTTTTCTTAGTAAATTAGATTTGGTTCAATAAGGAGAATGGAATTTTTGAAAGGGTCCCAAAAGGGTTGAATTTGTGAAATTTTAAAAGTCTTCCTCTCAATCACTTGTTCACATTTGATTTTCAATATCCTCACATCAACAAAGGATAGAAGATTCTGAAAAATAATGGGTTTGGATGTATAGGTGCCCTGTAAGGGAATATTATTGGGAAAATGGAAAATTTTCATTTTCTTCTTCTTCGGGTTTTTTCAACTCAGTCATACTTGACCATTTATGTCCTGTTGACCATTTATTTTCACATCCATGTGTACAAAAAAACTTCTGTTAAAAAATTAAAAGCATTATATAGTCATAGTAAATTCCATGAATAAAGTTAAGACAAATAAGTAAGGGGACTTTTTTTTTTTTATTACAGAGGAATGGTATAATTTAAAGCATTTCCTTTACATAGTAATTAATATTTTGTTCTGTAAAGGTGTATTGGGAGTATTAATTTTATCCATAAGGGGTTAAGAAGATTTCCAAAAAGATTTCAAAATGAACTATTGCCACTATTAGTCAGAAGAGCGTCCTCAGGTCCTCTTGGGCCTCTTGTTTATGGATTGGTTCTGAATATTAAAATGAAGGTTTGGAAGTGTTTGGTTTGACCACACTGGGGATCTCAGCCAGGGGTCCGGAGTTTCACTGATGTTTGTGAGTGTTTGGTTTGGCCACACTGGGAATCTCAGCCAGGGGTCAGGAGTTTCACTGATGTTTGTGAATGTTTGGTTTGGCCATACTGGGAATCTCAGCCAGGGGTCCGGAGTTTCACTGATGTTTGTGAGTGTTTGGTTTGGCCACACTGGGGATCTCAGCCAGGGGTCTGGAGTTTCACTAATGTTTGTGAGTGTTTAGGTGGGCCACACTGAAAATCTCAGTCAGGGGTTGGGAGTTTCACTAATGTTTTTTTAGTGTTTAATTTGGCCACACAGGGGATCTCAACCAGGGGCCGGGAGTTTCACTAATGTTTGGGAGTGTTTGGTTTGGACACACTCGGGATCTCAGCCAGGGGTCTGGAGTTTCACTAATGTTTGTGAGTGTTTGGTTTGGCAACACTGGAAATCTCAGCCAGGGGTCCGGAGTTTCACTAATGTTTGTGAGTGTTTGGTTTGGCAACACTGGAAATCTCAGCTAGGGGTCAGGAGTTTCACTGATGTTTGTGAGTGTTTGGTTTGGCAACACTGGGAATCTCAGCCAGGGGTCGGGAGTTTCACTGATGTTTGAGAGTTAAAGAAAGGCTTCTGTGAACTACATGTATTTAAAGTTGTGAAAAAAGTCAGGAAGTCCATTTTGTATTAACAGTATGTCATTGTAAGAAATATTGTGAGCCTAAGAAAATGATATTTATATAGACTAAAGACATTGGCAAAAAATTTATAGCAAAAAAAAAAATAGCACACTGTGGCCTATCTGATATTGTTGTTTATTTCTCTCTACAGTTAAGTAAGTGGAATGTAAGTTACACCTAAAAAAAACATAGATCATCATTTTCTCTGACAGTTTGCCCTTTTCAACGATTTAAATGTGTTTACTTGATATATATGTGACGTTAGTGAGGTGAATTCCCTCAGCTGCTGTCATGGGCTGCTGTCATTGTGATGACCAGTGCACATTTTGAGATGGATATTTTTGTGTGGTTTGGTGTAAGGTTTTGCTATTTTTGGCTGATGTAAATAATAACATAGTCTGGCAGAATCCAAGGACTAATTAATATTGAAAAGTCACATCTATTTTTGTTACTGGTTGTCTGAAAGCCTCATGGTAAAAGTGAATCAAAACAAAAAAAACATTTACTTGAATCTTGGCTGTAAATATCATTGCTAGTAAAATATTTAAAGATTAGTCCATAAGCCTTGTGAAGGAATGTTTGTATATATATATACATAAGCCTTGTGAAGGAATGTTTGTATATATATATATACATAAGCCTTGTGAAGGAATGTTTGTATATATATATATATATTTATGTAAGTTTCACTTGTTGCCAATAAAATTGTAATTTGTACTAAAATGCTTGTACTGGTCATATAACCCTAAGGGAATTTAAAATATTTGAATTTGACCTTAAATTGACCTTCAGTTTATCAGGTAATTGTATTATATTTGTAATATTTTACTCTATATACATGTTCTGCACTGAAGGTTCCAGTTGCTTGGAATAAAACAGATGTAATAGTTTATACAGTGCAATTGCATAAAGGTTGAAAGGTCACTATGTTTCTATAGTGGCGGTACATATACATGTGATTCATGGTAAGTTCACAGTGCACATATTGCATACAGTCAAATCTGTCTTGAGCAGCCAGTTAAGGAAAGGAGTAACAGAGACAGTTTGTTGCATATATAATACAGGTTAATATACTCTGAAAGAATTGTAATCGGAAATAAAGTTTGACTGTATCTTCATATTATCAATATAATATACTGTATTAAAAAGCAGTACATCAGAATTTTTCAAAATTTTCAATTTGAAAAAAACCCAAAAAAAACCCCCCGTCCTATTTGATTTTCGGTTAGGTTGCATGAGCTACCGAACCCTATATAAGGGCCAGTTAAGAAATTGACTCCGGGCGCTGCTGTATTGAAACATCACGATCCCGTGTTAAAAACACGGCATTCACCACATGGAGGTCCCCATCGTTTTTTTCTAAATTGTGCATTATGGGAATGTACAAACTGGTATTGATATTAAAACCTGGTCATGCTCCGGTTGTTCTGACCCATTTCTGGCTAAAATGAAAGTTTAAATGCGGTGTGTGTCATAATTGATTGTGGAATTTTTATGCACTAATTGAGATCACTATGAATTGTTTTTTGTATATTTAATCAGCGAATAATGAAAATGCCTTAAATCAAAGAATTTTCTAAAATCTTGCATAAATGAGGTCTTGAAACTTATCTTATTTGACAATTTATTGCAGTTTCTGACATTCCTACCGAGTTAATGTTAATAATTTTCAAATAACCATGAATGTACTCAATTATTATAATATGCTGAACCCATAACAACAGAAAAATTAAACAGCTATAGTTGTTTATTTTACTCAATACAACAGAAAAATAAAGATAGTTTACCGGTGTGACATATTTTCAGCATGTCCTCAGAATCAGATATATCGCCGAACATGCACAAGTTTTGGAAACAGTTATTTGTTGTTTTTCAAAAATAATACATCCACAAATTAATTTAAATTTATATTCGATTATTTAAAATATATTATGATCACAGTAGAAAATTGTATAGAACATAGCAGCAGTAAGTATGTTAGACAATATATAAAGTATGTTTCTTTTAAATATACAAATAGAATTACATAATGATTGAGACAAGTACATTTAAACATCAAAGTTACAATCAGGCACACCTGCAGCTGGGAATTCTCTGTGTCAGCCGGAACCTTGCCGGGATTTGGTATCACCAAAGTATTTAGTACCCTGTGCAAGGAACCAAACTTATACATTCGTTCATTTCAATTGCCACATCTTTTATAAGACCTAACCATTGGATGCTTTTTTAAAGCAGCCAACTTGTTCTATATATAGTGCGCCTCACTGGTCCTGTAGTGCCATAAGAAGGGCTATTTTAACATGCCAAAATTCCTAACTTGGTCTGCATGCCCAGGTGAGACTTATATTGATTTCCCGCTTATAATTGCAATGTGTTTTGTGATGTATCAGTTGAGTGGCATGATTACATTAGAATTTGTTCCATCTTAGAAAGAATCAGAAAGATGAGGTGAAGGTCATCAAGCAGTTTTTGGTGCTTCCTATTTTTAGAATCGGGATTCTGTTTCATATACAATATAATTCAAATTTTATTCATTAATTATAATGAAATGCTTTTACCCATTTTGAAGAATAATTTTATTTTTTTTAATAACTTTCATAGCAACTATTCCTAAGTTGTAAGTAATATGGATATTTTTTCAAGAAAAAGGACATTTGGGCTGTATTGCAGGTCCGTGAGTAGACTATCATCCAGTAGTTCACCGTACTTGCTGCAACTTATTTTTTCTTCTATGCACTATGTCACCATAAGGGTCATACTAGTGATTAAGTATACATGCTTTAACTGTTAGCTGTCTGACAGCTGTAGCCGTAGTTGTTTTGACATCTGAAAGATAATGCAATAATTAAGTGTCCATCAGTCTCCTATCCATATCTCCCGCGTTCCAGTTGTCCTTGTCATCCAGACAATTTTGTCGGCAGTTTTCACTACCGGTCAACCATCCATGTGTAATGTAGTGGTTTCTAGTTTTGGACTTATTTAAGATTAGGAGGGTTATGTCTTTTTCTTGTTTGAAATATTAACTGTTGTCGAGAATTCTTTCTATGATTTTATTTTTAATTCTTTTGACTTTTTGGTCGAGGTGAAGGACTGTTAAGATGGATGTGGGAGAGAGCGGTGGCGTAAGTAATGTAAGGTACTGCACTGTGAGAAGAACGTCATTTAGTTCTGTTGGAAAACCATTAAACCAGTCTTCTGTCTCTTCTAGAAGATTCAGCTGGTCTAGAAGACTACAGAACCTGTTCAGAAAAAGAAGTTCTTCTTATTCATTTGGATCTAGCAAAAAGAAGAGCACAGCCTCATTTGAGACAATTAATGACCTTAATGGGGTTAAAATTAATCCAATCTCACGGAAAACTGGACAGGCTAGAGTATGGTCGGTTAGAAACTCTTTCTCTAAATCACTTGAAGATAAATTAAATTTGAATTCGGCACATGACAAGAAATTTCGAAGGAAGAAACTCGGCAAACAATGTATACAGAATTACAGGTTTGACGTACTGAACAGCTTTAGGAATATTTGGGTTGAAGAAACAGGAATGGCATCAAACAGATGGAATGATTATGACACAGATGCCTTGTTTTGTGAGAACTTTCTAAAGCCCAAAAACATACAGCATACAAATGAATTTGGATTAGATGGACATACAGAGAGACTTTCTAGTTTTGGAAGTTCTGCTGGATATTCTGATTCTTATACCAGCTGTTCCTTCTCTAGTAGTTCAGTTGACAGGAAGAACAGTATATGCACAGAAGAAGATCTGGACACATCATATTGGCAAGTACCATTGCCCGACTATGATATATTATCTGTGAGAGGTTCCCCGGCATATAACAGAAAAATGGTAGAAAGGAGGTTTTCTGAAAGTGCTGCAACCATGAAAAATATGTTTGGTTCAGCAGATCATAGAAGGGATTTGGCCAGAAGAAGAACGTCTGATAATGATGGTATTACTCGGTGCATGACCTGGAGTAGAGAGCGAAGAAATTCATCTCCATTCTGCCAAAGTCAAACAATTTCTGAGAATAGCAGTTTTGTCACATCAGCCGGGGGATATGAAACATCTCAGCTAAGAAAGAATGTGTTCAGGAGGAGGGCTTACAGTGAGTGTATTTCTGATCCTATTAAACAAGAAAGGGAGATTAGACATAGAGCACAGAAGAAGAAATTCCCAACACACAGAAGTAGATCAGTTGATTCTAGACATTCACAGAAGGTTCCAGACATTTACCCTGTCAACCAAGAATATCAGTTTGCATTTTCAGATATTGAAAGTTCTGATGAAAGTGACAAGTTGGACTCTGAAGAAAGTACTCAGCCTGGAACTGACAGTAGCAACATAGTCCCTGACACTGACACCTGCGTCACATCTAGCAACTCTGGAGAAAATTATATACTTAAAGAGCACCATTCCGAAGCAGAAAGTGCAGATTTCGATAATGTTTATAGTTGTGAAAAGGAAAGAGTACTGGAAGAAGCTGGAGAAACAAGTACTCCTAGCTACAGTTCAGAATTTACTCCTTTGTCAGAAGAAACATATTGTTTAGAAAATATGGTAAAATGCAATGCAATGTTTGGAGACACCAAGGATGCTGATTTTAATTTTGAAAACAAAGCAGTGAACATGAATTTAAATGATTCATTGAATAGCTTGAAATTTGAGTGCACATTAATAGAACTGAATGATGTACAAAATAGTTCCAAATTCAATGTCATATCCACAGACTTGAATAGTGATGCATTAATAAATGCTACAAAAGATAATGTAGAAAATATTTCTGATTTGAAGGATGTATCAAGGGACTCAAATAATGGTACAGATTGTTTGGAATTCAGAACAATATCTGAAGATGTCAATGAATCAAATAAAAAATCAGAATTTAAAACAACATCAGGAGAATTAAATGATGCAGAAAAAAGCTCAGCATCCAAAACACTGTCTGAAGATATAAATGATGCAGAAAAAAGCTCAGAATCCAAAACAACATCAGGAGATTTAAATGATGCAGAAAAAAGCTCAGAATCCAAAACAACATCAGGAGATTTAAATGATGCAGAAAAAAGATCAGAATCCAAAACAGCATCAGGAGATTTAAATGATGCAGAAAGAAGATCAGAATCCAAAACAACATTGAGAGATATAAATGATGCAGAAAAAAGATCAGAATCCAAAACAATATCAGGAGATTTAAATGATGCAGGAAAAAGCTCAGGATCCAAAACGCTGTCTAAAGATATAAATGATGCAGAAAAAAGCTCAGAATCCAAAACAACATCAGGAGATTTAAATGATGCCGAAAAAATCTCAGAATCCAAAACACTGTCTGAAGATATAAATGATGCAGAAAAAAGCTCAGATTTCAAAACATCATCAGGAGATTTAAATGATGCAGGAAAAAGCTCAGATCTTAAAACACTGTCTGAAGATATAAATGATGCAGGAAAAAGTTCACAACACAAAACACTGTCTGAAGGTGTAAATGATGCAGACAAAAGCTCAGAATCCAAAACACTGTCTGAAGGTGAAAATGATGCAGATAAAAGCTCACATTCCAAAACAACATCAGGAGATTTAAATGACGCAGGAAAAAGCTCAGAACACATAACTATATCTGAAGATTTAAATGATGTAGGAAAAGGCTCAGAACACAAAACAATATCTGAAGGTGTAAATGATGCAGAAAAAAGCTCAGAACACAAAACTATATCTGAAGATTTAAATGATGCAGGAAAACTTTCAGAACCCAAAACACTGTCAGAAGGTGTAAATGATGCAGACAAAAGTTCACATTCCAAAACAGTATCAGGAGATTTAAATGATGCAGGAAAAAGCTCAGAACACAAAACAACATCAGGAGATTTAAATGATGTAGGAAAAAGCTCAGAACACAAAACAATATCTGAAGATATTAATGAAGCAGTCAGTGATATTCCAAAATTCAAATGTCTGTCTATGGAAGAGTTGCTGTTTTGTAGTGGAAAACATGGTGAAGGGGACGATGTAGACAGTGTATTTGAAGCTATAAACAAAGAAGTGGAAAAATCAAAAAATCAAGAAAAAGATATGTTGGTGATGTTTTTAGTAGGTAAGGTGTTTATTAATTTCATGTTGGAAATATTTCAGTGGTTTTAGCAGCTGTTTTCCTGTCATATATAATACTGTTCAGGATTTCTTTTTGCAAATGTAAAACACTTAAGGACTAGCTATAGTTTTTCATGCACTCCAAATACAAATGGAAGCAATTTTGTCGAGACCTGCCAGTCACTACATACTACTATAGTATACTACAACAACTGAACCTATTTCGGACGGCACAATCAATTACGGATACACCTAAAATTGAACTCTTATATTGTATTCAATATATGAAATATGCATACTGGTATAAAATATCTGTTTATAGCAATTTAACTTGAATATGAAATATAATAGAAGTCTTAATATTTATACAAAATATGCTCATTTGGTATAAAAAGGTCAATTTTGCAACTGCAGTTTATTTAACGATATTATACTTAAAGAGCTAATTTTTCTCAAATTACGATTTTTATTTTTATTAACATTAGAATAGGTATGTTGTGAGGCTTTATGCAAAATTTATCTATACACTATATCAAAATATTAAAAAAACGCTATGTTTTTATTACAAAATTGACAAACAATTGACACTGCTGAAATTATTTTGTTTTTAAAAACCCTAAACAGTTGAGTTCAAGCATATAATTACCATTTCCATGAAAATTAATATTATATGCATGCATATATGTACAGTTTAATTAAATACTGGATGGAAACAATTTTAAATTTTTTTTTCATATTGCTTGTTAAATCTACATTTTTTTGCCAACTTTCAAGGAGGGGTACATTTATGGGGAGGTAATATGAAAAGATCTGTATGGTAATACATGTTTTTATTTCTGATATTGCATGAACATACAATAAACTTAAATACTGGGAAGTTTCATAAAATTCTATTCATAGAAAAAAATTGAGAAATAACATAGAAATCGTGTTTAAAATCAAATATGAATCAGAATGCTAGAACTTGCTTACATGTAAATGTGAGTTTGTGGAAGTGGCGGCAGTGTAGTTAAAACATTTACACATGGGTTTTCATTTCTGGTGTAGTCGCCTCTAATATTGAGTTCTATGTAAACGTTTTGAAATGCTCATCTATGAAAATATGAAATTTCCATTAAATATGGGATAGAATTTTGTCATGCTGTAACTATGGATGAATGAATTGAGGAGCTATGGCAAACCATTGCTTGGCGGTTACATGACGTCAACATGAAAAGGAAGATTACAGTCTGACTTTCCATGTAAAAAACAACAACAAATTAACATACAGAAAACATCAACAAATGAATATGCATAATTGGCCTATAACCTTGACATTACAGAACTCCAGCAAATTTTATCCAATACTCATGTTGTTGCCTCTTGAGCTGCTGGGATTGTACTTTTGCCATCACTCATTTGGCACCCTGGAACCATAGCAGTTAATGATTTAACCACCATATTGGACATGTAAAACAAAATGTTAGAATAGATGGATACCTATAGGGCAGTTCTACTACTGTTAAGACTGCTGTCAGTATTGATATTTGGTTTTGTTTACAAAAAACGGAATCTGGTAAAAAGGTCACTTGCTAACAATAGTTAATATCATAGACATTGCTAGCACTTAAAAATGTATATAATAGAAAATACATGCACTTACTTGACTGTTAGAGACTCATTGAGCGATGTTTTAATAATATAATTTTTTTTTTTGCTCATTAATTTGGTTATATTAATTTGTAACCTTAATAAGATCTTTAAATTGTATATAATTATACAATCTGTGAGATTGTAACAGCAAATGTCTCGACATTTTGTCTTCTCAGTTTCATTCTCAGTTTGGTCCCAGGGTCATACCACCAAAAACTTGACAAATAGAGCTACAAGCTCATTTTTGGTATGAAGTGACTGGGTGGGGTATCATATCCACTCCTCTGCTCAGGATGAATAAGATTAAAGAAACTGACCTTACTATTTATTTGATTTTAACCATTAAAAAAAAATATTTGAAAAGAGATGACGAGTAATTCTGATAACAAATTTCTGGCTCTGGTATCATGTCTACAGTGCCATTACTGTACATTTACAGTGTCGTTACTGTACGTCTACAGTGCTGTTAATGTACATCTACAGTGTTGTTACTGTATGTCTACATTGCCATTACTGCACATCCACAATGACATTACTGTACATCTACAGTGCCGTTACTGTACTGTATGTCTACAGTGCTGTTACTGTACATCTACAGTGCCATTGCTGTACGTCTACAGTGTCGTTACTCTACATATACAGTACCATTACTGTATGTCTACAGTGCCGTTAATGTACAGTAGGTCTACAGTGCTGTAACTGTACTGTATGTCTACAGTGCCGTTACTCTACATCTACAGTGCCATTACTGTATGTCTTCAGTGCCGTTACTGTACATCAACAATGCAATACTATTCATTCTTTGTGAAATGAAGCATTACTCCATACCATCTGCAGACTGCAATAATGTTTAATTATTGTATTGATGGTGTTTTAGTAATGTTCTTGAAACAACCCTTGGCAATGATTAGAGACCAATCTCTGGTCAATTAGGGGGCAAAACAAAATATAAAATACAAAATGTAAAATATAAGTTTTATTTATCTGGAATTCTCTTTAGATTGTGATATAAAAACTGATGAGAATAAAATATCTGTTACACTTTTAATCATATGTGACCACAAATATGCAAAATATAATACCTATTAACCATTTCAAAAGTTATGCCCCTTTTGAAAATAGGAACGAAATTAAGTCTACAGGAGTATTGTTGTATTATAATGTTATAGTGGTATCATGTATAATTTTCATTTTAGAGTTTGGTGAAAACATATTATCAAAAGTGCCTTGTGTCACTTTAAACTTTAAAACAATGATCTAACAGGGGACCAAACATATCTGCTACCTTTAACAGGAATCCTGAAATACGCTGGTGGTACATGTATATTTATTGAACATATTTTGATATTATTTACATGAAATAGTTGAGCTAACTCTATCAGAAAAGATGAGTTACCAGGCTCAACTGTTGCCGTCACTCCGACTCTGGCTCGTCTTTTATTCAGAGGTAATATTGTAATTAATATTCATAAGTATGAATCACAAAGCGAGAGTAGTATTGATTCCTCTTCACTATTGATACATGACTCTGTTTGCCATCATGGATTGTGATAAACAAGGAAACGTTTAACCACAGAAAAATTACTTGTCTACTATTTCTGTTTAAATCGAGTCAGACTGTAGGTTTAGTACTTTTGTTGGCAAGATATAAGTGTAAAGAAGATGGAACATATTCTGGATCCATTCTTTTCCATTTCGAATACTAAACCAAGCAAGTGAGGCTATGACGCTGTTTAATAAGGATTAATTACGTGTTTTACTTGTTTATTGGAGTTTACAGTGGTGTATTCAATTCTGTTTCAATTTGATTCTGAGCCTTTTGTCTGTATCTGAGAAAATGAACTTTGACCTGCTGAGTTGTACTAAGGATTTACGACATATTTAAAGTGTGTGTTTTCCGTTTTTAAGTTTATTGAAGGATAAGATGGTGTTATTCAGTTGTGTTCAATTTTGTAAGTAAAGTATGTATAATGAACTTTGACCCAGTGAGTCATTCTAACAGGGATGCTGGAAAATATTGACATCTTTTGTTTAACAGGATGTTCCCAGCATTGATTAATTGTGGTGACTTCCTCCTTTGTTTTGGCCTGTAAACAATAAAGTGTTGTACACCATGAGCATTCAGTATACAGTGAGAGGAAACCGTTAAATGGATTATGTTAGAAGTGTAGCTCTATTACGTGTGATTAAATTATTTTAATCGGTATCTACAATTTTTGTAGACAAGTGGTTCTAGACTGATAAAGTTTTCACTGGAGTAACATTCTGTACAACTGGATATCTTTTTGTGATAATTAAAAGTGAATTTATCCTCCAACTAAAGGTATTTTTTTTTTTTCTCTAATGGTTACTTAAAGTTTCATTTGTGTGGTAGAGTGTAGCGAAAAGTTAAGATATTTTTCTCAATAAAGCAAGCTATAGCAGTCATTACACAATGTTCTCATAGCATTCCTAGAGTACTGGCAGAACTTCCACATTTCAGATATGTTTTAAAATTATTTTCATTTTGAAGTTTGATTAAATAACAGGTCATGTGCTGCTAATGGCTCAGCTGTATGCATTGTGTGGTCTTGATATATGTGATAAAACAAAATAACAACAGGATGAACTAAAACAACACACACCAATACATTTATGAAATAAAAAAAAATAATAGAACACAGACCATTACCCTAATGAAATATATACCAATACAACACACACCAATACCCTTATGAAATAAAAAAAAGAAAAGAACACAGACCATTACCCTAATAAAAAAATATATACCAATACAACACACACCAATACCCTAATGAAATACATTCAAGTACAACACCCACCAATACTCCATTACAATACACACAAATACTCTAATGAAATACAAACCAGTACAACACACACCAAAACCCCAATTCAACACACACCGATACCCTAATGAAATACATACCAGTACAACACACATCAATACCCGAATACAATACACACAAATACCCTAATGAAATGCACACCAATACAACACACACCAATACCCTAATGAAATACACAATAACACTCTAATGAAATACACACCAAATACAACACACCAATACCCTAATGAAATACACACCAAAACTCTAATGAAATACACACCAAATACAACACACACCTATACCCTTATAAAACAAACACTAGTACACACCAATACAACACACATCCATACCCTAATGAAATACACACCAATACTCTAATGAAATACACACCAAATACAACACACACCTATGCCCTTATAAAACAAGCACTTGTACTCACCAACACAACACACATCTTTACCCTTACAAAACAAACACTCGTACACACCAATAAAACACACACCTATACCCTTACAAAACAAACACTAGTACACACCAATAAAACACACACCTATACCCTTACAAAACAAACACTAGTACACACCAATAAAACACACACCTATACCCTTACAAAACAAACACTTGTACACACCAATACAACACACACCTTTACCCTTACAAAACAAACACAAGTACACACCAATAAAACACACACCTTTACCCTTACAAAACAAACACTTGTACACACCAATAAAACACACACCTATACCCTTACAAAACAAACACTCGTACACACCAATAAAACACACACCTATACCCTTACAAAACAAACACTCATACACACCAATACCATAATGATACCTTACAAGACAAATCAGGACACTAGAAGTATTACATGACAGAGTGCTCTAACATGCCTTTTGAAGATCACTTGTTTATCACCATTCATGAGATTAATTCTGGTCAAGAAACTTGATGTCATTTAATAAGAGCCTGTCATTGGTTGACGATGAACATTAACAATTTGTGTGTTACAAGTTTTGCAACATTCATAAATGCTGGTATTTGTCTTCTGTTGTTTTTATTGTTTATTGCGATGGTTTATTGGTGTGGAATGGTCTGATGTTTTTGATGTGTAGTATTGTACAGGGGTTGTTTATCTCCTTAGACTGACCTTTGTTATTTCGCACGAGGTTGTAATTGTTGAGTGACAAGTTGCACAATTCAAGTGTGTAAAAAAAAAAAGAATGTGAAAATAGTCCAATGTCTGATAAAAAATGTCTAGTTTTAAACACAGAGAGGAAAATGTGACTTACTCTTTAATTTATTTAGAATGTCTTCCACATCTATAGCATGCTAGGGGGAGTGGGGGGGGGGGGAGAGGGGTGTAATTTTCTACAGTCATGCAAAAATTGCATTTCAGTTGATCAATTTCTGACAAAATAAAGATGATAATATGTAGCACCAATACCCATACCATAGTCCTCAGAACTATAGTTGTTACCTCAATTGTTGCACGTCAGGTAGCTGAAACTTACGCCCAAACACACAGCACAGGTAGCTGAAATGTTCGCCTAACACACACAGCCTAGGTAGTTGTAATGTTCACATAGAACACAGCACAGGTAGCTGAAATGTTCACCTAACACACAGCACATGTAGCTGAAATGTTCACCTAACAAACAGCATAGATAGCTGAAATGTTCACCTAACACACATTAGAGGAAGCGAAAATGTTCACCTAACACACACAGCACAGGAAGCTGAAATGTTCACCTAACATACACAGCACAGGAAGCTGAAATGTTCACTTACACATAGCACAGTAGTTGAAATGTTCACCTAACACACAGCAGAGGTAGCTAAAATGTTCACCTAACACACACAGTACAGGAAGCTGAAATGTTCACTTAACATACACAGCACAGGAAGCTGAAATGTTCACTTAACATACACAGTACAGGAAGCTGAAATGTTCACCTAACACACACAGCACAGGAAGCTGAAATGTTCACCTAACACAGAGCACAGGTAGCTGAAATGTTCACCTAACACACACAGCACAGGAAGCTGAAATGTTCACCTAACACACAGCACAGGAAGCTGAACTGTTCACTGAACACACAACAGAGGTAGCTAAAATGTTCACCTAACACACACAGCACAGGAAGCTGAAATGTTCACCTAACACACACAGCACAGGAAGCTGAAATGTTCACCTAACACACAGCACACAGCACCGTAAGCTGAAATGTTCACCTAACACACACAGCACAGGAAGCTGAAATGTTCACCTAACACACAACACAGGAAGCTGAAATGTTCACCTAACACACAGCACAGGAAGCTGAAATGTTCACCTAACACACAACACCGGAAGCTGAAACATTTAAATAATGTATGACACATGTATAATTTAGCTGAAACAAACAGCACAGAAAATTGTTTGTCAAATCCAAACCAGGCCTTAACAACCTCTAAAGAAATTGTAGAAAATCATGACACTGCTGCCTTAAAATTCAATTCTCGGACAAGTTGACCGGTGTGAGGATTACATGACTGTTTTGGATATTTTATAAATTTGCAATTTCCCTGACTGGAACAGACAGTGGTATGACTAGGTGTATGTTATATATGACTTATATATGACTGTAGATAAGCATACAAAACACAGAAACCCAATTGCCAGACACCAGCGATTCCAATTCCATGATACAGAATGGCTCAATCACCTTAGCTTCAAGATGTGTTTACAAACCGCAGCGGATGATTGTGTTTGATTTGTTGGTTTCCCTTGCCTTTTGATTGACATTGATTGAGAGTTAAGTACATTTGAAGTGTCATTTTCCAGTTGGTGAAGGAAGTGGTTCGGTCTAAATCCAGTATGGGATATGAGTCATTGTCATCACTAGATATGTTCTGATCTACTTCTCTTATATATATATTTAATGGGCGGTGGTTATGTAATGGATACTGAGTGTTGGGCACTATTTTTAGAAGTCTTTCTCTAAAAAGATAAAAATAGACTACACCCAGTACTGGTTGTTCCGAGAAAATGGACTGAAAATAAAATGTGAGGGTTCCGGGAGTTGAAAACAATAGTTTAGATTAATGGAACTTTGTGTTAAAAATAAGATTTGACTTTTTAAGGTCTTCTGGTCTTAATCACGTTGACTTAATATTGAAAATAAAGAAAAAAAATGTATATTTTGCTTCTTTCATGAATTCAAGTTGACTTTAATGTTTGTCTAGTTGGATATGGAAAATGTCATGAAAATGAGATTTCTGTATTAACTTTCATAACTCAATTGAAGTTCCTCCGTGACAAAGTGATCTAGAGGGGCTGTCTCAAGATATGTTGCCTGTCACAGCTCAATTGAATGAATGAATGGAGTTTTATGGCATACCAACACATTATAGGTTATTCGACACCAACAGGTTCACTCCACATGTACAAAAACAACAAATTAACAGCATTTACAGATTTAAAAAAATAGATCAACAACTGAATATGAGAATGATCCTAGAACCTAGATAGCTGCCAATCTGCAGAGTTTCAGCAAATTCTATCCTGTTACTCTAATCAGCTCAGTTGAAATACATTGTTGAAATACATCAGTTACTTGTGGAAAGACGATGGTTCTTCTTGCAGTAATTATAGCTTGAGCCATACATTACAGGGTATATATATTTGTGTGTGGAATTCGGTTTTATTAGTAGATATTAAAAGAATGAATCTGCGAATAACTACCATTTTGCAAACAACTGGCAAAGCAGTTTTTGGACCAAGCTGGGCTCTAATCAACAACCTCCCAATAAGTGAAATGTAAGTTATTTAAAGGCAATGCCTTAAACCTCTGGGCCATGGAGGACACTTGGTTAATCATTCCTAACCTGTTTCCAGTTTAATTAAAAATCATCCTTTCTGCATCTTGTTAACATTTTCTGTAATGTTTGTAATGTAAATGAGAACCACAAAACTGAAGATAAATGCTTTTTTCTGCAGGCAAAATAATAGTGGGTGTCTGGGACATTGCATCAGAAACTGCATTCAAACTTCTGATTGGTCTGTCAGTTAGAAAATCAGCATTTACAAATAGGACAAATATTCAATAACAAGATCTCAGATTTCATAAAAATTTTACTTGGTTCGCTGTGAACCATGGATATTGATTCTGCTGAAATAGATGTAAATAACTATTTAAATGTCTCATTACTTGGTGTCTTACATAACATCAGTACTAAAAGGAACACATCAATTTGTAAGGAGCAGGGTTATTTAAAAGGAAAATAAATATAGAGAATAGTCATCTGAGGTTCAGATATAGTACTAGAGTATTGAAACCAGGCTCAGATCTAGTGACAGAGCATTGGACTGAGGTTCAGATCTAGTAATAGAGTATTGATACCAGGCTCAGATCTAGTGATAGAGCAGTGATACCAGGCTCAGATTTAGTGATAGGGCATTGGACTGAGGTTCAAATCTAGTAATAGAGTATTGATACCAGGCTCAGATCTAGTGATAGAGCATTGATACCAGGCACAGATCTAGTGAAAGGGCATTGGACTGAGGTTCAGATCTAGTAATAGAGTATTGATACCAGGTTCAGATCTACAGGCTCAGATCTAGTGATAGAGCATTGATACCAGGCTCAGATCTAGTGATAGGGCATTGGACTGAGGTTCAGATCTAGTAATAGAGTATTGATACCAGGCTCAGATCTAGTGATAGAGTATTGATACCAGGCTCAGGTCTAGTGATAGGGCATTGGACTGAGGTTCAGATCTAGTAATAGAGTATTGATACCAGGCTCAGATCTAGTGATAGGGCATTGGACTGAGGTTCAGATCTAGTAATAGAGTATTGATACCAGGCTCAGATCTAGTGATAGGGCATTGGACTGAAGTTCAGATTTAGTAATAGAGTATTGATACCAGGCTCAGAACTAGTAATAAAGTATTGATATCAGGCTCAGATCTAGTGATAGAGCGTTGATGGCTCAGATCTAGTGATAGAGCGTTGATTGCTCAGATCTAGTAATAGAGTATTGATACCAGGCTCAGATCTAGTGATAGAGCATTGATACCAGGATCAGATCTAGTGATAGAGCATTGATACCAGGCTCAGATCTAGTGAAAGAGCATTGGACTGAGGTTCAGATCTAGTAATAGAGTATTGATACCAGGCTCAGATCTAGTGATAGAGCATTGGTACCAGGCTCAGATCTAGTGATAGAGCATTGATACCAGGCTCAGATCTAGTGATAGAGTATAAGAATTGGCTTTAGATCTAATGTTAGAGCACTGTAACCAGGTTCAGATCTAGTGATAAGAGTATTGGACTGAGGTTCAGATCTAGTGCTACAATGTTGAACTGAGATTTAGATCTAGTGATAGAGCATTGGACTGGGGTTCAGATCTAGTGATAGAGGGTTAGACTGAGGTTCAGATCTAGTAATAGAGCTTTTGAATTAGGTTAAGATCTAGTGATAGAGATTGACATTCATATCTAGTAATAGCTTTGGAATCAGATTCAGATCATAGGTTCAGTGCTACACACAAATTCAGGCTACACACAAGTTCAGGCTACACACAAGTTCAGGCCACACACACATTCAGGCTTAACACAAGTTCAGGCTACACACAAATTCGGGCTACACACAAGTTCAGGCTACACACACATTCAGGCTACACTCAAGTTCAGGCTACACACACATTCAGGCTACACACAAGTTCAGGCTACACACAAGTTCAGGCTATACACAAGTTTGACTACACACAAGTTCAGGCTTCACACAAGTTTAGGGCTACACACAAGTTAAGGACTACACACAAGTTCAGGGCAACACATCAGTCCAGGACTACACTCAAGTTCAGGGCTACACACAAGTTCAGGGTGAGACACAAGTTCAGGGCTACACACAAGTTCAGGGCTACACACAAGTTCAGGGCGACACACAAGTTCAGGGCGACACACAAGTTTTGGGCTACACACAAGTTCAGGGCGACACACAAGTTCAGGGCTACACACAAGTTCAGGGTTACACACAAGTTCAGGGCTACACATAAGTTTAGGGCGAGACACAAGTTCAGGGCGACACACAAGTTTAGTTTAGGGCAACACACAAGTTCAGGGCTACACACAATTCAGGGCTAAACACAAGTTCAGGGCTACACACAAGTTTAAGGTGAGACACAAGTTTAGGGCAACACACAAGTTAGGGCAACACACAAGTTCAGGGCTACACACAAGTTTAGGGCGAGACACAAGTTCATGGCTACACACAAGTTCAGGGCGAGACACAAGTTTAGGGCAACACACAAGTTTAGGGCAACACACAAGTTCAGGGCTACACACAAGTTTAGGGCGAGACACAAGTTCATGGCTACACACAAGTTCAGGGCGAGACACAAGTTCAGGGTAACACACAAGTTCAGGGTGAGACACAAGTTTAGGGCGACACACAAGTTCAGGGCAACACACAAGTTCAGGGCTACACACAAGTTCAGAGCTACACATGAGATGACAGTTAGGAATGTTTTGTTTAGTTTCCATACCTTCAAGAAAAACTGAGTTTTAAAAATGAATATGTATAAAATGTCCCCCTTTCTTAAAAAATATTTAACATTTAAAACAGGAGACTACACAATGGTGGATAGAAGTGACTGATTTGATGGTCTTTGTAAGCGATTCTGCTGTGCACAACCATTTCTCTTCAAATTAAGTTCCTAAATTGAACATTACAGAAAATCAATTGGAGATTTATTGCTCCCTGAGTGATAATCAACCCAGATAGGACAACATGAACATTGATTGGTTGCCAATCATGTATTGCATCACAACCATTATATATATCATATATCCAATCTAACCATTAGAGTAAAAGCAATGGTGCCAAACTGAAATATGGAAATGTCCCGTCTCTTGAGTAGTTATGTATTTTAAATCCATAATGAACGGCAGACACAAATTTGACAGAGGTTTGTGTGTTTATAAATAACATAGTAGTGATTCATTGACCTTGAGTTTTGGTACAACGGCTTGTTTTGGGACCAAGGTTCAAGTGATGCTACATTTGTCTCTCTGTCTGGACCCCAGTAGAGCATCCGACTCACATGTGGAAGAGTGCGGGTTCGAACTTCGGCCAATACAATCCAAATACTTTAAAAAGGATACTAGAAGCTTTCCTGCTTGGAGCTCATCATTTAGAGGATAGTTCTAGGTCTGATCAGCCCGGTGTTGGTATAATGTGACTGGATGGGGTATCGTGTCTGCAGCATGATACTCCAGTGTGGCAGTGTTCTAGGTCTGGTCAGCCGGGTGTTGGTATAGTGTGACTGGATGGGGTATCATGTGTCTGCAGCATGATACTCCAGTGTGGCAGTGTTATAGGTCTGGTCAGCCCGGTGTTAGTATAATGTGACTGGGTGGAGTATCATACCATGTGTCTGCAGCATGATGTGGCAGTGTTCTAGGTCTGGTCAGCCCGGTGTTGGTATAATTTGATTTGATGAGGTATCATATCATGTGTCTGCGGCATGATACTCCATTGTGGCAGTGCTTAGAATACTGTCTCAAGTAGACACCATCACGATATGACCGGAAAATTGTTAAACACCACCATGCAACTCTGTCTGTCTGTCTGTCTGTCTGTCTGTCTGTCTGTCTGTCTGTCTGTCTGTCTGTCTGTCTGTCTGTCTGTCTGTCTGTCTGTCTCTCCTCTCTGGCTTTTTCTTTCCCACTCAACATCAACACCTCACCGTCTCACCCAAGTATCAACAAAGCTGAAAATTACATCAAATAACAATTACAACACAACTGAATTCAATAAAATGCTTTATTATGAAGGAAATCTTTGTCATTTAAAACACAACACAATGCCGCTATTCTGCCTGCAGGACTGTTGTTAAAGAATCCCAATATTTACTCACACAAAATTGCATTAATCCATTGATTTTACTTTATTGTTTGCAGCAATGCTGTATTAATTATTCGTTGAGAACAGCAGAATGAAGATATGCAGAGTTATGGGTCTTGGAATTTGATTTTAATGCAAAAAATATGATTATGCCACAAATACAGCATTAATCCATTATAGGATCAGAATATTAGTAAGTGAACTAGCCACAATGTAGTTGGATTTTAATTTTTTGCTGAGCAGAACGATCTGGCCTGTGCTTCTCATCAAACATTATGTAAAAAGATCTCTTCCGCAAAAAATAAACAAATGGTTAAATGCATGATTTCTTGGGCTGTACTGTATGTTGTATAAAAAACACAGCGGTGGTCTAGTAGCAGAGTGCCTGCCTCGCTTGCGGAAGGATGTGGGTTCAATCGACGGGCAAAGTGTAAGCTTCGTCTCTTGGCACGAGGCATTTAGAGGATAGTTCTAGGTCTTGTCTGCCTGTTGTCGGTATAATGTGACTTGGTAAGGTACCCTTAACACCAAACAACAACAACCTTGTAAAATTGCTGACTATGGTAAACAGGGGAGGATCGAGTAAGGCTGCCAGCCCATCTCCCCTATTTCATTAAAATTTCATAACATGATCATATCTGCAGGCCAGATCTGGCTTCTGCTGTTTTCGAATTGTTTCGCCAAATTACACAGTCATGTGGTGGCAGACTCATTGAATAATTCCTGCCAGTGCACATGTGTGGGCGTAGTAGAACTATTTTAACCAATAAATAATAAAAAAATATGTGCAAGTTAATGTAATCTCAGAACATTATGTTTTAAGTCGTTTACAGTAGGGTTCATGGACTGAATTTTCGTGATAATTCAAAACTAATAAACAAAACCGTATATTTAAACTTACTTAATAGAAAAGTAGTTTGAATGCAAATAATTTCATTTTCACTTGTTTAAACGTTAAATGTAACACTACTGATTTTAAGGTTGGTGTTGTTTTTTTTTGAAAATGTTAATGGAGAATACAACTGGCATCGAAAATCTAGTGATATGTTTGCAGTGGCAGATATTGTGTTCTGCAGAAGGGGTTTTCGGTGGTTGAATGGTCTAAGGTGCCATCTGAAGGTCACTTAGCTCTCACTGCTGAGTTCCAAGGTGCAGGTTCGAGCTTAGATCAATTTGTTAAAAAATGTGGTTGCCATTTACAGTCAGATCTGTAATGCTTTGAAAATGATGTTTAACCATAATATTGTATATTTGATAAGGATTGGTTCACCTCATCTACTGGAGATTGTAGGTCAGTTAATTATCACACTTAGAAGCTACCAGCCGTCTCGTTAACCTATTATGTAGACGTCAACCTATCATGTAGAAGCTACCTGCCATCTCATTAACTTATAATGTAAATGTCAATCTATCATGTAGAAGTCAACCTATCAGGTAGACGTCAACCTATTATGTAGTCATTAACCTAGCATGCAGAAGTCAACTTATCATGTAGACGTTAACCTATCATGTAGAAGCTACCTATCATCTCATTAATCTATTATGTAGATGTCAATCTATCATATAGTCGTCAACCTATCATTTATAAGCTACCTGCCGTCTCATTAACTTATTATGTAGATGTCAGTCTATCATGTAGACATCAACCTATCATGTCGAAGCTACCTGCCGTCTCATTAACCTATCATGTAGATGTCAACCTATCATGTAAAAGTCAACCTATCATGTATAAGTCAACCTATCATGTAGATGTTAACCTATCATGTAGAAATCAACCTATCTATCTTGTTTTAACATAATTATTGTACGTCAACTGCGAAACAAGTTATTACAACTAATACAAATCAAGCTTGAAGTCTTCCTTGGTAGAACCAGTACTATATTGCTAAAGGACACCACACATAGCCATGGGGGAGGATCAAGTTAATGGCTCTCCAATCTTGAGTTTGGTGCTCTACCACTGGACCAAGTGCTCCACTAATAACATTTTTTGGCACTCAGTGAATATTTTCATTTACACTCCTTGATAAATGATATGTGTTATGAGTTCAAAACCAAGGATGGAGAGCACCTGTTGATATACATTTAGCATGTCAATATTATGCTTTGTCTCAAAACATGATGTGAGGCAGTATCTTACTTGTGGAAGGATGATGGCACTATTAGATCCATGTTTGGCCTCCTCCACAAATAACACTGCTTGTCTTATAATTATATAAACCTGAATTGTGTGTTAAAATTTGGTTTAATTGCATCAAAATATTTGTATATAATATATATCTAGATATACAACCAGGTGGAGCTGTTTGATCACTATCAGGACATGGTGACTGAGTTTTGATGTGATTGTGCTCCATTGTTTTACCCCAGGGTGCGATTGTATGACCACTACAATGTCACTTTAAACTGATTAGGGCGAAAAAATCTTGCATATTTCAGTAAAAATTTAGATATACAATTATCAGTGTATGATATGCTAGTACAATGTGGACTTCTTAATAACTAGGGATATATAATATATATTATTTTCTTTGAAACTGTTACAGATTTAAGTACATTGTGTAAAATTCTAAGTGGATTTTGAAAGTTTTATGGATGAAAAAAAAAAAATTATTATTTCTTTTAACCATAAATGATTTAATTACAAAGTGTAAAATACCATGCAAATTGTGTTTATTATTAAGATAGAAAGAAAGTTACCGGTATATTGAACAAAATTAATGTAATAAGTGCTAAATATATGTTTTGAAAAAAAGAAAGGAAAATTATATTGATTTCTTTATTGTGACACAATAAAAGGTATAATTAAATTTATCTGTCTTTGTTTAGCTCACAGGTGAGCTTTTGTGATCGCCTGGTTTCTGTCGTCTGTTGGCCGTTGTCAGTCATCCGTCATTAACTTTAAGCTTCTAACAACTTCTCCTCTGAAACTACTGGGCCAACTTTGATATAACTTCACAGAAATGTTCCTTGGTTGACCTTCTACAAAGTTTGTTCAAGCCATCTTGATTCGTGAAAAAACATGACCGCCAGGGGGCAGGGCAAGTTTAATTAGTAAAAACTTACAAAACTTTTTGTCAGAAACTACTGGCTCGATTTTAAAATTATTTCACAGAAATGTTCCTTTGGTGACCCTCTACCAAGTTTGTTCAAGCCATCTTGATTTGCAAAAAGTAAGGTGGCGAGGGAATGGGGTAGGTTTACTTAAAAAGCTAAAGTAAAAACTTAAAAAATCTTCTTGTCAGAAACTACTGGCTTGAATTTAAAATAATTTCACAGAAATGATCCTTGGGTGACCCTCTACCAAGTTTGTTCAAGCCATTTTGATTCGTCAAAAAACATGGCTGTCAGGGGGTGGGGCAAGTATTATTAGTAAAAACTTAAAAAATCTTCTTGTCAGAAACTACTGGCTCAATTTTAAAATAAT
Organism: Panopea generosa; assembly: GCA_029582155.1. Lineage (NCBI taxonomy): Eukaryota > Metazoa > Mollusca > Bivalvia > Adapedonta > Hiatellidae > Panopea > Panopea generosa. The sequence goes on from CM055902.1 coordinate 51,552,122, forward strand.
TTCACAGAAATGATCCTTGGGTGACCCTCTACCAAGTTCGTTCAAGCCATTTTGATTCATCAAAAAACATGGCCGCCAGGGGGTGGGGCTAGTATATTTAGTAAAAACTTAAAAAATCTTCTTGTCAGAAACTATTGGCTCAATTTTAAAATAATTTCACAGAAATGTTCCTTGGAGGATCCTTCACTAAGTTTCTCAAACTGTAGTGATTCGTCAAAAAGCATGGGGGCCAGGGTGTGGGGTTATTTTACTATATAAGCTATAGTAAAAACTTAAAAAAATCTTCTTGTCAGAAACCACCGAATCAATTTTAAAACAATTTCATAGAAATGTTCCTTGGGTGACCATTTACCAAGCTTGTTCAAGCTGTTGTTATTTGTTAAAAAACATGACCGCCACAGTGAGGTGCTAGTTTACTATATAGGCAGCTATAGTAAAAACTTCAAAAGCCTTTTTGTCAGAATTTACTGACCTGATTTCGATGTAATTTCACTGACATTTACCATGGGTGAACTTTTACCAAATTTGAACTTTTCTACGCATCTGTTACATCTTCAAAACAAATCAAAATTCTAACTACTTGCCCATCTCGTTTTTCTGGAATTTTGATTGTACATGTATTATATAATCTACTTAAGTTGGGTGACTCAAGGTCAGTCAGGTGAGCGATATAGGTCCATTTTGGCCCTCTTGTTAAAATTAAAATGACAAGTGATATACACAGTTAATTACAGATCATAGTGTTCTCCCTTATTTAAAGCACTTCCTCAAAATCACTTGCCTCCCATAGTCCTGTAATCTTGAGTTAGAGCCCAGCTTGTTCCAAACACTTGATGTAGTTTGCCAGATTTTTGCAGCATGATAGTTTCTACTTAGATATATGTTTATGTACATCAGAGGTCTACATCTGCCATGCAACCTGTAATGTGGTGAAAATGAGGTGCATGCATGCAAAACATTTGAAATAAGTACAGGAAGATAGTTGTCATGCTTCACTCTGGAATAAGACATCTGTATCATTCATGGTCTGTTATGTGGATTATTTGTATAAAGGTCACTGATCAATGTACATGCAATACATGTATACAATACACATATACAATACATATATACATTTCACATGTATAAAACACATATATAATACACATACACTACACATATATAATAACATATACACTACACATATACAATACACATATACACTACACATATATAATACACATATACAATTCATGTATACTACACATAGACACTACACATACAATACACATATACACTACACATAAACAATACACATATATATAACACATATACAATACACATATACACAATACATACAATATACACATACAGTACACATATACAATACACGTAAACAATACCTATATACAATACACTTAAACACTACACTTATTATACATTACACATATACAATACACATACAGTACACATATACAATACACATAAACAATACCTATATACAATACACATATACACTACACATAAAAAATACACATAAACACTACACTTATACACTACACATATACAATACACATACAATACCAATATACAATACACATATACAATACATAGATACACTTCACATAAACAATACCCATATACACTACACATAGACACTACACATATACAGTACACATAGACACTACACATAAACAATACCCTTATACACTACACATATACACTACACATATAAAATAAATATATAGCAAGAGCAAAAGCAAGCTCATAATGGTACCATGCATATTTAAAAAGAATTCAAAAACAGATTAAAAAACGTTGGTTCTGGAAGTGGTGTCATGGGGGAACTGAACTTCACTGCGGTTGTTGTGAAAATGAATACTGCTGTGTATTAAAATTATCACTTTGAAGATTAAGGTACCAGGTTTAAATGATAGGAAATTCAAAAACTTTGAAAAAATATGTTTTTCTACGCCAATGAAAAAGGTTCTGGTAATCTCATTTGTGTAGTATACCGTAATCTTGTCTGTTTTGAAATAGTCTGGTACCCTGACCAACTTAACTACTGGTAGTCTTAATCATCTGTGATGCTTGCTTTTCTAACCGATGAATGTTTTAATACTGTTGATGCTCACCCTATAGGTTATACATAACAGTGAAAGTGTTGTATACCAAACTTATTATTACAACCATTAATTTATTCTGTTTGTTTTAGGTGGAGAGTTGAAGGTACTACGCCGTTCAGGTGTGCCTGGTAGTCATGGTGATAAGAATCGCTCAGGTGAGATTTTCTTTCATGTTATATTTCCTTTGCTTGTAGTCTTTTATTGATATGGAAAGTTTGTTTGGATTTGAATCCATTCTGAAATATGATTATTAGTTATATGTTATTTAATTGTTGCCTAGAGACTATAAAGATTAAACATGAGTCTGTTTATAGGGCTGTGCATTGCCATTTTTGTCATCTGCGATGCATATCGTGATGCTTCTTTTTCAGAATGATACATATCACAATATGTAATGCTTGTGAAAATAAAAGGAGATGCGTATTGCAATATTTAAGTCGTGATGCAATGCGCATCACGATACTGATTTTTAAACTGTACCTTATGCAATCACTATGATTGTTTAATAAGGCGTATGTAATAACTTTGCTTGTATGCAAATTAAGAGTATTGTTATTAACAGAGAACAACATAACTAATAACACTGCATACCTGCGAGAGTGATGAAATAAACGTAGTGGGATAGTACCTGATGGGAAGGAGATGCTGTCTGTGATATCTGTCACGTGTTTAGCCAGTTTATTTCTGAAAATTTGTCTGGCTTTTTAAAAAACGTTCTTTTTTATTTGTTTGTTTTTATGAGCTAGTTTTTATGTTTCATCAAGAATGCAATTGCGATGCACGATATCTGACAATCTCATGGATGCATCATGGGTCTAAAGAATGCATTGCATCACAATCTGTTGGAAGTTTCATTTAACACCCAATACATACATCAGCGGGAAGGTGAATCGCGATCCATCGGTGCATCAACGAATCTTTACACCTCTACAAAATCATATAGCAGGAATTAATTGATTACACACACAAAAACATTACTTTCCTGTCAACACACCCATGTGCATATGGGTCAGAAGTAGAAAACAAAACATTGTTTAAGTGTGGCCTAATAATGTTTTGATCCTCCGTTAAAGGACTGGTATACAATGAACATTATAATGCTGAAATAAATTGACATTAAAACCATCACATGTGCATGAATACGTGCACACATACTATGTCACACACACACATATATACACATATACATACATACACTCATACAAACCTACAACTATATGCTTAAGATAAAGCTTTCACACACAGTAATCAAGTATAAACAGTTTTGTTACATTGTCAGTAATGTTCACACACACACACACATATACACATATACATTCATACACTCATACAAACTTACAACTATATGCTTAAGATCAAGCTTTCACACACAGTAATCAACTATAAACAGTTTTGTTAGTGTCAGTAATGTTCTGCTGATTATCAACCCTACTGTCAAAATGGGGGAAAACCCAGAAAATTGTATAGCCTGTCAGAGAGCAGAGGTGTATAAAAATTGATGTACAAAAATTATTACAGTACTCACTATAAGAAAAGAAAAAATTAAATTGATAATGATTAGATTTGAGAACGGCCCCTGGCTGGCTCAGTTGTTAGGGCATCTAGCTGTCAATCCAAGGGTTGTGAATTTGAATCTCAATCCGACCACAGTCACTTTGTTACGAGTGGTCATGAACTTTGTCCTATTGTCACAAGTCTCGCACCTATATAATACACATATATACATGTGTGGGGAAGTAGCCAGTGACTTGCAGAGATAAGTTAAGTTCAGTACTGGCACATCTCAGGAACAGTGAATTGGTGTGCTGACTGCCATTAAATAACTGAAAATGCTGGTTTAAAAATGGGGGAAACACATACAAACTAAAGCATTTCTGGAATAGAATAAGGCTTTCGTTGATAATTGATATTTCTGGAATAGAATAAGGCTTTCGTTGATAATTGATTTTTGAAATTTTGTCCTTTTTGGGTATACATCAATTCAAACTTGAGTTTAAAAATTATCATTCATTGAATGACCTAAATAATGATAAATATAAGTGCTAAAAAGTGAGATTTTTTAATTAGTATATTGGGTTCATTTGACCGTAACCTGAACTCTTACCTGAACTCGGCTGTGATTTCTTATTGACTACAGCTGTAAGATGTTGGAATATAATTAGGTATATAGAACACTGGGCAGCATTGTTACATGGTTCATCCATGATTTGTTACTACTGCCATGTCTATTAACCTTTGTGCACACAAAATTACTTATTTATGTGTCAACTGCAGTAAAACTCCATTCATTCTCTGTTATAACTGTATGTAACAAACTAAGAAGATACATCAGCAAGTCTGCCTCTATTCAGCTGAAACCGGGCCCTGTTGGCTCAGTTTGTAGCACATTTGACTATCAACTGAACCCAGGGGTTACTTGTTTAACAACTGAGATATTTAATTAGTCCCATACTGGTTTCACTGGGGAGGGCCATAAGATTATCATCCATCTGTCCAACCGTCCGGAAAGACTATTGAAATAGTAGTCCTATGTTTGTGAAACTTTGCATGTTGATAGAGGGCAATAAGAAGATCATGCACATTAATTTGTTTTTTCAGTCAGACCAAATTTGTGGTTGCTATGGCAACAAAATAAGTAAAATTACAGATAAATCCTGATCTCTGGTAAAACCAAAATACCCAAGCTACATTTGTGAAACTTGGCATGTAGATTGAGGGCAATAAGAAGATCAAGCACATTATTTTTTTATTTTTCTATCAGATAAAATTGGTAAACTGGTAGGGGACTGGTGTATTGCTTGCAATAATACTACAGTGTCTTGTTAGTGTTTAACATTGAGTTAGTGGTCCTGGTGTTTATAAATCCTTGTAACAAAGGGAAATAAAGAGTATAATAATGTCTAGTTTCTACAAATCTGGTTAACACTTCTGCAGCTGCTTAAGTACATAGTAAATTTAAAATAAAAAGTGACTTCAATCAAATGATTTTATCTTGTGATATGGTATTATATGATTTTATCAAACTTTCACCTTCAAAGAGCATGAATGGAGATTAGTTCCTTCAAAGAACATGAATGGAGATTAGTTCCCTAGCCAGAGGTTATACAATTTACCTGATTGCAGTGTTAACCCTTTACTCCATAAATACACATTTTCCCACACCAATCACAGAAGGCCTTTGAAAACAGTGCAGGAAGAGTTCAGATTGCTCGTAACGAGCAATCTGAACACTTCCTGCACTGTTTTCCACTCTGTCAGTTAATATAAACATAATTCACCCAATAATTCAAAAGCCTTCTATATTAGAGGTTTCCAAAGGCATCTATATTAGAGGTATCCAAAGGCATCTATATTAGAGGTGTCCAAATGCATCTATATTACAGGTGTCAAAAAGCGTCTTTATGAAGTAAAGGGATAAAGTTAGCATCATTTCTAACATAAAAACAAAGGCAAAGAACGGTAGAATTTAAAGTTAGCTTTATACCATTAACTAAACATACCTGAATGTATATTGAAATTTAAGAAAGAGAACACTAAAAAGTCTTTCTCTTGGTCATTTTTTACATCAGAAGGCGGGGTCTCAAGGCGTGAATCAAGTATCAAGTTTCTGAATTTTATGTTAAGGTCAAGAGAGAGGTTATGATTGGACTTTGGATGTGGTAATAAATATCTTTATTTTATACTTTTTGATTATTTATAGAGATGATTTGATGAATTATTTTTGGTAATTCACTGTTCAAAAGCAATCATATCACCATTTTCAAGTATACAATGAAAAATTAAAGTTGATGGTTTTAGTGAAATATTAAAATTAAATATCACTGTGGAATGCTGAAATTGGCATTAGGTAGACTACCACTCCAACATTCATGGTTGATATAAAGTTGATAATTTATGGAAACCAGCACTTATTCTTAATGTGATATACAGATAATTATATGACAATTATGATTCAAATGAATGAATGAATGAATGGTGTTTTACAGCACGTCGACACATAAATAGGTCATTTTGTGGGCGCAAAAGTTAATGGACATGATGATGACAAAAATATATTAAATAAATACGGTTAAAAATTTATTGAAAATATTTACAAATAAATAAATGAAAATTATTTACAAATAGATAATGAAAAAAAATAACAAATTAGTGAACAAGGTCAATAATATAATAATTGGTACTAAAAATGATTAAAAAACTTAACCTCTTTAAGAAAACCAAATATATGTGAAACATCAATTTTATTAAATAATTCATTCATACTGTTGACTCTGTAGTACTTTTCTCCCATTGGAGAAAAGTCCACACAGTCGACCAGTATATGCTTCACAGAAAGTGGTGCTAAATAGGGCACACATTCTGGAACAGGTTCATGTTTAAAAGATATGAATGTGTACAGCGTGTATCCCCATTTCTACACCAATTATGATTCAGTTTTTGCTGCAATAAGCCTGGCTGATATATTTTCACCTTTACGAAATAATTATGCATTGTATTATAGTATTTGTATAAATGACCTTGTGACCTGCATAAATCAAGTTGAATAATGTCCATAATTAAGTGATGCCCCTTGGGTCATTTGGGATGTGCCAGTACTAGCTACTGATGATTGTACTGCTGGTGCCCCCTGGTGATTAAAAAAATCACCTGGTGATTAATCATTACTGTAATGTACTTGTCATTAAAAGTTGCAAACATATCAGAAAATTTAAAAAAATTGGTTTGTATTTGATTTTGTGAGAGAATTGTGAGATTTGATATGAACATTTAGAGTCAGTTTTCTGCCATTGGGGGCTATCAGATGATCATTTAACCTAACCACTCTTTCCTGGGATCCTGAAATGCTAACTTGTACTTGAGTACATCCATCCCTGCAAGTTACTTATAACTTTCCCACTTAAGTCAATGGAGAGAGAGGAAGACAATGAGACTTATTAGTCTTATATCATTCATCTTGGAGACTGGCCAAGCTGGGACTTGAACTTCTGGATTAATAGTCAGACATGCTACCGACTGAGCTAACCAAGCCAGACAAGAAGAATGGTGAGAAGAATGTGTGAGTTAAGCTGATTAAGTGACAGATCAGCACCTTGCCAAGTGAAGTAACAGTTACCTATATTAAATTACAGTGAGGATCCTCCGTGGTCTAAGGCGCCGTCTCATTGTCATTTGTCTCTCACCACTAAGGTCGTAGGTTTGAGTCCCACTTGCTACAAAAACTTTATGTGAGAAAATTTCCAGTTAATTGCGGAAGGATGATGGTTCTAATCAGTCTGAGCTAGTCTGAGGTCTTCCTCCACCAGTAAAACTGGATATGCCATATATAACCTGAAATGTGTTGTAAATGGTGCTAAACCCCATTAAAAAAAAAATTCATTATTTAGCTCCACTTCTGAGTATCTGACTGTTCAGGTGTTTCAATGACTAACTTTGACTGTCAAGTCAGTTGTGTTTATCAGAAGAGCAACCACAGACCATGTTTGAGCTCTTGTCGTCTCACACCACTATAACATTTCCCATAGGGCTCCATTGTAACATTTATGTCCATTAAAACAGAGTGAAAAATCAAGTTCTGCAGCATGTGTCTGGGCTCAAATTCTTCACTGGTTCAAGATATGCAATTATAAAGGGAAAAAAGCTTGACCAGGTTTTTTTTTTTTAAATTCAATGCTTTTGTGAGACCTATCAATTTCCAGTGTAATAATATGTCAACTATTTGCCCTAGATGCGGTTCAAACCAACAATTCTGAAATGACACAGAATTGTCCAGAAAGCTGGTATCAGCATCAAATTTTCAGTGGTGATTTCTAAAATACTGACCATTTAACTCATACTAGCAAAAAACAAACCATGGCAGTACAAAGCCCTGAAAAAAGAAGAAAAAGAGAACTAAAGTTTTATTTCTACCTCCTTCATCTGCAGGCCCAGAGTACTCAAGGGAGATAATAGTGGTGTGAGTCCTTGTATAAGAACCAGTTTGTAACAAGGTCAAGTGGGAGTTATTTGTTTTATGTAACTGTTTGTTCACTTTTGGGTTTTACCTCTCACAGGAGGTCCTCACCTGCATTCTCAATATCAATTCTCCAGAATGTCATTTGATTTTCTGCTCACACATAGATAAATGTGACTGTTTATTACTTTTCTACAGATAAATTGTCTGGATTTTTCATAATGGAATTGACCCAAGTGACAGTCTAGTGTATCACATCGGTCTTGTATTTGGTTTTGCTTGATTGTTGGTTTTATCCCAGTTGAACATATAGCAAAGATTTTGATGAAGTGCTAATGCACATAGCTCAATTGATCAACTTGAATGTTCATATGTGGTCAGATTTAGCCAAAACTTGGTGGAAGAATCAGTGGGAGGTGTAGTTGTGTATATCTGTTTAACATTCCTGTTTGATTATTTTTAACTGAGTTATGGCCCTTTGCATTTTCGGAAGTAAATATCTATTCAGTGATTCTGCTTTTGAACGAACACATTTGCATTTCAATGAAATTTACTGAGACAAGTATCCATATCTCTATTGCTTTCTACAGTCCTAAGACTTGCCAGTATTGAACATTAATAGTAACATTTTTAGGGAGTATATCAGGAAAAAACACAACACATGTCTTAAGACATATAATTATCTTTAAAAATAGATCAAATGTATCTTGTTATTAATAAATTAAATCCAAATTCAAATCTGCCAAAACGTGACAAAATCTATTTTTAAATCGGAGTTGTAAACTTGAAATGAAATCCCCATTCCAAAAAAAAGACAGCACTTAAATACTACTTGAAGACCTTCAAACTACATGTACACATATATAACTGATCAAATTGAAATTAAAATAAATTCACATGATTCATTTAATACATCACAAGATATCAAAGCACATACCCAATTTAGATATCCCTTTTCAATATAATATATTGGCATCTTTAAATAGATATCCTTTTGGAAATACAGGGTCAGTGACACACATGTAGGGTAACCATTACAGTACTTCCTCACAAACATATAGGGTAACCATTGCAGTACTTCCTCACAAACATATAGGGTAACCATTGCAGTACTTCCTCACACACATATAGGGTAACCATTGCAGTACTTCCTCACACACATATAGGGTAACCATTGCAGTACTTCCTCACACACATATAGGAAAACCATTGCAGTACTTCCTCACACACATATAAGGTAACCATTGCAGTACTTCCTCACACATATAGGATAACCATTGCAGTACTTCCTCACACACATATAGGGTAACCATTGCAGTACTTCCTCACACACATATAGGGTAACCATTGCAGTACTTCCTCACACTCATATAGGATAACCATTGCAGTACTTCCTAACACACATATAGGGTAACCATTGCAGTACTTCCTCACACACATATAGGATAACCATTGCAGCACTTCCTCACACACATATAGGATAACCACTGCATTTCCTCACACACATATAGGGTAACCATTGCAGTACTTCTTCACACACATCTAGGATAACCATTGCAGTACTTATTCACACACATGTAGGGTAACCATTGCAGTACTTCCTCACACACATATAGGATAACCATTGCAGTACTTCCTCACACACATATAGGATAACCATTGCAGCATTTCCTCACACACATATAGGGTAACCATTGCAGTACTTCTTCACACACATCTAGGATAACCATTGCAGTACTTCCTCACACACATATAGGGTAACCATTGCAGTACTTCCTCACACACATATAGGGTAACCATTGCCATACTTCCTTACACACATATAGGGTAACCATTGCAGTACTTCCTCACACACATCTAGGGTAACCATTGCAGTACTTCCTCACACACATCTAGGATAACCATTACAGTACTTCCTCGCACACATATAGGGTAACCATTGCAGTACTTCCTCACACACATATAGGGTAACCATTGCAGTACTTACTCACACACATATAGGGTAACCATTGCAGTACTTCCTCACACACATATAGGGTAACCATTGCAGTACTTCCTCACACACATATAGGAAAACCATTGCAGTACTTCCTCACACACATATAGGATAACCATTGCAGTACTTCCTCACACACATATAGGGTAACCATTGCAGTACTTCCTCACACACATATAGGATAACCATTGTAGTACTTCCTCACACACATCTAGGATAACCATTGCAGTACTTCCTCACACACACATATAGGGTAACCATTGCATTACTTCCTTACACACATATAGGATAACCATTACAGTACTTCCTCACACACATCTAGGATAACCATTGCCATACTTTCTTACACTCAAATAGGATAACCATTGCAGCATTTCCTCACACACATATAGGATAACCATTGCAGTACTTCCTCACACACATGTAGGGTAACCATTACAGTACTTCCTCACACACATATAGGATAACCATTGCAGCATTTCCTCACACACATATAGGATAACCATTACAGTACTTCCTCACACACATCTAGGATAACCATTGCAGTACTTCCTCACACACCTATAGGGTAACCATTGCAGAACTTCCTTACACACATATAGGATAACCATTACAGTACTTCCACACACTCATCTAGGATAACCATTGCCATACTTTCTTACACTCAAATAGGATAACCATTGCAGCATTTCCTCATACACATATACAGGGAAACCATTGCAATGCATCTTCACACATATACAGGGAAACCATTGCAGTGCTTCTTCACACATATACAGGGGAACCATTGCAGTGCTTCTTCACACATACAGGGAAACCATTGCAGTGCTTATTCACACATATACAGGGGAACCATTGCAGTGCTTCTTCACACATACCGGGAAACCATTGCAGTGCTTATTCACACATATACAGGGGAACCATTGCAGTGCTTTTTCACACACAGGGAAACCATTGCAGTGCGTATTCACACATATACAGGGAAACCATTGCAGTGCTTCTTCACACATACAGGGAAACCATTGCAGTGCTTATTCACACATATACAGGGAAACCATTGCAGAGTTTCTTCACACACATATAGGATAACCATTTCAGTACTTCTTCAGTCACACACACATAACTATATACTTAAGCTTTAGTCTCATAAAGATCAAGGTCATTTAACAGGCAATAGTGTTTCTTGTGAACATTTTGTACAGTTATCTGGCATTACTTGTTAAATGCTCCTCTTTGATCCTAGAGTGTAATCGTTACTTAATGCAGACTGCGCCCTCTAACAGGTTGTTGTTAATACAGATAACATCATTTCCCAGCAGGCTGTCTGGTTTTATTACAAAAAATAAAATAAATGTATTGCATTAAAAACATTCCATCTGACAAATATGAGAGCGTACATTATATCAGTATGAATGATTTTTGATTGAAATGGGTATTTCACATATAATTTCACACCTGGAGATCGCTATTGTCATACTAACTGTTATGTCATTTATTGGTTGCATCAGATAACATCTAAATGTGCAAATCAACATTTACAATAATTTTGATGACTTCATTATTTATTTTTAAAAGATATTTAAAAAAAAATGGAGAGAAAAAAACACATTTAATTTAAAATGCAGATACTAGGCCCGGCTTGGTCTGCCGATAGTGCATCTGACTGTCAACCCAGGGGTTGTGAGTTTGAATCCCTGCCCTGCCACAATATCTGTGATGACTGATATACAACATTGAATCTTATTATCATTCAGCTCTCGCTGATTCAAGTGGGAAAGTTGTTATTACGTGTGGAAATGGGTGTGCTAAAGTATTGGTTAACCTTCCAGGATTTAAAAAAATAGTGTGGTTTGTTTAGAATTAATGACTGTCTGTTTGCCTTAAAAGACATTTAAACGATGCAAAATATTCAAACAATTTAAAATGTACACAAATTTCAGTTATTATCTTGTTTGCTTTATTTTAATCTAGAGCAAAACAATTTCTGGGAAAGGCAACTTTTACACATTATTCACACAAACATATTTTTTATAGGATACAGTTTCAACTGTTTTATTGATTAAATGTATTCAGTTGCCTATAACGTTTTTTAATGTTGTTGTTGTTGTTGTATGGTGTTAAGAGTCGCTTTCAATAATTTTTCAGTCATATCGCGATGGTGTCTATTTAAATAACCGTGACAGCGATTTAGTGGATAGAGTGTTTGCTGCACATGCCAGGTGGTTTTGCTTAATTAGTGAATGGCAATAGGATGCAGCATGAAACAGATGTACAATTATGTCTATATTGTTTAGCACTTAGTGAAATTCTTATTTGCATCTTATTCAAATAAATGAAAATGGCATGGTCCAAAAATGATGGAAGAATCTATCGTAGAATTTCAGCAGGTTCAAGATAAAGAAGTTTTAAATCGTTGATTATGCTGGTGTAAGCCCAGTTAATCATAAAAATCTGCTTTAATGGCAGCATATTTTAACATTCCAGAATAATGTTCGCACTTATAATTGCAATACTTTCTATAGTGCACAAACTTGATATGTCATATTGATATAAGGTCATTATAAATTAATTGCCTTATTATCATCCAAATTTTTCTTTTAAAAGAGGAGACAGCAGGGAGGATTTTGTTTAAATTTTTTTAATTCAATTTTTTGTTCTTGTTTTTTTTATGCATATAAAAAGGGTCGGGCGGCATGAAAATTAGGGGGCGGGCAGAGATGATAATCTAGCAATTAATTTATTATGGCCGTACATATTGTTGAATTTGCGTGTCGAAAAGACAAGGTGGTACTTAAGCAAGACACCTTTTCCACGTATGCTTAGTACTGGTTCTACCCAGGAAGACTTGGAGTGTGATTTGTATAAGTTGTAATAACTTGTTTCAAAAACAGAGTAAAGTAAATAAGTTTAAATAAAAAGATGCATGATATTTATTTTTGGACTATCGAATTCCTTTCATGTTCACCATCCCAATTAAAATATATTTTTTGTCTCAATTTGGTAGATTTGTAAAACCAAATAATTTGTAGACAGGGTCTGAATGATAAGGTGTCAATAATTGTCCAGCAGTGTTTACTTGATATTTACTTTTACAATTAGGAGTCTGTTTCGATTTCACCACTCAGAATTAAATATTGTATTTTATCACATTTTGTCAGATTTGAACATCCAAATCATTTATATTAGATACTTATACTCAGTTTAAATTTGATTTTAATTTTTAAACATGCTTTTTGAATTGAAGTAAGTTTATATCATTGATTGATTGATTGATTGAATATTTAGCATCATTTTTATGCCATCGAAGGTCAACTGATCATCTGTTAGCCTTCGATGGCATAAAAATGAAGCTAAATATTCAATCAATCAATCAATCCTGGGATTAACCAGTACTCGAGCACACCCTATCTCTGCAAGTAACTGATAACTTTCCCACTTGAATCAGTGGTGAGAGACGAATGATAATGAGACACAATGTGGTATATCAATTATCACGTAGACTTGCCGGACAGGGATTCAAACTCACGACCCCTGGATTGATAGTCAGACGCGTAACCAACTGAGCTAATCAGACCCGGCTAAGTTCATATTATCATGATTTTTCAAAATTTTAAAATTGACAAGAATCATCTTTTCTCAATATATCACTGATCTGCACCATTGAGAAAGTGTGTATAAAGTTGTAATGTTAACGTTGTGTTTTTTATCAAAATAAATGTAGTTTTAATAGCAGAAATTAAATAAAACTCTCAGATAGAGATCTGAAATATATCACCTGTGCTGTGTGATGTCAGCCATACATCATTATTAAATAACAGCAGAAGACAAGGTTGTAAAGACATCACAACAAAGTACAACAGCGCAACAGAAACATTCCTGTATGATTGACAGTTTAGGTTTTTGTTTACTTTGTGGCTTTCAGAAAATCTTGCTTGTACAATAAGTCAATGCCCTTTACAAAAAATGTTTCCAAATATTTCTGTCCTCGGGCAATAAACTTGTGATTATAGTGTAACTGCTTTTTTTGCTGTAATGTTGTGGTTAATGGTCTAGGTTAACAGGCGTATTTTACAGTAAATGTTCGGTACTTCACATCATGAAGGTGTTGTATTATTGAAACCGCAGCCCTGGTCTTGCAACCGCCTCACAATCAGGTCATGGGTTTGATCCACAGCCAGGTCATACCAAAGACCCAAGCCAGGTCATACAAAATTCTTAAAAACTGGTACTAGAAGCTTCTTCATTTGGCATTCAGCAGTTATAGGATAGTTGTAGGTCTTATTTGAAAACTAGTGTGACACTATTATATTAAATTAAATTGAAAAAAAACACCACATAAATGCTACTTTTATGGAGTCGGGGGGGGGGGGGGGGGGGGGGGGGGGGGGAGGAGAATGTTAATAAGTTTAAAATATGAAGTTTGAGATAGTGATATTTAGAGATTGATATCATAATTCATAAGCTATTCATTCATCAGTGTATATATTGATTGGATATGTGAGCAAGAGTAAAATTGGATTTCAACATTACATTGTGCCCCTTTCATATTTTCTTTTTTTTCTTCTATGTTACACTGTTACACTGTAATGCATGGATGACATATGGATGGCTGTTTTTCTTGTTTCATCTATTTCATTCATTCTATTTCATTCGTTCATTTGTAACAAAATTGTAATAAACATTTGCTTTTTATTAATTTTGTTTTTCTCTGATTTGAATGACTTTAGAATGTCTAGTGTTAGAACATCTGCCTTACTTTGGGGGAATTGTTGGCATAGTCACCAACCAGGTAATACTAAAGACTTTGTGGGGAAAGTGGTGCTAGAAGCTTCATTTGCTTTGCGTTCTGTAGTTAGAGACTAGTTCTGTGACATTCAGATGTGTCTTACATGATACCATGTGTGTGCAGTATGATATTCCAGTGTGACAACCCTTAGGATAACTTACAGTAGACACATTGTGACGCTGAGCACCATCGATATACTACACTACAAAAACCTACCAATGTTAATGGGGAATTTCTATTATAAATATATGCAGCTGACAAGGTTTTTCTCATCATAATATTTACAAAACTAAACCAACAGATCAAACATGATCAGTTGTAACCTTTATTGAAGTCACTGGAGCTTTATGTTAGTGATGAGACTGTGATCTGAAGGCCAGCATAGAAGTCCATATATCACAATGAACTAAATTACATCGTTGTTTGTCAAACTGGTCTCATAGCTCCTTGTACCCCCAGGGGCCAGCTCTCTTGTTTGATAATGTTGTTGTATATGACGTTGGGTGGGACAGATAAATTGTGATGACACTTCATCAGAATTGCTTGCCCAGTTAAATGTTGGGTTGGGTTACAGAGTGTTTGTGTGTTGAGTTGCCTAGATGGTACAGATGTGGATTTAATTTTTTAGAGCTCTGAAATTAATTAGTTACAGAGTTATAGATAGCTTGTTTATGTTATACTGGAATAAAATCTGTGATGCCAGAGGATTTTTAATGACTTTAGCAGTAGTTGAACCAAAATGTTTGTCTATTTGTTGGTGTGAAATTAGCAGATGGTGGAAGGAAATAGTGTCATGTTGGATTGTAGAAGTTTTTGATATGTTCAAAGTAGGGGTTTTGTTTACTTTTACAATTATTTCAGTAAACATGAAATAATGTATTAGAAGCTCATTTTAGTGATCAATGTTCAGTAATCTGCCAGTATTGTAGTTACAAAGTGGTCTCATAACACAGGTTGGTGTAAATACTCCAAGTTTGTCCATTTCTTGAGAATGAGGATGGTTCTAACCCAGGTTTATGTGAAAGTGGCTGAGGTGGGAATATTGTTTGGGCTGCTCATGTCAGCACCATGGCCTTCCCAAACCCCCTCCCCACCCCTCCACCACCACCAAAAAAAAAACAACAACACCCAGTACTAGTTCTACTCGGGAATTACATTCCAGATCAGATCAATGTAAGCTTATTTCTGATTGAGATAATAATTAATTGGTATAAATGAGGTGCCTGGGTTTTTGTTACCTATTTATATTGTATAACCTGTAATGAGTTTACAATGGTGGTGAATTTGTTATAAAAATTGCATTAAGGAGGTACCAGTCTGGGGAGATAATACATTTAATATTTTTGCTACTTCTTTATAAGTGTCTAATACTTTGATTGACTGTATACTAGTTTTACAATAATATTTTGGATTGTGTTGCCAAAATATTACTTTGTTTTATTAAATTCTCAGACATTACATATTTCCATTTTTTTTATTTTTTTTTTGTAATAATTTTTACATTATCTTGTTTATTTATTAAATTATGGTTGATTGGTCATTAGATTAAATTATGTCATTTATGATCTAGTTATGGTATTAATATGTATGTATATGTATTAAAACGATTTTCTTTAACCCTTTACTTCATAGATACGCCTTTTCTTGCACAAATCACAGAAGGCCTTTGAAAACAGTGCAGGAATAGTTCAGATTGCTTGTAACGAGCAATCTGAACACTTCCTGCACTGTTTTCCACTCTGTCAATTAATATAAACATAATTCACCTATTGCTGATATGTGGTAAATTAATGCTTTCTACATTAGAGGTGTCCAAAGGCATCTATATGAAGTAAAGGGTTAAGAACAGATCGGTTTAAGATTTCACTTTTTTATACATGGGTGTGGCGTATAATTGAATGAAAACATTACCCAGTTTTAAAACATACCTAATTTGTTTGTCAGTAGCCCATTTAATGTGTTCGGTGATTTGTAAAGTTTTGGTGAAACAGTTAAATGAGCAATATAATAGTCCATTATCCGGGGATGCCACTTGTTATGGTTTCCGATGGCCTCGTCTCACTGAAACTTGTACTTTCGTGTCAACAAGAGTAAAGTGTCAATGCCATGATACCTATCATTATATTGTGATTCAAAACTGTAATTATTTGATTGTATCGCCACGTTGATTTAGTGTTTGAAGTGAATGGTGGGGGATGGACTTGTGTACTTTTGACTCCATGATTGCTCATTGATGGACTTGATTGTAGCGGCTGGAGGCAAGCGAGGGAGTCTTTAGAGGAGCTTAATGTAACTTAAGACGAGGTATTAGAAATATAATGAGTTTGTTTATACTCAAGATTGAAAAAAACATATCTGATTATGAAAGTGGAGAGCTCATAATTATTTGACAGTAGTTCAAAAGTTCATTGTGCTGTTGGTATTAATAAATTTATTAATTTGTGAATAATGAATTAGAAAAAAAGGGATGAGAGAATTAAATTGCTGGTAGAGAAGAAACAGAGATGTACGGTTTTGTTAATTCTGTGATGGTGTTGTTTGAGGTTTATTGGTGCAATGTCCAATTTTAATGGTGTTGTGCACAGCTGAGTGGAAGTTTGATTTGTAGGAAATTCTGCAGCATTTTTATGATTTTAGCAAGTTTGTATTTCAAATAGTGGAAACCATTTCTTAATGTTTATTAAGAGAGGATAGTAAAATGTTATGATTGATACTAAGTCTTACAGCTATATCAGGACATTGTTTTATTTGGATGTGCTTGAAAATAATATATGAAAAATAAATGTTTACATAAATCGAGATTTATTCTTGATTTGTTGTGGAGCTTAAAATAGTTTTTGAAATATGGATTGTGTAAATTATTCTGTGTTGCCACAATTGCTATAATATGTTTAGAAAAAAATGCTATTTAGTTTTTACAGTTCATTAAGTCAGAATTTTGCTTGATAAGCAATTTGCTCTTTTACCTTATGGTTGCCTCAGATTAAAAAACAGTGGTAAATTATCACTTTTCATGAAATATTTCTCAAGTGGTAGAGTATAGGATCAAGGACCTGAGATATGGATTTTAGCAGTGTTTTGTGACCTTGGGCAAGACATTTTATCCACATTATGCTTATTATGGTTTTATGCAGGAAATCATTGAGTGAGATTTGTCTAAGATGTATATACTTGTTTCACCGTTGATGTCAAATAAATGAGCCCAAAAGGAAGTAGTGTTTTGTGGGTAATGTTGTTAAATCAAGTTCTATTTCTTGTAGATGGGTTATTGAAATGTTATATAACAAGTGTATTCCAGTAGTAGATCTGGTTTTGTGGTCATGTCTGGGGGGATGGCGGTAACTGTTATTTATGTTGACATAATGTCCGTGTTTAATGGTGTCTGAGTTACATCACATGACAAGCGTCATGACAGGATGTGTCTCCAGGGCAACCAATTACAGCAAAATGTTTTATACAAATTGAATTGTGTGAAATCACTGATTTGAGATTGAGTATGATAAAATGAATAAATCATACCATGATATATGATATAGTTAAGAATAATACAAAATTACAGTTACAGTCTCTATGAGGATTGACCATGAATCTTCCACCTCTGAATATGTGGGAAAGTAGTCAACAACTTGAGACGATAAGGGGTGTCTAGTACTGGTTAACTGCCTAGCAGATCACAGGAATGATGATTAGGTGTGCTGACCCACCATTTTGTAACTGGAATACTGTTGAAAAAATGCATAAAAAACCCCACAAACATCCATATTGTTGTTAGTATCCCTATTTATATTTCCTATACCCAGTGTTTAAAGATAAATAAACCTGTGTTAAACAATCAAAAGGTCTTTTTTTTTCTAGTATGGCTATTTAAGCCAGGTTTTGTTTTACTAATCCACCGTGGCGTGGTCTAGTGGTAGAGCATCTGCCTCGCATGTGGAGGGTTGTGGGTTTGATCCCCGACCGGGTCATACCAAAGACTTAAAAAATGGTACTAGAAGCTTCCTCGCTTGATGCTCAGCATTTAGAGGAGAGTTCTAGGTCTGGTTGGCCCGGTGTCAGTATAATGTGACTGGGTGTATCATACCATGCGTCTGCGGCATGATACTCCAGTGTGACAGCGCTCAGAATACTGTCTCAAGTAGACACTGTCAGGATAAGACTGAAAAATTGTTGAAAGCGATGCTAAACACCATACAACAACAATTGTTTTACTAATATTTCGAATATGTCTTTCTCTCTCTCTATCAAGGTTTTATCAAAATGGCAGTTTTATCCATCATCAATATTCTTTGAATTTATCACCATGTAGGATGAAATATAGTCAGTTGTGACCATTTTCATTTTTTATCTTGGAACATAACAGGGAGGAGAGAGAGAGAAAACAAGGTTACTTGTTCTTTTTATATATATTTTCCACACATTAAATCTCCTATTTTTGACTTTTTCATCCCTTCTTCAAGTGGCTATACACTTAAACAGCACTTACCCACCTACAGTAATGAGAGCTTGAATAGCTAATTGATACAAAAAAACAGGACAATTAAACCTTTGATTTCAAGTGTGTACTGATATTGAATTAGCTTGTAATCATTTAAATTGCACACAGTTATTTTTATATCAGTAATATCCAATGTGAGTTTGTGTGTTTATTTGAGTGTTTGGATGATTTACTTTATTAAATTTACAAATTGTGTTAATTCAACATCACAGTGGAATATCAGATTAAACTAGATACTCTTGGAGAAAAGTAAGGTATGTGGTTTATTGATAAACTGTTAGTGCATGGTTTAGGGGTAGAGAGGTCAAGAGAGTTGTGGGTTCAGTCCTCCTACATGTCTTCAGCAAGGACATTTATCATTTGATTCTAGCCAGGAAGATGAATTTTATCAGTTGTAAAAGCTTGTTTCACAATTGATGATAAAAAATAAAATTTGTTATTACAGTATGAAGGGAAAAAATGGAACCAATTACTGAAAAAATAATTTAAATGTTGTTGAATGTGAAAAGCTGAGGGTTTGACTCCTAGTCAGATCACTCCTCTGGTATAAGTATATTCTTCATTTTGTTGGGCTCTCAAAATTTAGATAGCAGAAGAACTGCTCTGCCTGAAGTCTGCATTGGCAAGGCAATGTAAGATTATTGAAATCATCAACAGACACCAAGTAAAACAATTTGAATGATATTTCAAGTGATATTTTAGTGATGATCCTGCAACAGTATCAGAACATTGTAAAACACTTTGTTTTCTGGAATGATTTTCTGGAACTGCTGTGGAAGTTATCTTGTTATCAATGAACCCCAGGTACTTCCAGGTAACCTGCAGGCAGCACCGTTATCAGTGAACCACAAGTACTTTCAGGTAAACTGCAGGCAGCACTGTTATCAGTGAACCACAAGTACTTCCAGGTAACCTGCAGGCAGCATCGTTATCAGTGAACCCCAGGTATTTCCAGGTAACCTGCAGGCAGCACTGTTATCAATGAACCTTGGGTACTTCCAGGTAACCTACAGGCAGCACCGTTTTCAGTGAACCCAAGGTACCAGTGAATCACAGGTACTTCCAGGTAGCCTGCAGGCATCACCATTATCAGTGAACCCAAAGTACTTCAAGGTAACCAGCAGGTAGCACCGTTATCAGTGAATCCCAGGTACTTCCATGTTACTTGTAGGCAGCGTTGTTATCAGTGAACCTCAGGTACTTCCAGGTAACCTGCAGGCAGCATCATTATCAGTGAACCCCAGGTACTTCCAGGTAACCTGCAGGCAGCGCCGTTATCAGTGAGCCCTCGGTACTTCCAGGTAACCTGCAGGCAGCACCGTTATCAGTGAACCCAAGGTACTTCCAGGTAACCTGCAGGCAGCATCGTTATCAGTGAACCCCAGGTACTTCCAGGTAACCTGCAGGCAGCGCTGTTATCAGTGAGTCCTCGGTACTTCCAGGTAACCTGCAGGCAGCACCGGTATCAGTGAACCCAAGGTACTTCCAGGTAACCTGCAGGCAGCACCGTTATCAGTGAACCCAAGGTACCAGTGAATCACAGGTATTTCCAGGTAACCTACAGGCAGCACCATTATCAGTGAACCTTAGGTGCTTCTAGGTAACCTGCAGGCAGCACCATTATCAGTGAACCCCAGGTACCAGTGAATCACAGGTATTTCCAGGTAACCTACAGGCAGCACCGTTATCAGTGAACCTCAGGTACTTCCAGGTAACCTGCAGGCAGCACCGTTATCAGTGAACCCCAGGTACCAGTGAATCACAGGTATTTCCAGGTAACCTACAGGCAGCACCGTTATCAGTGAACCTCAGGTACTTCCAGGTAACCTGCAGGCAACATTGTTATCAGTGAACCCTAGGTACCAGTGAACCCCAGGTATTTCCAAGTAACCTGCAGGCAGCACCGTTATCAGTGAACCCCAGGTATTTCCAGGTAACCTGCAGGTAGCACCGTTATCAGTGAACCCCAGGTATTTCCAGGTAACCTGCAGGAAGCACTGTTATCAGTGAACCCCAGGTATTTCCAGGTAACCTGCAGGCAGCACCATTATCAGTGAACCCCAGGTATTTCCAGGTAACCTGCAGGCAGCACCTTTATCAGTGAACCACAGGTGCTTCTAGGTAACCTGCAGGCAGTATCAAACAGCTTCTGTCTTTACTGGGGATTCTTGTCAAGTTCTTCTTTCTTGGTTGTATCATTACATACCTTGAAGATGATGGCATAATTACTTCACACCTTGCTTATAGTTGGCCTGTTGTTTCATTGGTGGAGGCTGTGGAGATACCATTAATACCTGCCAATAGTTTTATTCAGAAAGAAACAAATCTTCCACATTCTACATATAAGATGTAATAAACTGGTTTTTGTAGGCTTTCTTGAACGTGATTGTTAGCATAGAAGCTGTAATATTCATGATAATAAAACATGTCTGTATGTTGAGGTAATTATTCTGTTTTCATATCAGTTTTTCTTGTTGGAAAAAAATAGAAACACATTTAAGTTCCTTTTCATGAATATTCTATATTGGTTAAGGAATTACAGTGATGACTATTAGACTGTTAGTATATTATAGTAGATTGCATACTCTGTGGTTATGCTTAGTTTCCAGCAATCTTTCTGTCATATCAAGTCAGTCAGAACAGTGCCATATCAAAACAGTGCCATATCAGAAAAATGTCTTGTCAAAACAGTTCCATATCAAATTATTGTCAAATCAAACCATTGTCATATCAAACCATTGTCATATCAAATCATTGTCATATCAACCCATTTTCATATCATACCATTGTCATATCAAATCATTGTCATGTCTGACCATTTTCATATCAAACCATTGTCATATCAAAACAGTGCCATATCAGAAAAATGTCTTGTCAGAGCAGTGTCTAATCTGAACAATACCATTGCATAATAATGTCAGATGAGAACAGCATCATATCAGGACGGTGTCATATCAAACATTGTAATATTAGAAAAGTGTCAGATCAAACAATTACCATATCAGAACAGTAATATCATAAAAGTGTCATGTCAAAACAGTATTGTATTAGAATAATGTCTTATCCAAATCAGAACAGTGTCCAATCATAACTGTATTTGTGATTCAATTGTAGAGCATCAGCTGGAGGATTATAGGGTTGTGGGTGCGATCCTTCACCACACCTGTGTGGTGTCCTTGACCAAGACACTTTTTCCACATATGCTTAGTACTGGTTCTACCCAGGAAGACTTTGAGCATGATTTGGCTCAGTTGTAAAATAAATAAGTTGTAAACTAGCTGTATTAGAAGTGTCTTATCACAAGTGCAATATGAAAACAGTTTCAAGTCAAAACAGTGTCAAATCAAAACAGTCCAATATTATTACAGTGTCAACTCAGTTTCATATCAGAACATCGTCAACTCAAGCAGTTTCATATCAGAACAGTGACAACTCGAGCAGTTTCATATCAGAACAGTGACAATGTAAGCAGTTTCATATCAGAACAGTGACAACTTAAGCAGTTTCATATCAGAACAGTGACAACTCAAGCAGTTTCATATCAGAACAGTGTCAACTCAAGCAGTTTCATATCAGAACAGTGACAACTCAAGCTGTTTCATATCAGAATGTCAACTCAAGCAGTTTCATATCAGAATAGTGACCACTCAAGCAGTTTCATATCAGAACAGTTACAACTCAAGCAGTTTCATATCAGAACAGTGACAACTCAAGCAGTTTCATATCAGAACAGTGACAAATCAAGCAGTTTCATAACAGAACAGTGTCAATTCAAGCAGTTTCATATCAGAACAGTGACCACTCAAGCAGTTTCATATCAGAACAGTGTCAATTCAAGCAGTTTCATATCAGAACAGTGTCAATTCAAGCGGTTTCATATCAGAACAGTGTCAATTCAAGCAGTTTCATATCAGAACAGTGACCACTCAAGCAGTTTCATATCAGAACAGTGTCAATTCTAGCAGTTTCATATCAGAACAGTGTCAATTCAAGCGGTTTCATATCAGAAGTGTCAATTCAAGCGGTTTCGTATCAGTTCAGTCTCAACTCAAGCAGTGTCATATCAAAACAGTGTATTATAATTTCAGCTACACTGGAACATCAAGCTGTTCACAAACACATGACATGGGCTACCATGACACTGATGCGGTAAGGCCATAACAATAAATTATTAGACGATACCAAACTTGTAAGACTTTGTGGGTGTTTTTTTTTACGTTTTTTAGACTTTTTTTATAACAGATATAAAATCTCTCACTTGACCAGAGACTGTTGTTATGGTCATTGTTGTTTTGTGGAGTTCAGGGGATAGAATAATTGCATCTAAAAAATTCTGTTGACAGATTTTGACCTCGATAATCTGTTCATTAACGTAATAGTTGTGTTATTTCCCTTTCTGTAAGGAAGAATCATTTGAAGTACTTATGACAGAAAGAAATGTAAACAAACTCAACATAGATGCTGATAGATAAGTGCGAGGGAGAACAAACAGTGAGAGAAAGTGCAGACATCAGGAATATTGATTCCTCCAGTCACCACACTCTGCCATGTTTATCCTACAAACAATTAATTACAAAAATATAAACATTTCCACACCATGGCACAATGATTGTATGGGCTATAACAATGATTGTATGGGCTATAACATGATTGTATGGGCTATAACATGATTGTTTGAAGAAATAAATAACAAGCAAAAACACAAATATGTTCACACTTTGACAGAATGTTAGTATGGAGAAGTGAATGAAGATGTTAAATGTTGGTGTAATTGTTTGTTATTTGTACTTTCAGTATGTGACAAATCTCTATTGGGTGTTTATTGGTTGTTTATTTTTGGTCTTTTGTATGCAATCAACAGCTGGTAAGAACAATGGATTCTTGATTAATAGATTGTTATGTTAGATGTGATTGTGGATTATTTATTCTATCAACTTTACATCCTTTAGGATCTATTAACCCAGGGCACACTTTTAAAGTATTAAGAACTATTTTAGGTTTACTTCAAGTATATTTTGTCAGTTGACAACATGTTTTCTACATTTCTGTGTGTATCTTGTCCAACATAAATGAGGTCAAGGGCTTCTTTTCATCTTCCCTGAGTTTCAGATATCTGTCAGGATTGTTTTGTTTAAGGAGCTTAGGCATGTCACATGGGATCTATCATTCGTGGAATAAATTCAATACAGTCTGGCAAACAACAAATATTTGGGATTTATAAGCAGTTAGCATCAAGCTACAGTTGTTAGGAATTTTCATCATTTCAGTGTTCAATAAAGTGGCAACATGTTTGATTTTTCCTTATTAGGAAATAACAGGGTCCACTTTAACATGTAGTTGTCATATTTAACTTGACTGGTACATTGTATAATTGGTGCGTTGTACAGCATGAGGTATACTGGAATCTGGGACTGGTACATTGTATAATTGGTGCATTGTACAGCATGAGATATACTGGAATCTGGGACTGGTACATTGTATAATTGGTGCATTGTACAGCATGAGGTATACTGGAATCTGGGACTGGTACATTGTATAATTGGTGCATTGTACAACATGAGGTATACTGAAATCTGGGACTGGTAAATTGTATAATTGATGCATTGTACAACATGAGGTATACTGAAATCTGGGACTGGTACATTGTATAATTGGTGCATTGTACAACATGAGGTATACTGAAATCTGGGACTGGTACATTGTATAATTGGTGCATTGTACAGCATGAGGTATACTGAAATCTGGGACTGGTACATTGTATAATTGGTGCATTGTACAGCATGAGGTATAATGGAATCTGGGAAGTTCATGCTGTGGACTAAGACTGATTAATTGTTTATTTACAAATACTTTTTCAGTTTGCAACTTTCCCAGCAACGAGGTGAAGCAACTCTTTAAATCTGACATATCTAGTGTGGTCTCTCCAATTGTATTAATAATTGATAGTGTGAAGTTGATAAGGTGTTATCTGAGACTATACAAACCCAACTCTGATGGCTTTAAATAATTTCAGGAATTTGTTAAAGCAGTTTTAGGGGATTATTATGATACCAGGGACCAGGCTATTGTTATTGATGAAGTATTGGACAGATTATATTATGTTTGGTTGATACTTTAACATTTGGTTTTTATCAGTTACTTTGGTTCTTAGCAGGAGAAAAATATGTTGGTTTTGTTGGTCAGGGTGAAGAATCTTAAGTTCGTTATTTCTCTGTGCGTTTTATAAATGTGTAATGCACTTCATTTTGATGGGAATGAATTTCATGATCTTTGACATTGAAGAAAGTACATCTTTTTTTAATAAAATGAAACTATTTGGTATTTTGTTGTTGCTTGAACTAGTCAGTTTCCATTGATTTTAGGTTAGATGAGTCTTCAATGAGAGACATTAATTCTGTGATGCAACTAGAGTGCTTAAAACTGTGACATTAAATTCAGATGATTTGTATTTCTGAAACTGTGAATAGATTTAAACTGTACTGAAATATAACAGTGAAAATTGTGATTTATTTAACTGACTTTACTACTAGTAAAGGACAAAATTAAAATTTGAAGTAAGCAAGTGTAATAAGACATGAAGACCTTCACTGGACTGGCAGGAGGTCCTAGGTTTCTGTACCTGCCCGGACCTGTGACAAACGGGAAGTTTGTACATATATTCCAGAGTGCCCAGATGCCATACTCCAATAAATACACTTGTAAGTATTCCTTAATACCTCAGTGTTGGTAAAGGTTTCATATTCTGGTACTGTAGCTATTTGTGACATTTTGGTAATATAATTTATGTTGAAGATCTTTCATGAGTGCTCGTTTATTATTGAATTTATTAACCCTTTACTCCATAGATACGCGTTTTCCCGCACCAATCACAGAAGGCCTTTGAAAACAGCGCGTAACGAGCAATCTGAACACTTCCTGCACTGTTTTCCACTCTGTCAGTTAATATAAACATAATTCACCCGTTGCTGATACATAGTGTATTAATGCTTTCAATATTAGAGGTGTC
The DNA here is from genome assembly GCA_029582155.1 of Panopea generosa. Classification (NCBI taxonomy): domain Eukaryota; kingdom Metazoa; phylum Mollusca; class Bivalvia; order Adapedonta; family Hiatellidae; genus Panopea; species Panopea generosa. Next base: position 51,578,460 of record CM055902.1, read on the forward strand.
CAAAGGCGTCCATATAAGTGAAGGGTTAAACAAGTAAATTATGCAAGGCTCTGCTGAGTATGAATGTTAGATTCTTTTCATCATATAACTCAGGAAAATGTTACATTAACTATTTAAGGTCTCCTCTAATGTAAATATAAAAAATATGTGACATTTGGAACTTGATTTTGTATGATATTCTGTTACCCGTCCCCATATATACATATTGATATGATGATACCATATGAGACGTTACCTAATGTGACATGTACCCCATTGTGTGTCACAATCTGATACCTTATGGTATGTGACATGTTGGTATCTTGCCTTATGTGTAACATTTCTTGTACCTTACCTCAGTTTGTTACATTCTGAAATGCACATTCTGTTATCTTACCTTATGTGACATTCTTTCACCTGTACCTTATGTGATATTGTGGCACCTTACATTATGTAATATTCTGGTACCTTACCTTATGTGCCATTCTGATATCTTACCTTATGTGACATGTTGGTACCTTATTTTATGTAACATTTTGGTACCTTACCTTATGTGACTTTTTGGTACTTTACCTTATATGACATTATGGTACCTTACCTTATGTGACATTCGGGCACCTTACCTTATATGACATATTGGTACATTACCATATGTGACATTCTAATACTTTACCATATAATGTTTATGGTATGTTAATACTCTACTACATGCTATATTCTGACTGTTTACAATATGTGACATGTTGGTACCATACCATATGTTATATTCTTGTACCTCACCATAAGGTGACATTCCATAGTCTTGATATATGACTTATAAAGGTGTGACATTTCTCTTTCAGTCCAAATGTAACATGTTTTTGTATTTGGTCACCTGATAATATTCAGTTGAAATCTCACCTACTGTACTTGTTGTCTATCATTGAAAAGTTTACATGATTTATCACTCAATAATTGTTATCAATCATTTACTCATCAGTAATTCATCACTGTTTATCTGGGTTAAAAAATAATACTTGAATAGATTGTTGAATGTGGTGTATGATAAGATCAAACTGAAATATCACAGAAAGGAGAAAATTCAGGGTAATGATTGATAAAATGATAAGAATATCATTGTACGTTAATATAAATAGATTTATTGCAAAACAGCCTTCTCTTTCATGTTTTGTACATAAGCATTATTGCAGATGTGGTACTTTGTACATGGATAATTCTTAATTTTTTGTATATTTACACGCAAAAAGTCATGACCATTGGTGTAAATATCAATCTTTGTACATGAACCTATATTTCTACATGGCTCTTTGCACATGAGGTTTTTTTTGAGCAGCAGTGGTCTAGTGATATGTGTGTACAGAAGGTTATAGATTCGGTCCCTGGCCAGGTCATACAGACATGAATGATGGTACTAGAATCTTCCTCGCTTGACACTAATATTAAGAGGATAGTTCTGTGTCTGGTCAATTTGTTGTCAGTATAGAGTATGATCATACCATGTGTCTGCGGCTTGATACTCCAGTGTTACAGCATTTGAATACTGTCTCAAGTATACACCATCGCAATATGACTGAAAAATTGTTGAAAGCAATATATCAACAACAACAACAACAACAACAACAGTACTGTCCACATGTTTATTGTACATGGCAAAATGGCTGATAATTATGTTACATAATTTTGTTTCCATAACAAAATTAATGTTTTCTTGCAAAATGCTGAGAAAGAAAATCACACTTTAGTTTTCGCTTGCAGAAATTTCATTCTATTAATGCTGAATGGCATCTTTAGTCACAGAATGAATTTGGTAAATAAAGTAGTCAGTGGGGAATTTAGCTTGCCAAATTGCTATTAAAATTCTGACAAAAAAATAAACTGTGCGTAATTATTATCACACGTTTATATTTCCTGCCTCCATTATACAATTGAATAATTAACATAAGTCTGTGGGGAATGAATCCAAGAATATTTGTGGATGTGTGTGAACTAGAAAAACAAATGAGAAAAAAAATGGTTGAATTCATTGCTTAAATGTTTCACATTGCTGCTAGGTGAATAATAATATCAAACATGTTAGTTGATGTAAGCAGGAGAAGAACAAGATTTCTCATGCAATCTGCTTGTTAAGTTACAGGTAGGTTTTGCAGCATAAAAAGTAAAAACATTTACAAACTTGGGATAGTATGATTGTATGTAGTACATTTTGTGTGAAATCTTTTTGTGAGATCATAGCAGGCGTCCAGATAACTGCAGCAAAATGCACAAGTTTCAGGCTTTATAAGCATCCAACACATGAAGCATAAATTTCGAGTGTGTAAGAAATGTTTTCATATTAAATGGTCAGCCTAATGTTTAGTTTTGAGATATGTTTTGGAGAATAAATATGAATTAGTATCTTTCATATAGCTAGATCTCCGCGGTCAAGTGGTCTGAGGCCTAACCTCTTACTGCTGAGGAAAGTTTAGAAAGTTTCACCCCCCCCCCCCCCCCCCCCACACACACACACACACAGACACAAATAACTGGAAAAAAGAACTTGATTGTAAGGTTTTAATACTTACAAATTAATTTGGGGGTCCTCCATGACCGAGTGGTCTAAGGCTCCGTCTCATGATCACCTACCTCTCACGCTAAGGTCGTAGGTTCGAGTCCCTCTCACTCAAAAACCTTTATGCGAGAAATTTTTCAGTTACTTGCTGAAGGACGTTGGTTCTACTCAGTCTGAGGTCTTCCTCCACCAGTAAAAACTGAGTATGCCATATTTAACCTGAAATGTGTTAAAAATGGCGTTAAATTTCATTAAAAAAAAAATATATTAATAATTAGTTGTCATCTTTAAGACAAACAATATGAGTAAGGCAGATTGTTGACTGATGTATTAGATTATAAGGCTTCAGTTATTCAAACATAAAAATAAACTTTTTGTTATGTATTGATATAAATACTTAATTGGTATGTACTTTTCAAATATAATTACATGGACAGTAAATTTTATGTACTTTGATCATTTTGTTAGATTTATTGACACATACTCTGTGATAATATTGTATTATCAGTATTTATTGTCTACATATATATAATTGCACTCATCATAAGGCCAACACTATGTTAGTTTGCCCTCTCTGAATCCTAGTTTACAAATTTGGGTAGTTAGGGAATTTTTTTTTTTCAAATTGATGAAAGAAAATGATTATGTAATGCAGGCAATGTGCCTTGATGAAATAAAACAAAAACATTGTCTCCAAAATTTGTAAAAAAAATATGTTGATGTGTAGGTATGGAGAGAGCAAACAATTAATGTTTTAATTTGGTCCTTAACTGGTACATGAGATACGCTTCTCTGAGGCATTAGCTTCTCTTAAAGCAACACATCCACGTTTGAACTTTTAAAAAAAAAAATTTAATTGAGTTATGAGCACATTTCCCATACAAACATATGATCAATTAGCTGTATATGAGCATATAAACACAATCCCGAACAAAATGATGCCCAAATTATATTGCGTGACCAACACTTTATAAAACAAGCGTGTAACTCACCCGAGTCAAAAAAAATGGTCAAAATGACTTTCAAGGCAGGTAAAGTACACTACGCACTAAAATGTCAAGTTTTTTTTAATACGACTCCCATAATTCAATTTGAAGCCAAGTTGGAATCCTCGGCAATTTAAAAATAATTTATAAAGCGTTTGTCACGCTTTATAATTTGGATATCTTTTTTTATAATTCTAAAGCGTTCTGGATAGTGTTTGTTAGCACATATACAACTCACTGACCATATATTTATGTATGGGAAATGTGCTCACAACTCAATTGAAAAACTTTTTAAAAAAGTTTAAACGTGGATGTGTTGCTTTAAGTTGTTGTCTTAAAAACAGTTACTCCTGACCACTGTGGTTGTGGGTTTGAGCCAAGCTCAATTCTAAAAACTTTATATGAGAAAGTTTGCCAGTTATTTACTGATGATTGATTGATTGATTGATTGATTGATTGATTGAATATTTAGTGTCATTTTGATGCCATTGAGGGCTAACAGAAGATCAGTCTCCCAGCTCCGCAAGTAACTTATAACTTTCCTACTTGAATCAGCAGTGAGAGACGAATGATAATGAGACACAATATCGTATATCAATCATCAAGGAGATTGTTGCCGGGCGGGGATTCAAACTCACAACCCCTGGATTGATAGTCAGACGCATAACAGACTGAGCTAATCGGGCCCAGCATTTACTGATGAATGGTGATTCTACTCAGATTCATTTAAAGGTTTTCTCCACGAATAAAACTGGATGCCATGTGCATGTGCAACCTGCAATGGGTTTGAAAGGGGTCAAACCCCATTCTTGTGTCATGCTTGTTCTTATTGCCTTCATGACTAACACAGCAACTCCTGGCACATCTTCTAACATTAGAAATGTGGTAGGTAGCTTTGTAAATACACTTAAGTGTTTATTTGAATTGATCTGAACACCATTTTCAAAACCTGACATGTTGTACATGGCAACCAATTTTAATGGTGAGGATAGATCTCAGTCACTTATATATTACAAATCAGAGTAGAACCGTCGCCTTCCAGCAAGTTCAGTATATAACACAGAAGGCTTAACAACAAAACATTCATGTCCAGGTTGGCACAGTTGAAAAAAAGTTTTAAAAAATCTATTGATATTACAATTACAATTCTTATGTCTTAGGCCATAATAAACTAATTGGTAGATTATCATCCCCGCCCGCCCTCATATATTCATTCTGCCCTGACCCCTTTTATTTTCATATAAAAATAAATAGATAAATTAAAAATGAAAATTAAAAAAAATAAAAGAAATCCTCCTGCCCTCCCGTTTTTAACGTAAATTTGGATGATACTCTAGCAATTACTTTACAATGGCCTTAGTTACAAGTAAGTGGTGGACAGACACACTTGTGTAATGATATAGTGTTTCATCGGAAAAGACAGTTACGATTTAAAAATAACATTAATTTTGTCATAAATGTGAATATGTAATGCACTTAAGCATGAAGTTATTGAATATTTCGATGGGAAATTATTTGTAAGAAATGTTGTGGGAACGATCCCTACATTCACCACTATTTATTCAGCATATCGTGATAATTCTGGCGTATTAAAATTTACATAATAAACATATCGTACACATAAAATCATTTTCTCACACTGGTGTATTTGATTGTAATGTTTATCATAATAATATTATCTGTGTCTTGTTGTGACTCAGAATAACTAAATTATGACTGTCTGTTAATCCTATATTACAAAATTATTGACCCAGTATGTAACCTTTATCATTACTGCTCAAGAGTAAACATATTACTTTCTTGTTCAACAATGGAAAATAGTTGTCGACTCCCAACACACTCACCGCGGAGGTATTTGAAGTTTTTGTCAACATTGGGCTGTCAGTCCTATCTTTAGTCAATTTTTCACAAATTTAATTTGTTGTAACAACCTGTCCAGTGTGATAAAATATTTCAATACTACGAGTCAGGAGATATCTATAGCAGTAAGCATTTACTTCTCCACTGATTGTCACGACCCCTAGGTAAGGGATAGCTAGAATATTATGGATACGGGAATATTTGAATTATGCCAATAATTATTGTGCGATTTGTTCATTGATATAAAATATCCTTGATCTGTTTTCTCTACATTTCAAATGAAATGGATTTATATGTACAGGTAATAAATTTTAAGTGAAAGTTATTTATTTTAAAGATGAATAATGAATATTTATTACTGAGGAGGCTATAAACGGATAAAAATATAAATTTATGCAAAATATGGCTAAATTAAGGCGACAGAGTCTATATTTTAAAGTATGTTGAGTTGGTGTGATTTTGTTTTCATTCATGGAACTAAAAAACATGTTTTATTTTCATTCAATATTCTGTGTGGAAAATCAGATGTGATATAATGGATCTATCATGGTCTATAATTTTGTTGCTCAAAGTGTCATTGTTGTTGAGGAAGATTAGGATGATTGATTGATTGAATATTTAGCGTCATTTTTATGCCATCGAGGGCTAACAGACGAACAGTTAATCTAACCACTGTTTCCTGGGATTAACCAGTACTCGAGCACGTACACCCCATCTTCACAAGTAACTGATAACTTTCCCACTTGAATCACTGGTGAGAGACAAATGATAATGAGACACAATGTCGTATATGAATCATCACGAAGACTGTTGCCGGGCGGGGATTCGAACTCATGACCCCTGATAGTCTTGATAGTCAGACATGTAACCCACTGAGCTAATTGGGCCCGGCTAAATAGAAATAAGAACGAACGCTGAGCCACTAAGCCAATATTGATACTGCGTACAGCATAAATGTGTCTCATAAGCCCAGTGTGGCTGGCCCTTTCAGTAGGGGTGACACTACAATAAACATACACTTTACTTTTCTTTATTAAAGGAGGCCAATTGTGATTTATAGAGGGGCTACTCCGCCAATAAACATATAATGTATATTCTTATACCATCTTGATGCCCCGCCCTTCTTTTTTTCATCCTTATTGACCAGGATTTTTTTAACTATTTAATGAGTAAAGAGGTCAAAAGAATATCTTTATTTACAGCATGGGAAGGACACATTAACATTACCACGAGGTGGTATCATTACCGTTAATAACGAGACCTGAACCAAATGGTCAAAGGGTGCTGTTGGGTCAGTTTTGTAATGGATAGAAAGGTGGTCACTTATTCCAGAAGGTCATGGGTTCATTTTCAGGCTAGATGCGATGGCCTCTAAAAAAACAACACTCAGTACTGGTTCTACAAAGGAAGTGGACTCAAGAGCTCTGAGCTTTCTTCTCAATCAAGCTAAAATAAATTGGATTTCTGTTATAGACTTGCCTTTACTGTCTTTCTAATATTAAGTTGTCTGTCTTCTTTATTACAGACCTTCCGTCAATGACAAGGAAGGACCCATTATTCCAACACAATGGTAGTCAGGACTACAGTCACGGCCACTCCATTCACGAGGTCACCAGCAGGGGTCGTCCCAAATCTGCTGTTATTGTAACACGCAGTCAGTCGTTCGCTGGCATGGCCAACCAGTCGCCGTCCAATCAGAGGAAGGAGGGTCCACCTGCCGTGGTGTTAGGAGAATCATTCCGACATCACCGAGGTGGCACTACCCTCCCACCACACCAGAAGTTGCCACCCGGAAGTAGAGGTGCTGTTGGGTTTAGTTTCAGAAAATCGCCCAAAGTACCAAAAGTGCCACGCCCAAATAGGGCATTATTAATGTTTCAGAGCGTGAAACGAGGAATCAGGTGAGTGGTCCATTTGTTTCTGCTTACTTACATTTTTGATCTGTTTAATGGTTTAAACAACGGTATTTTTTTTACCGCAGTGTGGTCTAGTGGTAGAGCTCCCATCTCCGCGTCCGGGATCAAGCCCTGGCCGGGTCATACCAAAGACTTTTAAAATGGTACAAGAAGCTTCCTTGCTTAACGCTCCGCATTTAGAGGAGAGTTCTAGGTCTGGTTAGCCCGGTGTCAGTATAATGTGACAGTGCTCAGAATACTGTTTCAAGCAGACACTGTAGTGGTATGACTTAAAAATTATTGAAAGTGATGCTAAACACATACAACTACAATTTAAATTTATTTACAGTATTAAATGGTACACATATCTTTGCACACTGGTTGCCACAAAAACAAATATGCCATATGTAATCTAAAACAGGGGATGGTTAGTATTAATGTCATTCTTGTTATCAGAAATGTGACAAAGTCTGGAATTAAAAATTAGTAAAATATGTGAGATGTTATCCTGGTTCACCAAGGTATCCGCATCCTTTAATGCAAAGTTTTATCCCAATTATTTTCTGAAAGATTACAGTAAATTATAATCAATATTACAATCTACATGGATCTCAGTTTACAAATAAATATTGTCTCTGTGTTTTAAAAAATATGTTTTTTTTTCCCCTGCAGAGAGTTCATTGAAGCAACAAAAGAAGACATAGAACAGTTGCGACATAGAGAGACAGATGGCACCTCCACAGCACAGGTATTACCTTAACCTTTATACAAATGACCTTGAACATTGACCTTTTGTTGTACAAATGCAAAATTGTTTGTGATGATGTTGATGATTTTAGTACAGAGGTTACGCTAATTTTCAGAAATATTCTTACCAGTTGAGTTGTCAGCTGGGGGTCTCAGTAATACAAACCATTCACCTATCTAGTAGCTGGTTGTGTTTTCATGGGGATGGGGCTTTGTAGGAGATGCAATAAGGAGAGGCAGATGCTCTTAAAATCACAATAGGCAGATTCTGATGTAATGGTTCTAATGACAAATAGGCATTGATTTAATAGAGAGTGTGTTAATACTGCAAATACTAGTTCTACCTTGGAATCAAACTCAAGCCAGTGACCCCAGTATGGGTTCTACCTTGGAATCAAACTCAAGCCAGGGACCCAAATACAGGTTCTACCTTGGAATCAAACTCAAGCCAGGGACCCAAATACAGGTTCTACCTTGGAATCAAACTCAAGCCAGGGACCCAAATACAGGTTCTACCTTGGAATCAAACTCAAGCCAGGGACCCAAATACAGATTTTACCTTGGAATCAAACTCAAGCCAGGGACCCAAATACAGGTTCTACCTTGGAATCAAACTCAAGCCAGTGACCCCTATACAGGTTCTACCTTGGAACCAAACTCAACCCAGGGACCCAAATACAGGTTCTACCTTGGAATCAAACTCAAGCCAGTGACCCCTATACAGGTTCTACCTTGGAATCAAACTCAAGCCAGGGACCCAAATACAGGTTCTACCTTGGAATCAAACTCAAGCCAGGGACCCAAATACAGGTTTTACCTTGGAATCAAACTCAAGCCAGGGACCCAAATACAGGTTTTACCTTGGCATCAAACTCAAGCCAGTGACCCCTATACAAGTTCTACCTTGGCATCAAACTCAAGCCAGGGACCCAAATACAGGTTCTACCTTGGAATCAAACTCAAGCCAGGGACCCAAATACAGGTTTTACCTTGGAATCAAACTCAAGCCAGTGACCCCAATATGGGTTCTACCTTGGAATCAAACTCAAGCCAGTGACCCCAATATGGGTTCTACCTTGGAATCAAACTCAAGCCAGTGACCCCTATACAGGTTCTACCTTGGCATCAAACTCAAGCCAGTGACATCCAATACTGGTTCTACCTTGGAATCAAACTCAAGCCAGTGACCCCAATATGGGTTCTACCTTGGAATCAAACTCAAGCCAGTGACATCCAATACTGGTTCTACCTTGGAATCAAACTCAAGCCAGTGACCCCAATACAGGTTCTACTTTGGCATCAAACTCAAGCTAGTGGCCCCAATATGGGTTCTACCTTGGAATCAAGCTTGAAGACAGTGACCCCAATACAGGTTCTGTCAGAGCTTACATTGCAGCCCAACTTAAATAGATCATAATTATGTAAAAAATAATCAGTACGGATTTTCTTTGCTTACTTGTACAGTATGATAACGGTATAGCAGTCATGGACTGATTACATGTAGACAACAGCAAGGTATCTATGTTTTTTCACAACAACAGAGTATAGAATTTGATTAGAAACAGTAAAACAAAGTTAAAAGAATGAATGATGAATGGAATAATACTTTCAGAGAGATTGATCCTGCAGGAGTGCTGGGTAATAGTGATGACACTTCTGGTTTCCAGCTTAATGTCTGTGATTGTGGTACCATGGGGGAGCAGTAAATATCCCTGAATTTCATCAATCACCTCTCTTGGGGGAGTAATCAGTGGTCTTGATTATTTCATTTTACTTACAATTACAGTTGTTACTTCTCTCACTCCAGTTTTCTGTATTGCACCTAGGCTGAAGTATTAGAGCTGTAATGTGATAAATGCATACAATATACCTAGATATATACCTCATTGTTCCACCTACCAGTCTTGCATCTCAATTTGGGTAAATAGCAACTGAATTATGAGTAATTACAGGTGTTATGGGAATGAACCTGTCAGATAACCCTGATTATAAATTATCTAACTGTTTATTAAATTATGATAGAGTTCATGACTGGTGGTTACAGATCAAAAACCTTTCAATAATTGTGTGATGTCTGTCTCCTTTGTACAGGTGAAAATGTGATCGCTTTTACACTGGTGTAATGATATCATATACTTATACCCCCCACCCACTCCCCAGGCCACAGTCTCTGATGACTGGTCTTGACTTTTGTTCTACTTCCATGAACCTCTCACCTTTGAATATGTGGAGAAGTAGTCAGTGTCTTGCAGAGATGATGTGTTAAAAACCTAGCAGATCTCTGGACCAATGATTAAGCTTGTTGACTGCTATTATGTAAATGAAATACTGTTGAAAACAGGGCCAAAACTTCCTACAAACAGTCCCAGATCCTTATATTTAATGACCGATTTCTTAGCACAGGGTTTATTTGTTTCATCCTCTGCTCAATCCCTCAAACATACTTGGAAGTCTGCTGATTGTGGCTCAATTTAAAATAAAGTTACCATTCATACTGATGATTCGTCAAAGTCGGAAATGTTACAAACAACAAAGTCAAATTACTGGTGAGATTTGTTATTTACTGGTGATTGAAATGTAAAAAGTTAAGGCGAGTAAATTGTATGTTCAGTAGAACGATGGCGAGCCAATTTATATTTTATTATATTATTAACATTTTCAAGTACTAAAAGTTACCAACCGATAGACTAGGATTGTAATTATCGATCACTGTTTAATATTGAACTGTTCAACCAATAGTTTGATCTTTTTAATATCGAGAGATTTATGGATGTATCTCTCTTTATTACTTGATTAACTCGGTAAATCATATAAAGATGAGTCTTAAAGTGATAGTGTAGTTATTTTTATTTATTAAGCCTTAATATTGGATTTTATAACTAGTGAGATTGAAGTATAAAATAAATATAAATTAAACGTAACTGTCAATTATATTTATATGGGACAGTTTTTAGCTTGAAATTACTCCTATTTGAGTGGAATATTTTATAGCTTATAGTGATACTGTGAAGAATTTGTTAACATTTGCCTGTATTTATTTGAGCTTGGTTGCAAAAAAGGCTCAGGCATATAAATCACTCTAAAATCTGTTTCCTGGTTAGAACCAGTACCAAGTTACTGTTGAGGACCATTGTGCAGGCCTCAGGTATCAAACATTCGATCTCTGATGTGAGCAGTCGACTCTACTCACAACAATGCCATCCGGCTTGTCAAGCATTGACTGAGTAGAGAACAGTCAGTATTGATTGGGTAGAGTTTATGGGTAGACCAAAGCCTGATCACAACTTACAAGCAAGTCAGTTAAAACAAGACATTAAGAAAGTCAATATTTAAACAGTCCTACCATAAATTAGATTCATAAAATAGTTATGTCAATATTGAGATTTGCTGCTGATAAATGCCATGTCCAACTTCTATTAAGTGTGTTGGTCAAGCAATTAAGGAACACACAGCAATTTTGATAAATTTTTCACTTAAAAAATTATATTTTCACTTGCTGTAAATATAAGAATGAGAATATATCAGTGTGTGGGTGTGTAGACCCGTAATATTGTTTTCAATTTTAGAAAGGGCAATAACTCTGGTAATGGTCGAAAGACATCATATTTTACATAGATATATTAATGGTAATATGTGACAAAAAAATGTTAAAATATCTTATCGCAATGACACAAACAATTCCAGGGTACTGTCAATTGAACATTATTTACTGATATTTCCAGAACTAGTATATTGCCACTATAAAAATAAATCGTTAATACTATATGAAGTTTTAGAAGTCATAGTTTGCAAATTGACATCTTCATATAGTTACGTACATTAATTGGTACAAAGATTGTTTTCATGGATGAACATGAATAATATCAATTTAAGCATTGTGGGGTGTGCTTTTAATTGCTGTGTGTCCCTTTAATATTGAGGGGAACAAGTTATTGCTTTTAATTCATTTTCTCTCCTAGATAACTTCAGAACAAAAATATTGAATAATTGATATTTGGAAATGGTCAACATTTAATATATCATAAAGCGTTACTTTGGTTACTTCAGCTTTTCTCCATTATTTAGTCACTGGTGTGTTATTTAGTCACCTTTGTGTTATTTAGTCACTGGTGTGTTATTTAGTGTATCAGGAGGCATCTGTGTTTACTATCAATCCAGGGGTCATGAGTTCGAATCCCCGCCCGGCAACAGTCTCCGTGATGATTGATATACGACATTGTGTCTCATTATCATTCGTCTCTCACCACTGATTCAAGTGGGAAAGTTAACAGTTACTTGCAGAGATGGTGTGTGCTAGAGTACTGGTTAAACCCAGGAAACAGTGGTTAGGTTAACTGATTGTCTGTTAGCCCTCGATGGCATAAAAATGACGCTCAGTATTCAGTCAGTCAGTCTGTGTTTACTAAACATCTTTATTTCATTTTGATGAAGCATTGACTTTCCAATAAAAGTTATTATTTCCATTCAAGAGACATGTTTGTAGTTTATTTATTAAACTTGGTAGGGAAAATGAGTTTAAATTTCCTGGAGGGAAATAACAAGTAACTGTTTGACAGGATCGTTACTCGACTTTTTTTACAAAAATGAAGGGTGATATTTGAAGGTCGGACAACACATACAAACTAATTATATTGTAATTTTAATGAAAATTGATTAACATGCAGAAAGTATAAGATGTATGGCTATAATTACTGCACCTATGCCCAGACTTATTTCCAATATTGCCAATGTTTGGAGTGGGGAGGGGCGGGTACCAGTTTATTTCCTGACTATCCAAATATTCTACCATACCTTTTTGTTATAGGTGATTTTAACATGTGTAATGATTGTTTTAGGGCAGACTCCACGAGGCAGATAAGGTAAACCTGGCCTGACAGTTATTGTACACTCACTTTTGTTGCTGTCCTATCGTAATACAATTATTGCTTCTTTTTATACAGAATTATACCTCATTATTGGGTTAATGAAGGAATTCTAACACTTACTTTTAATTTTGAAGCACTTTTAGTTGAAGCATTTTTAGTTGTTACTCACCAATTTTATTCTATGATTTTGCATGGTGTTTTATTCTGTATTATTTTGCTAAAACATAACAGAAGATAATTTATGTTTGTTAGGCTGATAATTGTATGTTTATGATTAAAATGTTAATTGTTAATACTGCTATGTTTACAATTAAAACATTAATTGTTAATACTGCTATGTTTACAATTAAAAAGTTAATTGTATATACTGGTAACCGTATGTTTACAATTAAAGATTTAATTGTTAATGCTGGTATGGTTACAATTTAGATGCTATTTACAATTAAAAAGTAAATTGTTTATACTGCTATGTTTACAATTAAAAAATTAATGGTTAATGTATGTTAACAATTAAAACATTAATTGTTGATACTACTATGTTTATAATTAAAAATTTAATTGTTTATACTGGTAACCGTATGTTTACAATTAAAGATTTAATTGTTAATGCTGGTATGGTTACAATTTAGATGCTATTTACAATTAAAAATTTAATTGTTTATACTGGTATGTTTACAATTAAAAATTTAATTGTTAATGTATGTTTGCAATTTAGATGTTATTTACAATTAAAAAGTAAATTGTTAATGCTGGTATGTTTACAATTTAAATGTGATTTACAATTAAAACGTTAATTGTTAATCCTGGTATGTTTACAATTTAAGTTTTATTTGTTATTTACAATTGAAAAGTTAATTGTTTATACTGGTATGTTTACAATTAATAACGAATGGTTAATACTGGTATGTTTGCAGTTAAAAAAAGTTAATTGTTAATACCAGTTTGTTTACCATTAATAATTTTTTAATACTGATACATTTACAATTAAACCTTAAAATCTGCACATTTACAATTAATAATTATTTAGTCTGTATGTTAATTGACAAAAATTCATTATTAAAAAAACAAGAAAAAAGAAAGAAAAGACAATTGTGCAACACTATTTTACAGGCACAGGTATGTGTATATCACAGGGAACCAACAAAATCAGAAATTAGCGAAAAAATAACATACATGCACATAATATTATGTTTAATGTTTGATATGGCTATAAATATTATATATTACGTTTAATGATAATAGAAAAATTGTATTTATCAACTTAGATGTGACAAAATGTGTAAAATTATTTCAAACTTTATACATTACATGATGTATCATACTGCTACCTGTAACTAGAACCCTCAATTTCTAGATGTTGTTCTGTTACCTGTATCTTGTGTCACATTCCAGTAATTTAAAGCTAAAAACATGATCTACTTGATAGTTTAATGCTAGAAAATCAATATGTTTTGTCATCCATTTTGATGTATAATCGGACAAGAAACGTTGACTGTAAATGATGTATTTCTGAAGTAACATCTGGCAACACGACAGGATTGAATGTAATACCAGATCAGACGTGTAAAACCTTAATATTAGGTGATGGTGCGGTGACTTTATTTCTAATCCTATTAAATTTGTTCTTTGTGGCTTCAAAGGTAATTGATGCCGGTGATGGGGATTTTACTTCAACCATTCACCTGCTTATAATCATAAGCATCTCCATGTTTGTCTGGCCAAAGTTTGCCAGTTATTACAAGAAGAACGATGGTTCAAGTCAAATTGATGTGTGTGCATCTTAGACCTTCCGCCATCAGTGAAACTGCTTTGTCACATATAAGGCCATTATGAATTAATTGCTAGATGACCCTTTTTTTTTTAAAAATGGGGAGGGCGGGGAATTTTATTTTATTTATTGGAAATTAGGGGGCGGGCGCGGATGATAATCTTGCAATTAATTTATTATGGCCTAGCATAGTATTTGTTGAAAATAAAATTGAACACCACATAAAATATAAGTTTTGAGTGTTCGAGTATTCCAAGGACTTAAATAAGTTTGAAATTTTCTCTTTAGAGGTTTGAGAAATGATTGCATAAGTTTTGTTATTGTTAGATAAACAAATACTTTATTCATTTCTTTTTATCTTTAATATGCCTTAACAAGTACCTTGGTATGTCTCAGCAAGTACTTCAGTATGCCTCAGCAAATACCTCAGTATGTCTCAGCAAGTACCTCGGTATGTATCAGCAAGTACCTCGGTATGTCTCAGCAAATACCTCGGTATGTCTCAGCAAGTACCTTGGGATGTATCAGCAAGTACCTCGGGATGTATCAGCAAGTACCTCGGTATGCCTCAGCAAGTTCCTCAGTATGTCTCAGCAGAGTGTAAATTATAGTATGTAGTTAATACTTTTTTAATTTTATTTTTCAGCAAATCAAATCTGCAGAACGATATTTAAAGAGGCTAGAGTTTCATCTAGCAAAGGTAAATAACTCCTAAACTTTGCAATTTCTATATTGTATCAAGAGTAACCTCCCTTATACATTGCTTGTTCAATTTGTTATAATAACCTGTTCAAAGCACAATGGTAAACAAAAACATAATATTGCATAATGATTTAGTAATACTGGTGGACTTTTATTGAAACCACTTCTATTTCAAATCTTTGTTCTTTACCATTATTTATAATTTAATAGTATTTAACATTATAATTTTACAAACTACTAAGATGTTTGGATATGAGATTTGCCTTCAATAATCTGTTGTGATTATAAGAAAGTGACTTTAAAGTTGTTTAACTGTAAACCCTGAAGCAATGATAGTCAGAAGGTATTGACCAAAAATGTGTTAACAAGAACGCAATTATATTCAAAGAAACAAATATTTGTACCAACTGCACTGTCTTTATATATAAATTTTATGTGTTATTGAAATTGTTGTGGTTTTAAAGAAATGAATTGTTTGTTTCAGTTGGATGAACTTCATGAATTTTATCTTCTACAACAGCAGCTCCGAGAAGGTTAGTAGTATGCGACAGCTGTCAACACCGGCGACATCATTTTTATAGTCGGAAACACTGAACACTAGCTGCTTCATTTTCTTTTATTGAAGATTCCAAATTTAAATTTTCAATTAAACATGATATTTTTGTCTGGAAATATTTATAATTTCGAGAAGAAAGTTATAAAATTAAAGTCTTCCGTTCTAATCCGTATTTGTATTTTTATTGATTTGTATCTTAAATAATATGTTTAAACCAAAAAATACACAACACATGGTCCTGGCAGTGTATCAAACTTGCAACCTATCAATTCTGGGTCAACAGCTCCACCACAATGCCAGATGCCCAGCAATCTTATGTTTAGGTATCCAACTTTCATTGCCATATAAACATAAAATCTTATATGAGACATTGATATTATTTCAGGTGTGCGCACCATGCACCGTGCGTACGAGACATCTCCGAGCAGCAAGACGACAATGTCTAACGTGAAGTATGGGTATAAAGAGTGTACTCAGACCATGTGTAATATAGAAGCCCAGCTGGAAGTCATGATGGGAACTTTTAATTGCAAATTAAAAGGTACAAAGGATTATTACCAATTTTTAGCTCGCCAGGACTAAGTCCAAGGAGAGCTCTTGCCATGGCCGCAGTGGCGGCGTCGTCTGTAGACACCCAGGTTAAACTTTTGCGTTTAAGTTTAAGATATCTATGCAACCACTCATTGGATGTGAATGAAACTTAGCATGTGTGTTCACCATCATCAATGGAACACATACAGACAAGAACCATAACTTTGGATTGCATTTTGGCACAGTTAATGCCCTTTTTGGACTTAGACACCCAAGGGCAAGCTTTGTCTTTTGACAACTCTTGTTGTTGTTTTTTTAAGAGTCTGTTTGTTGAATATTGCTTATGAACCATTTAAAGAAATGTAAACACCTTATACGAGAAAGTTCACCAGTTACTTGTGGAAGGATGGTTGGTCTGCTCACTCTCTCCAAGGTTTTTCCCCCACCAATAAATCTGATGCCATATATAGCAATAATACTTTAATTAATGATGTAACCCATTTATCTTTCCTGTAACCGTAAACAATTATACAATGAACAAGAAATAAAACCTGTCATGTGTTTAAAGTGGAATTAAAAATTATTTGTTAAAAGATAGATGGATCTTATTATAGCAGGTTAATGATGTTATTTCAGCTAACCTTATTTTATAAATGTAATCAAATTAAGGTGGGGGGTAGTCTAATGGATAGTGTGTTAGCCGCTCATGCCAGAGGTTGTGGGTCCGATCCCCAGCTAGACCTGATGCCTCTTATAAAACAACACTCAGTACTGGTTCTACCCAGGAAGTGGACTCGAGAGCAGTTCATATAAGCTCTGGGCTTTCATCAAAATAAGCTAAAAGAAATTAGTATAAACTATAAACTAAGTTAATTATTTTGTTTAGATCAGTCTTGATTGCACAGATGATAGTAGTACAACAAGGTAAACAACACTATTTCTATTTTAATGAATTTGCCGTGTATTAGGTATGGCTGGATTTGCCCGTCTCTGTCCCGGGGATGTGTTTGAGGTTACAGTTAGGCACGGCACGCAGAAATGGAAAACGAAAGGCAGAATTGAGAAATCTGGTAACCAGAAATGGGAACTTCCAGAGTTCAACTTTAAAGCAGTTGTTGGTGATATTATCAATATTAAGGTACATTTTAAGTTATTCTAGAGTAAAAATGCCTTTGATATTTAATTATGATCAAGAATTAAATATGTTTAACATAGCTAATTGTTAAAAATTTGAAAATTTATAGAATCGGAGAAGCAGAAAAATGTTTATTATCTCCTTTACTCCATACATGGTACCGATGAACTTCTGAATTAATGATTTTTTATATCATCATTTCTAATAACATTATGATTTTATTATTTTTTTTGATAGAGAAGAAATAAGTGCAGGACAAGTTCAGATATTCACTATTTTCAAATTGAATTTTCTTACATTGTTTCCAAAAGTTATCTGCTGCAAGTGTGGGAAAATGCAATATTGTGAAGTAAAAAGGGGAAAAATAATTATATGTTTTTGTTGATATATATAATTATTGCAATAGAAGAACTGTAGTTGATTATCAGTTTAGTTGATTATTGGTTTATACCGGTCAGTTATTCTCATGTTATTCACCCTTTTACAGGGTGTGGAGGTCCGTGCATTCAAATCTATATTGCTTGGTCAGAAGAGCTGTGAAACGAAAGACCTATTTTCTGCCAACCCCCAGTTAATGACTGTCAGCATTAATGTTAATGGGTCATTGAAGCTTAGCATCGTTGTCACATGGAAGTAAGTGTAATCTTTTATATTATGTCCATCTATGTCATCTCTTGTCTTCCTTAAAACATTCCAATAAAGACAGACCCAGTTATATTATAATATTATGTTATTTTGTTTTCATACTGTAATTTGTGCCTAGAATCTTTTCTCCATTTGGCATCATAACCTTTTTGTTTTTATTTAATCTTAGTTAAAAATCTAGAGCTAATGTTTTTATTTTTGTCTACAGTCCATTAGATGGTGTTGACGACAATGTGACATTTGTGGAGACGCCATTGAGGTCACAGTCAACTCCCCGCCGAAGACCTGTTTCTGTTATAGCTCTAAATGGCCAATATGTAAGTCATGATGTAGTTTAGATTACCCATCTTACTTTTTTTTTATCATTACAAAAGTATAAAATATCGATTGTAATGTTTGATTTAGCATTTCTTCTATATACTTATAGTTAATAATAATTTTATTTATGTGTTTCCATGATGATATTGCTCAGTTTTCAATATTTTGTTTATTTATTTATTTCAATGATGATATTGGTCAGTTTTCAATATTTTGTTTATTTATTTTAATGATAATATTGGTCAGTTTTCAATATTTTGTATATGTGTTTCAAGGGTGATATTGGTCAGTTTTCAATATTTTGTTTATTTGTTTCCAGGGTGATATTGGT
Source organism: Panopea generosa (assembly GCA_029582155.1). NCBI lineage: Eukaryota > Metazoa > Mollusca > Bivalvia > Adapedonta > Hiatellidae > Panopea > Panopea generosa. Next base: position 51,597,326 of record CM055902.1, read on the forward strand.
CATTTTTCAATATTTTGTTTATTTGTTTCCAGGGTGATATTGGTCAGTTTTAAATATTTTGTTGTGTTTCCAGGCTGACATTGATGAGTTTTCATTATTTTGTTTATTTGTTTCCAGGGTGATATTGATCAGATTTCAATATTTTGTTCATGTGTTTCCAGGGTGATGGCCAGTTTCCTCAAGAGAGGAGATATTCCAACCCCACAGTGCCACAAACAAAGGATGATAACTTTATATTGCGTACAAATATGCCCAACCCCCACCTTTCAAACAATGTGTCCTCGTACCATGGCTTGGACAGCCCACATGTGAATTCACGGCTCAGCGAACATTTACCTGCAGCTTACCAGCACGCACAAACTGGACCCTTACATTCACAATCTTACGGGCACATGCAAGCTGGTTTCCATTCTAGTCCAATGTTATTAGGAGATAGTGACTCTAGCATTAGTAGAGAAAGAAATGTACCCAACCCACAATCAAATCAAAGTAGTGTATACTCTAGTTCCTTACCTCCGATGTCAAGTCATTTACATTTTCCGGGATTTTCACCCACGAGTAATGGCAGTGCACGGGACAGTAATGGTAGTGCAGGAGACCATGAGGATACTGGTGTGTTAAATATAGAGGATGTGTTACATAACTTGACTTCTTCGCTTGAGGATTATCACGGCCAGTATACCGAACTTCAGCGGTTGGAGGAGCTCACCAAACTTGCACAAAAGTATATTCGAGTAAGTTGCACTTAGTGTTATGAGAAAGTAATTTTTAGGGTTGGAGTAAGCCATATTCTTAATGAAAACGTCAATCAAATTTTGATTTTAATTTAAAAAATATAAATATTGTTTGAAACTTAAAATGCTACAAGAATGCCAGTAATGAGTCATTTAGTCAACTTTCAGATGTTTAAAAGTACACACAAGTGCACACAAGAGTACACAAGTACACACAAGTGCAAACAAGTACACACAAATGTACACAAGTACACACAAGTGCAAACAAGTACACACAAGACCAACTTCCAGAATGTCACAACATTTTATTTTCCATAAAAATGTGGAGGGGCATTTATTAGAGGGGGAGCATTTTTAGAGGATATAATTATGGTATACAACTTGTATCAAAGTTGGGAGTTAATCATTTTCTTTATTGTTTAATCATTGTTAAAAAAGGTACGCCATTCCTTAGTAAGAATATATTTACAGAACTGGCCCAGAAATATTCAGTGATTTATGGGCAAGTAGTTATTTGTTATAAGTAAGTCTCTTATTTTACAATTATTTTAATATGAAATATGAAAATCACTATTTCCTTCATTGGAACTAGTATATGTACATATATTGCAAGGGTTAAGAAATGCCAGGTGAATTTCAGAGTCATATTATCGGAAGAATGTTTATGGTAGGTATTTTATAAATGGTTTTGTCAACAATAGTCATATACAAAATCATAAATGAAATACCTTTACATGCCTATTCTAAAACTCAATATTGCTTACAATGGTTTGTTTATGTGGGTCTGAAATTCAACTGGCATTTATCCTTTCAGTATTTATTTTTGCACTTTTTCAAACCTTTAGAACAGGATGTTCAACTTTTTGCACTCTTGGTGTTCTGTGCATTTTAAGTGTGCTCAGCAATATGAAAATCAATGAAGTCAATTTGTAGGAGTTCATGAGCAACTTGTATTCATCACATACTTTTCCACTTCACAGAAACAGTTCAGAAACAGTTCGCGGTCTTCCAGTATCAGCGTGTCTATAGAAAGTGCTCTTGAAGCTTTCGATTTTCTGGACACAGAAGATGCAATGGACGAGCCTCAGTCACCTACAGAGTAAGTGTTTGTCTTCTGTTTTGTCCTGTAAGACACCTTGGTTAGGATTATTTGCTCTACAAATTATACCGATTATAACCTTATTCTCTGAAATACAAGCTCATATAAACTTCCAAGGGAAAAACAGGTATTTATCTTAGAAAAAAATATTTCTGTTTTAACCCTTTACTTCCTTTGGACATCTCTAATATTGAAAGCATTAATTCACCACGTATCAGCTATGGGTGAATTATGTTTATATTAACTGACAGAGTGGAAAACAGTGCAGGAAGTGTTCAGATTGCTCGTTATGAGCAATCTGAACTCTTCCTGCACTGTTTTCAAAAGCCTTCTGTGATTGATGCAGGGAAAACGCGTATCTATGAAGTAAAGGGTTAAAAGAAATATCTGGTTTATTTTATTGTATTATATTTATTTAATATTCACTTGTTATTTTAGTATGTTCATGTCTATTTCTTGTTTTCCACATATTTACTTATTCCTTTGTTTTATATATAATAATGTTAAGAAAGTCTTTGTAAACTCATTTTGTCTTACCCATTGTATTTTACTTTTTTATTTCAAGGATAACTGGTTTTGACACTTTATCTGTATATGTATTTCTTGAAACTGGTTCTGCGCAGAAAAAAACATGTTTAAATTTTTGTTTTTTAAAGCTTAAACTCAAGTCTCAAAATATTTTTTAAAATGTATTTCTTTCAGTCTTTTTAAACAAGGAATTATATAGAGAAGGAAAAGCTACTGATTGAGATTTTGTGAATGCTCGCATATTCACGCAAAATCTCACAATATCTCCTTTTTAATTATCTTCACTTCCATTCATCTCAGGAACACAAATCAAAATTCTTACACTGCAGAATGAAATTGTCATCAAAACAATACCATTCCAAGAAATTTGTTGAAGTACTCGTGATTACAAAATGTGTAAACTGCAGCTGAAATACTAACAAATTACGATAAATTTTCCTTAAAACTTCTACCTTTAATTCAAGAGCATTTTGCATGATTGAAACATGTTTAAACATCTAAGATTACATACAACTTCCAGTTTATGTACAAGAAATCGGTTGCCTGTGAATTATGAATGCTTAATATGCAAATTATGAATCCTTTGTGTGCTGTGTAATCAACATATAGTCAGGAGATGCAAGTTTCCTATCCTTCTATACAAGTCCTTGATTTAAACTATGACATGATCAATCGTACATTTGGTGAAGTCTCTTTAAATATACTATCATTATAATCAGACAGTATTATGTGCATTGGCTATCTATGTGCTGATGTGCAGAAAAGTTTATTTAATAGTATCTTCTGTGAGCGTGTGTTATCTATTATTCCCCTTGTAACCATGACAACCTACCCACTATCCCATACAGCAACACCAAGAGTAGTTTTGACGATATGTTATGCAGCCCAGAATCTACCGCCAAGACGGCAGACTCCGGTATCGAGAGTTTGGCCCAGCGTCTGAGTGAGGACACACAGCTGGGATCCAGCCTGGGTTCCAGCCCCGTACCACCATCAACAGGAAATGAGGAGGTTGATCAGTGCCTGGTGTATCACTTTATATATTGTGAGAGACTGCTGGAGGTACGTGGAGAGTGTCAAATATGATTGTTGGGATTTTTTAATGGCTGTGTTCTTTTTCCCAAAATATCTGATGGCTAAAGTCATTTTCACTGCATGCTTACATATTTATCTTTACAATGTATAGTATTAATTTGTCTATGGGTATAACCAATTTTATATTAACTCATCTTTTCGTCAATTTGTCTATTTGTATTGCAATTTTTTGGATGCTCTGTGGAAGACGTCATCTCAAGATCATTTCCCTCTCAGCGCCCAGATAGATCAAAAACCATGTTGTGACAAAATTATCATTTACTTGTAGAGATGGGGTGTGCTCGAGTACTGGTTAATCTTTCAGGATCCCAGGAAACAATGGTTAGGTTAACTGATCGTCTGTTAGCCCTCGATGGCGCTTAGAATGATATTCCAGTTGTATCGACAGTTAACAACTATATATGGTAAATGTACTATATTGACCGATGAAATTGTAGAATTTTTCAATGCACTATAATTGTTTGGTCTGGGTTAATGGGGTAACATGGTAACAATAATTACTATTTATATAACACCTTATAATGTATATTTTTGCAGAACTTGGGTGCCTTCGGACCATTGAAATGTCGTGAGATTTATGCTCTTGATAAAATACAGAAGCAAACGACCATTGTTGATTCGCTTTTGAAACTTGCAAAATCTGGTGCACAAGTGGATCTTCATTCTGGTAAGTTTGACCTGAAATCTGGCGAATAGCATTTGTAGAACTTTGGACATTTAGTTTGTAGCACGTCTGAGCGATCCAGGGGTCATGAGTTCAAATCTCTGGCCAGTCACAATCTCCGTAATGATTGATATATGACATTGCATCCTGTTGACCACTTATTCAAATGGGAAAGTTATAACTTACTTTCGGAGATGGGTGTGCTAGATTACTGCAAGCTAATCTTCACAGACCCCATGAAAGAGTAAGTTAACTGATCGTCTCTTAATTCTCAATGGCATTAAAAGGACGCTAAATATTCAAACGAACAAAGCATTCATGTAAAATGAGATGTTAGACTTACAGTCAAATAAATGCAACAAGGAATCTTGATAACTATATCACTTACCTATCACCACTTAGGTCATTGGTTCCAGTCCTGCTTGCTGCAACAATTTATGTGAGACTGTTTGCCAGTTACTTGTGGAAGGACGGCATTTCTACTCAGATTCATTCTGATATCTCCCTGTACCAATAAAACTGGATATGCCATATAAAACATGAAATGTGTTAAAATGGTGCAAAACCTCATTAAAAAAAGTGTTGATTATGTCATATGTTGACTTACAATTTGGGTGTTGTTTTTTGTTGTTAGTCATTAGAACCATATTTGTCAATTGTTTACCAAACTATTTATCCATGTATGTTCAAGTATTGTATTTATGTATATATTGAAGCTTCAAGTTATATTATTGTATCCATATATGATTGAAGTTATATGATGTTGAAATGTATATGTTTACTGTTTTACAGTAATGTCATCTATATGTGATGATAAGGGCCTGCGGGAATTCTGGGTAAAGTGTACAGACCAGAACACCTTGTATATTCAGCCAGACCGGCTACTGTCCATGTTGGAACAGAAGTTTGCCACTGTGATATTGGAGAGATACATGATTGATCCTACTACCGGTAATCTTGCTTCTTTAGTTTTAATACATCTATGGTATTCCATAGCTGAGTACTCCAAGGCCCCATCTCAATGTCACATACATCCCACTTACCTCTCACCACTGAGGTCTTGGGTTTGCCACTGTGATATTGGAGAGATACATGATTGATCCTACTACCGGTAATCTTGCTTCTTTAGTTTTAATACATCTATGGTATTCCATAGCTGAGTACTCCAAGGCCCCATCTCAATGTCACATACATCCCACTTACCTCTCACCACTGAGGTCTTGGGGTTTAGGCTCTGTGTAATGCGAAAAAGTTTACCAGTTATTTGGTGAAGGAAGCTGGTTCTACTTAAGGATTAAAAGTCAAGCTTTTAGTTTTCATCTGTGATGAAAAACATCAGGTCAGTTTAATGTTCATGAAGTCTGAAGGGCTTCTCTGCAACATTAAACTGGCCTAATGTTTTCATCACCTGATGAAAACTGAAAATTGGGCTCTTGATCCTTAAATTCTAACTATTTTAGATAAAACTGTTGCATTATTTTTGCTATTTTGAAAATCATATTATATGCATAAAACTGCAAAGCTTATGTCATAAATATAATGGCGACATTGTCAACATACTGAATTAGTGTATCATTTGTATGGCAACTTATGGCAAACGTCTGGTGAACCTAACAGCAACATGTCTCACCAACAAAACAAAATCGTGCAACCTATGAAATGCAAACTGGTCCTTTTTTTTTTAGCTCCGCCTAGCTCCAAATGGTTTTTATTTGGGAAATGAAATGCAGTTAATCTATATAGTTCATTGAGGCTAATTGCAGTAAAAATGTAAATATTATGATTTTAAGGTCTTCATATATCAACGAAACTATATACCTTATGTAACTTTTTAAAAAGGTGTTAAATGTCTTTGAAAAAAAAATACAAAAACGAATCTGTCTTAAAAACAAGGAAAGAAACAATCTGATACATTCAAACAAAAAAAGTAAATCATAATCAAATTTGATAGTAATTTCAGAAAATTGTATGTTTGTATAGTTATGAAGTAAATATTTTGTCATGAATTCTGGCTTAGAAATCGGGACTGTAAACTTGGGTGTGTCCTTTATATAGGAATATGGCATTCCAATTGGAACAAGAATTAATTTATTATTGTACAAAAATTAAAATTGATAATAACGAGCGTAAGAAACAGTGGTGAAATTATAAAATATAATTATAAGTGCTTGACCGGATGATTTTTGTTTGGTTTCAGTTTGTCAGCATGTGATAACCCGAGTACTGGACATTCCAGACTATGAGGCTGAAAAGGGCCGAAGCACGTTTGTGATGACCTTACATCAGTTCATGAACTACTTCATTGACGAAGGAGGACTACACCATGTGGAAGAAGTCGCCAAAGAAAGTAAGTCATCCCGATAAGGCACTTTAACTTAGCCATTCCTTGTCTGGACCAGTCTTGTTTTGTTCTCTCGTGATCTTTGGTTGAATACTGGTTAGCCATCACTCAGTAAAGTACTACCACAGTTTCTCTGATACTATGGCATGACTTTGCTTCTCTGCATTAGGTGGGCAAATTAAGCCACCATGACCTGGTTTACCAGACTTCCATTTGACAAATTCTGTACTTCACTACTTCAAGACTTACATCTTAGGAAAGCACCTGGATGAATGGTTACACTACAACTGTGTACAGTTTATCACATGATTATAGAACAATGAAGTAACCAGTCAAATACATTGAAGTTGGTGAAAGCATTGTCTGTTCATTAGTTTTAATATATTTCAGTGATATGGAGTCAACTGCATTGCCATGTTGTTACTTTATGTCCAAACAACATTTAGTGTCTTGAGACCTTTTTCTATCATCTTGAGCTATGCTATATTTGGTCATCTGGGGTCAAGTCATATCAGGCACTTCTTCAAGATCATTTACATCTCACCACTAAGGTCAGTGGTTTGAAAATGGCATTAAACCCAAATTTAAAGTATGTTCTGTTGCAAATACACTAGTAATCATAAAAAATAACAAATCTACTTTTTACAAAGTTGATAACTATTATGTTGTTAAATATTTACAGTGAAGCTGGTAGAGAAATTGACATCTGGTAATCCAGACATCGTGATCAAGGCCATTCTGACCCTCCGTGACACATTGCCATCTGCTCCGTGTCTTAAAGTCATTGGTATGCTTCTGGTCACCATGGATAGAGAAGTGGAACAATGTACAAGTGAGTACTAGCCGCCTTGATCCAATCTCATGCTATTTTAACAGATATAATTCTTATGTCTTGGACTGATTGTAAATAATCACTCAAATAATTCTTAACAGGACATAGATCAACGTTGAAATTTATTGTTATTCATGTTTATATGTAATACGTATCAAATCATTGTTTACATTAACATATATGTATGTAGATATTGATATCCAAGTATAATGTGTATTACTGTTCTGTAAATCTAGTGGCATCACTCCAGTTGAAGAGTTATGCCCCTTTCTAATTTCAAATTAAAATTAACGGTCTGCACACACATACTGGGGTATTCTTATTTCATACTGTGAAATCATTTATATTTGGTGGGATTGATTTTCATTGTTTTTAGTTCAAAGACATATATGGGGGACATAATTTTGTTGGGGGATCTCCGTGGCTAAGTGGTATAAGGCGCCATATCCCAAGATCACTTACCTCATTGCAAAGGTTGTAGGTTCAAGGCCTGCTTGCTCTAAAGACTTTGTGAAAAAGTTTGTCAGTTACTAGTGGATGGATGGTGGTTCTACTCACATTCACTCTTAAGTGCTCTTCCAACAAAACTGGATATGCCATAAATTATATTCTGAAGTTAAACTTGATTTATTTTCTTCGGTCAGTTTCGTACCTGAACTTGATACAGAAGAAACAGGAGCATAGAGACCAAGCAATGGTTGTGTTTGTTGAGGGACTCGAAGATCGGACGCCAGAGATCCGCTGTGGGGCATGTGCTGCCCTCGGCATACTAGAGGTGAGTCACTCGGCTTGTTGTTCTTTGCTTCTTTGTGTCACTTAATGTTGAAGTGAAAAACACTTGTTCTTAAAGATTAAATTTAATTACCATGGTTTATATCTAAATATAAAAATATCAAATGCATCATACATTTGATGACATTCGAAGCAGATAAAATTTACATTTTGAGCTATTTGGCATTTTTTACAGATGAGTATTAAATAAATCAGGAAAATTGTGTTCAAATGCTTTCTTGTAATTTCAACAATATTCACTGCCACAAAACACATTTGCCTGTGAAAATTTCTTTTGTACTAAGATCTTTGATTTTCATAGCATCTTTCTTTATATCTAACACACGGCGATGTTGTTAAATATAACATGTATTGTTTTACGATTACCGTAATTACTTTTGATTGACTCTAACTGACTGGGAAAAATATGAAATCCTTACTGCTATTTGACATTGTACATGTAACATCTAACCATGACCTTCGTAATGATATAATTATTTTTCTACACTGGTTTTAATTGATGGTTCACTGAACGGTGTTGTATTTGATCACTTGTCACTCACCCTATTATTGTTGTACCAGGCGTCCGAGAGTATAGACCAGCTGGTGTACCTGTGGCAGTCTGACAGTGCCCAACAAGTGCAGAAAAAGGCCAAGGATGCTCTTCTGTCGCTAGGTAAGGATTGTGTCTTACACCAATAGCTGTTATCACATTATTTTCAATGTTGATACACGCACATTTAAAATAATGTTCAAAGAATGATATGGACCCGTCCTCAGTAGATATCATAACAATGTTGTATATTTCACAATATGTGTACTAAGGCTTCAATCTGCAGTTTCTAATTCTAATTCAAATATTTACAAATTGGCCTGTCACGTTTCACCAAGGCAATAATAATTGTTTCTCAATGTTAGATGCGTCAAAGTGAATCACATAAAAAGGGTATATAATATTTTATTTCCTGTGAGATATACTATAGCTGTATTTACAACAGGCATTGCTAAATGTGATGTAATATCACTCAACCACAGGTGCTTTTGTTGTTATGTCTCGCTAGGCCGCAATTAAATAATGCTTGTTTTCGTCAGATCCTTGATTTCAAAATTGGGTATTTGAGTTGGATTTTTTAATAATATATGTATAATTAAATCTTGATTCAAGATTAAACATCATTATTTTATTATATACATATGTAGGATATATATGTTTTCTGGTTTACCTATTGTTAGAAGTTTTGTGTACATTCTGTATAAACACATCAATAAAAGCCAGAAATATGGTTTTTAATAAGTTTAACGTAATGGTTTAAATGTGTCAACATTTTCTACATGAAAATTATATCAAATGAAGGAATGGAGTCAAATTAAATTAGGATAATATATTGGATAAGTGCCAAGATACCTCTCTCATCCTCATCTTTCTCTCTCTCCTTTCACAATTTCCTGTCAGATCTGTATATTATATATCCTCTTCACATAACAAGGAAACGATATCAGAACTGCAAGATTCTTATTTGAAGAGGTAGAGTGTACATTGCCTCCAATATTGACAGAGTTAGTTCCCTTGGTGTATTTAGGCAGAACCCTCCCAGTAATGTTTATAATGTTTTATTAGTTTGCATTCATTTTGATTTAAAATTAATACTTGCAGGTGATGAGGGAAGGAAAGCTTTCGAGGAAGCACAGTTGTCAAAGCACGGTTTCCAAGGTTTGCAAGTTCATAAGTGATCTACAAGAGGTCGCCAATGGTACCATTCCTAGCATGCAACATTGATTTGTATTTATATTAGATGTTGCAGTTAATATATATCTACAGACAGACATGGCCAGTGAATCTACAACTATAAATACAGGTTTAACTCAATTTACATCTGCAGATAGATGGGCCAGGAAATTTGCATCTAGTGAATCTACAACTATACATAGGTGGACCAGTGAGTCTACAACTATAAATAGTGAATCTGCATCTATAAATATAGAGCCAGTGAGTCTACAACTATAAATAGATGTGCCAATGAATTTGCATCTATAAATAGATGGGCCAGTGAATTTGCATCTATGAAAAGTGAATCTGGATCTATAAATAGATGGGCCCGTGAATCTGCAACTATAAATAGATGAACCAGTGAATCTACAACTATAAATAGATGGGCCAGTGAATCTGCAACTATAAATAGATGAACCAGTGAGTCTACAACTATAAATAGATGAGCCAGTGAATTTGCTTCTATAAATAGATGGGCCAGTGAATTTGCTTCTATAAATAGATGGGCCCATGAATCTGCAACTATAAATAGATGAACCAGTGAGTCTGCAACTATAAATAGATAGGCCAGTGAGTCTACAACTATAAATAGATGAGCCAGTGAATTTGCTTCTATAAATAGATGTGCAAGTGAATTATAATTCATAAATTGACAAACAAGTGAAACTACTTGAAATTTATAAATCATATATGTTAGTGTATTCAAATTCATGAAACATTTTCCAATGTTTGAAATTATATCAATAAATTGAAGTGCAAACAATTCTGTAATGATGAATAGATGTTCAAGTGAATTTTCATAAAAAAATAATTGTGTTTATGAATTTTCATCTATAAATTGATAAACCTGTGAATTTTCATCTAAATAGATGTGCCTGTGAATAAAACATAGTGATAAAGGATACAGTTGGACAAAATAAAGTTACATTTTACGCATTGTTGACAATAATGAGAGATTGGCAAAGCATAAATAACCAATTTCACACAACGCTCGTGTTGAAATATGTTCAGCTACACATATTATAAAAATAATCAAAAGTTTATAATATTCCAAATGTATAAAAAGGGATGCTTGGATAATGTTTGATAAGTCGCACCTTTCCCGGTATGTAAGCAAAGGAAACGTGCAATTTCAAAAGTTTTAGTGTCATTTTGAAATGTTATACTGTCATTTTGAAATGTAATGCTGTCATTTAGAAACATTATACTGTTATTTTGACTTTCTAGTCAAAGCTTTTATTCTGTATTTTAAGTTTTGTAGACTGATTAACTTCAAATATAAAACAAAATCTATTCATTGCTGTCATAAGTATGGTAATTCTATTATTGTTAACCAATTTAATTGTACTAAAAGATCATATGGTCTGTGACTCTTGAGGACATGATTTGTGATTCTAGATCACATTATCTGTGATTCTGAAGTACATTATTTGTGATTCTGAAGTACATTATTTGTAATTATAGATCACTTGATCTGTGATTCTGAAGTACATTATTTGTGATTCTAGATCACTTGATCTGTGATTCTGAAGTTCATTATTTGTGATTCTGAAGTACATTATTTGTAATTCTAGATCACTTGATCTGTCATTCTGAAGTACATTATTTGTGATTCTAGATCACTTGATCTGTGATTCTGAAGTACATTATTTGTGATTCTGAAGTACATTATTTGTAATTCTAGATCACTTGATCTGTGATTTTGAAGTACATTATTTGTGATTCTAGATCACTTGATCTGTGATTCTGAAATACACTATTTGTGATTCTAGATCACTTGATATGTGATTTTGAAGTACATTATTTGTAATTCTAGATCACATGATCTGTGATTCTGAAGTACATTATTTGTGATTCTAGATCACTTGATCTGTGATTCTGAAGTACATTATTTGTGATTCTAGATCACTTGATCTGTGAATTTTGTGTACCCACCTGGCCAGCCTCCGTGATGATTGATATATGATATTGTTTCTCATTGTCATTTGTCTCTCATCACTGATTCAAGTTGGAAAGGTAATAGTTACTGTGGAGAAGGGTATGCTCGAGTATCATTTAACCATCTGGGATCCCCAGAAAGAGTTGTTAGACTAAGCAAATCATCTATTAACTGTTGATGGCACAAATGATGCTAAATATTCAAACAAATATATTTTATCATACCAGAAATGTGCGAAAAAGGATTATTTACCACATTTTTGCCAATTTCTAAGATAGAACAGAAATTAAATGTCTACATTTATTCTGGGTTTGTTTTGTTTTTAATGTTACAGTTAAGCATGTAGATATTAAAGAATAGAAACAGTAAAGTACAACTTTATCAAAATTGCCATGTGTCCCGTTAAATTCCTTTTGATACAATATACTTGTATACAAATAACTTATAATTAGTTAGGGTATGTGCCATAGATCTTCTGTTTTTTAGAAAACGGAGAATGTTTTGTCAGAAACTGAACATGAATAATTAGAAGTTCTCATAACTTTTATTAAATTTGCCATTAAAAACTAATTTATGCGTAGTGAATATTTAAGTATGAAGAGGTTATGTTTGTATTTATGCTCACATAGCATCATACTGCGGATAATGTGCATCTAATAGCTATAAAAAAAAATTTTTTTTTAATTTATTTTGCATCATTCATTTTAAGTGCTGTTTAGTCTTTTGTGTGATTTTGAGTCAAGGTTTAAAAAAAAAAGCTGTTTTCATTTCAGTGTGAATTATAAGGTAAGATGAACTAATAGAAAAATTATCATTGAAATTGTTTGGCTTAAAGTTCACCAAGGGTGTGTTCAAGGACATTACAGACTTGGTGAAAGTATGAAAGCATTTATTTTATTTTTATTTTAGCCTACCTTTATAAAGTTCAAAAACATACAATGTTTTTAAGATGTGTTCATTTGACGACAGCTTTGTTTTACAGTATAAGAAGTGTTCACTTGATGACAGCTTTGTTTTACTGTATAAGAAGTGTTCACTTGATGACAGCTTTGTTTTACAGCACAAGAAGTGTTCATTTGTTGACAGCTTTGTTTTACAGTACAAGAGTGTTCACTTTATGACAGCTTTGTTTTACTGTATAAGAAGTGTTCGCTTGATGACAGCTTTGTTTTACTGTATAAGAAGTGTTCACTTGATGACAGCTTTGTTTTACAGTATAAGATATGTTCGCTTGATGACAGCTTTGTTTTACTGTAAAAGAAGTGTTCACTTAATGACAGCTTTGTTTTACTGTAAAAGAAGTGTTCACTTAATGACAGCTTTGTTTTACAGTACAAGAGTGTTCAATTTATATCAGCTTTGTTTTACTGTATAAGAAGTGATCACTTGATGACATTTTTGTTTTACAGTATAAGATGTGTTCACTTGATGACAGCTTTGTTTTATTGTATAAAATGTGGTCATTTGATAACAGTTTTATTTTACCGTATAAGATGTGTTCACTTGATGACAGCTTTGTTTTACAGTATATGAAGTGTTCACTTGATGACAGCTTTGTTTTGCTGTATAAAATGTTTTCACTTGATGACAGCTTTGTTTTACTGTATAAGAAGTGTTCACTTGATGACAGCTTTGTTTTGCAGTACTATCAGTGTTCACTTGATGACAGCTTTGTTTTACAGTATAAGAAAAGTTCATGTGACAGTTTTGTTTTACAGTATATGAAGTGTTCACTTGATGAAAGCTTTGTTTTACTTCATAAGATTTGTTCATTTGATGACAGCTTTGTTATACAGTAAAAGATCTGTTCACTTGATGACAGCTTTGTTTTACTGTATAAGAAGTGTTCATTCGATGTTAGCTTTGTTTTACTGTATAAGAAGTGTTCGTTTGATGACAGCTCTGTTTTACAGTATAAGATGTGTTCACTTGATGACAACTTTGTTTTACAGTATAAGAAGTGTTCACTTGATGACAGCTTTGTTTCACAGTATAGGAAATGTTCACTTGATGACAGCTTTATTTTACTGTATAAGAAGTGTTCACTTGGTGACAGCTTTGTTTTACAGTATAAGAAGTGTTCACTTGATGACAACTTTGTTTTACAGTACAAGAAGTGTTCACTTGATGACAGCTTTGTTTTACAGTACAAGAAGTGTTCACTTGGTGACAGCTTTGTTTTACAGTATAAGAAGTGTTCACTTTATGACAGCTTTGTTTTACAGTACAAGAAGTGTTCACTTGGTGACAGCTTTGTTTTACTGTACAAGAAGTGTTCACTTGATGACAGCTTTGTTTTACAGTACAAGAAGTGTTCACTTGGTGACAGCTTTGTTTTACAGTATAAGAAGTGTTCACTTGATGACAGCTTTGTTTTACTGTACAAGAAGTGTTCACTTGGGGACAGCTTTGTTTTACTGTACAAGAAGTGTTCACTTGATGACAGCTTTGTTTTACAGTACAATAAGTGTTCACTTGTTGACAGCTTTGTTTTACAGTACAAGAAGTGTTCACTTGGTGACAGCTTTGTTTTACAGTATAAGAAGTGTTCACTTGATGACAGCTTTGTTTTACTGTATAATAAGTGTTCACTTGGTGACAGCTTTGTTTTACAGTACAATAAGTGTTCATTTGGTGACAGCTTTGTTTTACTGTATAAGAAGTGTTCACTTGAATTGATGAACTAATGATTTTTTAATTTTACATGCGAGTAAAGATGATCAGAAAATAAAACCCAAGTTGATCAGTATCTCCATGTTTGAGGTAAAAAAATTAGTACAGGTAAATATTAATTTTGTTTTTCTTATATTCCAATTTTATTGTGATAAGATAAGATTAAACCCTTTTGGGTTTGTATTATTAAATGAATATAAATGCTTTTCATCTAAGAACAATTTGTGTATTTTGAAAATTGATTGATCAAAAACTGATATGAAAACTTTGGTGATTAAAATGTAATTTTGTTAGAACTAGTCTTGATGTGGTGCTAACTATTTACTATGTTAAAATCACGACAGTTGATTAACTTTCTTTGCTCTGTGTAATGGGATTTTTTCTTTACTATAACTGCAAGCATATCAAATGTATTTTACAAAATAATTCTTACCAAATTTATCATGTCCTTGTTGCAATATATGACCCAATTAAGCAATGTTTCAGTGCTTTGGTGCTGTCAAGCATAGGATCACTATAGATCTTGTGCCATGGATCCTACATTGTGTGGCTTTAACCTACAGTACTTACTGAAATGGTGTGAAGGTTCTAGGGTCACTTGCATATTCATCCATAAGACGTGTTACAATCTGTTTGTCTTCTTTGTTATAAGATGAGAGTGAGCTTGGAGTGTTCCTTGCTTTTGGTATTGTATTAAGATCAACCTTTTTGTGAAGATAGGCCATAACACCCCCACCAGGTCCCTCCTGAGTTCATCAATCGGTCAATCACATTCCGTTTTGGATATAGAATTCAAAATATTTAGTTTGGATTAATTCACCTTTAAGACACCATGTTTCACTTTAGTGAATTACAAAATTAATATATGGTTATGCTGTGTTAGTTTTGAAAAGTTTAGGGAAATCCCCTTGTATTTTACAATCTAAAAATAGAATTGAAAATCTATCCCCAGACTTGGACACAAACATTTATTATTGTATGGTTTGTATAAAAATCCAATAAAAGCTGCGACACAGTCAATAGTCTTGAAATATAATAGAATTGTATACGAGGGATTTTATATGATACTTAGTTAAAATAATGTAATAAAATTTGACACAAATATATATTTATGAGGTGAATGAGATTTACGTTTGCTCTGTGATGTATTGAGTAACTTTACATATAATCTACCTTGAATAATTACTTTTTATAAACCTTTGCAATGGAAGTTTGAGAGACACTGTGTCTGTTGGTCAGTTAGTGTTTCAGGAATTTTGGAGCACACTACTTCCACAGTTTGCAGGTGATTAAAACTATGCATACATGGTCAACATTGAGTTTAGATGTATGTAACACAAGAGCTGCTGACTTAATTTAGAGTTATTGCCCTTGCAATTTAGAGTTATTGCCCTTGAAATTTAGAGTTATTGCCCTTGCACTTAATTCTTTCACAGCTTTCAGGTGATTTGAAATTCGGTATACATGATCAATTTCAACAATATCAAATATAGATGTGCAAGTAAGAGTTACAAAATCACACCAATTTTGTAACTCTGACTTGCACTTTGTTGAATTTACCATATTGCAATTTTTGTGGCGTGAACTACTTTCATTTCAGGCGTTTGACTTGAGATTTGTAAACCATATTAACATCACGTGTAGATATGCATGTCACATGTTTTTATTTTACCTACAAACTGTGGAGGTATTAAAAATGTCTTGCCTAAAAATAAATTTGCTTACTCTATCTTCACCACTAAAAAAAATTATGTCTACAGTAATTTTTCCCCTGAAAAAATGTTTACAAATATAGAGAGAGGGAGCTTTGGAGAAAAGGATGTAACTTTATCATGTTGATTTGTTGACAGTAAATGCTAATTTCATCACATAATGTTTTCTTAAATGCTAATATTCATGGTCATTTACATGGATCCAAGTAATACAGTGTCAACCAAGGCCACCACACATAATGGAGATTTTCATCTTGGGGGTCCAAATATTGTCAATATGCATTGTAGATGATGATGAATATCACACAAGGAAGAAAATACTGGATCATAGAAATGTTAAACTTAAGGCAATTGATAAATATGCGAGATAAAATTGTAATTGTTCATTATTGGTGCAAGTACTCCACTAATTACATTTTAAATTTTCCATTGAATGACTTATTATTACTTATTGTAATTGTTCATTATTGGTGCAAGTACTCCACTAAATACATTTTAAATTTTCCATTGAATGACTTATTATTACTTATTGTAATTGTTCATTATTGGTGCAAGTACTCCACTAAATACATTTTAAATTTTCCATTGAATGACTTATTATTACTTATTATATATTATTTATACATTGATATTTAAATGCTCATTTTGGCTTTCCTGTTATTGCAATTTCTGTTATAATATTTTTATGCCCCCCCCCCCCCCCCCCCCCCCCCCCCTTTTCCACTCTGTCATCTATGGATAAATTTTAAAAACACTTTGCTCAGTTGATCAACATGACATAATTAAGAGTCGCATGTAAGACCCAGAACCTTTCCTCAAAGATCAAGGTCACACTTCAATTTGTTTGATATTGTGTGTCAGGTCTGTGACTTTGCCTTTAACTTGGCTCAATTTATCAAGATGATATGACGACATGTCATAAATAAGACCTAGACCCATACCTCAAAGGTCAAGGTCACACTTTTAGTATGTATGACAACACTTTGAATCTGTTTGAGATTTCAAGTCCGTCCTTTAACTTTATCATACATGGATGGATTTCTAAACACTTGGCTCAATTTATCAACAATTGATCTGTAACTTTGTCTTTCATTCAGGGATTTTAAAATAGCTTGACACAAGTGATCAGCATGTCATGATGATGTTTCATCAGCATTTAACTGTTGAAATACCCAGACCATTACATCAGATGTCAAGGTTACACAAAGGTCAAAGTCACGCTTTAATGTAAAAAACATGAAATTCCATGTCTAGTCTGAAACATCAGTCCATTACTGTTTATATTCATGGGTACATCTCTACCTATTATAACAATTAAATTGTTATTTTTCA
Organism: Panopea generosa; assembly: GCA_029582155.1. NCBI lineage: Eukaryota > Metazoa > Mollusca > Bivalvia > Adapedonta > Hiatellidae > Panopea > Panopea generosa. Next base: position 51,614,814 of record CM055902.1, read on the forward strand.
ACGACCATTTGGGGGGCATGCGACACTTACCAGTGACACTTCTTGTTTCTTAAAAAAAAATTTATGCGATTTTCAACTCATGAGATCCAGTTTTTTTGGTGGAGGAAGACCTCAAATTGAAACACCAATCTTCTGTAAATAACTGGCAAACTACCAAACATAAAGTTTTTTGGACGGAGCTAGGCTTAAACCACTAACCTCAGAGGTGAGAGGTAAGAGGACAATAGCACCTTGGACCACTTGGCCACGGAAGAACCTTTTATAATGTTTAATGCTACGTCTGTTGTTCAAGTGCACCATGGTATTTATACTAGAGCATACAGAAATGCAGAGTTATCATTCATTGTACATGTATATATTCTATATGGAATGCATGTTTTTATTTGTTATATCATAAGTTTAAGTATTATATAAGGGAATGTTAATATATAAGGGAATGTTATATTTTTAAGAAAAAAAGAAAAAAAATGTACAAATTCTTTGAAAAACCTATAATAAAATATTTACACAAATTTTTTTTTTTTTTTTTTATTAAAATTATTTAATATTCAAATTTGACGTTCACATTTTAATACAGTACCTTAAAGACTTGTACTGTTTTATTTAAAATGATTTTAACAACATTAGCATATTTACGTTCCATTTAAATACACAAAAGTCTCAAATTTCTCACATAAAAACCAGTTATATCTTCTATACGATCATTTACAACAGACATCAACATAAATATAATAGATATTTATTGTAGGATTGAATTCATTTTTTTTTCTGTTTTTCATTGCATGTGTGAAGAATATTGAATCACGCACAAATCAAATAAAGTCCGAAGTGAATGGAAAAAATTACTACTGTACGCTGCAAAGTAAACGCATAAGAATACATCACTTCTGTCCTGGCTGACATGACATTCAATGTTATCATAATGGTCATTGTTTCCATTATCAGCTGAACCTTGCAACAATAGTTGGTTTATTGTAAAGTGACGAAATATTTTGAGGTGAAAAAATTAAACACCCGCCTTTAATCTCCCAATTTAGACAAATAAAAAATCAACAATTCAAGTAAATACCCACACAGTGTAGACGCTGACGTCATTGTATAGTTTTTGTCTACATGATATTTTAAAAATGTGTCAACATTTACGAAGGTCATAAATCCACGCTCATAGATGGAGAATCCGAATTTGGAACATTTCAAATGACTTACCTGCAAAGCTTGTGTATATAGATTGTCACACCATCATCTGCTTCTGAACTTCAATTACATGTACATGTTTTTATTTCATTTTTTTCTGTTGAATAAATTGGTCTGTGGGAATTTTTGTCAATGACTAGCATTCACGTTCAGTCAACCGTGGTTGTGTTCAGTGGTACAAGATAGTGTATCATTATTTTATGACCTACTTCATTGTTTCTCAAAACAACTTCTGGTCTTATTGTGGCACTCGGTTAAAATCGCTTGACCAAAGAAATCGATAAAACAATAAACTGAAGAAAATAGCTAAAAAAAATTTGTTGTATTTTATTAATAAGCATAGAACTGTTGTGCAAGACATTTTTGTTTGTATAATATTAAACCAACCATCAAAATGTCGATGTTTCTTTGTTTACGTGAGAAACCTAAAAAGTAGTCCGGCTCCAGGGGTTTATCGAAATATAAAATCTTTAAATAATTGATGTTATCCAATGAAAATGCTTCAAGTACATATATGATAAAGAGATTGGAATTATTCATTTATAACAGACATCAACAGAAATATAATGTGCATACCTTGAATAAAACTCATTAATATCATCTCACTTGTTTGTATATTCCTGCAATACTGGAAAATGTAATTGTTTTCCAATATTGTGAAATATATAATAGTTTTTTAAGATTATGACATTTTCATTACCTTTTTGTAAAATTGTTTTCTGAGCTTTATTTTATACTTGCTTTCCAAGCTTGTGTATTGGTTTCCAAGAATATTTAATTATTTTCAATGCCCCATCATTAAAAGAAGGATGATTGGACATTAAGTGTTGCCCCACTTTGTGCATCTGTTAGTTTGTCAAAACTTCTTAAAGGATGTATGTATGGCGTGTTGCTGTATAATTATAGAATATAGATCAAAGTAGAAATTTGTCTTCATCAGTCACATTTTAAAGGGGTTATGACCCTTTTCAGCTGAATGTTTTGATACAATTAGCATCGGTGCTTTGTGGACATATTTCTAGATTTGCTTTGTTGATTGGTTTAATTGCCTCTTGAGGTTGTGTAATTGTTTTCCAAGACTAACTACGCGCTATGCTTACCGGTATATAATAGTTTTCATATATTTTGTTGTTTATTTGATTACATGATATAAATTGCTTAAAAGACACTTATAATCTGAGGCTGTTTTGTTGATTTCAGACATTGTGTTCTTGTATTTAGACATTGTGTTATTGTTTTCAGAGAATGTCATTGCTGTACATAATCACACGTGATTGCTTTATAAGATTGTGTAATTGCTTTCCTAAATAAGGAGTGTTTATGGAGATGTAAAATTTCAGAAGCATTTGTACATGTATATAAGCTTGATGCTAATTGCTGCAAATCAGATTTGCCATGCCTTATTACATGTAATATCATCTCTACAATCCATGCTGGTTTTCAGCATTGCCTGTTTTTATGAAGGTGCATGTGTTGAGAATTTTGTGACCTTGATTTTTTTGTTGCTATGATATTACAAATTTGGTCAGTTATATGTAAATGTTATCTAATGCAATTTATGTTACATTTGTTTACACGGTTGAGATGTTCAGTTTGAATGATTATTATTATTATTATTATTATTATCATCAAATATTCCCAAAGATTCTTCCTTATGGAGATTAATATTAAAAAATAAAATGTATGCAAAATTTATCTCAAGTGTAAACTTGTGCTTTTGTTCCAATTTGTGTTTTTTTTTTTTACCAGAAATCGTGCGATTTGGTGTCAGTACACTCTGCCTTGATAATGCTTGTTTGTCCAAAACAGTCGGCTGCTTTTGAGTTTTTAGGAAGTAAAGGATCTTAAAAGAGTGCTTGTTTATTATTGAATTATGAAATGAGTCGGCAAAAAAAAGATTACGCGATGCTTTGTTGAGCATCATGTCATTTTTACCATGATAAATTAAATAATAAATGATCCCGAATGTAAAGTTCCTTTTATCATATAACGTGGGTCCTTGGTGGCCGTGTGGTCTAAGGCGCATTCTCAAGAACACTTACCTCTCGAAGCTACGGTCATAGGATCAGTCCGGCTTGTGAATTTATAAGTTTGCCAGTTACTTGTGGAAAGATGGTGGTTGTGGTTGTACTCAGATTCACTCATAAGTCTTCCTTTTCACCTTTAAAACTGGACATGATATATATAACCTGAAACGCCGTTTAATCCCATTAAATTTCAGCTGTAAGAATGTCCAAAACGAATGTGTTTCAAGCTGTTAAAAAATTTATTAATGACATCAATAGATTTTCATTACTGTATTTATGGTTTTGTATAGTATAACATGATTGGGATAATTATAGCACTTAGCGAATGTGGCTTGACTTTGTGTAGAATCATCTTTGTAACATAACCCTCTTTCCCATCTCTCTTTTTTTCTTTTCCTTTTATCTAATGGTGGTGAGTAAAATCATGTTTGTTTGTTTTTGTTTTCTTGTATAATGCGCGAAAAGAACTGATTACGATGAAACTTTTATAATGTACCAATTATGCCATGTTTTAGCTCTGTATCAATTATGAAAAGAGCGGTAAATAATGTTGTTTAGAAATGTAGCTCAACCGTTATATTGTACACATTACGGCAATAAAATATGTTTTAATCAAGTCAAACCCCATTGATAAAGTTGTCACATAACTCGGGGAATATTGTACTTTCACCTTTTATCTTTTAGATAACATCTATTGAGATGAGAAAAATTATGTGGTATTAATGTTTGTCTTTCATAACATCTCAAAATAGCATCAATTTACCACGACAAATCGATATTGATTATATATTCGGGCAAGTCAGAAAAAAGCTCAGTTTTACGTATGAGAGCAGAGATACGGACAGACGACACAAGAATGATGAATCGGCAGTGATAACTACATGGGATCCAATAATTTCGTGGGTTTATTACAATCTTGCAACAGAAGTAGTGTAATAAACTCTTTTATTTTATACTAAACAATATTAAGATTTTATAGGCTATAATCTTTACAATTGGTGAAGGCGAGTTGTATGTCGGTTGTTCATTTATCCATTGTCCATGTGTTAATTTAGGTTGTGTTACTTCAACACCTGTATTTGTCACTGAATCTTCACCAAACTTACAGCCGGGCCCCGATTAGCTCCGTCGGTTATGCGTTGGACTTGGCAACAATCTCCATGATGATTGATATACAACATTGTGTCTCATTGTCATTTGTTTTCACCGCTGATTCAAGTGGGAAAGTTATCAGTTACTTGTGGAGATGGGGTGTGCTCGAATACTGGTTTATCTTTCAGGATCCCAGGAAACAGTGGTTAGGTTAACTGATCGTCTGTTAGCCCTCAATGGCATAAAATGACGCTAAATATTCAATCAATCAATCATTCACCAAACTATCACAGTATTTATGTAATATAATAGGATGTTTTTGAACTTGCCAAATCGTATTAATGCCAGAATTATGGCCCATGCACTATTGGACTTATTTGATAACATAACTGTATTTTACATTGGATGTAGTAATGTAAACATAAAATTACAATTTCTTAAAACATATTATTTGGTGATAAATGTTTCAGTTTTTGCGCTCGCATTAGCCATAATATCTATATTTCGCAAAGTTCCTCCTGCCACTGGTGAGTAATTTATAGGTACATGTGTATTCTTCAAACACTTTTACTGTCATACGAGGTAATTGTAAAAAGAAACCCGATGATAACCTGTCTGCAGTGTACAAGAACCAAAACAGCACCACACTCAACATAATATTTAAATCATATTTGTGCATTGATCTGGTAGAGGGTATATAACATTACCCCTGAAATCGCAGGTACAACAATCATACTTTTGACTATTCAGTCATGTAATGTGTGCATGACTGAATGTCTGCAAATCAGCTATTGATGTTGACAGTTCTGATCTTGTCACCATCTACAGGTCATCATTGAACCATGCTGTCACACCCACAGGCTGTGTCTGGCTAAGTCATGATTAAATACAATAAACTTAAATTACTATTACCAGCTCATTTCACCCCGACTTGTGTGATATTATAGCATGTTCCTTGAAGAAATTCATTATTTTGATTGTGAGTATAGTTATAACCTGCATGTATATATATATATATGCAAGTAACTGACTAAATGTGTTTATATTCATTGATTTTCATTAGTACGCTGATTTTCCAGCAAATTTTGAGGACAAACAAGAGTAAATATGTAACTAAGGTCATAACGCTCGGCATGTGGTATTTTTATTTCATCATGTTGTAGGTTATAGAACGCATTCAGTTTATCTGATAGCGGAATATTTCAGCTCAGAATAATTCTGAATAGAACCAGTAAACATAAAAAAATTTGGACATTTTTTTCTTCAAACCATAATGCCATGTAGAACCTCTTAAAATTTCACATTAAAATTGATGAATGTTTAATTCTACTGATAAGATTTCACATTTCAGATAATTGTTCTATTTTTTTTCTAAAATGTCGGACAGTTTCATTAACCTTGACATTTTGTACATTCAGGTGTGTGTACTTTTTAAAATGTTGACATGCGTATAATGCATTGACATACTTGTTTTGAAGTTTGGTGTATATTTCAGTTTATCTGTTCATCTCGTTTTGAGACTTTGTAGCACAAAATATTGACATTGTGCATAAGCGTAAATATTGCCCGAATATTGCATTATTCGTGTAAATGTTTTGTAGCTCTGATTTAAAAATTTTTATTATACAACAAATTCAGTCCAATAATCGTGGGATCGGCCATGGCTAAAATTTTAATGGTCTACGGCTTCGTTGTCTAAGGACCATCCACTACTCATTGTTGACAACATGGGTTTGTGCTCAAGACCCTTCATGTGAAAAATTTACAAGTTACTTGCAAAAAGACTGGGATTCTACTAGATTCATTCTGAAGTCTTCCTTCACCAATAACCCGTGTGGTTCTTTGTAAGAATAGAGTCACTGAAGATCTTTGCACAGGGGTAGGAATCCTCCAAATGGATGTTGTGTTTATTTTATTTATTTTTTATCATGTTCATTTTTGTGGTTAAATACCAGATACCAGTGTATAACTATAGCATTGTTTAGTTTAGTATTAGAGAGTGGGACCAGTAAATAACCATGACATTTTTCAGTAACAGAACCTAGAGATTAGTGTATAACAATGGCATTGCCCAGAGTCGGAGACCAGTGTATAACCATAGCATTGTTCAGTGTAAGTGGGACCAGTAAATAACAATGGCATTGTCGAGTAATAGAGCCCAGATACCAGTGCATGACCAAGACATTGCCCAGAGTCAGAGACCTGAGACCAGTGTTTGACACTGGCATTGCTCAGTATTAGAGCTGGACCAGTATAAAGCATTGGCATTGTCCAGTAACAGAGACCAGTGTATAACCATAGCATTGCTCAGTATTAGAGTTGGACCAGTATATAGCATTGGCATTGTCCAGTAACAGAGACCAGTGTATAACCATAGCATTGCTCAGTATTACAGTTGGACCAGTATAAAGCATTGGCATTGTCCAGTAACAGAGACCAGTGTATAACCATAGCATTGCTCAGTATTAGAGTTGGACCAGTATATAACATTGGCATTGTCAAGTAACAGGGACTAGTGTATAACCATAGCATTGCTAAGTATAACAGTTGGACCAGTATATAACATTGGCATTGTCCAGTAACAGGGACCAGTGTATAACCATAGCATTGCTAAGTATTACAGTTGGACCAATATATAACATTGGCATTGTCCAGTAACAGGGACTAGTGTATAACCATAGCATTGCTAAGTATTACAGTTGGACCAGTATATAACATTGGCATTGTCCAGTAACAGAGACCAGTGTATAACCATAGCATTGCTAAGTATTAGAGTTTTACCAGTATATAACATTGGCATTGTCCAGTAACAGAGACCAGTGTATAACCATAGCATTGCTCAGTATTACAGTTGGACCAGTATAAAGCATTGGCATTGTCCAGTAACAGAGACCAGTGTATAACCATAGCATTGCTCAGTATTAGAGTTGGACCAGTATATAACATTGGCATTGTCAAGTAACAGGGACTAGTGTATAACCATAGCATTGCTAAGTATAACAGTTGGACCAGTATATAACATTGGCATTGTCCAGTAACATGGACCAGTGTATAACCATAGCATTGCTAAGTATTACAGTTGGACCAATATATAACATTGGCATTGTCCAGTAACAGGGACTAGTGTATAACCATAGCATTGCTAAGTATTACAGTTGGACCAGTATATAACATTGACATTGTCCAGTAACAGAGACCAGTGTATAACCAAAGCATTGCTAAGTATTAGAGTTTTACCAGTATATAACATTGGCATTGTCCAGTAACAGAGACCAGTGTATAACCATAGCATTGCTAAGTATTACAGTTGGACTAGTATATAACATTGGCATTGTCCAGTAACAGAGACCAGTGTATAACCATAGCATTGCTCAGTATTAGAGTTGGACCAGTATATAACATTGGCATTGTCCAGTAACAGGGACCAGTGTATAACCATAGCATTGCTAAGTATTAGAGTTGGACCAGTATATAACATTGGCATTGTCCAGTAACAGGGACCAGTGTATAACCATAACATTGCTAAGTATTACAGTTGGACCAGTATATAACATTGGCATTGTCCAGTAACAGAGACCAGTGTACAACCATGGCATTGCTCAGTATTAAAGTTGGACCAGTATAAAGCATTGGCATTGTCCAGTAACAGGGACCAGTGTATAACCATAGCATTGCTCAGTATTAGAGTTGGACCAGTATATAACATTGGCATTGTCCAGTAACAGGGACTAGTGTATAACCATAGCATTGCTAAGTATTACAGTTGGACCAGTATATAACATTGGCATTGTCCAGTAACAGAGACCAGTGTATAACCATAGCATTGCTCAGTATTAGAGTTGGACCAGTATATAACATTGGCATTGTCCAGTAACAGGGACTAGTGTATAACCATAGCATTGCTAAGTATTACAGTTGGACCAGTATATAACATTGGCATTGTCCAGTAACAGAGACTAGTGTATAACCATAGCATTGCTAAGTATTACAGTTGGACCAGTATATAACATTGGCATTGTCCAGTAACAGGGACTAGTGTATAACCATAGCATTGCTAAGTATTACAGTTGGACCAGTATATAACATTGGCATTGTCCAGTAACAGAGACCAGTGTATAACCATATTATTGCTCAGTATTAGAGTTGGACCAGTATATAACATTGGCATTGTCCAGTAACATGGACCAGTGTATAACCATAGCATTGCTAAGTATTACAGTTGGACCAGTATATAACATTGGCATTGTCCAGTAACAGAGACCAGTGTATAACCATAACATTGCTCAGTATTAGAGTTGGACCAGTATATAACATTGGCATTGTCCAGTAACAGGGACCAGTGTATAACCATAGCATTGCTAAGTATTACAGTTGGACCAGTATATAACATTGGCATTGTCCAGTAACAGGGACCAGTGTATAACCATAGCATTGTTAAGTATTACAGTTGGACCAGTATATAACATTGGCATTGTCCAGTAACAGAGACCAGTGTATAACCATAGCATTGCTCAGTATTAAAGTTGGACCAGTATAAAGCATTGGCATTGTCCAGTAACAGGGACCAGTGTATAACCATAGCATTGCTCAGTATTACAGTTGGACCAGTATATAACATTGGCATTGTCCAGTAACAGGGACTAGTGTATAACCATAGCATTGCTAAGTATTAGAGTTGGACCAGTATATAACATTGGCATTGTCCAGTAACCGAGACCAGTGTATAACCATAGTATTGCTAAGTATTAGAGTTGGACCAGTATATAACATTGGCATTGTCCAGTAACAGAGACCAGTGTATAACCATAGCATTGCTAAGTATTACAGTTGGACCAGTATATAACATTGACATTGTCCAGTAATAGAGACCAGTGTATAACCATAACATTGCTCAGTATTACAGTTGGATCAGTATATAACATTGGCATTGTCCAGTAACAGGGACCAGTGTATAACCATAGCATTGCTAAGTATTACAGTTGGACCAGTATATAACATTGGCTTTGTCAGTAACAGAGACCAGTGTATAACCATAGCATTGCTAAATATTAGAGTTGGACCAGTATATAACATTGGCATTGCCCAGTAACATGGACCAGTGTATAACCATAGCATTGCTAAGTATTAGAGTTTTACCAGTATATAACATTGGCATTGTCCAGTAACATGGACCAGTGTATAACCATAGCATTGCTCAGTGTCAGAGAGTGGAACCAGTATATAACAATGGCATTGTCCAATAATAAAGCCCAGAGACCAGTGTATAACCATGGCATTGCTCAGAGTCAGAGACTGGAGACCAGTGTATAACCATGGCATTGCTCAGAGTCGGAGACAGGAGATCAGTGTATGTCCATGGCATTGCCCAGAGTCAGAGAACATAGCAGAAAGGGCATCCAACTGGCTTTGACTGTAAGAACACAAATTAGTAAAGAGAGCATCCAGCTGGTTGAAGTACAAGAAAACAAAATAATCTTGTGGTTATATAGCTTCTGTGTAAGTTTGGTTAAGCTTCAATAAAAGTTGGGGTGCTATCATTTCAACACAAAAAAAAACATCTTCCCAAATATAATCTATGTAAAATGGTGACCCTGTGGCCACCCCAAATTTGACCCTGGGATCTGATTTTAACAACCCTTTAAGGAGAGCCCTATACAATGTTACATGTAAAATATCTGAGGTGTATGCTCAAACTTTTGGAGAAAATGTTTTTTAAAAGTTTCCCTTTAAATGTGGTCAAATCATGCTGGCTTAAGAACTAAGATCTTGTGGTTATATAACAGCTATGCAAGTTGGTTAAGATTCATTGAAAGATGGGGGTGATATTATACAAGAATTTTTTTATATTTTCCCTTTATAACTCTATGTAAGACGAGGACCCTTTGACCCAAATTTTACATCAGGGATTTGACTTCAACAACCATTTCAGAGGACCCCAATGCAATGTTACATATTTAATATAAGGTCTGTTGCTTGAACTTTCAGAGAAAATGTTTTTTCAAGTTTCCTTTAAAATGTGCTTGTAAGCCCTGTGACAGGGCCATTTGTAGTCAAATCACTCTAGTTACAGAACTCGTCCGAAATCTTTTGGTTATATACATGTAACTGCTGTGCTAGTTTGGTTAAGATTTGTTGAAAGATGGGGGTGTTATCGCATCTACAAGAAAAAGGGTAACAAATGGACAACATTGGACAACAAACAATTTAACATGATATAAGTCCTGCTTGCTTCTTTCCACTAGTAGAGCTAAAAAGGGCATCCAGTTGACTTGGAGTGTAAAAACACAAACTAGCAGAAAGGGCATCAACCCAGCTAGCTTGGAGTACAAGAATACAAAATTGTAAAAAGGCATCTAACTGACCTCAAGTACAAGTGAACAACATAGCAGAAAGAGCATCCAACTGGCTTGGAGTGCAAGAAAACAACATAGCGAGCGGACATCCATCTGGCGTGGAGTGTAAGAAAACAAAATAGCAGAAAGAGCATCAAGCTGGCTTGGGAGTGAAAGAAAATAACATCGCAGAAAGGGCATCAAGGTGGCTTGGAGTGCAAGAAAAAAACAACATAGCAGAAAGGGCATCAAGGTGGCTCGAAATGCAAGAAAATCAAAGTAGCAGAAAGAGAATCAGTTGGTTATGGAGTACAATAAAACAAAATAGCAGTAAGGGAAATCACCATGCTATGGAATATAATAAAACAAAATAGCAGTAAGGGAAATCACCATGCTATGGAGTATAATAAAACAAAATAGCAGTAAGGGAAATCACCATGCTTTGGAATATAATAAAACAAAAAAACAGTAAGGGAAATCACCAGGCTATGGAGTATAATAAAATAAAATAGCAGTAAGGGAAATCACCATGCTATGGAATATAACAAAACAAAAAAGCAGTGAGGGAAATCACCATGTTATGGAGTTTGATAAAACAAAATAGCAGAAAGGGAAATCACCATGCTATGAAGTATAATAAAAAAAAATAGCAGAAAGGGCATCAAGCTGGCTATGGAGTACAATAAAGCTAAATAGCAGAAAGGGCATCCTGCTGGCTATGGAGTACAATAAAATAAAATAGCAGAAAGGGCATCTTGCTGGCTATGGAGTACAATAAAACAAAATAGCAGAAAGGGCATCCTGCTGGCTATGGAGTACAATAAAACAAAATAGCAGAAAGGGCATCTTGCTGGCTATGGAGTACAATAAAACAAAATAGCAGAAAGGACATCCTGCTGGCTATGGAGTACAATAAAACAAAATAGCAGAAAGGGCATCCTGCTGGCTATGGAGTACAATAAAACAAAATAGCAGAAAGGACATCATGCTGGCTATGGAGTACAATAAAACAAAATAGCAGAAAGGGCATCCTGCTGGCTATGGAGTACAATAAAACAAAATAGCAGAAAGGACATCCTGCTGGCTATGGAGTACAATAAAACAAAATAGCAGAAAGGGCATCCTGCTGGCTATGGAGTACAATACAAAATAGCAGAAAGGACATCCTGCTGGCTATGGAGTACAATAAAACAAAATAGCACAAAGGACATCATGCTGGCTATGGAGTACAATTAAACAAAAAAGCAGAAAGGGCATCCTGCTGGCTATGGAGTACAATAAAACAAAATAGCAGAAAGGACATCCTGCTGGCTATGGAGTACAATAAAACAAAATAGCAGAAAGGACATCCTGCTGGCTATGGAGTACAATAAAACAAAATAGCAGAAAGGGCATCCTGCTGGCTATGGAGTACAATAAAACAAAATAGCAGAAAGGACATCCTGCTGGCTATGGAGTACAATAAAACAAAATAGCAGAAAGGATATCCTGCTGGCTATGGAGTACAATTAAACAATTAGCAGAAAGGGCATCTTGTTGGCTATGGAGTACAATAAAACAAAGTAGCAGAAAGGACATCCTGCTGGCTATGGAGTACAATAAAACAAAATAGCAGAAAGGGCATCCTGCTGGCTATGGAGTACAATAAAACAAAATAGCAGAAAGGACATCCTGCTGGCTATGGAGTACAATAAAACAAAATAGCAGAAAGGACATCCTGCTGGCTATGGAGTACAATAAAACAAAATAGCAGAAAGGGCATCCTGCAGGCTATGGAATACAATAAAACAAAATAGCAGAAAGGGCATCCTGCTGGCTATGGAGTACAATTAAACAAAATAGCAGAAAGGACATCCTGCTGGCTATGGAGTACAATAAAACAAAATAGCAGAAAGGACATCCTGCTGGTTATGGAGTACAATAAAACAAAATCGCAGAAAGGACATTATGCTGGCTATGGAGTACAATAAAACAAAATAGCAGAAAGGGCATCCTGCTGGCTATGGAGTACAATAAAACAAAATAGCAGAAAGGACATCATGCTGGCTATGGAGTACAATAAAACAAAATCGCAGAAAGGACATCATGCTGGCTATGGAGTACAATAAAACAAAATAGCAGAAAGGACATCATGCTGGCTATGGAGTACAATAAAACAAAATAGCAGAAAGGACATCCTGCTGGCTATGGAGTACAATAAAACAAAATAGCAGAAAGGGCATCCTGCTGGCTATGGAAAACAATAAAACAAAATAGCAGAAAGGGCATCCTGCTGGCTATGGAGTACAATAAAACAAAATAGCAGAAAGGACATCCTGCTGGCTATGGAGTACAATTAAACAAAAAAACAGAAAGGGCACCCTGCAGGCTATGGAGTACAATAAAACAAAATAGCAGAAAGGACATCATGCTGGCTATGGAGTACAATAAAACAAAATAGCAGAAAGGACATCCTGCTGGCTATGGAGTACAATAAAACAAAATAGCAGAAAGGGCATCCTGCTGGCTATGGAATACAATAAAACAAAATAGCAGAAAGGGCATCCTGCTGGCTATGGAGTATAATAAAACAAAATAGCAGAAAGGACATCCTGCTGGCTATGGAGTACAATAAAACAAAATAGCAGAAAGTGCATCCAGCTGGCTATGGAGTACAATAAAACAAAATAGCAGAAAGGGCATTCAGCTGGTTATATGAAAACAAGAAAGGTGGAAGCTAGTTACTGAATGTAGTGACTGATTACAACTACTAACCCACCAGCTGGGGTTTTATGCTTGGTAGATTCAAAACTTATAGAGTGGCTACACCTGGTTTATAGTGGTGTAATGAAATTTGGTGTTGGTTTCTCACACTAGAGGTCACAGGTTTGATCCCAGGCTTGACCCAATGCCTGTCACAAACAACATCCACTACTGGTTCTACCCAGGTTATTAATATAATTGTTATGAAGATAAGTGTAGATTATACTCATTTATATTAGCTGGATTGCAAAGGAAGATTCAAGCTTATTTGAACCACTCTCAAGTCTGCTATGATGGTAGGAGCAGTACTGAGTGTTTGTTTTTTGAGAAGCATCGAGTCAAGCTCTGGATTGAACCCACAACCTTTGCTATGAGGGGCCAACACTCTATCCAGTACATTACCACCATGCTTATAAGATGTGACTTTACTTCCAACTCAAGTTTAAAATAAATTGCCATAATATGACGGTATTATCAAACATTTCTGCTTGTTGACTGTTGTAGCTCGTCAGAGGTACATATTAAATGTTGTTCTGACTGAAATATAATATTAATATTGCTAAGAGAACTTTTATTTAGTTTAACACAATGATTTTATCTTGTACCCCAGTATATAAAGTCATGTGATCATTTATGTGACAATCACTTGCTTGGCGAGTGCTTATAGACTATTTATAGCTATGACCTATATCAACAATTCGGAAATACCTATCTTTACAAATTACAAATGTTAATATATGGTCACAGTATGCATTTGTTTATATATGCATGTACACTTTTAACTGGAGTACGTGTTTTGCCTTTATCCATTAAGGGCATGGGCGAGTGATAGAGCATTGGACCCAGGACTGGGGGTTATGGGCTCTTGATGTTTTCAGTGTTTAATTTTGTGTAACATTGTTTCATCATTGATAACCATCCGCAGTCCTCTGTACCTGAAATAAGCTAAACAACCAGTAATGTCAACTAATCTTTCAGTGAAGTCAACTAATCTATCAGTGAAGTCAACTAAACAGCCAATTATCTTCTATCAGTAAAGTCAACTGCTATGAAACATACCACAGTTCTCTCTTGCTGAGGCCAACTAAACAGTCCACTTTCATAAACAGTCCACAGTCCTCTCTGAGTGAAGTTCCCTTAACAATCCACTTTCATCAACAGTCCATAATCCTCTCTCAGTGAAGTCAACCAAACAGCCCATTGTCAATACAGTCCACAATTCTCTCTCAGTGAAGTCAACTAAGCAGCTCAAATTCATAAACAGTCCACAGTCCTCTCTGAGTGAAGTCAACTAAGCAGCTCACAGTCATAAACAGTTCACAGTCCTCCCTCAGTAAAGTCAACTAAACAGTCCCACTGTCATAAACAGTCCACAGTCCTCACTCACTATAATAAACAGTCCCCTGTCATAAACAGTCCACAGTCCTCACTCAGTAAAGTCCCTTTAACAGTCCACTGTCAAAAACAGTCAAAAGTCCTCTCTCAGTAAAGTCCCTTAAACAGTCCACTGTTATAAAAATTCCACAGTCCTCTCTCAGTTAAGTCCCTTAAACAGCTCACTGTCATTAACATTCCACAGTCCTTTCTCAGTGAAGTCCCTTAAACAGTCAACTGTCATTAACAGTCCACTGTCATAAACAGTCCAAAATCTTCTCTCAGTGAAGTTCTTAAACAGCTCACTGCCATAAACAGTCAACAGTCCTTCTTCAGTAAAGTCCCTTAAACAGTCCACTGTCATTAACAGTCCACTGTCAAAAACAGTGAAGTACCTTAAACAGTCCACTGTCATAAACAGTCCACTGTAAAAAACAGTCCAAAGTCCTCTCTCAGTAAAGTCCCTTAAACAGTCCACTGTCATAAACATTACACAGTCCTCTCTCAGTAAAGTCCCTTAACAGTCCACTGTCATAAACAGTCCACTGTCAAATACAGTCCAAAGTCCTCTCTCAGTAAAGTCCCTTAAACAGTCCACTGTCATAAAAATTCCACAGTCCTTTCTCAGTAAAGTCCCTTAAGCAGCTCACTGTCATTAACAGTCCACTGTCATAAACAGTCCAAAGTTCTCTCTCAGTGAAGTCCCTAAAACAGCTCACTGTCATAAATATTCAACAGTCCTCTCTCAGTGAAGTCCCTTAAACAGCTCACTGTCATAAACAGTCCACTGTCATAAAAAGTCCACAGTCCTCTTTCAGTGAAGTGCTTTAAACATCCCACTGTCATAAACAGTCCACATTCTTCTCTCAGTGAAGTTCAATAAACAGCTCACAGTCATAAACAGACTACAATTCTCTCTCAGTGAAGTCAACTATACAGTCCACTGTCATACATAACCCACAGTCCTCTCTCAGTGAAGTCAACTAAACAGCTCACTGTCATAAACAGTCCACTGTCATAAAAAGTCCACAGTCCTCTTTCAGTGAAGTCCCTTAAACAGTCCACTATCATAAACAGTCCACTGTCATAAAAAGTCCACAGTCCTCTTTCAGTGAAGTCCTTTAAACATTCCACTGTCATAAACAGTCCACTATCTTCTCTCAGTGAAGTTCAATAAACAGCCCACAGTCATAAACAGACTACAATTCTCTCTCAGTGAAGTTAACTATACAGTCCACTGTCATACATAACCCACAGTCCTCTCTCAGTGAAGTCAACTAAACAGCTCACTGTCATAAACAGTCCACAGTCTTCTCTCAATGAAGCAACTAAACAGTCCAATGTCATCAACAGTCCACAATCCTCTCTCAGTGAAATCAGCTTAAAAAGCTCACGGTCATAAACAGTCCACAGTCCTCTCTCAGTGAAGTCAACTATACACTCAACTGTTATAAACAGCTAACAGTCCTTTTTCAGTGAAGCAACTAAACAGTCCAATGTCATTAACAGTCCACAGTCCATCTCTCATTGAAGTCAAATATACAGTCCACTTTCATAAACAGTCCAAAGTTCTCTCACAGTGAAGTCAACTATACAGTCCACTGTCATAAACAGTCCAGAGTCATCTCTCTCAGTGAAGTCAACTATACAGTCCACTGTCATAAACAGTCCAAAGTCCTCTCTCAGTGAAGTCAACTATACAGTCCACTGTCATAAACAGTCCAAGGTCCTCTCTCAGTGAAGTCAACTATACAGTCTACTGTCATAAACAGTCCAAGGTCCTCTCTCAGTGAAGTCAACTATACAGTCCAATGTCATTAACAATCCAAAGTCCTCTCTCAGTGAAATCAACTATACAGTCCACTGTCATAAACAGTCCAAAGTCCTCTCTCAGTGAAGTCAACTATACAGTCCACTGTCATAAACAGCCCACAGTCCTCTCTTAGTGAAGTCAACTATACAGTCCACTGTCATAAACAGCCCACAGTCCTCTCTCAGTGAAGTCAACTAAACAGCTCACTTTCATAAACAGTCCACAGTCCTCTCTCAGTGAAGTCAACCAAACAGTCCACTGTCATAAAATGTTCAAAGTCCTCTCTCAGTGAAGTCAACTATACAGTCCACTGTCATAAACAGTCCAAAGTCCTCTCTCAGTAAAGTCAACTATACAGTCCACTGTCATAAACAGTCCAAAGTCCTCTCTCAGTGAAGTCAACTATACAGTCCACTGTCATAAACAGTCCAAAGTCCTCTCTCAGTGAAGTCAACTATACAGTCCACTGTCATAAACAGACCAAAGTCCTCTCTCAGTGAAATCAACTATACAGTCCACTGTCATAAACAGACCAAAGTCCTCTCTCAGTGAAGTCAACTATACAGTCCACTGTCATAAACAGACCAAAGTCCTATCTCAGTGAAGTCAACTATACAGTCCACTGTCATAAACAGTTCACATTCAATTTCTAATAAACTTGCATTGCTAACTACTGTGACCACTGTGGAGTCAACTATTTTTATTTCTTGTTAATTAATCAGTAAATATTTATATAAAAGGCATTCTTTTAGTTTAAACTAATTTATTTTAGCTTGATTGCGATGAAAGCTCAGAGCTTATATAGATCGCTCTCGAGTCCGCTTCCTGGGTAGAACCAGTACTGAGTGTTGTTTTATGAGAGGCATCGAGTCGACCTGGGGATCAAACCTGCATCATCTTGGCGTGAGCAGCCAACACTCTATCCATTACACTACTGCCCCTGCATGCTTTTAATTATTGAATCAAGAACTAGCAATTCAAGTTACAGTTTAAATATATGAAAATATTAATTTGAGAAGGTCAGGAACCCATGAAGCAAGTATAACTTACTGAAATTATTTTTTCGCAACTTTGAATGACATTTCTGTTTAATGAAGTAGAGCAAACGGTTGTCTAATTATTATAAGCTTCTTTGCACCAGATAACCTAACAACATTTAAACAAAGAAAAAGAAAGATAAAATGCATAGATTGTAAACCACTCCACACCTTTTATAGATGGTGCAGTGATCCATATTTTAGTTAATGTCTTTTTGAGTATGAAATATCACAGATATATATAATGACACAATCATGGTCATTAATGTTAAATTTAAGATGTTGTTATTAACATATCTACCTAAAACTTGATAGAAAATTGAGGTGGCAATTGCCTCAGTTGGAGAGATATGACATATTTAACACAAAATGCAAAATGCTCGAGTCAATACTTTCAGATAAATATCTAAACTATAAGGAAGATAATGAAGAAATTGCATTTTCTGTGCGTCCCGTATTTCACTCTCCTGTACACCTAAAATAAGTGATCTCATGCAGATAAAAGCTTTTCAGAGATATAACACAAAGTAGTGTGCATGATCCAGTATTATATTGGCATACAAGCTGGCTTCTGAGGACAAGTTAAGAAGACTGAATATCTGGTGGAATGGATAAAATGTACGAGCTCCTAAACACTGCCAATATATGCTGTTACCACAACCTAGTTGCAATATCTACAATAATGAGGTCAAAATTTGACAAAAATATTTCCTGAAAATTGCTTATTGACATAAAACAGAATGGAGAAGTCATTACTACTAATTGCCTTTATTGCGACTACAATGTTTGTTACACAATATGCAGGTCCTTGTTACAAAATATGCGGGTCCTTGTTACACAAATTCAGGTCCTTGGTACATGATATGCAGGTCCTTGTTACATGATATGTGGGTCCTTGTTACAATATGCAGGTCCTTGTAACATAATATGCAGGTCCTTGTTACACAATATGTGGTTCCTTGTTACACAATATGCAGGTTCTTGTTACACAATATGCAGGTCCTTGTTTTACAATGTGTGGGTCCTTGTTACATAATATGCAGGTACATGTTACACAATATGCGGGTCCTTGTTATGCAATATGTGGGTCCTTGTTACACAATATGCTGGTCCTTGTTACACAATATGCGGATCCTTATTACCGGTACACATTCTGCAAGTATTCCTTGCACTGCCTATGAGGCTGTTGTCTACGACAACTTTGTACCTTTCACCACAGAGATTGTGGATTCGAACCCAGGTTGGTCCAAAAATCTTAAGGGAAAGTTTACCCGAGCTTCTTGTGGTACAACAGTGGTTCTACTTAGATTCGCACAACCAACAAAACTGGATATGACATTCATAAAATCTCATGTGAATAAAATGTCAATCCCCCTTCTATCTATACACAAGTACATAATGACAATCTTTGCCAAAACTTGATAATTGTATAAAACTAGATACAATTATTTAGTGGTGCAGTGTAAGCAAGACCAGAGAATATAAATCAGTGCCATTTGTAAATCTCAAATGAAGTGTCATATTTGTTCACCACATGCTAAGTCATTTTGGCAAAAATATTTACATCTAAAACTGAATAACACCACATTATTAAGTCACAGTCAATTGGATTTAAGGTGCATGTGACATTTCAGGTTGTGTTAGGCTGGTTTACATTGAATGAATGATATTTGTGAGATTGTATCCGGACAATACACCTGTCAGATGATGATTGCAATTTAAACATTGTAAGATTGTTCAATGTTGTTTGTTATTTTCACATTCTTTTGGCTTGTGCGGGACATAGCGAGCTTTTTCCAATTTCGTTTTTGATTTAGACTGCCACCATGACCCAGTAAAAAGCTACCCCATAACATACCAGAGGTTGTGAACTTAAGCGGGCTTCAAGTCATACCAGACTAATATTAATTGGGGTTCATTTTACAGATGATTTCTATAGTTTTTGTCACTTTTTTTCGTATGGATAGAATTTTATACTTCCCAGTATTTAAGTTTTATGTATGTTCATGCAATATCAGAAATAAAAAAATCATGTTACAGATTTTTTGGTATTACCTCCTGTCTTCATAAACATGCCCGTTCAAAGAAATAATGTAGATTCTACAAGCAATGCCAAAAAAATATTTAAAATTGTTTACTAGTATTTAATTAAAACTAATACACAGATGCACAGATGATTTCTATAGTTTTTGTCACTTTTTTTCGTATGGATAGAATTTTATACTTCCCAGTATTTAAGTTTTATGTATGTTCATGCAATATCAGAAATAAAAAAATCATGTTACAGATTTTTTGGTATTACCTCCTGTCTTCATAAACATGCCCGTTCAAAGAAATAATGTAGATTCTACAAGCAATGCCAAAAAAATATTTAAAATTGTTTACTAGTATTTAATTAAAACTAATACACAGATGCATGCATATAATAATAATTGTTATTGAAATGTAAATTATAATCTTGAGTTTAACTGTTTAGGGTTTTTAAAAACAAAATCAGTTCAGCAAAGTCAATTGTGTTTCAATTTTGTAATAAATATATATAGCTTTTTATAATATTTTGATAAAATGTTTGGATAAATTTTGCTTAAAACCTAACAAAATACTCTCTGATACCTATTCTAATGACAATCAAAAAAAAACAAAAAACACTTTTATAATACAGCGTTATATGAGAAAAAATAGCTCTTAAAGTATGCCACCATTAAATAAACTGTAGTCGCAAAATTAACGATTTATACAAAATGAGCAAACTGTAAACATGATTTGTTTTTGACTGAGCTTGGTTTGAACTCACATGTCGAGATACAATACCACTCAGCCAGTGGGGTACTCACAACCTCAGTGTCGAGTGTCAAGATAGTGCCTTACCACTCAGCCACAGCAGAACTCACAACCTCAGTGTCGAGTGTCGAGATAATGCCTTACCACTCGGCCACAGGGAAACTCACAACCTCAGTGTCAAGAGTCGAGATAGTGCCTTACCACTTGGCCACAGGGGAACTCACAACCTCAGTGTCGAGTGTCAAGATAGTGCCTTACCACTCAGCCACAGCAGAACTCACAACCTCAGTGTCGAGTGTCGAGATAATGCCTTACCACTCAGCCACAGGGAAACTCACAACCTCAGTGTCAAGAGTCAAGATAGTGCCTTACCGCTCAACCACAGGGAATCTCACAACCTCAGTGTCGAGTGTCGAGATAGTGCCTTACCACTCAACCACAGGGAATCTCACAACCTCAGTGTCGAGTGTCGAGATAGTGCCTTACCACTCGCCACAGGGGAACTCACAACCTCGGTGTCAAGTGTCGAGGTAATGCCTTACCACTTGGCTACAGGGGAACTCACAACCTCAGTGTCGAGTGTCGAGATAGTGCCTTACCACTCGGCCACAGGGGAACTCACAACCTCAGTGTCGAGTGTCGAGATAGTGCCTTACCACGCGGCCACAGGGAAACTCACAACCTTAGCGTTGAGATAGTGCCTTATCACTTGGGCACAGGGAAACTCACAACATCAGTGTCGAGTGTCGAGATAGTGCCTTACCACTCGGCCACAGGGGAACTCACAACCTCAGTGTCGAGTATCGAGATAGTGCCTTACCACTCGGCCACAAGGGAACTCACTACCTCAGTGTCAAGTGTCGAGATAGTGCCTTACCACTCTGCCACACGGAAACTCACAACCTCAGTGTTGAGTGTTGAGAAAGTGCCTTACCACTCGGCCACAGGGGTATCACAACCTCAGTGTCGAGTGTCGAGATAGTTCCTTAACACTCGGCCACAAGGGAACTCACAACCTCAGTGTCGAGTATCGAGATAGTGCCTTACCACTCTCCCACAGGGGAACTCACAACCTCAGTGTCGAGTTTCGAGATAGTGCCTTACCACTCGGCCACAGGGGAACTCACAACCTCAGTGTCGAGTGTC
Source organism: Panopea generosa (assembly GCA_029582155.1). Lineage (NCBI taxonomy): Eukaryota > Metazoa > Mollusca > Bivalvia > Adapedonta > Hiatellidae > Panopea > Panopea generosa. The sequence goes on from CM055902.1 coordinate 51,636,352, forward strand.
GAGATAGTGCCTAACCACTCTGCCACAGGGAAACTCACAACCTCAGTGTCGAGTGTCGAGATAGTGCCTTACCACTCTGCCACAGGGAAACTCACAACCTTAGCGTCGAGATAGTGCCTTATCACTCAGGCACAGGGAAATCACAACCTCAGTGTCGAGTGTCGAGATAGTGCCTTACCACTCGGCCACAGGGGAACTCACAACCTCAGTGTCGAGTATCGAGATAGTGCCTTACCACTCGGCCACAAGGGAACTCACTACCTCAGTGTAGAGTGTCAAGATAGTGCCTTACCACTCAGCCACAGGGAAACTCACAACCTCAGTGTCGAGTGTCGAGATAGTGCCTTACCACTCGGCCACAGGGAAACTCACAACCTCAGTGTTGAGTGTTGAGAAAGTGCCTTACCACTCGGCCATAGGGGTATCACAACCTCAGTGTCAAGTGTCAAGATAGTTCCTTACCACTCGGCCACAAGGGAACTCACAACCTCAGTGTCAAGTATCGAGATAGTGCCTTACCACTCTGCCACAAGGGAACTCACAACCTCAGTGTCGAGTATCAAGATAGTGCCTTACCACTCTGCCACAGGGGAACTCACAACCTCAGTGATGAGTGTCGAGATAGTGCCTTACCACTCTGCCACAGGGAAACTCACAACCTTAGCGTCGAGATAGTGCCTTATCACTCAGGCACAGGGAAATCACAACCTCAGTGTCGAGTGTCGAGATAGTGCCTTACCACTCGGCCACAGCAGAACTCACAACCTCAGTGTCAAGAGTCCAGATAGTGCCTTACCACTCGGCCACAGGGGAACTCACAACCTCAGTGTCAAGAGTCGAGATAGTGCCTTACCACTCGGCCACAGGGGAACTCACAACCTCAGTGTCAAGAGTCGAGATAGTGCCTTACCACTCGGCCACAGGGGAACTCACAACCTCAGTGTCGAGTGTCGAGATAGTGCCTTACCACTCGGCAACAGGGAAACTCACAACCTCAGTGTCGAGTGTCGAGATAGTGCCTTACCACTCGGCCACAGGGGAACTCACAACCTCAGTGTCAAGAGTCGAGATAGTGCCTTACCACTCGGCCACAGGGGAACTCACAACCTCAGTGTCAAGAGTCAAAATAGTGCCTTACCACTCGGCCACAGGGGAACTCACAACCTCAGTGTCAAGAGTCGAGATAGTGCCTTACCACTCGGCCACAGGGGAACTCACAACCTCAGTGTCGAGTGTCGAGATAGTGCCTTACCACTCGGCAACAGGGAAACTCACAACCTCAGTGTCGAGTGTCGAGATAGTGCCTTACCACTCGGCAACAGGGAAACTCACAACCTCAGTGTCGAGTGTCGAGATAGTGCCTTACCACTCAGCCACAGGGGAACTCACAACCTCAGTGTCGAGTGTCAAGATAGTGCCTAGCCACTCGCCACATGGGGAACTCACAACCTCAGTGTCAAATGTTGAGATAGTGCCTTACCACTCGGCCACAGGGGAACTCACAACCTCAGTGTCGAGTGTTGAGATAGTGCCTTACCACTCAACCACAGGGAAACTCACAACCTCAGTGTTGAGTGTCGAGATAGTGCCTTACCACTTGGCCACATGGGGAACTCACAACCTCAGTGTCGAGTATTGAGATAGTGCCTTACCACTCGGCCACAGGGGAACCCACAACTTCAGTGTCGAGATAGTGCCTTACCACGCGGCCACAGGGAAACTCAACACCTCAGTGTCGAGTGGCGAGATAGTGCCTTACCACTAGGCAACAGGGAAACTCACAACCTCAGTGTCGAGTGTCGAGATAATGCCTTACCACTCGGCCACAGGGGAACTCACAACCTCAGTGTCGAGTGTCGAGATAGTGCCTAGCCACTCGCCACAGGGGAACTCACAACCTCAGTGTCGAATGTTGAGATAGTGCCTTACCACTCGGCCACAGGGGAACTCACAACCTCAGTGTCGAGTGTTGAGATAGTGCCTTACCACTCAACCACAGGGAAACTCACAACCTCAGTGTTGAGTTTCGAGATAGTGCCTTACCACACAGCCACAGAGGCACTCAACACCTCAGTGTCGAGTGTCGAGATAGTGCCTTACCACTTGGCCACATGGGGAACTCACAACCTCAGTGTCGAGTATTGAGATAGTGCCTTACCACTCGGCCACAGGGGAACCCACAACTTCAGTGTCGAGATAGTGCCTTACCACGCGGCCACAGGGAAACTCAACACCTCAGTGTCGAGTGGCGAGATAGTGCCTTACCACTAGGCCACATGGGGAACTCACAACCACAGTGTCGAGTATCGAGATAGTGCCTTACAACTCGTCTACAGGGGAACCCACAACTTCAGTGTCAAGTGTCGAGATAGTGCCTTACCACTCGGCCACAGGGGAACTCACAACCTCAGTGTTGAGTGTCGAGATAGTGCCTTACCACTCGGCCACAGGGGGACTCAACACCTCAGTGTCGAGTGTCGAGATAGTGCCTTACCACTCTGCCACAGGGGAACTCACAACCTCAGTGTCGAGTGTCGAGATAGTGCCTTACCACTCTGCCACAGGGGAACTCACAACCTCAGTGTCGAGTGTCGAGATAGTGCCTTACCACTCGGCCACAGGGGAACTCACAACCTCAGTGTCGAGTGTCGGGATAGTGCCTTACCACTCTGCCACAGGGAAACTCACAACCTCAGTGTCGAGTGTCAAGAAAGTGCCTTACCACTCGGCCACAGGGAAACTCACAACCTCAGTGTCGAGTGTCGAGATAGTGCCTTACCACTCGGCCACAAGGGAACTCACAACCTCAGTGTCGAGTGTCGAGATAGTGCCTTACCACTCGGCCACAAGGGAACTCACAACCTCAGTGTCAAGTATCGAGATAGTGCCTTACCACTCTGCCACAAGGGAACTCACAACCTCAGTGTCGAGTGTCGATATAGTGCCTTACGACTCTGCCACAGGGGAACTCACAACCTCAGTGTCGAGTGTCGAGATAGTGCCTTACCACTCGGCCACAGGGGAACTCACAACCTCAGTGTCGAGTGTCGAGATAGTGCCTTACCACTCGGCCACAGGTGAACTCACAACCTCAGTGTCGAGTGTCGAGATAGTGCCTTACCACTCGGCCACAGGGGAACTCACAACCTCAGTGTCGAGTGTCGAGATAGTGCCTTACCACTCGGCCACAGGAGAACTCACAACCTCAGTGTAGAGTGTCGAGATAGTGCCTTACCACTCGGCCACAGGGGAACTCACAACCTCAGTGTCGAGTGTCGAGATAGTGCCTTACCACTCGGCCACAGGGGAACTCACAACCTCAGTGTCGAGTGTCGAGATAGTGCCTTACCACTCTGCCACAGGGGAACTCACAACCTCAGTGTCGAGTGTCGAGATAGTGCCTTACCACTCTGCCACAGGGGAACTCACAACCTCAGTGTCGAGTGTCGAGAAAGTGCCTTACCACTCGGCCACATGGGATGATCAACTAAGTTTCAAAGAAAAAATGTGAACACCAATATGATATTACTAATCATTGAAGGTGAGAAGGGGGCGAGTGCAAAAATAAAGGTGAAACAGGGCAGGGCATTTCATTGAATACAAAACAAAAAAACAGGGGTGGGGATGCTGTGGTAGGTGCTTAAGTATCTGAAAGATCTGAAATGTTTAAACTATAATACAAGGTATTTCTCATAAACAAATAACTATTGTACTGTTCTATGTCAAAATATATCAATCTAGTTTCATTTTACAATCATTCATAATGATAAATACCAAATAACAGTTTTGGGCTCCAAAGTGATTTTGATACTGAATTCAAAAGTTGTAATGTTCTATATGTGCACATTAACAAAAAAAAAAGAGCCAACATTTGGTTAAAATTAAGATAAGAAAATAACAAGAATTCTGCGGAATGATATGTCTCACCGTGTCCGCTTTGACTGTTAGTACACACATGAGAGAGAAAAAAATTAAAATATTATATTCCATGCAAGAGTTATCTAACTTGGTTAATATAGAAGGTTAAATATTGTAGGAAGTATTGTGTGAAGTTTCGATCAAATACATTAAGTGATTTTTGAGATACAAACTAGATGGTATTTGCACACAAATATTTAACCAGTATTTTTAAAAAAGAAAAGAAAAGAAATTTCAAAAAAAAAAGAAAAAAAAAAGAAATATTTCTAAGTAAAACCTATTTAAAAGAAAAATTAAACTATGATCCAAGTATGAGTGTCCAAGCACTAGTAATTATTGAGAAATAGTGTTAAATGAAAACTTAACGTTGGAGGTTAATGCAAAATTCAGCATCAAACAATGTCATTGGACCATGAAATGTAGGTCACACTCAGCATCTGCAGTATATAATGTGATGCAAGGTGTTAGTTGTAACTATGATCCAAGTATGAGTGTCCTAGCACTTGTACTTGTTGAGAAATAGTGTAAAAACGAAACTTTATGTTGGAGCAAAATATAAACGTTTGATGCTGTCGCCCTCCACGGAAAGGCTACACCTTACTCTTGTCTTTCATTCGTCGCGGCGAGACAAAACTCATAAAACTTTTTAAGCATAGAACTGCAAGTTATACACACTTATAAATAACTTGCACCAAAACTTCAATGCAGGTGTGACGCAGACCCTGACGCAGGGACGAGTACAAAAACTCCCCTATTCATAGAATAGTCGAGTTAAAAAAGGGTTCAAAATGAGCCATGGGAAATGCTGACAGGTAAGTTGGCTAGACAAATACATTTGTGCTTCTATATGAAATTACACAGCTTTCATATTTGTAAGTCCTATTATATATGATATTGTGACCTTAACCTTTGAGGTTGCCACCCAGCTGTTGTGTACAAGACGCTTTATTACGCTACATTGCTATGAACACTTCTGTAAAGTTATTTGAAAATTGTTCCATGCATTCAGAAGCCAACCAGGTTTTGTGCAGGGACACAGTTGAACACTTCTGTTCAGTTATTGGAAAATTGGTAAAATATATAAAAATATGAAATTAACAGAGCAGACATGAAAGTGTAGACAGAAGGACAGATATTCTAACAAATGGGTATTTAAGTAGCTTCTAATTGCCCCCAGCTGATTATTTGAGCCACGCAAAAAAGAATTTAGCCACATAAAACCATTTTTTTTAGCTACAAAACTATTTTTTCAACCAAATTTTTCCTTTTTTTAAAAAAAAATTACGTTAGACACTTGAATATCCATTTGTGTGTGTGGTTTGACACACTGATGAAGATCAAATGTGGAACTCAAACCTACGACCTTGAGACTGCACCTTAGACCACTCAGCCCCTGAGGACCGTCCGAGTCGAACAGAATTTAGCCACATAAAGCATTTTTAAAGTGTCTAGAAACAGCCAAATATTTTTTTTCAAATGTTTTTATTGTCTAAAAAAATTACTAACCCTAAACCTTAGATGCTTTAAATACCCATTTGTGTGTGTGGACAGAGGACCTGATGGACTGATGGACAGATGGAATCAATTTCTAACCCTAAATCCAAGACACTTTAAATACCCATTTGTGTGTGTGGACAGAGGACCTGATGGACAGAAGGAATCAATTACTAACCCTAAATCCTAGACGCTTTAAATACCCATTTGTGTGTGTGTGGACAGAGGACCTGATGGACTGATGGACAGATGGAATCAATTACTAACCCTAAACCCTAGACGCTTTTAATACCCATTTGTGTGTGTGGACAGAGGACCTGATGGACTGATGGACAGACGGAATCAATTACTAACCCTAAACCCTAGACGCTTTAAATACCCATTTGTGTGTGTGGACAGAGGACCTGATGGACAGACAGAATCATGCAATCCTATAGTTTCCAAAACCAATTTTCAATTCAAAAGTGAAAACTGGTAGGGGACTAATAAAAGGGGAAAGCTGGTAGGGAACTAATAAAAAGATGTAACAAAAATAAATCAGTACTTTCTTTATTAAATTATTAACATAACACTTAACAGTCTGTTCCTATTACAAACCATTAATGTTTTATAGAGTTTTCACAATTTATACATAATATAATGTATATACAGAACCAGCTATAATACAACTTTATACAATATTTACAAAAAAAAACAATATTTACACACTTTACAAAATACAAATACTTACATTTACATTCTTATAAAATACAAATATTTACAATACACGGATATTTACATTTTTGATAAATTCTGCATTTTAAAAAAGCATTATTTACCAAATATGAATATTTACATCATTTACAAAACTCATTGTTATATTAAACTTTAATATTAACAATATGCAAATATTAACAACTGCATTTATTATAAGTTTGTAAACACCAAATTGTGTCCAAAATGGAAATGTAACTTGACAACAAAGATGCAACATAAGTTTTGATGTTCAATATTTGGAGCAACATTGAATGACTGCAGTTTCCAGTTTATTTTAAATTAGGCAATATATTAGATTGTAGCTACAGTATCTAACCATTTGAAGATGCTTTCAACAAAAAGTAGTATCATTATATCTTAGCTAATTAGAGAGTAATCAATAAATTTTGTCAGCTACAATGGTACAATCATAAATAAACACTGTTTATCAACTGAGTCCTTTATCAGCAGTTCATATAGCCTATACATTCATTATACATGTAACAGTTGGCTGTTTTCATCATAGTCATGTGGCAATTTATATTCACAGGTAATCAGTATCTGCTTAATACAGTTGTTGTTGTTGTTGTTGTTGTATGGTGTTTAGCATCGCTTTCAACAATTTTTCAGTCATATAGCGAGTGTCTACTTGAGACAGTATTCTAAGCACTGCCACACTGGAGTATCATGCCACAGACACATGGTATGATAACCCACCCAGTCACATTATACTGACAATGGGCCGATCAGACTTAGGACTCTCCTCTAGATGCTGAGTGTCAAGCGAGGAAGCTTCTAGTACCATTTTTAAAGTCTTTGGTTGCTTAATACAGGTACCAGTATCTGCTTAATACAGATTACTGCTTAGTACAGGTACCAGTATCTGCTCAATACAGGTAACAGTATCTACATAATACAGGTACCAGTATCTGCTTAGTACAGTTACCAGTGTCTGCTTAATACAGGTACCAGTATCTACTTAATACAGGTTACTGCTTAATATAGGTACCAGTATCTGCTTAGTACAGGTACCAGTATCTGCTTAATACAGGTACCAGTATCTACTTAATACAGGTACCAGTTTCTGCTTTATACAGGTACCAGTATCTGCTTAGTACAGGTAGCTGCTAAATACAGGTACCAGTATCTGCTTAATACAGGTAACTGTTTAATACAGGTAACTGCTCAATACAGGTAGCTTTAATATAGATAATTGCTTAAAACAGGTATCTGCTCAATACAGGTAACTGCTTTATACAGATACTTGCTTAATACAGTTAACTGCTTTACACAGGTAACTGCTTAATACAGGTAACTGTTTAATACAGATAACTACGTAATACAGGTAACTGCTTAATACGGATAACTACTTAATACAGGTAACTGCTTAATACAGGCATTTGCTTAATAGAGGTATCTGCTTTATAGAAGTATCTTCTTAATATCAGCAACTCTTTATTCAGGTAAATCTGACAACTTAATACAGGTAAATCTTAATACAGGTAGCCTTTTTTTATAAGCGACATATTCACACATAGTTGAATGCATAAGAAATCAGTGGTTCAGAGTATCACAAAAATATGTTTTTAAAAATAAATGTTATTCAAGTTACCGGTATCTGATAGTGGGGTTGGTGAATGCACAATGATATTATCATCTGTTTTATCCATAGATAGGTCAGTTTGGCTTACATTTAATGAGGTCTATCAGATTTGCCATAACAAGGCCATGGGTGGGACTGAAGTTTTGTAAAACATATTACAAGGCCATTTGTTGCTGCATTATATTGTATATTGTTTAGCTCATCAATTACTAATTACTGCAATATGATTTGGATGTTTTGTAGCATGAGCAAATCAAAATCCAGTCATTTCTTGCAGGGGTAAGTGTTCTTCATTTGACAACCAAAATAAATTAAAACAAGAGTTGTCAGAAGACAACAAAGCTCACTGATGGGATAAAAGTCACCACCAAAAGCAAAGATTGAGATTGGCAGCAAACACTAAAACTTAAAGGCAACTAAACGCAAAATTTGAACTGGGGTGTCTACAGACAAAAAATTAAGTAAAAAAAGGCCATAACTCTGTAAAAATGCAACCCTTAGTTATGGTTCTTGTCTTTGTGTGTTCCATCGATGATGTTGAACACACATGTGAAGTTTCATTCATATCCAGTCAGTGGTTGCATAGATATCTTACCTAATTAAAAAGTTTAATCTGAAAAATTAAGTAAAAAAGGGCCATTACTCTGCCAAAATGCAATCCAAAGTTATGGTTCTTATCTCTGTGTGTTTCATCGATGATGGTGAACACACACGCGAAGTTTCATTCATATCCAATCAGTGGTTGCATAGATATCTGAAACTTAAATGCAAAAGTTTAACCTGGGTGTCTACAGATGACACTGATGCAGCCGCCGACAAAAACAACACCGGGGTCATGGCAATAGCTCTCCTGGAACTTCATTCCGGTGAGCTAAAAATAAGTGTAAATATTCATTACGGCAGTAAGATGTCATCTCCACTCTAGAAAACTCCCAGGCTGTTAGATTTGATGTTAGATTTTTTCCAATTTACTCCAGTTTACACTCCATATTAATCTTTACACATATGAACTATGACCTTTCAACTGTTTACCAGAGTTATACCCCTTTTTGTCATAGATAACCACAACTTTATGAACTATAACCTTTCAACTTTTTACCAAAGTTATGCCCCTTTTTAAATAGAACAAAATTTAAAAAATGGTAAATGCATACCAAGATATTTTGTATTTGCTTTTGCCATAGACCTACAATAACACAATGCCTTAAAATCTTGAACATTTCGTGAAACTAATATTTTATTTGACTAAAGACACTGGTATTTTATAGCAAGGGAGCATGTGGACAATAATCTTGTTCTATAGAAAAGATGGTCTATAATGATACAGACATGTCTTCAAATTACAAAACTGTGACGACCAGGTTACAATGCAGTCTTTCTCATGATGACCTTGTTCTTGTGTACCAGTTACAACGCAGTCACTGTGTTCATGTTCACTGCTGCTAACATATCTAATGTTCAACGCACCGAACACAATCCAAATAAGCCTGTGTTTTTGACCCAATAGTGGGCTGCAACTTATCAGGGTAAATATTGTCATACGATAATACAATGTTGTGATATGCATTTCAGACTAAAGCTTTACTATTCTATCTAATATATAATGCCAACGAAGATATGGTATTGTACCCAGTTTGTATGTATGGCACCTTTTGAGTGTAACTATCTGTAACTATGGTAACACACATATATCAATGTAACACACAGATAAGCATGTCATAATTTTTATTAATTTCCTAGTTTCACTTTTTTAATCCTTTTAAATGGCCAACATATTTTCAGTTGTGCATGCCTTGGATTCAGCCTCATGTGGGAAAGATCTGTGAAGCAATACATGAATCTGTGTAGAACCACTGTCCTAGGAGAAGTACCCTCCTTTGCATGCAGAAGGTTATGAGTTTGAAACCACAGTCAGGCAGAAGAAAAGACTTGAGAGATTGAACAAGAAGCTGCCTCATTTGGTGCTTGGCATTTCAAGAATAGTTCTAGGACCAGTCGACCCTGTGTAAGTGTAATGAGACTAGGTGGGGTGTAATACTACCTGGGTATGCCACATAAATATCTATTTTGTTACATTTTCAAGTTATCATATAACTGCAAGACTTATACCTTATGTACCTTATACACCATACACTAAATTAGACACTGTTTGCCCATATTGAGATATTAGGAATATTTACCGTCACATTACTGTATTATATAAAGCACTTATACAAAGTGTGCAACAGTCATGTGATCTAATTATTCAGCTATGCATGGCAGCGACATGCTGGCAACATTCAACATTACATGTTGGAGACGCTACAAAATTATAAATCAGATCCTACGACTAATTATCAATGAAATGTGGGGCATATATCAAATATCAACTACTTATTTTTATTAGAATATTGATTACAGTATAATTATGTGCCAATATTCTAAATACTGGGCCTGAAAACTTTAACATTTTTATTTATTACTGCTTGCTTGCACATATTATTTCAGTAAGGTAAGGCCATTATAAATTAATTGCTAGATTATCATCCAAATTTAACTCAAAAACGTGGAGTGCGGGAGGATTTTTATTTTTATTTTTATTTTTAAAATTTTTGATGTTTTTTTAATTAATCTTTTTCTTTTTTTTTCCTTTTTTTTTTGTTTATGAAAATAAAAAGGGTCTGGGCAGCATAAAAATTAGGGGGTGGGCAGGGATGATAATCTAGCAATAAATTTATTATGGCCTAACTACCAACTGCAGAAGCTGACCACAAACTTATCACTTTAACATGCAGCTGTTTGGTAATGTTTATTGACAATTTTGTTTGAATATTAAGCATTATGTTTATGCTATTCAGGGCTTACAGATGATCAGTTAACCTAACCACTATTTCCTTGGATCCTGGAAGGTTAACCAGTACTCAAGCACACCCGATCTCCTCAAGTAACTGATAAGCAGCAGTGAGACACAAATGATAATGAGACACATTGTATATCAACCATTACAGAGTTTGTGGCTTAATAGAGATCCCTGAATTGATAGTCAGATGTGCGATTGACAGAGCTAACCAGGCCCAGCTGAGTGAAGTTTATATCATATTTTCAATAAAAATAATTTCTCTTTAGAAACGTGAAATATTTTACCTCTTTCATTCTCAATTAGCATTCAGTCTCAATATGTCAACCTTTTTATTCACAGCTTAGTGCTGCTGTGGTTATTGTATGTACATGATCTGGTACATTGGGGCAACCATCACAAAGAAGTACTGAGAATTGTACACATTCCAATACAACAAGTCATTGTCACTGAGAATTCATTGATTTTGTACAAATTCAAGTACAACACATTTTTGTCACTGAGAATTCATTGATTTTTGTACAAATTCTTGTACAATAGGTCTCTGTCACTAAGAATTCTCTGCACAAATTCTAGTATACTTGGGCACTTGAAAATTCATGTAATATTATATGAGTTTTGGTGCAACGAAGGTGTGTTGCTTAGAATTCTGTCAATAATTTTTTCAATATATTCTGGATAAGTATACACAAGCGTAGAGGCCATACATGATGGTACATGTGAAATGTTAACTCCCGAGTTGGTGAACATTACCGGAATGGTACGTAAATTCTGACATTGATTCTCATAATACTCTCTCCTGATCTTGTCAAAGATGTATCGAGCATTCAGCTGGGTTGCAGAAGGAACAACTTGGTTTGCTCGCGGCTCCTGAATATCTTCATAGTAGGTCGGCGATAGGCACGCAATAATAAATGTGGCCTGAAACAAAGGAGCCACTGATTAGATATAAATCTATGTTACATACAATGTACATGATATAATGTTATTTTTTCGTGGCCTTTTTTTAATGATAAGCATACTTGGTCAAACACAGATATGCGGTTGATTTCATAACCACAAGGCTTTGTGTATGGTATACAAGAACACAAAAAACAAGAGGACCATGATGGTCCTAAATCGCTTGCATGTGACATGGGAAACTGTACAACATTAATTATCCTTTTTTTTTCATTTCAAAAACAAGTCTGAGATACTACTGTGAAAGTTGGTGAGGATCAAATAAAAAGGCAAGTGCTAAATTGCACATAAGGTCAAATAACTCAAGTTTTGATGAGTCAATGGCTGTAAATCCAACATTAATTATGGAATTTGGCCAGTTCAAGATATAGTCCAAGGTATTGTGGTTATACAATTACTGTGCAAGTTGGGTGAAGATCAAATGAAAAATGTGGTGCTCACTTGAACAGAGAAGGGGTCCGTCACATAGCAATGAGATTTAACCCGTTACTTCATATAGACGCCTTTGGACACCTATACTATAGACACCTTTGGACACCTAATATAGAAGGCTTTTGAATTATTGGGTGACTTATGTTTATATTAACTGACAGAGTGGAAAACAGTGCAGGAAGAGTTCAAATTGCTCGTTACAAGCAATTTGAACTCTTCCTCCACTGTTTTCTAAGGCCTTCTGTGATTGGGAAAACTCGTAACTATGGAGTAAAGGGTTAAGCAAGCTGATCAGAGAAGGGGACTGTCACATAGCAGTGGGATTTAAGCAAGCTGGTCAGAGAAGGTGTCCATCACATAGAAGTGAGATTTAAGCAAGCTGATCAGAGAAGGGGTCCGTCACATAGCAGTGAGATTTAAGCAGAGATTTAAGCAAGCTGATCAGAGAAGGGGTCCGTCACATAGAAGTGAGATTTAAGCAAGCTGATCAGAGAAGGTCCTTCACATAGCAGTGAGATTTAAGCAAGCTGATCAGAGAAGGGGTACAAACATAGCAGTGAGATTTAAGCAAGCTGATCAGAGAAGGGGTCCATCACATAGCAGTGAGATTTAAGCAAGCTGATCAGTTGCTTCAGGAATGACGTCCCAGTTTTGGTAAACATTAAAGTGCTATGCATTGTAGGGTACCCATGTGCTAAACTGGCCTGTGGAGATGTTTGTGTGAGAAGGCAGTGGTAGATTTAAACTGTTTTGTCCACTCCTAGTTTTTGGTCATTGCAATAAATTTCAGCTGGCAAAAAGAAGTTAATGATATGTCAAGCTTACTTATGACTAGATAGTCATTCAATTGGTGTTTAACACAGTGAAATTTTATGATTCTTGCAGAGACGGGGGTGGGGGGAGCTTGGTCCATTCTACTGTTTAGCTTACCAAGCTTAACAAATGTAATAAATAAACCGTTTTAATGAGTGCTCTATCACAGCTCTATAATAGCTCTATCACAGCTTTATTACAGTTCTATATTAGCTCTATCACAGCTCTATAATATCTCTTTCACAGCACTATAATAGCTCTATCACAGCTCCTTCACAGCTCTATCACATCTTCTTCACAGCTCTATCACAGTTCTATAATAGCTCTATCACATTTTCTACACAGCTCTATCACAGTTCTATAATAGCTCTATCATATCTTCTTCACAGCTCTATCACAGTTCTATAATAGCTCTATCACATCTTCTTCACAGCTCTATCACAGTTCTATAATAGCTCTATCACATCTTCTTCACAGCTCTATCACAGTTCTATAATAGCTCTATCACATCTTCTTCACAGCTCTATCACAGTTCTATTACTGTACAGTTCTATCACAGCTCCTTTACAGCATTTTGGGGAGGAAGTGAGAGTGTACATGCTCTTACCCCAGGTATTGAACCATGTTCTTCAAAGTCACTTTTCAGACATTACTGAAACACTAAGACTGATGAAAGTGACTGTTAAAGCAACAGAACACCAAACAATACGTGTCATGTTTAAATATTTAATGTCATACTTACATTAGCTGTCTCGGTGTCCAGCCAGTCCATTTTGTTAAGACGCAAAGACTGAAAAGAAGCAGGGTCCATGTCAACCTTCACCCTTATTCCAGCATTTCTTAGGAGATGGCACATTTTGACTATCTCCTTTATATGTCTTTCACTGTCTTTCATGCCATTCCATGAATAAGTAACAAAAACAGTAATTTTTTTCATATTTTCCTGGCTTCCCATCGACTTGCCTTTGCTAGAGGTGTTAGAATTGTTCACATTGGTTGATATACTGGACTGGTTGACAATGTTTTTTGGTAAAACTGTTGGGTTGGATCTAGTTACTGGACACATGCTGTCAAAATTGTTGTCATATCTTTCTTGTAAACTTTCTTCTTCTGCTTCCAGCAACCCATTATTGCCACCACTTCTGAGACTTGTTCTTGAGTAAAGGATTATTTCATTATTAAAACTACGACATGCCTCTGGAATACTGGCACGCGTGGCACTATTTTTCTTTCGGAGTTCACCATCAGAAGAAGATTTCGTGACATTTGTAAGTTCTCCCACGCTATCACCATGCCAGGATTTCCTTAACATTTCTACACACAAAGGGCCTTGCACTGTATTACTACTTTTGTTCTTATCGACATACCGTTTGCAATCTGAGCAAGACTTGACATTTGTTCCCAAGTCATGGACACCATTTCCTGACTTTGAACATACTCTTCTGTCTCCATGATAACTATTTCTAGAGCTCATGCACTCAGCATAATTGACTAACGTTGTTTTCACTCCTGTTTCATGCAGATCAGCTGGGCTGCACAGTTCCTGAGACAATTCTGAGTTGGAAATATTTAACTTACTTATTCCATCACATATCCCAGCCTCTTCAACAGCAGAAGTGTTTCTTGTTCGATTATCAAACATGCACTGTTGCATCGGAGCAGACACAGGGCTCAACAACATGGTTTCATTTGGATCAGACCGAAGTCTGCACTTATCACAGTTACAACAATCTATATTAGAAGGGTCATTATTCCCATGTATTAATCGGCTGTCACCTTCGGCACGTTGTTCAAAAGTAGATATTTGTGAAGTTCTATGACTGACATTTTGCGGTGACATGTTTTGAGATACGGTTAAAGGAAAACAATTTGAGCAATTGGAGTTAAATGGCCCACTACGTTGTGAAGGCCTTGAGTTGCTATTTGAGTATCCACTTGGGGGAGCCATGCTGAAAATGTGAGGTGGTGAATAGTTTGGTGGGGGATCATCAACATAATGTGCAGGTTGACTATAGCGAAAACTGTCAGTATGATATGATGGTGGAAGAAGTCCATTTTGGGTATGGTTAAATAGAGGATGTCTGTCAAATGACTGACTGCCCATCTGCCTACAATTCATACAATCACAACTAGAGTGGTCTGTATTTTGGGTGCTGTGTAAACCCTGGCTGGAGGGGTCACCATTTCTGCCAGGGCCAATCCATCCACTATTGTAGTTTCCAAGCTGCCGCGGTTGTTGATGTGACCTGGATTGATGCTGTTGCCGTTGATATGCTTGTTTAATACCTAAAACAGAGATGTTAACCTGGATTGATGCTGTTGCCGTTGTTATGCTTGTTTAATACCTAAAACAGAGATGTTATGTAATACATCCAACATTTCTTGAATAAGATCACAAAAATTCAAACCTGTGTACGAGCACTGGCAAATTGAGTGTCAACTCCCCAGTGACAGTAATTTTCAATATACTTCAAAGGAATGTAGTGAAAATAGTTAAAATCATACACAAGGGGGCCTCCTTGAGTTAGTGGAAGTGTTGGATAATAACTTTTTATCTAGGATTTCCAAATGGTTATATTTTTATATAAAGATTGATTGGATTTGTGAACAAACGTAAAATTGATGTCAAAACTGACTTCAGTCCCCATTCTGATTGATATGATTGTCTGAACATGTGTCAAATGGCCTCCATGTATCAACCGACCCATTCCAAGACACACAAAATTAGACAAATTTAAATTGAATACGATTGAACTGCATTAGTATACTGTTTCAGTATAATGTTTTTATCAATATGGATGAGGGGGGCAAAATTACGCAAATATAAATAATTTTTATATATTTTTTAAATATTTTTTACCATTTTTTTTTCTAAAAAAAGTGCAACACCAATAGATTATACAAAACTTTTTTTTCCCTAAAATATAAAGTGTCGGATAATAGTTCTTGGGTTTTAAGATCTCCAAACGGTTTTACTTCGATATATATATATAGAGTCCCTTGATGCAAGAATATAAAAAAAAGGGATTTCAAAATGTCTCTTCATTAAGATTGATTTGATGTCATAACCTAGATAGGACTGATCTAAATATTGTTGCGTGTCCACTTAACTACCTATTACAATCAGAGACCTACAAACAATTAAATCACTGTTACAATTTATTGTTATTTCTACTTACGATCCATATTCTCTGGAATGATGGCTGAAGCTACATGAGTCATGTCCATTAACGCTTGCTGGACTTGCTGTATCGTCCCTCCTCTCTGCTCAAAATCATCAAGTAACGCCAAAGTTGCACTCCCGCCAAATATATCGTTTACTTTTGTCCTTGACTGAAATAATAAAAATTATCACTATAAATATTGTAATAAACTTTATCTATTTGATAAGTCTAAAAATGTTAAGATGTTAATCCATGGCATCATGTGCACTTTGATGTTTCATTTAAATCTATACAGCTAGCAAGTTTTACCAAAATTTGCTGAAAAGTTTACGGTAGTACCATTCTGGACAATGTTTTTCATTAACCCTTTACTTCATATAGATGCCTTTGGACACCTCTAATATTAAAAGCATTAATTCACCACGTATCAGCAATGGGTGAATTATGTTTATATTAACTGACAGAGTGGAAAACAGAGCAGGAAGTGTTCAGATTCCTTGTTCCTGCACTGTTTTCAATGGCCTTCTGTGATTGGTGCTGGAAAACGCGTATCTATGGAGCAAAGGGTTAAAAAAGAATAAAGGTTCATAACTACTCCAAAAGCCCATCGACCAGCAAGAGACATTGAGCAGGTAGACATCATACTAGTATTCTAGAAAACTTTGATAATAAGTCTAAGATAAGTGGTCCAAACAGTATTTACTATTAAAAAAAATAAACAACACCAAAGTTGATGGCCAGGACATGATGTTGATATTAGCAACTAGACTTCCTACTGATTAAGTTTAGTAGTCAGGACAAAAAACTGATTTTCAGAGAGATGCAAAGACATGGACATTTGGACTAGTGGTAGAGCATACGACTCATAATAATGGGGTCGAAGGTTCAGAGAGATGCACGGACAAGGACATGTGGACCAGTGGTAGAGCATACAACTCATAATAATGTGGTCGAAGGTTCAGAGAGATGCACAGACAAGGGCATGTGGACCAGTTGTACAACATAAGACTCATAATAAGGGGGTCGAAGGTTCAGAGAGATGCATGGACAAGGACATGTGGACCAGTGGTAGAGCATACAACTCATAATAAGGGGGTCAAAGGTTCAGAGAGATGCACGGACAAGGACATTTGGACCAGTGGTAGAGCATACGACTCATAATAATGGGGTCGAAGGTTCAGAGAGATGCACGGACAAGGGCATGTGGACCAGTGGTAGAGCATACAACTCATAATAATGGGGTCGAAGGTTCAGAGAGATGCACAGACAAGGGCATGTGGACCAGTTGTACAACATAAGACTCATAATAATGGGGTCGAAGGTTCAGAGAGATGCATGGACAAGGGCATGTGGAACAGTGGTACAACATAAGACTCATAATAATGGGGTCGAAGGTTCAGAGAGATGCATGGACAAGGGCATGTGGTCCAGTGGTAGAGTATACGGCTCATAATAATGGGGTCGAAGGTTCAGAGAGATGCACAGACAAGGGCATGTGGACCAGTTGTACAACATAAGACTCATAATAAGGGGGTCGAAGGTTCAGAGAGATGCACGGACAAGGACATGTGGACCAGTGGTAGAGCATACAACTCATAATAATGGGGTCGAAGGTTCAGAGAGATGCATGGACAAGGGCATGTGGACCAGTTGTACAACATAAGACTCATAATAAGGGGGTCGAAGGTTCAGAGAGATGCACGGACAAGGACATGTGGACCAGTGGTAGAGCATACAACTCATAATAATGGGGTCGAAGGTTCAGAGAGATGCACGGACAAGGACATGTGGACCAGTGGTAGAGCATACAACTCATAATAATGGGGTCGAAGGTTCAGAGAGATGCACAGACAAGGGCATGTGGACCAGTTGTACAACATAAGACTCATAATAAGGGGGTCGAAGGTTCAGAGAGATGCATGGACAAGGGCATGTGGAACAGTGGTACAACATAAGACTCATAATAATGGGGTCGAAGGTTCAGAGAGATGCATGGACAAGGGCATGTGGTCCAGTGGTAGAGTATACGGCTCATAATAATGGGGTGGAAGGTTCAGAGAGATGCACAGACAAGGGCATGTGGACCAGTTGTACAACATAAGACTCATAATAAGGGGGTCGAAGGTTCAGAGAGATGCACGGACAAGGACATGTGGACCAGTGGTAGAGCATACAACTCATAATAATGGGGTCGAAGGTTCAGAGAGATGCACGGACAAGGACATTTGGACCAGTGGTAGAGCATACGACTCATAATAATGGGGTCGAAGGTTCAGAGAGATGCACGGACAAGGACATTTGGACCAGTGGTAGAGCATACGACTCATAATAATGGGGTCGAAGGTTCAGAGAGATGCACGGACAAGGACATGTGGACCAGTGGTAGAGCATACAACTCATAATAAGGGGGTCGAAGGTTCAGAGAGATGCACAGACAAGGGCATGTGGACCAGTTGTACAACATAAGACTCATAATAAGGGGGTCGAAGGTTCAGAGAGATGCATGGACAAGGGCATGTGGAACAGTGGTACAACATAAGACTCATAATAATGGGGTCGAAGGTTCAGAGAGATGCATGGACAAGGACATGTGGACCAGTGGTAGAGCATACAACTCATAATAATGGGGTCGAAGGTTCAGAGAGATGCACAGACAAGGGCATGTGGACCAGTTGTACAACATAAGACTCATAATAAGGGGGTCGAAGGTTCAGAGAGATGCACGGACAAGGACATGTGGACCAGTGGTAGAGCATACAACTCATAATAATGGGGTCGAAGGTTCAGAGAGATGCACGGACAAGGACATTTGGATCAGTGGTAGAGCATACGACTCATAATAATGGGGTCGAAGGTTCAGAGAGATGCACGGACATGGACATGTGGACCAGTGGTAGAGCATACAACTCATAATAATGGGGTCGAAGGTTCAGAGAGATGCACAGACAAGGGCATGTGGACCAGTTGTACAACATAAGACTCATAATAAGGGGGTCGAAGGTTCAGAGAGATGCACGGACAAGGACATGTGGACCAGTGGTAGAGCATACAACTCATAATAATGGGGTCGAAGGTTCAGAGAGATGCACGGACAAGGACATTTGGACCAGTGGTAGAGCATACGACTCATAATAATGGGGTCGAAGGTTCAGAGAGATGCACGGACAAGGACATGTGGACCAGTGGTAGAGCATACAACTCATAATAATGGGGTCGAAGGTTCAGAGAGATGCACAGACAAGGGCATGTGGACCAGTTGTACAACATAAGACTCATAATAAGGGGGTCGAAGGTTCAGAGAGATGCATGGACAAGGGCATGTGGAACAGTGGTACAACATAAGACTCATAATAATGGGGTCGAAGGTTCAGAGAGATGCATGGACAAGGGCATGTGGTCCAGTGGTAGAGCATACGACTCATAATAATGGGGTCGAAGGTTCAGAGAGATGCATATACAAGGGCATGTGGTCCAGTGGTAGAGCATATGACTCATAATAATGGGGTCGAAGGTTCATAGAGATGCAAGGACAAGGGCATGTGGTCCAGTGGTAGAGCATATGACTCATAATAAGGTTGTCGGAGGTTCAGAGAGATGCATGGACAAGGGCATGTGGTCCAGTGGTAGAGCATATGACTCATAATATTGGGGTCGAAGGTTCAGAGAGATGCATGGACAAGGGCATGTGGTCCAGTGGTAGAGCATACGACTCATAATAAGGGTGTCGGAGGTTCAGAGAGATGCACGGACAAAGACATGTTGTCCAGTGGCAAAGCATACGACTCATAATAAGGGGGTCGGAGGTTCAGAGAGATGCAAGGACAAGGACATGTGGACCAGTGGTAGAGCATACGACTCATAATAAGGGGGTCGGAGGTTCAGAGAGATGCATGGAAAAGGACATGTGGTCCAGTGGTAGAGTATAAGACTCATAGTAATGGGGTTGTGGGCTCAGATCGATATATGGGCAAAGGCATGTGGACCAGTGGTAGTGTGGTATTCTTTGAGTGCTAGTGAAGAAATGTGAAGTATCATTGATGCACAACTAGTTGTCGTAGCGAGATCACTATCAGTTCGGAGCAAGTACAAAAGTCCCCTTTTTAATAATTTACTAATTTTATAAATACATATAATAATACATGATACATACATGTATAGCTTGACTGTATGCTGTTTGGTATCCCAAATATTCTGCAAACAGCATATATCCATTACCGAGGGCCGTTGTATGATCCACTCCATTTGCTATTTGCTGACGTAGACTACGAGGCAGCCAGCAGAGAGGGTACCTTTCATACATCCAATCACCAGCCATCTTCCACCTGCAATGTATTGTAGTGTGTTTAACTACACTTCCTATGATATTTATACTTGTACATTTACAGTCATACATGTATTCATTTAAACATATTCATTCATTCAAATTTATTCATACATACTAACTAATTATATAAATACATGTATTAATGCTCCTTTGCATTGATCATGACTTTTGTATGTATAAATATTTTTTTTCCATATCACTAGAGACATATCAATAGAGATGAGTTACTGGAGGCAATTGTTTAAACATCTGACATTTTCCGAATTACACCAATACAACTCCTGATTTTGATGTCAAAAGAGAGGGTTTGATTATAATTTTAGGGCTTGTAAAACTTTTTTCTCATTTAGTTAAAAAAATAAATTGGAGAAATTTTACACTTACAGTGATTTTTTGAAGTATTTTTCTGACTTTTAGCACATTTTAAATAAAAATAAAAATAAGTAAAACATTTTAAATTTGTATTCCTGTGATGTCAGACTGCTGAGTGTATCAACATTCTTCCGCAAGTAGCTGGCAACTTTTCTCACATACAGGTTTTGGACCTATTTGGACTCAAGCCCACAACCATGACAGGTAAGATAATAACGCCTGAGAGCACTCCACCACAGAGGTCCCTCCTCCACTGATACAACTGGACACAACATATACAATATGATGAAAGTACCGGTAGTGTCAAACCCATTCAAAGAAACTAACTGTGACACTCCTCCGCCAATACAACTGGAACGAACATTTACAATATGATGAAAATACCGGTAGTGTCAAACCCATTTAAAGAAAGTGACTGTGAAACTGAAAACAATGTATGCATTCATTAGCAGCAACACTGATGTTAAAATCGATGCAAAATACCAAAAATTAAATGTCTAATCATTTTAATTATAAACTGAGTGACATTGTGTTTTGCAGACCATGTAAAAAAGTTTGAAAAATATAAGCCCTAATAACTGAACATATTAAAGAAACTGACACAAGAGTGATTAGATATATAAGCACCAAGCTTCTTCACAATCAAGTTACAATAAATAAGTATAATCTATTATAAGAAATACCTATTTCTCCTTTCTCCAATACAACTCTCCCATTATTCAAAGTAACAAGAATCTTTTAATTTTTTTCAGTATTGAGCAATAATCCATTGTTAACAAACAATATTAAATCAATAATGTTGAGACCAGTAATAGTTTTGTTGATAAGCAGATACTGTGATCCGACACAATGTAATCGCATGACTGGTGTGTCGGCTTCAAAATTTACACAAAACACTGCACACCTTGACACATAACTTTACCTGGGGTAGATAACAAATATCCCAGCTTGTTTTCAGCAATAAAATTAAAGGGACACACTGCAACTGATGGACCTAAAACCAATAAATGTTCATTTAAACTACTTTTGACAATTATATATCCTCATGATGCAAATATGAAAATAGCATATCCCAGTAGCACGCCTACCCTTAATTTTGTTTCTATTATAGAAAAGGGACATTACTCTTGTAAATGGTTGAAAAGTGTCATATTTTGCATATTTGTTGTAACATAAGACAAAAAAGTATAACAAGACAATTTGTTTTCATCAGATTATAATTATAAGTTGTGGAAGAAGTTATTACAACCTGACACAAATCATGATCGAAGTCTTCCTGGGTAGAACCATTACTAAGCATATGCAGAAAAAGTATTTTACTCAAGGACACTGTACATAGCCAAGGAGGATTTTTTTTTACTCATATTTCCAAAACTTAAAAAGGACTTCATTTGTAAAATTTGGTTTCAATATTGCCATGTGGTCCCTTTAACATAACTTCACATACAATGTTTTGCTTTACCTGCACAGGTATACACTTTAAGTGAATGATGGTAACATTTCAGTAAAATGAATTGTTAAATATGCATGGTCATTATGATACACCTGTGTATCCAGACATGGTGTCAGAGATTTCTCTATGTACCCTACCTAGATACACCCATGTATCCAGACATGCTGTCAGAGACTTCTCTGTGTGACTTTCCTAGATACACCTGTGTATTCAGACATGCTGTCAGAGATTTTGCTGAGTACCCTACTTTGATACACCTGTGTATCCAGACATGGTGTTGGAGATTTCTCTGTGCACCCTACCTAGATACACCCATGTATCCAGACATGGTGTCGGAGATTTCTCTGTGTACCCTACCTAGATACACCCATGTATCGAGACATGCTGTCAGAGACATCTCTGTGTGACTTTCCTAGATACATTTGTGTATTCAGACATGCTGTCAGAGATTTTGCTGAGTACCCTACTTTGATACACCTGTGTATCCAGACATGGTGTCAGACATTTCTCTGCGTACCTTACCTAGATACACCTGTGTATCCAGACATGCTGTCAGAGATTTCTCTGTGTACCCTAACTAGATACACCTGTGTATTGAGCCATGCTGTCAGAAATTATGCTGAGTACCCAACTAAGATACACATGTGTATCGAGACATGCTGTCAGATATTTTTTTTTGGTACCCTACCTAGATACACCTGTGTATCCAGACATGCTGTCAGAGATTTTGCTGAGTACCCTACTTTGATACACCTGTGTATCCAGACATGGTGTCAGACATTTCTCTGCGTACCTTACCTAGATACACCTGTGTATCCAGACATGCTGTCAGAGATTTCTCTGTGTACCCTAACTAGATACACCTGTGTATTGAGCCATGCTGTCAGAAATTATGCTGAGTACCCAACTAAGATACACATGTGTATCGAGACATGCTGTCAGATATTTTTTTTGGTACCCTACCTAGATACACCTGTGTATCCAGACATGCTGTCAGAGATTTTGCTGAGTACCCTACTTTGATACACCTGTGTATCCAGACATGGTGTCAGACATTTCTCTGCGTACCTTACCTAGATACACCTGTGTATCCAGACATGCTGTCAGAGATTTCTCTGTGTACCCTACCTAGATACACCTGTGTATCCAGACATGCTGTCAGATATTTCTCTTTGTACCCTACCTAGATACACCTGTGTATCCAGACATGCTGTCAGATATTTCTCTTTGTACCCTACCTAGATACACCTGTGTATCCAGACATGCTGTCAGATATTTCTCTTTGTACCCTACCTAGATACACTTGTGTATCCAGACATGCTCTCGGAGATTTCTCTGTGTACCCACCCTACCTAGATACACCTGTGTATCCAGACATGCTGTCGGAAACTTCTCTGTATACCCTACCTAGATACACCTGTGTAACGGAGTCTTCTCTGTGTACCCTACCAAGATATACATGTGTATCCAGACATGCTGTCAAAGACTTCTCTGTGTATCTTAACTAGATACACATGTGTATCGAGACATGCTGTCAGAGACTTCTATGAGTACCCTCCCTATATGCACCTACATGTCCAGACATGCTGTCAGAGATTTCGCTGTGGACCCTAATTAGCAAAATATACAGATACAATAAACAGATAAAATAAACAATGAACAAATTAGCCATGAAGCTATCTGCTGACAAACAACATTTCACAACATGTTATCGCTAAAATTTAAATGGGTAGATTAGTTAAGTTTTATGTAGCCACTTAGAGACTGTAAATATATTGATGCGATCTCTAACTTGCTTGGTCAAGTTTCTGGTGTTGGTATCAACACTGAAAACTATTTGTGCAGAAAATAATTTGTATTGTCATAGCAACAGTAACTGTACAAGTTGTTTGCTCCTACATCTGATTATAAGGAAAGTCAAGTGTGACATCCACTCAAGACTAATTCTAAGGAAAGTCAAGTGTGACATCCATTCCAGACTAAGGTTAAGGAAAGTCAAGTGTGACATCCATTCCAGACTAAGGCTAAGGAAAGTCAAGTGTGACATCTACTCAAGACTAAGGTTAAGGAAAGTCAAGTGTGACATCCATTCCAGACTAAGGCTAAGGAAAGTCAAGTGTGACATCCATTCCAGACTAAGGCTAAGGAAAGTCAAGTGTGACATCTACTCAAGACTAAGGTTAAGGAAAGTCAAGTGTGACATCCATTCCAGACTAAGGCTAAGGAAAGTCAAGTGTGACATCTACTCAAGACTAAGGTTAAGGAAAGTCAAGTGTGACATCCATTCCAGACTAAGGCTAAGGAAAATCAAGTGCGACATCCATTCAAGACTAAGACTATTGTACAGAATATAAAGAGTAAAATAAACGACATACAAAATCAGTGAATTATAGTTAAAATGCAGGATAAGATAATCATCAGAGGCAGAGCATGACAAATTAAGATTACTCATGGGGTGTTAATGTGGGAGGAGGATTTCCCCTTCTGCACATTTATATATATATAATTACAATGTATGTGAAAATTTTAAGAATTGGAAGTATAAATGGTTACTTCAGGTGCCTGTTACTTTTAATAGAACATACAGTTGTACATTGTTATGGCTGGTACCTGTAAATGCACGATACCATGACTTAATTTATTCCATTCACCCAGGTATTGAAAATCCATATGGCAAGATGTGCTCCTTTGTGATACAAAGATCACAAGAAAAACATAGTTATAGTTTAATTTAGTACCATGTGCTGCATGTCACTTAGTGTTAAAGGGTTGTTGTTGTTGTTTTTGTTGTACGGTGTTTAGCATCGCTTTCAACAATTTTTCAGTCATATCGCGACGGTGTCTACTTGAGACAGTATTCGAAGCGCTATCACACTGGATGCCGCAGACACATGGTATGATACCCCACCCAGTCACATTATACTGACACCGGGCTGACCAGACCTAGAACTCCCCTCTAAATGCTGAGCGTCAAATGTCCTAGGAAGCTTCTAGTACCATTTTTAAAGTCTTTGGTATGACCCAGCCGGGGATTGAACCCACAACCTTCCGCATGCAAGGCGGACGTGTTAAAGGGAGTAACTCTCAATATGGTGCCATAAATAAACATAACAAATACAAAGATATACATAAAACTTACATATTTATGAATGCAAGATAAATATTTATATAATGCCACTTTATTATATGCATTGGTTTTCAGAAGCAATTTCATTTGATTTATTTACCTTTCCATTTTGACCGAACAGCCTTCGTATTCCGATCAACAATTGTAAACTATTTTTATTTCAACTGCCAGATGCATGCATGGATATTTTTTGGAATGTTTAAGGAGATAAATGTAAATATTGAAAATACATGTTCACATCCCGTGATTTTTATTGGCAATGTTTTGATTAAGTGTTAATTTAACAATTCTTTAATATGCCATTGAATCAGTATACAAACACTATTTTATGTGCATAACGGTAACATATAGTCTCCATTTGCAGCTTTAATGCGTAATTTGCCAATACAATCCTTTTAAACAAATTCTTACAACTTTGACAAATGGAGATGAGTTTACAGCTTGTTTCAGATCCTTTCTACCTTTGTATTTGTGTATGTGAATATAAATGAACAGAATATTGTTTAAACCAACCCTTTATGTGTTAAAATGATATTAAACTCCATTATATTTTTAAAAGAACTTAGCACTATGGGAAAAATGTCCTGCTTGAGGACACCACACATGGTTATAAAGCTGTGCTTTGTTTAACTTTCTCAGGGAAAAGCTGACATAAAAAAATGTTCCATTAATCAGCATATTAATTTTATATAAGTGGAAATTTCTCTGCTCTAATTGAATTAACACCTATACAA
The DNA here is from genome assembly GCA_029582155.1 of Panopea generosa. Taxonomy (NCBI): domain Eukaryota; kingdom Metazoa; phylum Mollusca; class Bivalvia; order Adapedonta; family Hiatellidae; genus Panopea; species Panopea generosa. The sequence continues at coordinate 51,662,317 of CM055902.1, forward strand.
TAAAAAGAGAAAAAAAATGTTAACAAATTTTGGCAAGAGTCCATGAGGGAAACTTTTGAGATATATGATATGATTGTTAAGATTAACATGTTGTTGTATGGTGTTAAGCGTTGCTTTCAAAATTTTTCCAGTCATAGTGCGATGATGTCAACTTGAGACAGTATTCTGAGTGCTGTCACACTGGAGTATCATGCCGCAGACACAAGGTATGATACCCAGCCCAGTCACATTATACTGACACTGGGCCGACCAGACCTAGAACTTTCCTCTATATGCTGAACGTCAAGCGGGGATGTTTCTAATACGATTTTTAGAGTCTTTGGTATGACCCGGCCTGGGATCGAACCCATGACCTTCCGCATGCGAGGCTGACATATGAGAATATCCTTAAACTTTATTGTTGTAACAAGTGAACAAATGAATAAATGAATGAATGTCCAAATGAAACAAGTCACTTTATATAAAGGAAAGAAATTTCAATGACTAAATGAATGAATGAATGAATGAATGAACGAATGAACGAATGAATGAATGAATGAATGAATGAATGAATGAATGAATGAATGAATGAATGAATGAATGAACAAACAAATGAACAGACTGAATGAATGACAAACAGTCAAAGGAACTATTGAATGAAGAAACAAACAAATAATTTGAAAAAAAAATGAATGAATGAAGATTTGGAGTCTTTAGATGCTCCTACATAAAAAGATTAAGAATCAACAAATCTGAACATTGCTAACTCCCTCTCCACATAAAGAGTTAGAATGAAAGCATATTATTATGGTTTGAATGTAGAATGAAATGGACAACATCGATTATGTTGCAACAAATGCTGCAGTTAATTGTCACCTTGCCTCCTAAATTGACAATGAGAAAGTAAGCCACAGTGGTCCTAACGTAATTCTTGTTATCTCTCTCAAACAGAAGTACCAGTAATGCTATTATTGAGAAAAAAATAACTTCAGCTGCAAAATTAACGTCCCTGTTTATTGTCTGAAGCACGATAGAATAGCAAAACAAATACTTTCATTCATTAGCATCAGTATTGTATTACCAGAGATTAAATGTTCAGACTTTCTCAACTGTTTGTCCTTGAACAACATAACACAGCAGCCAGTGAATCAGACAACAATCTGAATCCTGCCTGGGATATCTAGAGCCATTATTAGCTTATGTGTATAAAATGTCCCTTTGAAGAACACAACATCTGGCTCAAGCAAATTAAACAAGACCATAGCAAGGGATTAAACCCTCATATGAATTTTGTTTGAATTTTTATGCCATCAATGTTTAAAAAATGATCAATTAACATAACCATTCTTTCCTGGGATCCTGGAAAGTTAACCAGTACTCAAGCACAAACATCTCCACAAAAAACTGATAACATTCTAACTTGAATCAGCGATGAGAAACAAAATTAATGACACCGAGACACAATGTCACAGAGACTGTGGCCAGGAAGGATAAAACTGAACGAGACGCAATGTCACAGAGACTGTGGCCAGGAAGGATAAAACTAGATGAGACGCAATGTCACAGAGACTGTGGTCAGGAAGGATAAAACTGGACAACAAGACACAATGTCACAGAGACTGTGGCAATGAAGGATAAAATTGGACAACAAGACACCATGTCACAGAGACTGTGGTCAGGAAGGATAAAACTAGACAACAAGACACAATGTCACAGAGACTGTGGCAAGGAAAGATAAAACTGGACAACACGACACAATGTCAGAGACTGGAAGGATAAAACTGGACAACAAGACACAATGTCACAGAGACTGTGGTCAGGAAGGATAAAACTGGACAAGACACAATGTCACAGAGAATGGAAGGATAAAACTGGACAACAAGACACAATGTCACATGAACTGTGGTCAGGAAGGATAAAACTGGACAACAAGACACAATGTCACAGAGACTGGAATGATAAAACTGGGCAACAAGACGCAATGTCACAGAGACTGTTGTCAGGAAGGATAAAACTGGACAACAAGACACAATGTCACAAAGACTGGAAGAATAAAACTGGACAACAAGACACAATGTCACAGAGACTGGAAGGATAAAACTGGACATCAAGACACAATGTCAAAGAGACTGGAAGGATAAAACTGGACAACAAGACACAATATCACAGAGACTGTGGTCAGGAAGGATAAAACTGGACAACAAGACACAATGTCACAGATACTGGAAGGATAAAACTGGACAACAAGACACCATGTCAGAGACTGTGGTCAGGAAGGATAACACTGGACAACAAGACACAATGTCACAGAGACTGTGGCCAGGAAGGATAAAATTGGACAACAAGACACAATGTCACAGAGACTGTGGCCGGATAAAATTGGACAACACGACACAATGTCACAGAGACTGTGGCCAGGAAGGATAAAATTGGACAACAAGACACATTGTCACAGAGACTGTGGCCAGGAAGGATAAAATTGGACAACAAGACACAATGTCACAGAGACTGTGGCCAAGAAGGATAAAATTGGACATGCTGTATATAACCTGTCATGTTTATTAAACTATATTAAAACTAGACCTATCACTGAAGGTGATGAATACCCCCGAACACCGCCATGACAGAAAATGGTTAACCATTGTATGAAGTTTTATTAAATTATATCCAATAGTTTTAAAGTTATGCTCCAGACAAAAAAAAATTCTTAATAAAAGAGAATGTAATAGATTGAGTTTTTTGTATTGTTAATTTTTTTATGGTTTTGTTAAAATTAAAAACGGTCTTTTTAATTATTGTGCAGTGTACAAGCTTTCATGGCAATCAATAAATGTTATACTTTTCGAGTTATGTTGAGGGACAACAATTTTATGGATAAGAAACAAACAAGAGCACTAGGAATACAATATCGAACCTGCTTTGCTCGAACTCCATGTATTCATCAACTTGGTTCTTTCATGAACTTTATTAAACTGTTATCACCGATGGCTTTAAAAGTACTTTAAAAGTACTGCACCAGAAAAGGGAAATATATCAAAGGGCAATAACTCTGTAATTAGCAAGAATAGAGTTATGTTTCTTGTACACTGCACTTCCTCTCATTATATTCTACCATTGTATGAAGTTTGATGAAATTCCATCTAGTACTTTAAAAGTAATGCTCCGGACAAGGGAAATATATCAAAGGGCAATAACTCTGTAATTAGCAAGAATAGAGTTATGTTTCCTGCACACTACACTTTCTGTCATTATATTCTACCATTGTATGAAGTTTGATGAAATTCCATCCAGTACTTTAAAAGTAATGCTCCAGACAAGGGAAATATATCAAAGGGCAATAACTCTGTAATTAGCAAGAATAGAGTTATGTTTCTTGTACACTGCACTTCCTCTCTTTATATTCTACCATTGTAACAAGCTTGATGAAATTCCATCCAGTACTTTTCAAGTTATGCTCCGGACAAGAAAAAACATCAAAGGGCAATAACTATGTAATTAGCAATAATAGAGTTATGTTTCTTGTACACTGCACTTCCTCTCATTATATTCTACCATTGTATGAAGTTTGATGAAATTCCATCCAGTACGTTAAAAGTAATGCTCCAGACAAGGGAAATTTATCAAAGGGCAATAACTCTGTAATTAGCAAGAATAGAGTTATGTTTCTTGTACACTGCACTTCCTCTCATTATATTCTACCATTGTAAGAAGTTTGATGAAATTCCATCCAGTACTTTAAAAGTAATGCTCCGGACAAGGGAAATATATCAAAGGGCAATAACTCTGTAATTAGCAAGAATAGAGTTATGTTTCCTGTACACTGCACTTCCTCTCATTATATTCTACCATTGTATGAAGCTTGATGAAATTCCATCCGGTACTTTTCAAGTTATGCTCCGGACAAGAAAAAATATCAAAGGGAAGTATATCAAAGGGCAATAACTCTGTAATTAGCAAGAATACAGTTATGTTTCTTGTACACTGCACTTCCTCTCATTATATTCTACCATTGTAACAAGCTTGATGAAATTCCATCTGGTACTTTTCAAGTTATGCTCCGGACAAGAAAAAATATCAAAGGGCAATAACTCTGTAATTAGCAAGAATAAAGTTATGTTTCTTGTACACTGCACTTCCTCTCATTATATTCTACTATTGTATGACGTTTGATGAAATTCCATCCAGTACTTTTCAAGTGATGCTCCGGACAAGGAAAATTGCAACGGACAGACCGACCGACAGACCGACAGACCGACCTCAGGCTGACTCCAATATACCCCCTCAAAACTTCGTTTGTCGGGGGTATAAAAATACATAGTCAAACCTGTGTAAGTGGTCACCTCTATTAAGCAGCCACTTGTCTTAAGCAGCTATATTTGCTATTTCCCATCTCTATGTTTTCAGAACAAATTAACCTGTATTAAGCAACAACCTGTCTTAAAAGACCACTTTTGCTCTTTCCCTTGACTGGCTGCTTAAGACATGTTTGACTGTACACGGTATCAATTTTCCATCATTTATCATATCTTTAATTTTGTTTGTACATAACATACTTTGTGACAATGTTGACCATGATAACCGGATGCGAGACCAGTCATGATGAAAATAAAAATACCCAGCATCCTAACATTCATGTCAATATCCTCAACAATCATCAAATGACTCAACAAACAATGGACAAGTTATCTACACTTGATGTCATTCACTGACACTACCATAAAATCCCTGTAAAAAGACATGTCAATCAATTGGTATACTGCAGTGGTGGTCTACTAGTACAAGAAGTTTCCTTGTGTATTCTGCATTTTTTATTGGGTAGTTCTTGGTCTTGTTGGCCGGAGGGGGGGGGGGGGGGGGGGGGGAGAGGGGGGAGGGGGGGAGGGGGGTGCTGGGTATCATACTATGTGTCTGCAGCATGGTACTGTAGTGTGTGGCAGAGCTTACAATACTCTAAAGTAGACACAGTCATGATATGACTGAAAAATTGTTGAAAGTGACAAACACTATACTAGTATATAACACTACTTCATCATTGTGTAGCATATTTTTCTGTTTAACTATGTTAAAAAAAAAAGAAGAAAAGAACATGTTTTGCAAAATATCTCCAATAAAGGCATCGCTCATACTGGAAACTGGTGGCGATGATAAATAAAATCATCATTTGGCATTAAATTTTGATAAAAAGTTATAGGGTTAAATGCCCTAGCTTGTATGTTTTGTATCTGTCAATCCTCGATCCCCCAATGATTAACTGGCCATATCCATGTATCAATAATACACCTGAAGGTTGTAAAAGAATATAATCCACCTGAAGGTCGTAAAAGAATATAATACACGCCTCTATTATTAGTGCATTCATGCTTCAAGGATTTTAAATATCTACCAATACCATTACAATGGTGAATGTGGTCTGCAAAAAATTTTCCAAAAACTTTTCCATTTAAGGATTCAAATACCTCTTACATGCAGCACTGCCAATAATTTGAAGAAAAAAGTTCAAGGAGAGAAATATACATCCAAAATGAAACTGTATGTGAATGAATTTTTTAAGAAAATTAAATCACAATGAGATTGTTTTGACTGTTATAAAATTTAGCCAAAATCAAAGTGTTATTTATGTGTAATGAGTCTGGGCCTAAAATTATAAAAAAAATTGTCCCATGCTCAGTTGGATTAAAAGAGTTTGTTTTCAACTCAAAATGGTTACAAAATAAATGTAAATACAATACTCCCCTGTATATATGCCCTCACCCTCCCCTCATCACCAATTTGGTCTGATTTTCTTTTTATGAAGTGTTGGATCTATCAGAAAAAAGGAAACCTAATTGTAATGTATATTTGCTGTGAAACAATTATCACACCCAGTATTTTTTGTAAAACTAAAAAAAAATCAATTAAACATTTTTTTGGACCCATAATAATTTTATTTTTAAAAATGCTTTGCAGTTTATTCCAGAGAATATGGTACATTTAAGTTTCTTCTACACGTCTGCATTAAGGCCAAGTCAAATGCTTGCATTTTAATTTATGTTTTGTTACACGAATCCTTGATATCATGTTGAAATAAGACTGGCGTAGATAGTCCTAAAATGACGTGCAAGCCCATCAGGTTTTCTGGTGGTCTAGGGGCATCCTTCCTCATAAAAATGATATTTAGGATGCATTTACCACTGGATTGATCATAAAATTAGATCATAATCTTGGGGTCAAGAATCAAGGTGAAAAATGGAGACTAACAATTTTTAACTTTCACATTTTAGATAGATCCAAAATTTTCTTGGTCATGTCATCAAAGATGAGTTTGCACATAAATCATACTTTAACTTTTGATATTTGTTGACTTCTGCCAATATTTAACGCTCATTTATAAGCAGACATCAATTTTATTAATCTCTTTTTCCAACCAACCATAAACTTCATACCTAATGATACTTTTACTTTTTTTAACTCCTAGCTGTTGTTGACTATCATAAAAGTGATTTATACCCCAACAGCGCTGACTTGACAGCCAACTATTACATTGTATATTGACGGACTGGAGAAATATAGGATTTACAACCTAAAAAGCAAGTTGTCAAGTTGCAATTCTGTGGTTCCCTAGCCAAATATGAAAATAATATGCTGGAAAAATGTTTGTACAGAAAATTACACATCATGCTGATTGTGTGCAACAAATTTCATTTAAATCCAACAAGAATTGTGGCACAAGTTTCAGTATGGCAATCAACAGAAAAATACAAGTTAAAAGACAATAACTCTGCATGGTTAACGTCAAGGCTGTAAAATATGTTACACACAACCTCACATCATGATGACCAGGTACACCAAGTTTCATCGAAATCAAACCAACCAACCCAACCCAACCCAACCCAACCCAACCCAACTAACCAACCAACTGCCTGTCAGTGATATAAACCTAGATCAGGACTTAAACTCATGACCTAAATGCTATATATATGACTGCAAGACGTCTTAGACCACTCAACCATGTTTACAACAATGCCAAAGTTTTTATTAATGCAGAGATCAGGAGTTATTATAACTCATATATAATTCTGATATCCATTAAATAACTGGTAATGTATGGTACCAAACCAAACTGGCTCAATAAAAATCAAGCTTTTTCGAGCCGGCTATTATCCTGTCGAACAAGATCATCAATATTTGGCTTCCGTCAATAATTATTTAAAAGTTGTTAAATGTTTATTTCTGTATTAACTACATTACAGGAGGCAAGTCTGTACGTGCTTTTTCCCACCCGTGAAAAAATTACATGCTCCTTTTAGCACCCATGTAAAATGTACAATTTGGCACCCCTGAACATGATAAGGCACACGTGGAATCAAAATATTCTCAAGTGATGGAACAGAATGAAGATTCCCTTGTCATGCAGGTACCTGTGTGCATCAATGAGCACTTTGTGAATACTGAAATTCTTAAAAAAGTTTTATGCTACAAAATAGACAGTTTTGCTACTTTCGACCAATCCCCAAGTAAAAAAATAACAATATAATAATAACAGAACTTCTGAGAAGTGTATTTTCATCAATTGTTCCATCTCCTTTATTGTCCCATTCATGTTTTCACACGACATAAGGTTCTGATTGCAATGCACTTATCAATGATATAGCTAACATCGGAGTAGCCCCTCACAATGCCCCAGATAATTAAAAGCCCCTGTGCAATCCATTAACCACTCTGTAGTTTCATGCTCAATGCATGATCTTAAAAAAAATTAGAAACAAAAATTGATTGCAAATGTTTTTTTCAAAACCAATACATAATACCAGTGACTTAACTACAATTAAGTCACTAATACATATACTTTTGTAACTGCGCCAATGTGGTGTAAATAGCAAGATCTACCTGTGCAAGTATTATCAACAACAGGCTACCAAATCAACTTAAATTAAATATAGCCATAAGAAAATAAAAGTTAAACTTACCTTTGATAACAATATTAATCCCTTGTAATGAACTGTCATTATAACTGCAATGGCAACTTTTTATTTACCTGTCACCAGGTGAACACCCTCTCCTATTCCTAGAATTTGGGTACAATGTATATAATATAGGTTAAATATTTGATATGGGTGACTAGTCACCTGTCTGTATAATCTATTACTTTCGATAAACTGGAGATAACTGTGCTAGAGGAGATAGTTTTAGTTTACATTTTTTAATTCCCTTCTTTATATTTTTTGTATATATGTATGTGGGTCACGCTATAAATAAGTTCTTTGTAATGGCTATTTTTAAAATACATTGTAATACTGTACCAAATTTATTTCATAAGCTATGTGCAGGGCTTGCTTTTTTAACTACAACATGTTTCAAACATGTTCTGGGTTGATCCATTACTAAGCAATTGAATGCAATGCTATTTTTGACACATTTCAGGTTATACATGGCATATCCAGTTTTATTGGTAACCGGAGAGGACTGGGTTGAAGAGGCGAAAACGTAGCTGGACTCACTATATTCCTACTTTCTACCTTTCAACTATCCATTCTTACTGTCTGTCCTTTCAATATCTTTTCTATACCTTGCACCACCCGTCGCATAATAGTCAAGTGTGACTGCGTCGACATACGATGTAGATGTAGGAGAGGACCTCAGAATAAATTTTAGTAGAACCACTATCTTTTCTTAAGTAACTTGCAAAACTTTCTCACATAAATTGAACTTGGCTTCAACCCGTGACCTCAGTGGCAAGAGATGAGAGGTGAGAGGTCATTAGATGACACTACCTTAGAACTCTGGGCAATGGAGGATCCACCACTGCTAAGCAAAGACAATTGATATTCCTAAAAAAATCCAACTTAAAATTTGTTTTTCTCTTTAAAAACAATTTAACATGCGGAAAAGGTAGTGTAATGGATAGATGATTGTTGGCCGCTCATGCCAGAGGTTGCAGGTTCCAATCCTAACTTGACCCAAGCTTTTGCTGCAATCGAGCTAAAACAAATTAGTATAAACTAATACATAAACTGATCTATAAGAGATATGTGTGTGGGAGGGGCGGTCAAACATTTATCTGAGGCTAGAGTCTGTGAGGGGGCTGATGGGAGGTATGTGTGTGGGGAGGGTAGGCCCACCACCATTTATCTGAGGCCAGAGTTTGACAGATCCAGAGTTTTGTCAGATCTATAGAAGATATGTGTGTGGGAGGGGGCTGATGGGAGGTATGTGTGTGGGGAGGTTAGGGTAGGTCTAACATTTATCTGACGCCAGCCTTTGACAAACTTGGTCTCAGGTAAATGTTGACAAACTATTTTTCTAGATTTGATGGATGGCATGCACACGACATTAAGTTTGGGTTCCTCCCCACTCCCCCCTCTAAATCCACTTTTTATCATATTGAAGACAATCTACACATTCCCTAAAATACATACCATAATCTTATTCTTGTAAATTGTGCAACCCCTCCAATACACAGATAACAGTATCAGAAATCCTATACCTCAAACCCCAACACCTCAAAGAAGATAAACAATACATTTGTTTCATATAAATACATGTAAATTTACTTTACAAAAAATTAAAGGTATGATTATTGGTATAATTTTATGAACAGCTATCCCTTTACTTCATAGAGATGCCTTTGGACACCTCTAATATTGAAAGCATTAATTCACCACATATCAGCAATGGGTGAATTATGTTTATATCAACTGACAGAGTGGAAAACAGTGCAGGAAGTGTTCAGATTGCTCGTTACAAGCAATCTAAACTCTTCTTGCACTGTTTTCAAAGGCCTTCTGTGATTGGTGCGGGAAATCGCGTATCTATGGAGTAAAGGGCTATAAAACAAAATTAAGGATTTCTTGATCATCTTCCACACTTGTATTTCTAAAAGACAAATGTGTCGACAATTGCCTCTTTAAAAATAATCGTAGCAGGTTTCTGAAAGTTTCTGAATAGTTGTTTCAAGCAATTGGACTGCTGTGGTGATTTCTAAAGTATATCAGCAGACTGTCATGTAAATGTTTATTTCTTCATTTATTTATTGCTGATTATGTGTTGTTGGTTTTTATGTGACCGTATCACACAAATGACTATATCAGACACATGACTATATCAGACACATGACTATATCAGACACATGACTATATCAGACACATGACTATATCAGACACATGACTATATCAGACACAAAACTATATCAGACACATGACTATATCAGACACATGACTATATCAGACACAAAACTATATCAGACACATGACTTTATCAGACACATGACTATATCAGACACAAAACTATATCAGACACATGACTATATCAGACACAAAACTATATCAGACACATGACTCATGACTATATCAGACACAAAACTATATCAGACACAGAACTATATCAGACACATGACTATATCAGACACAAAACTATATCAGACACATGACTATATCAGACACATGACTATATCAGACACAAAACTATATCAGACACATGACTATATCAGACACATGACTATATCAGACACAAAACTATATCAGACACATGACTATATCAGACACAAAACTATATCAGACACATGACTCATGACTATAATAGACACAAAACTATATCAGACACATGACTATATCAGACACATGACTATATCAGACACAAGACTATATCAGACACATGACTATATCAGACACATGACTATATCAGACACAAAACTATATCAGACACATGACTATATCAGACACATGACTATATCAGACACAAAACTATATCAGACACATGACTATATCAGACACAAAACTATATCAGACACATGACTCATGACTATATCAGACACAAAACTATATCAGACACATGACTATATCAGACACATGAATATATCAGACACATGACTATATTAGACACAGGACTATATCAGACACAAAACTATATCAGACACATGACTATATCAGACACAGGACTATATCAGACACAAAACTATATCAGACACATGACTATATCAGACACACGACTATAACAGACACAAAACTATATCAGACACAGGACTTTATCAGACACATGACTTTATAGCAGACACAGGACTATATCAGGCACATGACTATATCAGGCACAGGACTATACCAGACACAAAACTATATCTGACACATGACTATATCAGACACATGACTATATCAGACACAAAACTATATCAGACACATGACTATATCAGACACAAAACTATATCAGACACATGACTATATCAGACACAGGACTATATCAGACACAGGACTATATATCAGACACAGGACTATATCAGACACATGACTATATCAGACACAGGACTATATCAGACACAAAACTATATCAGACACATGACTATATCAGACACATGACTATATCAGACACAAGACTATATCAGACACATGACTATATCAGACACAAAACTATATCAGACACAGGACTATATCAGACTCAAAACTATATCAGACACATGACTTATGACTATATCAGACACAGGACTATATCAGACACATGGCTATATCAGACACAGGACTCATGACTATATCAGACACAGGACTATATCAGACACATGACTATATCAGACACAGGACTATATCAGACACAGGACTATATCAGACACATGGCTATATCAGACACATGACTCATGACTATATCAGACACAAAACTATATCAGACACAGGACTATATCAGACACAGGACTATATCAGACACATGACTATATCAGACACAAAACTATGTCAGACACAAAACTATATCAAACACATGACTTATGACTATATCAGACACATGGCTATATCAGACACAAAACTATGTCAGACATACGACTATATAAGACACATGACTTTATCAGACACATGACTATATCAGACACAAGACTATATCAGACACCTGACTATATCAGACACCTGACTATATCAGATGCAAGACTATATCAGACACATGACTATATCAGACACAAACTATATCAGACACAGACATATGACTTTATCAGACACAAACTATATCAGACACATAACTATATCAGACACAGACATATGACTATATCAGACACATGACTATATCAGACAAATGTTGCACAGTTTTATGGTCGCATCGACAATTCAACTAACACATTTATTATATAGAATACATATATACATGTAGAATGGATTAATGGAAACCTTATAAGTCAAGGTCATGTGAATTTGCCATTTTAAAGAATTTGACTTTTTATCACATAATTTACAGTATAGGAGTGTAATGGAACCATTACATATTTTTTATATTAACCTAGTGTAATATCACCTCCGATTAATCGCTTGGTGATTTGCATTTATTACTCTGTTCTCATTTGTAAAGTAACAAACCTACTTTTTGACTGCCCAAATATATATAAATGTTGCGTTAAATGATGTAATTTTGAGATGTTACCTCATATGATGATTGATGGAAATTATTATGGCCGGTTTATTCTTGTTCCCTATAAAAATGATATGCAATATAAATGGTAAATATACGATTCTCGCGAGTTGTGATAAAAAGGATCTTACACATGGCCATTTATTATTTAGTTTATTAAATTCATCAGATAAAAGATATAAATTAACTGTTCTGCAGAACCTCACAAAGCATATTTTTGCAAACTCGTTTCAATAATAAATGAGAAAACTCATGTGCGTTCCTGTGTATGTGCAGGTACATGTAAATTGCAAAATGTGTCCATAGGAAATGTAATTTTGACTAAATATGATTAAATTTGAATAACCAGTCCTTAAGAATTTTTTTTTTTTTTTAATTCCCAAGTTGGACCCTTTTGGAACCCTTGCTGATCCCACAAGGTAATGGAAATCAGTCATTAAACAAATCTAAATCTCCTTGACCAAACAAAGTGAAAATTTAGACAAAATTGACAGTTACTGAACTGCCTTGTAGTTGATAATATTACAGCAACACCCAAATATTAATTAAACACATCAATCATTTCAGAAGTTATTCAAAAGAAACCAACTTTTAAACTTGACATGTATATTATATTTATTCAGAAACTAGCAGAAACCAATTGGACAGATGAATGCCCAGACCTGGGCAACACTTCACCATTTTATGAATGGCGGAGGCATAAAACAATGTTAGTATTGTAATCATGATTACATTGAACAGATATAGTTCAAGTGAGAATGAAGACACATTTGATGAAAGGATCACTTACACAAACTGTCACTTTGAGTCACTACTTCCATGTGCACCACAGCATCAAGCTTTTAAATATGGTATATTTGTAAACCAAGATTTTTTTTAAAAAAACATAAAAGTTGTTTGTATTTCATTATGTCTCAACAGCTGTTTGCAACCAGTTATATGCATGAATTTTTTACCATCATTCCGACATGTAGCAACCCAGTTCAGTATGAACGGTTGATGGTTAATGGAGATAACCCAGGTTTGAGACAAGAGTAAACATCTCACCCATATATGATGCTGTAGAACAAATCACCATTTCGTAACGAGACAAGGGGCACATATCCATTAAATCCCAGTGTGCATTACAATAGTTCTGTTGTAGTTAATCTTTGTTTCTATTTTTTAACTGTTGTGAGTAACTGTAGACAATGCAACATGTACAGTTATGTAAATACAAACCACAACACTTGAGTATGTGTAGCAACAGCTTTACAGCCAGAGGTATATTTCAATGAGGCCAGCTTCATCACGATCTTATAGTATTGTTTGTCCTATAATTTTTTAAGGGGGAGAGGAGTTCATGTCCAATTCAGCCGATTGTTTTAAACCGTTTCCTTAAAATTACTCATCTCTAGCTCTCCACCAAGTTCACATGTTCAAGCGCAACTAAATTTAAAAATGTGAGACGTAGATTGCCGGTTTCTTATATATGGCCAATATTTCTACCCATACTCATGTATAAATATATATAGTTTTCTTCTGCCAATAATACTGTGTTGAAAATGGCATTAAACACACTTAACCCGCTCATCATTACAGGTGAAAGAAGTGCACTAAAAACGTGTTTTATCAATGTTACCAACAACTGATAGCTGTTCCGGGATTCTTCTGTATCCATTTCCTCTTCCTAAAGTCATGAGTTCATTCAAACAACATAAAGTAGATGACTCACCTAGGCCAAAAAACCTGAACAACTTATTCCATTTGAAGTAATTTATTTGTTATAATATTTAAATGAAATACTCATTAGGCAATTATAAATTAATTACTAGATTATTATCCAAATTTTTCTTAAAAACAGGGAGGGCAGTAGGATTTTATTTTTTAAACTTTTTTTTTTTATGTTTATAAAAAGGGTCGGGGCGGCATGAAAATAAGGGGGCAGGCAGGGATGATAGTTTAACTAATTTGTAATGGCCTTATACAGTTATCTCACCTAAGTAAATAATGACACACATTTGGCAATACTGGTAGACAATGTGTACCAGTATTTTATATCAGAAAAAAATACCAAAAAGATAATCTACAATAAAATGAAATATGAACAAATAAATAAATTGGGATTTAATGGTGTACCAACACCAACAGAAAGGAGATTCCAGGCTCACTTTCCATGTACAGAAATAACAGATTAACATGTAGATTGAGAATGCACCCAGAACCTTCATACCTGTTCTATCCAAATACTCATTTTGTCTCCTGTTATAACATGCATGAGCTACAGTGGTCCTATACTTGTCATCACTCATATGGCCCCCTGGATCCACATGGGTGGAAAGTTAACAACAATTATTAAAACAACAAAAAAGGAAAAATGTACAAGACAACTGTTACAAAGATAACTACTCCTCAGCAGTGATGTACAGTGATACTATTAATACCCAGAACAACAAGGGTCAAATGAAACAATAATTTCCTTTAAATGAAGCATTACTGTTTTACATGTATGTGTTGTTTGTTTTCTAATTCGTTGACAGACATTAGTTCATATTACACACAAGTAACTATTCTACCACAGAGATGATAATTATTGACATTGTCAACACATAACACGTTATTGCTGGTGAAAGAGATCCCAGAATGAGCTGAAGTAGAACCATTGTTCTTGCACAAGTAACAGACAAGTTTTTGTAATGAGCTGGGTTAACATCTCTTTTTAACGATAAGTGAATACAAGTAGAACCCCTATCCTTCAGCAAGTTATGGATAAACTTTCTCTCACCAAACCATTGGGGGCTAAATTCAGCTTGGTCTGAAAGAAAGTTATTGGTAAACTTTCCCACACCAAACCATTGGGGGCTAAATTCAGCTTGGACTCACAGCAAGTAATGGGTAAACTTTCTCACACCAAACCATTGGGGGCTGCATTAAGCTCAGACTCACAGCAAGTTATGGGTAAACTTTCTCTCACCAAACCATTGGAGGCTAAATTCAGCTTGGACTCACAGCAAGTTATTGGTTAACTTTCTCACTCCAAACCATTGGGGACTGTGTTAAGCTCTGACTCACAGCAAGTTATGGGTAAACTTTCTCACACCAAATCATTGGGGGCTGCATTAAGCTCTGACTCACATCAAGTTATTGGTAAACTTTCTCACTCCAAACCATTGGGGACTGCATTAAGCTCGGACTCACATCAAGTTATGGGTAAACTTTCTCACACCAAACCATGATCAACGTCATTTATATATTCAGGCAATTTAAAAAGTGATTTAGCAGAGTTATACGGAAAACACAGATCAATTAAATAATAGTGATATTACACTAGGTTTATATAAAAAATACGTCATGGGTTTGTATTTGTGCACTGTAAATTATGGGATAATACAGTCTGTCTTAAGCAGCCAGTCAAGGGAAGGAGCAAAAGTGGCCTTTTAAGACAGGTTATTGTTTAATGCAAGTTTATTTGCTCTGAAAGCAAATAAATGAGAAATAACAAATGTGGCTGCTTAAGACAAGTGTCTGCTAAATAGAGGTGACTGCTTATACAGGTTTGACTATGGATCTCTATTGTACAAGTCAATTTTGTGGTGAAAACCTGTATTGGATGAGACGCCACAGACTGTATAATATTCACCTTGAATTCTTTTCATATGGAATACAATTATCAAATTATAATTTAGTTATAAACATAATTTTTTTAACAAATGGTAATTTTTCTAAAAAGACGAAAGAAACATGAAAATGTAACATGTTTAGAGAATCAGTGTTTATCACATTTTAATAATATTAAAGTTGATTGTTTCAAAATTTTCTTTTAATATATTTATCAACATTTATATAATTCTCTCATCACAGCAATTCAATAATATTTATTTTTGTTTAAATTGAAAAGAAGATCGATGTGAACCAAATTACATCTTTTAGAACAATTTATACTTCAGTTACTTCTATCTTTGTATAAGCTTCAATTCAATGAAAAAATCATTTAAAACAACACTTTTAAATGAGAAAAAAATAAATCATTTATATGTTTGGCTCAGTATTTTCCGTAACATGTTACTATATCTGTGATATGCGGAATATTGCTTCTGTTAGAGTTACCTTTCCTTAAGGCCTCACTGAAGAATTACCTCCCTTACATGACGGTACCAAGATTCTTACGCCTAAGGAAATTGAGCTGTGTAAAACGGTCGGGCATTTTTTTGTGTTCAAAATGCAAAAAATGTCATATTTCTCTGTGCATATGGGTACATTTGAACTTTTTTTATGATTTCTGCAAAGATTGGGTGACATTGGGAATTGTTTGATGATGCTATAACAGTTTAAAGATGCGTAGTGATACACTGCAACAAATTGGCAGAAATCTCAAAAATAAAGGGGTGCCATCAAACTATCGAAATTGTGAAAAAGCAACCTGGTCAACCCCATGTTTTTTTCTGCATAATTGGACCAACAGAGGACCATCTATGGGAATAAGGCATTTTTAGAACCATTGGTAATGTATCCAGTGTTCCAGAAGTGCATGTTTCTATTTGTAGAACAGTACAAAATTAATTGTGTGTGAGACGTTAATGTCCAATATAAAATGATTATCGATTTTTGGAATGGGCACAATACCGATTTCTAAAGAACAATCATGTGGTACAAATGCTCACAGTTCATTGGAACATATACATTTGGTGGATAATAAACTGTAGCTATGGACAGACAAGGACAAAATTAAATATCTGGTGTAGCATACTGCAGACGCTGGTGAATCACAGAACAGCTTACAAAGTACCAGTCACCGATGAATAACAGCACAGCTTACTGAGTACCACTGTCATCAGTGAATAACACAGAACAGCTTACTGAGTACCAAAGATGCCGGTGAATAACACAGCAGCTTACTGAGTACCACAGACGCCATTGAATAACAGAACTGCTTACTGAGTACCACGGATGCCAGTGAATAACAGAACAGCTTATTGAATAACAACAGCTTACTGAGTACCACAGTTGCCGGTGAATAACAGCACAGCTTACTGAGTACCACTGTCATCAGTGAATAACACAGAACAGCTTACTGAGTACCACGGATGCCAGTGAATAACAGAACAGCTTATTGAATACAACAGCTTACTGAGTACCGCAGTCGCCGGTGAATAACAACAGCTTACTGAGTACCACAGTCACCAATGAATAACAGAACAGCCGAGTACATGTATCACACACGCCGATGAATAACAGAACAGCTTACTGACTACAACAGTGGCCGGTAAATAACAACAGCTTACTGGGTACCACAGTCGCTGGTGAATAACAACAGCTTATTGAGTACCATTGTCACCGGTGAATAACAACAGCTTACTGAGTACCACAGTCACCGGTGAATAACAACAGCTTATTGAGTACCATTGTCGCTGGTGAATAACAACAGCTTACTGAGTACAAGTCGCTGGTGAATAACAACAGCTTATTGAGTACCATTGTCACTGGTGAATAACATCAGCTAACTGAGTACAACAGTCGCCGGTGAATAACTACAGCTTACTGAGTACCAGTCGCTGGTGAATAACAACAGCTTATTGAGTACCATTGTCGCCGGTGAATAACAACAGCTTACTGAGTACCACAGTCGCCAGTGAATAACAGAACAGCTGAGTATCACAGACGCTGATGAAAAACAGAACAGCTTACTGAGTACCACAAACATCAGTGAATAACAGAACAGCTGAGTACCACAAATGCTGATGAATAACAGAACAGCTTACTGAGTACCACAGATGCTGGTGAACAACAGAACAGCCGAGTATCACAGACGCCGATGAATAACAGAACAGCTTACTGACTACAAAAGTGGCCAGTAAATAACAACAGCTTACTGAGTACAACAGTCACCAGTGAATAACTACAGCTTACCGAGTACCACAGTCGCTGGTGAATAACAACAGCTTATTGAGTACCATTGTCGCCGGTGAATAACAACAGCTTACTGAGTACCACAGTCGCCAGTGAATAACAGAACAGCTAAGTATCACAGACGCCGATGAATAACAGAACAGCTTACTGAGTACCACAAACACCAGTGAATAACAGAACAGCTGAGTACCACAAATGCTGATGAATAACAGAACAGCTTACTGAGTACCACAGATGCTGGTGAACAACAGAACAGCTTACTGAGTACCAGACACTGGTGAATAACAGAACAGCTTACTGAGTACCACAGATGCCAGTGAATTGGTGTGTTACATTTGTAACTCTTGTTGTCAACAGAGTAGTGAACTATTTTTGCCCTTGTCTTGTCATTGCAGTCGTTGTATGGACGACCTTCTTTTTCTTCCAAGATGAAATGATGCTCAATTCTGCAGTGCCTGAAAAAAGACAGTGCCTGTGTTGGTGTGTCTGCAACAGCAGGATCAGGCAGTCCAGGAACTGATGGAGCGTTGCTCCGAGTCTTGCCTTACTTCATCCAGTGCACGATCGACATTTTCAAATTTGAAACTTCTGCTAGAATATGCAGAAGATTAATGATGGTATTGGGAAATGTTGGTTCATATAAGTTGTTGTGAGTGTCACAATTATTTTTTACACCTTTTATATAAAAAGTAATCTGCGCCAAAGACAAATTAAATATCTCTCTCCCCTGACCCCGCATCTCACACCCCACTATAGTCTCTCTCCTTTCTTCTCCTTTTGTTTGCATAGCAATTACTTCAATCTTGTACTAGTATACTTATTTGCTAATTGGCATGTTTCACCTCTTAATTTGCATATAATCTTCAACACAGCTTGGTGCAAATAAACACTAACATGAGAGATAGTTTATTCATGTGTATTAAAGCAGAGCTTAATGACTGGAATGCGCCATGCCTTGTCACTTGAGCTGGATGTGGAAAGTGTTAAAATTATGGTTTTTTTTAGAATTGGTTTTCAACAAAATTAAGTCCCCACAAATATGTCTTAGAAAAATAAATGATTTCATAGTAATTACCAGTGCAGGTCAACAAATGGGAGTAATGTATCAAATATAAACATTCCCGATATAGTGGTTCAGCATCTGCCTCTCATGCAGAAGGACGTTGGATCCACCTCTGGCTAGATCATACCAAAAACTTGAAAACGATTCTAGTAGGTACCCTGCTTGGCGGTGCTCCTGGTATCAGCATTTAGAAGAGAGTTCTATGACTGGTCATCCTGGTATCAGCATTTAGAAGATAGTTCTATGTTTGGTCATCCTGGTATCAGCATTTAGAAGAGAATTCTATGTCTGGTCATCCTGGTATCAGCATTTAGAAGAAAGTTCTATGTCTGGTCATGCTGGTATTAGCATTTAGAAGAATTCTATGTCTGGTCATCCTGGTATCAAAATTTAGAAGAATTCTATGTCTGGTCATCCTGGTATTAGCATTTAGAAGAATTCTATGTCTGGTCATCCTGGTATTAGCATTTAGAAGAATTCTATGTATGGTCATCCTGGTATCAGCATTTAGAAGAATTCTATGTCTGGTCATCCTGGTATCAGCATTTAGAAGGATTCTATGTCTGGTCATCCTGGTATTAGCATTAAGAAGAATTCTATGTCTGGTCATCCTGGTATCAGCATTTAGAGGATAGTTCTATGTCTGGTCATCCTGGTATCAGCATTTAGAAGATAGTTCTATGTCATGTCATCCTGGTATCAGCATTTAGAAGATAGTTCTATGTCTGGTCATCCTGGTATCAGCATTTAGAAGATAGTTCTATGTCTGGTCATCCTGGTATCAGCATTTAGAAGATAGTTCTATGTTTGGTCATCCTGGTATCAGCATTTAGAAGATAGTTCTATGTCTGGTCATCTTGGTATCAGCATTTAGAAGAGAGTTCTATGTCTGGTCATCCTGGTATCAGCATTTAGAAGATAGTTCCATGTTTGGTGATCCTGGTATCAGCATTTAGAAGAGAGTTCTATGTCTGGTCATCCTGGTATCAGCATTTAGAAGATAATTCTATGCCTGGTCATCCTGGTATCAGTATTTAGAAGAGAGTTCTATGTCTGGTCATCCTGGTATCAGCATTTAGAAGATAGTTCTATGCCTTGTCATCCTGGTATCAGTATTTAGAAGAGAGTTCTATGTCTGGTCATCCTGGTATCAGCATTTAGAAGATAGTTCCATGTTTGGTGATCCTGGTATCAGCATTTAGAAGAGAGTTCTATGTCTGGTCATCCTGGTATCAGCATTTAGAAGATAGTTCTGTGCCTGGTCATCCTGGTATCAGTATTTAGAAGAGAGTTCTATGTCTGGTCATCCTGGTATCAGCATTTAGAAGATAGTTCTATGTTTGGTCATCCTGGTATCAGCATTTAGAAGAGAATTCTATGTCTGGTCAACCTGGTACCAGCATTTAGAAGATAGTTCTATGTCTGGTCATCCTGGTATCAGCATTTAGATGATAGTTCTATGTCTGGTCATCCTGGTATCAGCATTTAGAAGATAGCTCTATGTCTGGTCATCCTGGTATCAGCATTTAGAAGATAATTCTATGTTTGGTCATCCTGGTATCAGCTTTTAGAAGAGAGTTCTATGTCTGGTCATCCTGGTATCAGCATTTAGAAGAGAATTCTATGTCTGGTCAACCTGGTACCAGCATTTAGAAGATAGTTCTATGTCTGGTCATCCTGGTATCAGCATTTAGATGATAGTTCTATGTCTGGTCATCCTGGTATCAGCATTTAGAAGATAGTTCTATGTCTGGTCATCCTGGTATCAGCATTTAGAAGAGAGTTCTATGTCTGGTCATCCTGGTATCACGTTTATAAGATAGTTCTATGTTTGGTCATCCTGGTATCAGCATTTAGAAGATAGTTCTATGTCTGGTCATCCTGGTATCAGCATTTAGAAGATAGTTCTATGTCTGGTCATCCTGGTATCAGCATTTAAAAAAATTCTATGTTTGGTCATCCTGGTATCAGCATTTAGAAGAGTTCTGTCTGGTCATCCTGGTATCAGCATTTAGAAGAATTCTATGTCTGGTCATCCTGGTATCAGCATTTAGAAGAGAGTTCTATGTCTGGTCATCCTGGTATCAGCATTTAGAAGATAATTCTATGTCTGGTCATCCTGGTATCAGCATTTAGAAGATAATTCTATGTTTGGTCATCCTGGTATCAGCATTTAGAAGGGAGTTCTATGTCTGGTCATCCTGGTATCAGCATTTAGAAGATAATTCTATGTCTGGTCATCCTGGTATCAGCATTTAGTAGATAGTTCTATGTCTGGTCATCCTGGTATCAGCATTTAAAAGAATTCTATGTCTGGTCATCCTGGTATCATCATTTAGAAGAGTTCTGTCCGGTCATCCTGGTATCAGCATTTAGAAGAATTCTATGTCTGGTCAACCTGGTATCAGCATTTAGAAGAATTCTATGTCTGGTCATCCTGGTATCAGCATTTAGAAGATAGTTCTATGTCTGGTCATCCTGGTATCAGCATTTAGAAGATAGTTCTATGTCTGGTCATCCTGGTATCAGCATTTAGAAGATAGTTCTATGCCTGGTCATCCTGGTATCAGCATTTAGAAGATAGTTCTATGCCTAGTCATCCTGGTATCAGCATTAAGAAGATAGTTCTATGTCTGGTCATCGTGGTATCAGCATTTAGAAGAGAGTTCTATGTCTGGTCATCCTGGTATCAGCATTTAGAAGATAATTCTATGTTTGGTTATCCTGGTATCAGCATTTAGAAGAGAGTTCTATGTCTGGTCATCCTGGTATCAGCATTTAGAAGATAGTCCTATGCCTGGTCATCCTGGTATCAGCATTTAGAAGAGAGTTCTATGTCTGGTCATCCTGGTAGCAGCATTTAGAAGATAGTTCTATGTTTGGTCATCCTGGTATCAGCATTTAGAAGATAGTTCTATGTCTGGTCATCCTGGTATCAGCATTTAGAAGATAGTTCTATGTCTGGTCATCCTGGTATCAGCATTTAGAAGAATTCTATGTCTGGTCATCCTGGTATCAGCATTTAGAAGGGAGTTCTATGTCTGGTCATCCTGGTATCAGCATTTAGAAGAATTCTATGTCTGGTCATCCTGGTATTAGCATTTAGAAGATAGTTCTATGTCTGGTCATCCTGGTATCAGCATTTAGAAGAATTCTATGTCTGGTCATCCTGGTATCAACATTTAGAAGAGTTCTGTCTGGTCATCCTGGTATCAGCATTTAGAAGAATTCTATGTCTGGTCATCCTGGTATCAGCATTTAGAAGAATTCTATGTCTGGTCATCCTGGTATCAGCATTTAGAAGAATTCTATGTCTGGTCATCCTGGTATCAGCATTTAGAAGATAGTTCTATGTCTGGTCATGCTGGTATCAGCATTTAGAAGGGAGTTCTATGTCTGGTCATCCTGGTATCAGCATTTAGAAGAATTCTATGTCTGGTCATCCTGGTATCAGCATTTAGAAGAATTCTATGTCTGGTCATCCTGGTGTCAGCATTTAGAAGAATTCTATGTCTGGTCATCCTGGTATCAGCATTTAGAAGAATTTTATGTTTGGTCATCCTGGTACCAGCATTTAGACGATAGTTCTATGTCTGGTCATCCTGGTATCAGCATTTAGAAGATAGTTCTATGTCTGGTCATCCTGGTATCAGCATTTAGAAGATAGTTCTATGCCTGGTCATCCTGGTATCAGCATTTAGAAGATAGTTCTATGCCTGGTCATCCTGGTATCAGCATTTAGAAGATAGTTCTATGCCTGGTCATCCTGGTATCAGCATTTAGAAGATAGTTCTATGTCTGGTCATCCTGGTATCAGCATTTAGAAGATAGTTCTATGTCTGGTCATCCTGGTATCAGCATTTAGAAGATAGTTCTATGCCTGGTCATCCTGGTATCAGCATTTAGAAGATAGTTCTATGTCTGGTCATCCTGGTATCAGCATTTAGAAGATAGTTCTATGTCTGGTCATCCTGGTATCAGCATTTAGAAGATAGTTCTATGTCTGGTCATCCTGGTATCAGCATTTAGAAGAGAGTTCTATGTCTGGTCATCCTGGTATCAGCATTTAGAAGATAGTTCTATGTCTGGTCATCCTGGTATCATCATTTAGAAGATAGTTCTATGTTTGGTCATCCTGGTATCAGCATTTAGAAGGGAGTTCTATGTCTGGTCATCCTGGTATCAGCATTTAGAAGAGTTCTGTCTGGTCATCCTGGTATCAGCATTTAGAAGAGAGTTCTATGTCTGGTCATCCTGGTATCAGCATTTAGACGATAGTTCTATGTCTGGTCATCCTGGTATCAGCATTTAGAAGATAGTTCTATGTCTGGTCATCCTGGTATCAGCATTTAGAAGATAGTTCTACGCCTGGTCATCCTGTTATCAGCATTTAGAAGAATTCTATGTCTGGTCATCCTGGAATCAGCATTTAGAAAATAGTTCTATGTTTGGTCATCCTGGTATCAGCATTTAGAAGAATTCTATGTCTGGTCATCCTGGTATCAGCATTTAGAAGATAATTCTATGTTTGGTCATCCTGGTATCAGCATTTAGAAGAATTCTATGTATGGTCATCCTGGTATCAGCATTTAGAAGAGAATTCTATGTCTGGTCATCCTGGTATCAGCATTTAGAAGAATTCTATGTCTGGTCATCCTGGTATCAGCATTTAGAAGAATTCTATGTCTGGTCATCCTGGTATCAGCATTTAGAAGAGAATTCTATGTCTGGTCATCCTGGTATCAGCATTTAGAAGGGAGTTCTATGTCTGGTCATCTTGGTATCAGCATT
The DNA here is from genome assembly GCA_029582155.1 of Panopea generosa. Classification (NCBI taxonomy): domain Eukaryota; kingdom Metazoa; phylum Mollusca; class Bivalvia; order Adapedonta; family Hiatellidae; genus Panopea; species Panopea generosa. The sequence goes on from CM055902.1 coordinate 51,686,387, forward strand.
TAGAAGATAGTTCTATGTCTGGTCATCCTGGTATCAGCATTTAGAAGAATTCTATGTTTGGTCATCCTGGTACCAGCATTTAGACGATAGTTCTATGTCTGGTCATCCTGGTATCAGCATTTAGAAGGGAGTTCTATGTTTGGTCATCTTGGTATCAGCATTTAGAAGGGAGTTCTATGTCTGGTCATCCTGGTATCAGCATTTAGAAGAATTCTATGTTTGGTCATCCTGGTACCAGCATTTAGAAGAGAATTCTATGTCTGGTCATCCTGGTATCAGCATTTAGAAGACTTCTATGTTTGGTCATCCTGGTACCAGCATTTAGAAGAGAATTCTATGTCTGGTCATCCTGGTATCAGCATTTAGAAGAGAATTCTATGTCTGGTCATCCTGGTATCAGCATTTAGAAGAGAATTCTATGTCTGGTCATCCTGGTATCAGCATTTAGAAGGGAGTTCTATGTCTGGTCATCTTGGTATCAGCATTTAGAAGATAGTTCTATGTCTGGTCATCCTGGTATCAGCATTTAGAAGAATTCTATGTTTGGTCATCCTGGTACCAGCATTTAGACGATAGTTCTATGTCTGGTCATCCTGGTATCAGCATTTAGAAGGGAGTTCTATGTTTGGTCATCTTGGTATCAGCATTTAGAAGGGAGTTCTATGTCTGGTCATCCTGGTATCAGCATTTAGAAGAATTCTATGTCTGGTCATCCTGGTATCAACATTTAGAAGAGAATTCTATGTCTGGTCATCCTGGTATCAGCATTTAGAAGAATTCTATGTCTGGTCATCCTGGTATCAGCATTTAGAAGAGAATTCTATGTCTGGTCATCCTGGTATCAGCATTTAGAAGGGAGTTCTATGTCTGGTCATCCTGGAATCAGCATTTAGAAAATAGTTCTATGTTTGGTCATCCTGGTATCAGCATTTAGAAGAATTCTATGTCTGGTCATCCTGGTATCAGCATTTAGAAGATAATTCTATGTTTGGTCATCCTGGTATCAGCATTTAGAAGAATTCTATGTCTGGTCATCCTGGTATCAGCATTTAGAAGAGAATTCTATGTCTGGTCATCCTGGTATCAGCATTTAGAAGAATTCTATGTCTGGTCATCCTGGTATCAGCATTTAGAAGAGAATTCTATGTCTGGTCATCCTGGTATCAGCATTTAGAAGAATTCTATGTCTGGTCATCCTGGTATCAGCATTTAGAAGAGAATTCTATGTCTGGTCATCCTGGTATCAGCATTTAGAAGGGAGTTCTATGTCTGGTCATCTTGGTATCAGCATTTAGAAGATAGTTCTATGTCTGGTCATCCTGGTATCAGCATTTAGAAGAATTCTATGTTTGGTCACCCTGGTACCAGCATTTAGACGATAGTTCTATGTCTGGTCATCCTGGTATCAGCATTTAGAAGGGAGTTCTATGTTTGGTCATCTTGGTATCAGCATTTAGAAGGGAGTTCTATGTCTGGTCATCCTGGTATCAGCATTTAGAAGAATTCTATGTTTGGTCATCCTGGTACCAGCATTTAGACGATAATTCTATGTCTGGTCATGCTAGTATCAGCATTTAGAAGGGATTTCTATGTCTGGTCATCTTGGTATCAGCATTTAGAAGATAGTTCTATTTCTGGTCATCCTGGTATCAGCATTTAGAAGAATTCTATGTTTGGTCATCCTGGTACCAGCATTTAGACGATAGTTCTATGTCTTGTCATCCTGGTATCAGCATTTAGAAGAATTCTATGTTTGGTCATCCTGGTACCAGCATTTAGACGATAGTTCTATGTCTGGTCATCCTGGTATCAGCATTTAGAAGATAGTTCTATGTCTGGTCATCCTGGTATCAGCATTTAGAAGAATTCTATGTTTGGTCATCCTGGTATCAGCATTTAGAAGAGTTCTATGTCTGGTCATCCTGGTATCAGCATTTAGAAGAATTCTATGTTTGGTCATCCTGGTACCAGCATTTAGACGATAGTTCTATGTCTGGTCATCCTGGTATCAGCATTTAGAAGATAGTTCTATGTCTGGTCATCGTGGTATCAGCATTTAGAAGAATTCTATGTCTGGTCATCCTGGTATCAGCATTTAGAAGAGTTCTGTCTGGTCATCCTGGTATCAGCATTTAGAAGAGAGTTCTATGTCTGGTCATCCTGGTACCAGCATTTAGAAGATAGTTCTATGTCTGGTCATCCTGGTATCAGCATTTAGAAGAATTCTATGTCTGGTCATCCTGGTATCAGCATTTAGAAGATAGTTCTATGTTTGGTCATCCTGGTACCAGCATTTAGACGATAGTTCTATGTTTGGTCATCCTGGTATCAGCATTTAGAAGATAGTTCTATGTCTGGTCATCCTGGTATCAGCATTTAGAAGGGAGTTCTATGTCTGGTCATCCTGGTATCAGCATTTAGAAGAGAGTTCTATGTCTGGTCATCCTGGTATCAGCATTTAGAAGAATTCTATGTCTGGTCATCCTGGTATCAGCATTTAGAAGAGTTCTGTCTGGTCATCCTGGTATCAGCATTTAGAAGAATTCTATGTCTGGTCATCCTGGTATCAGCATTTAGAAGAGAGTTCTATGTCTGGTCATCCTGGTATCAGCATTTAGAAGATAATTCTATGTCTGGTCATCCTGGTATCAGCATTTAGAAGATAGTTCTATGTCTGGTCATCCTGGTATCAGCATTTAGAAGAGAGTTCTATGTCTGGTCATCCTGGTATCAGCATTTAGAAGAATTCTATGTCTGGTCATCCTGGTATCAGCATTTAGAAGGGAGTTCTATGTCTGGTCATCCTGGTATCAGCATTTAGAAGGGAGTTCTATTTCTGGTCATCCTGGTATCAGCATTTAGAAGGGAGTTCTATGTCTGGTCATCCTGGTATCAGCATTTAGAAGGGAGTTCTATGTCTGGTCATCCTGGTATCAGCATTTAGAAGGGAGTTCTATGTCTGGTCATCCTGGTATCAGCATTTAGAAGGGAGTTCTATGTCTGGTCATCCTGGTATCAGCATTTAGAAGAGAGTTCTATGTCTGGTCATCCTGGTATCAGCATTTAGAAGGGAGTTCTATGTCTGGTCATCCTGGTATCAGCATTTAGAAGAGAGTTCTATGTCTGGTCATCCTGGTATCAGCATTTAGTAGATAGTTCTATGTCTGGTCATCCTGGTATCAGCATTTAGAAGAGAGTTCTATGTCTGGTCATCCTGGTATCAGCATTTAGAAGAGAGTTCTATGTCTGGTCATCCTGGTATCAGCATTAAGAAGGGAGTTCTATGTCTGGTCATCCTGGTATCAGCATTTAGAAGAGAGTTCTATGTCTGGTCATCCTGGTATCAGCATTTAGAAGATAGTTCTATTTCTGGTCATCCTGGTATCAGCATTTAGAAGGGAGTTCTATGTCTGGTCATCCTGGTATCAGCATTTAGAAGAGAGTTCTATTTCTGGTCATCCTGGTATCAGCATTTAGAAGGGAGTTCTATGTCTGGTCATCCTGGTATCAGCATTTAGAAGGGAGTTCTATTTCTGGTCATCCTGGTATCAGCATTTAGAAGGGAGTTCTATGTCTGGTCATCCTGGTATCAGCATTTAGAAGAGAGTTCTATGTCTGGTCATCCTGGTATCAGCATTTAGAAGGGAGTTCTATGTCTGGTCATCCTGGTATCAGCATTTAGAAGGGAGTTCTATGTCTGGTCATCCTGGTATCAGCATTTAGAAGGGAGTTCTATTTCTGGTCATCCTGGTATCAGCATTTAGAAGGGAGTTCTATGTCTGGTCATCCTGGTATCAGCATTTAGAAGAGAGTTCTATGTCTGGTCATCCTGGTATCAGCATTTAGAAGGGAGTTCTATGTCTGGTCATCCTGGTATCAGCATTTAGACGATAGTTCTATGTCTGGTCATCCTGGTATCCATATGATGACTAGGAGGGATATCCTACTTAGTACCAGAGGATAATACTCCAGTGTGGCAGCATTGGGAATACTGTCTCAAACAAACATGGTTGTGATATGTCATGAAAGAAAATAAATTTGAAAGTGACACTAAACAATACAGTCTACTAACATAAAGCTATAACAAGTACAGTAATAATCTTAAACAGGAAGAACTGCATGACATTCAGCCATTCAGTTTCAATTACAACTCCGTAATATTTACTTCACTTTATTAATCAGCCAAATAATCAACAATGTATTTCATTTTGAACATATAATAAAAATATGACGAAATCCGGGTACCAATTCCCTTTCTTATATAAGATAGATAGTGTGATACCAGTACTAACACAGCAGATGATTACCCCAGCACGTTATATGATGGGCCATTTACAGCAGTTTTAAATGTAGTGATAATAATGTTGAAATATCTATAAACAGTTCTATGACAAAATGGCCAAATAGTCATACCAAAAGCGGCCATTCAACAAAAACATATGTAAATGGGCCCTTCCCAGAATTAACACTGTTACCTGCAAGGGCTATCACCCAGAGAACCTTTTGGAAATACTTTGCTTGACTACTTGAACCACTCCAGCTTGTATGTGGAACTTTTAAAATATCTATTACTGAAGTGATAAATGACAGAAATCACTTAATTAACCTGTTTTCGCCTTGACCTCAAAAGCTAAAAATAGTGCTCTAATAATGCTATGAGATAATTTCTTCCGCTGTTTTACTCGAGTCTGCTCTATTCACAATTTTGCCAGCAACCACATCATTTAAAACTCGATCAAGCCTTTGTTTGTCATGTGTTTTCGCTAGTTCACAAATCATTGTGAACAACTGAGAACCAGTTTCTGTTTCCTTTAATGCCAACCCAAGGAAATTAATTCTGCAACGACTGCATGCTTCATCGAGGTATGTAAGCACAGGCAGACACGGAAATACTAAATTATCTCCCTTTGAATCATCAGAGTCCTCAGTTTCTTTCTTGTCATCTAGTGCAGAATTATCTCCCTTCATAGAAATGTCTGCAGAGTTATCTTCCTTGGTGGATTCACACTCATTAGCACCCTCTGATTGACCTTGTTCACCAACAGATGCATTGTTAGAGGAATCTACTTCTTCTGCAGTTGATTCAATTTCGGTCTGGGCTGGTCCCTAAAATATGTAAACAGAATATAGAGCTAGCCAGCCACACCATAGGTCTTGGAGTAATCTAAAATTGAATCACGACATTGGCAGACCCTGTACAATTCAACAGCAATTTTTGTTTGGTTAGATACTTTTCTATCAGCAATGTTCAATGAAAATCATATATATAAAATGATATGATTTTCCTCAATCATGTTAAAAACCCAACATCCGATCAGACTATTGGATGTAAATTAGTTACATTGCAGGGCGTGTTTTATCAACTGGGAGTGTATTATATAGTCTAACAATAGAACAGTGATAATACCAGACGGCAAAATGTTTGTAAAACAATGCTGAAGGTTTACATTGTAACTGATACAAGAATGTTGACTCTGGGGTCAATATCACATCCTACTTTAGCATTAGAGACTACAGGGTCTTTAATTAATCATTATCAGGTAATTACTGTTTTATCAACACTATTAAGTGATATGATAATGTTGTTGATTGATATCAAAGTAATTATGTATATGAACATATTTGCCTAATAATTTTAAACCACAATTCAAGCATTATAATCAGTCTAACAGATATGCCCAAAATCCCTATATTCAAGTTGGTATAGCCCATTACGAATCATTTAGTATGATTTGGAGGGAAATTAAAATACATAGATATGTTACATGTTATGTGCTGATATTTTTGTCACTTTTAGTGACGGAAAATAAGAACATACTTGGATAATATATTAATACTGGGATGTTATTGATAAAAAAGTAATTATCAACACTTTGTTGAATATATTAGGAATTAGTCTTGAACTAATGTTGATGTGATTATAAATTGCAAAAAGTGTCTTTCTCAACACAATACCTCAAATCATACCTTGGATGCAAAGTTGAGTGATAGAGACTGTGCTAATAATAAACTTTAATTAATGTTGGTGTTTTATCATGCATGTGTATTAATTGTAAATTATAAATTGTGTTGATTATGAACAATGTCAAGGCCGCGCCTATCAAAAACAAAAGTGATAAAATCATTAAAAAAATTTGTTCCTGTTATAACAATGTAATACACGGAGGGAGATAAAACACTTCAACTTTATTAAAGCAGAAATCATGATGAAACTAGACCTATCACTGTAGTGATGAATACCCCCGAACGCCGCTATGACAGAAAATGGTTAACCATTGTATGAAGTTTTATTAAATTATATCCAATAGTTTTAAAGTTATTCTCCAGACAAAAGAAATTCTTAATAAAAGAGAATGTTATGGATTGAGTTGTTTGTATTGTTAATTTTTTTATGGTTTTGTTAAAATTAAAAACGGTCTTTTTAATTATTGTGCAGTGTACAAGCTTTCATGGCAATCAATAAATGTTATACTTTTTCGAGTTATGTTGAGGGACAACAATTTTATGGATAAGAAACAAACAAGAGCACTAGGAATACAATATCGAACCTGCTTTGCTCGAACTCCATGTATTCATCAACTTGGTTCTTTCATGAACTTTATTAAACTGTTATCACTGATGGCTTTAAAAGTACTTTAAAAGTACTGCACCAGACAAGGGAAATATATCAAAGGGCAATAACTCTGTAATTAGCAAGAATAGAGTTATGTTTCTTGTACATTGCACTTCCTCTCATTATATTCTACCATTGTATGAAGTTTGATGAAATTCCATCCAGTACTTTAAAAGTAATGCTCCGGACAAGGGAAATATATCAAAGGGCAATAACTCTGTAATTAGCAAGAATAGAGTTATGTTTCCTGTACACTGCACTTCCTGTCATTATATTCTACCATTGTATGAAGTTTGATGAAATTCCATCCAGTACTTTAAAAGTAATGCTCCGGACAAGGGAAATATATCAAAGGGCAATTACTCTGTAATTAGCAAGAATAGAGTTATGTTTCTTGTACACTGCACTTCCTCTCATTATATTCTACCATTGTATGAAGTTTGATGAAATTCCATCCAGTACTTTAAAAGTAATGCTCCGGACAAGGGAAATATATCAAAAGGCAATAACTCTGTAATTAGGAAGAATAGAGTTATGTTTCTTGTACACTGCACTTCCTGTCATTATATTCTACCATTGTATGAAGTTTGACGAAATTCCATCCAGTACTTTAAAAGTAATGCTCCGGACAAGGGAAATATATCAAAGGGCAATAACTCTGTAATTAGCAAGAACTGAGTTATGTTTCCTGTACACTGCACTTCCTCTCATTATATTCTACCATTGTATGAAGCTTGATGAAATTCCATCCAGTACTTTTCAAGTTATGCTCCGGACAAAAAAAAATATCAAAGGGAAATATATCAAAGGGCAATAACTCTTTAATTAGCAAGAATAGAGTTATGTTTCCTGTACACTGCACTTCCTCTCGTTATATTCTACCATTGTATGAAGCTTGATGAAATTCCATCCGGTACTTTTCAAGTTATGCTCCGGACAAGAAAAAATATCAAAGGGCAACAACTCTGTAATTAGCAAGAATAGAGTTATGTTTCTTGTACACTGCACTTCCTCTCATTATATTCTACCATTGTATGACGTTTGATGAAATTCCATCCAGTACTTTTCAAGTTATGCTCCGGACAAGGAAAATTGCAACGGACAGACCGACCGAGAGACCGACCTCAGGGTGACTCCAGTATACCCCCTCAAAACTTCGTTTGTCGGGGTATAAAAATCAGTTGTAATTAAGAATTTTACTGATAATTAATTAAGAAAAAGACCAGAAATAATTTTTGATTTGGTAATTTTAAGTCACTTTCAAAAGCTTTCATTTGACAAAAACCGTTTATATATGTATTCATGATATTCCTGGCAAAAGTACTATCTTTAGTTATAATCTAAAACTATCATTTCTGTTTCATGTGATATAATACTCATGTAAAATGATTCATTCATGTGGCACCATAATTTTTTTTAATAAAGAAGAGGAATAATTGTATAATTCACTTAAATATGGAGATATACAACTGTTGGTGATTAAAAAAAAAGGATAAATAGAAGGAATCATTTAAAGGTTTGGTAAGTCTTGCATGATTAGTAGTTTGTATTTAACTATTATAACTTATATACAGCCACGTGAGCTACAGCATGCAAGTTTGTTTACAAACATAGGTCACTTGACAAATATTGACCTGTTTGCTCCACCCTCAAAATTCAAATTTCTCTGTAACTGATTGTCTGTTGAAAGCAATAAGTAAGAAATTATAATTGCAGATTTTATTCTGAAGTTTTCAGGAACTGTGAGTAATATTAAGACTATGTTGCATGACAAATTTCAAATTTAACAATCCATGAATTTATTTTTGATTTGAAAATTACTCTCCCAGATCTGAATGTGTTTTGAAAAATAAGGGAAAACACTCACACCGCCATTACCTCCCTTTTATACCCAGGTTGGGTCTTTAAGGAAGACTACCATAGTTTTTCATGCACACCAACTCCGCACACAAAGGAAAGCAATTTTGTAGAGACCTGCCAGAGTCATTACATACCACTATACCACAACTGATCCTATTTCGGATGGCACAATCATTTATGGATACGTCTAAAATTAAATTTGCAATTGCAGTTTATTTAACGATGGCATACTTTAAGATCTATTTTCAGGGCTCGAATTTAAGCACTCGCCACTCGCAAAATGCGAGCTGTATTTTGAAAATGCGAGTTGAAATTACTTAAGCTGGCATTTTTTTGCGAGTGGATTTCAAGTTGAGAAAATTACTTATTTTATTCATTTTATTGATTTTTGAAAATAAACAAGTATCATCCTGGTAAAAATAACGAGTTCTTGTCAATTTTACCAAATTTCTTTTGCTTCTCGCGCCAAATTACCCCCTAGCAGCATGATTGTCAATGACATGTATTAAATATTTATATATATGTGTAGACTGCGTCCAATTGTTTTTGATCTCAAGTTCATTCTGCAAAAAGGAAGTAAAGTTAAAACCCGTCAACAACATAATGAGTAGACTGTGTCTAGTTTGATCGATTGCGCACTCACTCTGTAAAATAAAAGTAAAGGTGAAACCCGTCAAATTTATTGTTTACATATTTTGTCAGCTGTTAAAGTGGCACTTTTTCTCCATTAACCCGACGAATGGAAGTTAGTCCCAACAAGAAAAAAGTGAAATAATCCTTCCGTTAATACTGTAATGAAATGGGAGCGACAGCTCAATATCACACAGGGCTATAAACTTGACAATGACAAAATGGTGTGTCAATTGTAGAAACCACCGCGATCGACAGATCATCCATAATAATTAAACTATATTACTATGATATCACAACATTTACACATGTTAAACAATCGTCCTTGGCTAGATCTAGATCTTATTTTAAAACGAAAGGCCATTGGCTATATTAATTCTATAAATAGAAATGTGTGTATGTCACAATCTCAGCCTCTCTGTACACTTGTTATTGCTGAATCCATGATTCATATTTTGGTTTAGTTAAAAGTGTTTATTTATGATATATCATTGTATGCATTTATTTATGGTAGTATAATAAATAACAAAGACAATTTTATTTTTTTAAATATTTTGTTTTGTAAAGTACTGCTTTGAATTGTACCTTACATATATAATAACCTTGATACCATTGTCTATAAATAAAAAAAAAGCTAATAATGCATATTAAATAACACGCAGGCTTTGAAACAATTAATTTTGGGTTTATTTAGACATTTAGGACTACAAGTTTCTGCGAAAATTGGTTTGGCTAGTTGGTTTCAAATTTGGCCAGTTGAAATTTTAGGCACTGGCCAAAATTGCCAGTGCACAAAAAAGTTAAATTCTAGCCCTGTATTTTTTCTTAAATTATGCGGTAAAGTGTATTTTTTATTTTGACTGTCATTAGCATAGGTATTAAAGAGGATTTTATTAAGTTTTAAGCAAAATTTATCCATACACTACTATATCAAAATATATAAAAAAAGTTATATTCTTTTTACAAAATTGAAAAACAAGTGACACAGCCGAAATGATTTTGTTTTAAAAAACCCTAAACATTTAAATTCAAGCTTATAATTACCATTTCCATGAAAATTCATATTACCGGTATATACATGCATATATGTAAAATTTTAATTTAATACCAGATGTAAACAATTTCAAATATCTTTTTCGCATTGCTTCTTAAATCTACATTATTTCGCCAACTTTCAAGGACGGTACGTTTACGTACAGGTAATACTAAAAAATCTATATGGTAACATATGTTTTTTTTATTTCAGATATTGCATGAACATAATTATAATAACCCTTAACTCCATAGATGTGCGTTATCCCGCACCAATCACAGAAGGCCTTTGAAAACAGTGCAGGAAGAGTAACGAGCAATCTGAACAATTCCTGCTCTGTTTTCCACTCTGTCAGTTAATATAAACATAATTCACCCAATAATTCAAAAGCCTTCTATATTAGGTGTCCAAAGGCCTCTATATTAGAGGTGTCAAAAGGTGTCTATATGATGTAAAGGGATAAACTCAAATACTGGGAAGTTTCATAAATTTCTATCCATAGGAAAAATGTGACAAAAACTATAGCAATCATCTTTGAAGAGCTATTAAATTGAAAGGATAGTATAGTATGTATTATGTAAGATTGATTCCAGAATCATGTTTGCAGGAAGTAACTGACAAACTTTTTTTTAATAAAAATCTGTAAATGAGTCTGCAATTAGAATTCATACATTTAATATGTTGAAATCTTATATTACTTTTTTTTGCTGATCAACAAATAATGTGTTGAACTTTTACCATTTTGTTATTCAACAAATTGGAAATGAAATAAATGAGTATTTCATTTTAATCCTGTATTTAGTTGCAAAATTAATATTATTGATGATTTTAGCTACAAAGTGTCCTTCATTTGAAGATGTTGGATCCAGAATTTAAGTATTTTTATCAGACTCATTGTCTTTTCTGAAAAATATGTTGTTGTTTGAATGAGCACCATCAACATTACATTAAAAAATGAAAGTGACAATGCGATCAAATTTATCAAAATGTTTTCCAAATTTTGTCTATTCAGTCATAAAAAATAATTTTTTTTGTCAATTTCTCTTATATAGTTTTAGTGAAGTAGGCTCCACCCCAAAGGCTAAACCGTGAGACCCAGGGACATGAAATTCACACATTTTATAAAGGACCCATAGCTGTCAATATTCATACTTACAATTTGTTTCTGAGTGCTTCTTATAATAATGAGAAGATTCTTAAAGTTTACCTTGAATTTGACTGTTTTGGCCCCGTCTGCCCTCATGGCGGTGGGGACCATAACATTCACATAGATATTAATCATCATGTCATCAACAACAAATCACACCAAAAAACATTCACATCAGTCTATTCAGTCATAAGAAATGAGTTTTTGTCATTTTCTCTTATATAATGTATATTTAGTAAAGTAGGCCCCACCCCCAGGGCAATTTCGTGAGACCTAGGGACATGAAATTCACAAATTTATAAAGGACCCATAGGCGTCAATAGTCATGCTCACAATTTGTTTCCAAGTGCTTCCTATATAAGAAGATTTTTAAAGGTTACCATCAATTTTTTTAGGCCCAACCCCCAGGGCCAGACTGTGAGACCCAGGGACATGCAAATTATAATTTTATAAAGGACCCATATGTGTTCATAATCATGCTCACTATTTGTTTCCCAGAGCTTCCGATAGTAAGAAGATTTCTAAAGTTTACCTTGAATTTGACTGTTTTAGCCCCGGCCCCAAGGGGATGGGGACCATGCAATTCACAATTTTGAATAACCCTTAAGTACAAAAGCTGCATACAACATTTTGTTATAATTGAGCTTAAGTTTTCTCAGAAGAAGTCAAAAATGTGAATTGTTAATGGATGCACTAAATCTTTTTAGGCTCCACCCCCAGAAGCCAAACCATGAGACCTAGGGACATGCAATTCACAATTTTTATAAAGGACCCATATGTGTCCATAGTCATGCTCACCATTTGTTTCCCAGTGCTTCCTATATTTAGAAGAAGATTTTTTAAAGTTTACCTTAAATTTGACTGTTTTGGCCCCACCCCCAAGGCCCAAGGGGGTGGGGACATGCAATTCACAATTTGGATTCACCCTTAGGTACCAAAGCTGTATACAACATTTCATCACGTTTAGGCTTACCGTTTTTGAAGGGAAGTCGAAAATGTCATTTGTTTATGGACGTACAATGAACAACGCACGACGATGGACAAAAGGCGATCGCAAAAGGTCCCTTGAGACAAAGTCTCAGGAGACCTAAAAATTATGTCAGTCAACACCACACCCCCACCCCATATTCAACATAATCGGGCAAATTATTGATTGTTTGGGTAATTTCCTAGACCTACTAAATACGACAAACTCACCTGTTGCATAAAAATGGTATTGCAGTAATCCAGCAAGAATCCAGAGAGAATTTCATAAAGTGTTTCAAGCTGCTCAACATCATCCGGTGTTCTATCACTATTAACATCTACTGTTTCCTTTACCTCAACAACTGCTTCACTTGCATCACCTGCTGTTTCTACTAAATCTCCTACTGGTTCATTTTCAGCACTTGATGTTTCTTCTTTACTGCTGACTTGTTTGCTTTCAACCTTCTGATTCTCCACAAACTTGCTAACTGGTTCTTCTGTCTTGGGTACATCAATATTTTCAGCACATTTTGTTAATTCTTTGGTCTCATTACCATTTTGATCATTTGATTGGTCACTTGAAGTCACATGATCATCTTGTGTTCCATTGCTTAGTTGAACTGAAGTTGTTTGGTTCTCAGCTCTGTATCGTTGCAACATTGGATACAGAGGTTCCAGAATTTTTAATAAAATCCTCATTAGTCGTTCATCTGTAATGTCATGTGACAAGTTCATTATGCATTCCATTTATGTCTGTCTTATAACGTTACACTAAAATTTTCATTTTTAAAAATTTTGTAGGAAGATAATTATTGAGTCAAAATTTCTTCATTTGTGACATTTTTTAAGAATTACATTCAATGTAACAACTTATTATATCTCAAATCTATCCAGATATTATAAACTTATGTTCATACAGAGGTTCTTACACGAGTACTTATTTATCATTGAATTTATTAAACGAGTTGGTAAAATATATAATGCGAGGCTCTACCGAGTGTTATATACTTTTTGCCAACACATTTAATAAATTTGATAATAAATGAGCATGAATACAAGATTTTTTTTTATCGCATAACTTGGGAAATTGGTACATTTACCATTTATTTTTCAGATCAACTCTACAGTAGTTTTTATCAGTCATTGTATGACGTAACATCTGAAAATAATGTCATTTATCATGACAAATCAGAAGTCATATTATGCTGGTTAACATAAAAAATATGTCATGGGTTTGTTACACTCCGGCATCATTAATTATGTGAACTTTAAACAAGTTTCAGTAACAAAAATGATTTATATTTGTTAGCTTTAGCTATTATTTTAAAACTGAGATAGTTTGAAATTGTTGTGTTTTTTTCCTCTTACATGAGTATCTAATGGAGATTTCATTCACTGGGTAGCAGCATACAGCCAGACCAAAACAAATATTCTAATCTTTTAAAGCTGTTTTACTACATCAGGATAAATCATATCATGGTACTCACCTTTACACATGTTGGGTGTCTGCTCCCTGGGCCGTGTTGTCAGGAGAATATGAAGTATAGAGAGGGCGGAGGTCAAGGCCGCTTCCTTCTGGTCCACACTCACTATCTCATACTCACAAACAATGTTTAAGTATTTCATCACCTTCTGCTCCAGTCTGTCTCTATGGCTTACTGAAAAATGTAAGATACAGAAATATTAAAGTAACAGTATCATCGTTGTCGTGTAATATCCAGTTATCAACTAGATGCTGCTGAAGGACTACAATGTCGAGCCAATCAGTACAAACCTGTGATCATTATGGTGAACATTTATGGCATGTTACTAGATATAAAGCAGACTTGAAACTCTGAACCTATTTTTTACCTTGAACCTCTGTGTGACCATGACCTTTGAGTTACAGACCTAATTATGGGGAACATTTGTGCCATGTTATTTCAAAAGCGGTCAAGTGGTTGGCATGATACGGAGCAGACATGAAATTTTGTACATATTTCTAACCTTGAACCTCTATGTGTGACCATGACCTTTGAGCTACAGACCTAATTATGGGGAACATTTGTGCCATGTTATTTCAAAATCGGTCAAGTGGTTGGCATGATACGGAGCAGACATGAAATTTTGTACATACTTCTAACCTTGAACCTCTAAGTGTGACCTTGACCTTTGGACTAAGAATCTGAGTCTCATGCACAACATTTCATCTCATGATAGAAAACATTTGTGCCAAGTTACATCATACCCTTACTGAATGAATATGATTTAGCCCAGACAACACCAAACTGCCATTTTGATGACTCTGTCGAACTCACCGCAAGCGGGCTCGCCAATAAAATTAATAAGAGCATAATTTGCTGAAAAATGTTAAAATAAAATCATATGTTGTAAAACATACATGTTCACATGGAAAATTAATGTTAATAATGATCCACAAGATTCAATTTTATCAAAATTGTGGTAGACTTACAATGTTTAAGATGCCATCAATTACCAAACATTAAAAGGGACATAACTCCTGGAAAAATAAATCTGATCCCTACCAAATGAGAATATCAACTTCATATTGACAAATATTCAAAAGTTTGAATAAATAATATTCAACAATGTTAAAGAAATTTGACAAAGAATGTTTTATCAGACGTTCATTTTATCAGACAAAGAATATTTTATCAGACAACGAACATGTTATTGGTCAAGGATTTTTTTATCAGACAAGGATCATTTTATCAGACAATGAACATTTATCAAACAAGGAACATTTTATTGGACAAGGAACATTTTATCGAACAAGGATTTTATCAGACAAGGATCATTTTATCAGACAATGAACATTTATCAAACAAGGAACATTTTATTGGACAAGGAACATTTTATCGAACAAGGATTTTATCAGTCAAGGATCATTTTATTAAACAAGGAACATTTTTATAGGACAAGGAACATTTAATCGGAAAAGGATTGTTTAATTAGGCAAGATCATTTTGTTGGACAAGGATCGTTTTATCAGGCAAGGAACATTTTATCAGACAAAGATTAATTAAGGAACATTTTATCGGACAAGGAACATTTTATCAACTGGGACTGTTTTATCGGACATCATAGGATCGTTTTATCAGACAATGATTATTTTATCAGACAATGAACATTTTATCAGACAAGGAACATTTTATCGGACAAGGATTTTATCAGCCAAGGATCGTTTTATCAGACAAAGATCGTTTTATCAGATAAGGATAATTTTATCAGACAAGGATTGTTTTTTTCCAGACAAGGATCATTTTATCAGACAAAGATTGTTTTATCAGACAAGGAACATTTTATCAGACAAGGATTGTTTTTTAGACAAGGATCATTTTATCAGACCAGGATTGTTTTATCAGACAAGGATTGTTTTTTCCAGACAAGGATCATTTTATCAGACAAGGATTGTTTTTTCCAGACAAGGATCATTTTATCAGACAAGGATTGCTTTATCAGGGCAGGACCGTTTTATCGGATGAGGATCATTTTATCAAACAAGGATTGTTTTATCAGACAAGGATCATTTTACGGAAAAGGACAATTTCTATGCCTCACATCTTTTTTTTGTAAAGGTAAAGGCATTGTTAATAAATTGTATCACAGAGGTGTACAGCCAGGACAGAATTCAAATAATATATACCTAGTGCTTCAACTCCTGATTCTGTAGTGGAGAAACTCTGAAAGATGTGAAAATATACCTCAAGGGCCTCACTGTGGTTACTCCTGTAATATAAAACAACAACATGTCAACATCTCACAGTGGATACTCCTGTAGTATTAAACAACATGTCAATATCTCACTGTGGTTACTCCTGTAATATTAAACAACATGTCAATATCTCACTGTGGTTACTCCTGTAATATTAAACAACAACATGTCAATATTTCACTGTGGATACTCCTGTAATATTAAACAACAACATGTCAATATCTCACTGTGGATCCTCCTGTAATATTAAACAACAACATGTCAATATCTCACTTTGGTTACTCCTGTAATATTAAACAACATGTCAATGTCTCACTGTGGATTCTCCTGTAATATTAAACAACAACATGTCAATATCTCACTGTGGATTCTCCTGTAATATTAAACAACAACATGTCAATATCTCACTGTGGATTCTCCTGTAATATTAAACAACAACATGTCAATATCTCACTGTGGATCCTCCTGTAATATTAAACAACAACATGTCAATATCTCACTGTGGATTCTCCTGTAATATTAAACAACAACATGTCAATATCTCACTGTGGATTCTCCTGTAATATTAAACAACAACATGTCAATATCTCACTGTGGTTACTCCTGTAATATTAAACAATAACATGTCAATATCACACTGTGGATACTCCTGCAATATTAAACAACAACATGTCAATATCTCACTGTGGTTACTCCTGTAATATTAAACAACATGTCAACATCTCACAGTGGATACTCCTGTAATATTAAACAACAACATGTCAATATATCACTGTGGTTACTCCTGTAATATTAAACAACAACATGTCAATATCTCACTGTGGATACTCCTGTAATATTAAACAACAACATGTCAATATCTCACTGTGGATCCTCCTGTAATATTAAACAACATGTCAATATCTCACTGTGGATCCTCCTGTAATATTAAACAAAAACATGTCAATATCTCACTGTGGATACTCCTGTAATATTAAACAACAACATGTCAATATCTCACTGTGGATACTCCTATAATATTAAACAACAACATGTCAATATCTCACTGTGGATCCTCCTGTAATATTAAACAAAATGTCAATATCTCACCATAGTTACTCCTGTAATATTAAACAACATGTCAATATCTCACTGTGGATCCTCCTGTAATATTAAACAACACGTCAATATGTCACTGTGGTTACTCCTGTAATATTAAAAAACAACAAGTCAATATCTCACTGTGGATACTCCTGTAATATTAAACAACATGTCAATATCTCACTGTGGATACTCCAGTAATATTAAACAACATGTCAATATCTCACTGTGGTTACTCCTGTAATATTAAACAACAACATGTCAATATCTCACTGTGGATCCTCCTGTAATATTAAACAACATGTCAATATCTCACCGTAGTTACTCCTGTAATATTAAACAACATGTCAATATCTCACTGTGGATCCTCCTGTAATATTAAACAACATGTCAATATGTCACTGTGGTTACTCCTGTAATATTAAACAACATGTCAATATCTCACTGTGGATCCTCCTGTAATATTAAACAACATGTCAATATCTCACAGTGGTTACTCCTGTAATATTAAACAACATGTCAATATTTCACTGTGGTTACTCCTGTAATATTAAACAACAAATGTCAATATCTCACTGTGGATCCTCCTGTAATATTAAACAACAACATGTCAATATCTCACTGTGGTTACTCCTGTAATATTAAACAACAACATGTCAATATCTCACTGTGGATACTCCTGTAATATTAAGCAACAACATGTCAATATTTCACTGTGGTGACTCCTGTAATATTAAACAACAACATGTCAATATCTCACTGTGGATCCTCCTGTAATATTAAACAACATGTCAATATCTCACTGTGGATTCTCCTATAATATTAAACAACAACATGTCAATATCTCACAGTGGTTACTCCTGTAATATTAAACAACATGTCAATATTTCACGGTGGTTACTCCTGTAATATTAAACAACAACATGTCAATATCTCACTGTGGATCCTCCTGTAATATTAAACAACAACATGTCAATATCTCACTGTGGTTACTCCTGTAATATTAAACAACAACATGTCAATATCTCACTGTGGATACTCCTGTAATATTAAACAACAACATGTCAATATTTCACTGTGGTGACTCCTGTAATATTAAACAACAACATGTCAATATCTCACTGTGGATCCTCCTGTAATATTAAACAACATGTCAATATCTCACTGTGGATTCTCCTGTAATATTAAACAACAACATGTCAATATCTCACAGTGGTTACTCCTGTAATATTAAACAACATGTCAATATTTCACGGTGGTTACTCCTGTAATATTAAACAACAACATGTCAATATGTCACTGTGGATCCTCCTGTAATATTAAACAACAACATGTCAATATCTCACTGTGGTTATTCTTGTAATATTTAACAACAACATGTCAATGTGCTTCAAGTGTTTGCATCTACCAGTCACTCATAAGCAAGTGATTGCAAAATTACCAAATTTCAATTTCTCAGTCAACTTAACAAATATGAGCATATTAATTATAGCTTTATACTGAAAACATTATCAACGGTGATTGTAACATTTTATATTTAACCGGTTTTGTAAAGTTATACATTGAATAACTTAACGATTACTGAATTACATGCTTTACACCATAATCAACAATGCTTCTATAAATCTAGGAGCGTCAAAGTTTGAGTTTGATATTATTAAATGTGAGGTCCGAGTAGTTATCAGTGGTACATGTTGATCTTAAAGGGAGTATATCATTATATATAAACATATTTAAAAAAAAATTTTAAAACAGATAAAAAGCATCTTATTATCATTAAGAAACAGAATTCAAATGGTTTGGTTTGTCAAATCCACCAAATTGTGACGTAATAAATATCTCAATTAGTGTGCAAAACTTGAAATGAAATCCCAATTCTAATAAGAGGGCCAAGATGGCCTTATATCGCACACCTGAGTGACCTTGAGATACCCAGCTTAAGTAGATTATATAAAACAAGTACACTCAAAATACCAGAAAAACATGACGGGCAACTACATGTAGTTAGAATTTTGATTTGTTTTGAAGATGTAACAGATGTGTAGAAGAGTTGTGCGATAACAATAATATCCGTGTGCAGATATTTGGATATCAGATATCGAAAGAAACCTTTCACTATATATCCATATAAAGAAAACCAGCCTCCCCTCCTTGTGACTATGTTTTTCGATGAATTGCAATGGCTGGAACAAACTTGGTTGAGGTTCACCCATGGTAAATGTCAGTGAAATTACATCGAAATCAGATCAGTAAATTCTGAAATTCAAGAAGGCTTTTGAAGTTTTTACTATAGCTGCCTTTATAACAAATCACAACGGCTTGAACAAACTTGGTAAAGGGTCACCCAAGGAACATTTCTGCCAAATTGTTTTAAAATCAATCCCATGGTTTCTGACAAAAAGATTTTTAAAGTTTTTACTATAGCTTATATAGAAAACTACCCCCACACCCTGGCCGCCATGTTTTTTGACAAATCACTATGGTTTGAACAAACTCGATGAAGGGTTCTCCAATGAACATTTCTGTGACTTTATTTTAAAATAGAGCCAGTAGTTTCTGACAAGAAGATTTTTTAAGTTTTTACTAATTAAACTTGTCCCGCCCCCTGGCGGCCATGTTTTTTGACGAATCAAGATGGCTTGAACAAACTTGGTAGAGGATCACCCAAGGAACATTTCTGTGTAGTTATATAAAAATTGGCCCAGTGGTTTCTGACAAGAAGATTTTTTAAGTTTTTACTATAGCTTATATAGTAAACTAACCCCAACCCCTGGCCGCCATGTTTTTACACGAATCACTACAGTTTGAACAAACTTGGTAAAGGGTCCTCCAAGGAACATTTCTGTGAAATTATTTTAAAATCGAGCCATTGGTTTTACTAATTATACTTGCCCCGCCCCCTGGCAGCCATGTTTTTTTGACAAATAAGTTATATCAAACTTTGCCCAGTGGTTTCAAAGGAGAAGTTGTTAGAATCTAAAAGTTAAGGATGGACGACAGACGTTGGACGGCAGACGATGTACACCAGGCATCACAAAAGCTCACCTGTGAGCCTTTGGCTCAGGTGAGCTAATAATAGACAGCCTTAAATACCTTCACATCAACATTTGATCTCTTTCTAGGATGAAACAAGTTTGACTACATGTACACCTGTATAATGGATCATATTGAAATCAAAACGTAATCACACGACTCATTTATTACGTCACAAAATAATTGCAATTTTAAGCAGGAACTCTATTTCAGTATAACCTAGGCGCGTAGCCCCAGTTAGGAAATCCCTTTTCAATATATTGATTTGGCATGTTTAAAGAAAATATCCTTTTCGCAGTGATCTGACTAAATACAGATTTACTGACTAACAGTCAAACAATGTAGACAGATCAGAATGATAGACATTTATTAACTCACAGATCTAGTGATACATCTTGTGCATGTGGTAGCAGTGAAGCAAACAACAAGTTCAGAGATACATATCAGTGTATTTAAACTCCAATTGTTAAATTACCCTATTTGTGCTGTGGCTTCAAGTAAAGAATTGATAAAGTCTATTGTTGCCCAGGAAACACAGAGATCTGGCTCAAGGTCAAGAAGTGTGTCCACCAGCTCTGCTGTATTCTTTAACAGGTCACCTAGATATACAAGAAAATATCATATAGTAGATCCTATAAAAAGCATGTTATTTCTTATTATATAAAGATAGGCCACTTTTATTATCAATTTTTTCTCTCTTTAAAATAGAAAAATACTGTTTACCATAATTACTTATAGTGATAATAATAAAACAATATCAGCAAACTACTCTATTTTTCACAATTTTAAAAACTTTATTTTGAGTTTGTACTAATTTATTCGAATGCAAAGTAGGCTCAATGCTTGTACTTCATAAAGACACCTTTGGACGCCTCTAATATTGACGCCTTTGGACACCTCTAATATAGAAGGCTTTTGAATTATTGGGTGAATTATGTTTATATTAACTGACAGAGTGGAAAACAGTGCAGGAAGTGTTCAGATTGCTCGTTCGAGCAATCTGAACTCTTCCTGCACTGTTTTCCAAGGCCTTCTTGATTGGTGCGCGGAAACTTGTATCTATGGAGTAAAGGGATATACAAGTCCACCTCCAGGGTAGAACAAGTTCTGAGTGTTGTTAGCTGAGAGCTATCAGATCAAGTTGGGGATCAAACCAGCAACTAATTACAGCTTACTCTATCCACTACACTACCCACCAGCTGCTGTATATTTGTAGATTTAACAAAATAAAAATCCAAATCTAAAGAAGTACTTTTAACAAATGGAAGCCTGTCTTACAATTAGTTGAGCTAGAAAAGATGAACTTGAGGTGATCCAGGACATCTTCCGATCTTTGTATTGCCATGATCCAGTTTCCCCTGGTGCCTGTGTTGGACAGAGACGTGTAGATTAACCGCGTGTTCTCCACCAAGATTGGGGCATCCCTGGTCTCCAATAACAGCAACATCATATCTCTTTAACAATAACAAAACTCTTTTTAAATGATAAGATTAGACAATCCATGTTTTACAGTGTATCAAAATAAAACAGTCTGTTTCTGATCCATTCCCCGACATTCTGTGTTGTACAGTGTACCAAAATAAAACAGTCTGTTTCTGATCCATTCTCTGACATTCCGTGTTGTACAGTGTATCAACATAAAACAGTCTGTTTCTGATCCATTCTCCGACATTTCTTGTTGTACAGTGTATCAAAATAAAACATTTTGATCCCAAGTTTGGTCCTATCAACTGAACCTGAAGGGGTTTCGTCTTTTTACAAGAAAAGTTAAAGGATGGAAAATGGCTGATGAACAAATGACAAATTACTGACAGAAAATCTCCTGGCCCTTGAGCTAAAAACCATTTAAATACAACTGTAAGATGATTTTTTTAATTTTAGAGGTAATTGCAGCTTGAAGAATGAATGACAAAGAACAAGTTTACAAAAGCATTTCACACTTACATGGAGCCACAGCAGTGGTCTAGTGGTAGAGCATTCGCATTGCATGCCAAAGACTTGAAAAATGGTACCAGAAGATTCCTAACTTGGATCTTAGCATTTAGAGTATAATAACTGTAGGTCTGGCCTGATGTCAGTAAAATGTGACTGGATGGAGTATCATACCATGTGTCTGCAGCAAGGTACGTCAATGTGGCAGCGCTTAAGTATACACTGTCGCCATATGATTGAAAAATTGTTGAAAGTGACTCTAAACACCATACAATTTCACACTTACATGAACTTATGGTTGTCTGCCATGTGTTTACACACTGTCTGTTCACAGGCCATGTTTCCCAAGATACCCACACAGATCTCCTGTAATATATAATAGTAATAAATGTAATACAGAGGTCTTGATTTGTGGAAACATGAATCTTCGGGCTTCACAAAATAAAACTTGCCTAATGTTTTTTCATCATCCAATGAAACCTCAAAAAAGTGCTTTCAATACTATATTTACATTTAAATATATTTTCTAACTGTTTTACATAAAACTATTATGCTATTTTGCTATTTTGATATTGAAAAAGCAGGTTACACGCATAAAACTGCAGAGCCAATGTCATGATTGGAACAGTGACGTTGTCTACACACTGAATGAGTATACGCATTTTTATGGCAACATGAAACTAGAGACAACCCGACATTGAAACAGCGAAACAAGACCATGCAACCAATGAAATGCAATCTGGTCCTTTTCAGCCATGCCCAGTAGTAAATGTTTTTCATTGGGAATAAAATGCTGTTAATATATACAGTGTATAGTTTATTTAGACCGATTACAGTAGAAATGTAAATATAGTGCGTTATAGTTATGAGGCCAATGAGAATATGTGTAGCTAAATCTCACTATTCAAAGACAACAAAAGAAAGATTTCTTGATACCTGTACTGTAGCAATTCAAATTTCAGCAAATTTTATATGTATTTTAGCTTTTAAATGCAGAATTGCATGTACTCACTGTAACTCTCGGTGCCTTTGACTTCTGTACTATACCAGTCAGGATGTCTACTGCCTTGAACTCATACAGGAACTTAACTACATCCTTCGTAACAAAGAAATTATTATTAGAAACAACTGTTCCATAGAATAAAACATGTGAAGCAAATGAGAAGAAAATACGAAACAATGACTTGACTCTATGTAATATAATTTCTCATAGCCATATTCATACTTGTAAACTCAGTATTAGGGAAGGGCTGTAACTAATGCGGGTAGCATTTGTAGCCGAACTAATTGTATTGTACTTGTAAATATTGGCAATAAAATATATGTTTAAATTAATGAAGACTGGACCTAAGAATAAGGGTTCCGTTGAAACTGAGTTTCTCAATTGTACTAACAGCCAAACTTAAAAGCTTTAACCCTTTACTTCATATAAACGCCTTTGGACACCTCTAATATTGAAAGCATTAATTCACCACATATCAGCAATGGGTGAATTATGTTTATATTAACTGACAGAGTGGAAAACAGTGCAGGAAGTGTTCAGATTGCTCGTTACGAGCAATCTGAACTCTTCCTGCACTGTTTTCAAAGGCCTTCTGTGATTGGTGCGGGAAAACGCGTATCTATGGAGTAAACGGTTAAAGCAACAGGAAAGACATGATCTTATAACTTGCACATTAAAACTTTTTTACCCTGCGGAAATGAACTCGACTGTGAACATACATAACTGAATTTTGCAAGCACCACAACTTCCTATAATTCTGAACATTTTTGTGAAGTTTGACATAAGTACATTTACTACTTTTAGTTTTATCCGCGACACGATTTGTGATTTTCCAACTTTTTACCTACAGTTGCCTACAAACATACAAAGCTAACATTTTCGTGTGACAAACCTAATTCAAGTTTAGACCATTCCTGTGAAGCTTGATGGAATTTCTCTCAGTGAATTTATAGTAATAGCTGAGATGCAAATTTTGACCTTCAAAAAATGGCCTTGAATTTTACAAGCAACACACCTTCTCATAGTGAAGAATATTTCTGATTACAGTAGTATGATTGTTAAAGACAGGACACTATTGTTGACAGATACAGTGCTCAAGATAAGTTGCGTATTTGTGTATTTCACTCAAATAAATTCCTGGAAAATGCAATTTTGTTTTTAAACGTACCTGTTACGCAAATAATTTTCCTTTCATGCAAAACATTGTTAATACAATGCGTATTAAAACAGCTGTTTCACACTTTCTGTATTCGATAAACAGAAAACAGCCAGATAAATTGGTTCCCAGTTATTACGGTTTGTACCTCACAAGCTAGTAGCAGAGTGAAGTAGAGACGAGTACCAGTTTATTCAATCTTCTCGTACATGAGTTTGCATATTATTCGTAGATAGTAATGAAAGGGTCTAGATGATCAAGATCTCACCATTCGAAAGTGAGAACAAAAATCTCAGCTTGCAAAGGATAAAACATGTTTAAACTCAAATCAAAGCACAATTTTGAGTTATTTTACCCTCAACACCAACTTCTTGAATAAATAGTTTTAAAACAATATTATTTAACATTGTCTACAATGAATTAGACCAGAAATTCTGAGTTGCAGGCAGCTGCATTTGTGCAAGAAGAAACTAGTTTATTCAGTCACATTTGATAAAACACTGATAATGCAAACCTAGAGTTGCAGGCAGCAACAATTTTACAATACTGTGCATTTAATATAGAATAGTTTAATCAAGATAAGGCATATGAATTACTTTATTTAATAATTCTCCATGTTTCACTAAATTATTGTAAACTTACTGTCAGAGTGAAAATCACCCAACTAAATCTTTGATTATAAGATTTCACTCAATTATTTAATTTTGAAGAGTTTTCACCCTAAACAGTCAATTACTATCAGGGCACTGCAGATATGAACTATACACTCTGTGGAGGCATAAACAAACTATGACTAAGTCAAGTGTTTAGAAACAAGACATAATATTCAAGTTATAACAAGTATTACATACAGAGTTCATGGACATGTCCCAGAGTTTACAGAGTTCATTCTGTAGGTCATCATCCACATCTACCATGAGGTCTGTCTCTTCTTCATTCTCTCTGTCAACCTCCTGCAACAAACATGTTTAAATATTATTTAACGAGTCAGAAATGTGGATTGCGTGGTCAAGTGGAAGAGCACTGAACCCATGATCAGAGGGTCGTGGATTCAAAATGTGTCTTGCTCAAGGACACACATAGCCATGGCTAACGAGCAATCTGAACACTTCCTCAATTGTTTTCAAAGGCCTTCCGAGATTGGTGCTGGAAAACGCGTATCTATGGAGTAAAGGGTTAAAGGACAAAGCTTCAACTGATATGACTAAACAATGTTCCAGACCTCAAGATAATTGAAATAATACATAAAATAGATGAGAAAAACAGAATTACCTATTTTCCTATAGTATTCCTATGTAAAAATCAAAGTCCTCTTACAGGACCCCAGTTTACCCTAATCCCTTTATTTGAACAACTTTGAAACCCTTATTCATAGGAGACATTTACCAAATATTAACACATTTGGCTAATCAGATTTTTTAAATTTCACAATTTTATCTTCTTTTTTTTTCTTTTGGCCCCTGCTGGTCCCTTATTTATATCAAATCCCCTTTAAAGGACCCTGTCTCAACTGTAATGTCTAGACAATGCTCCAGACGTAAAAATAAATAAAACAATACCTTAAACAGATCAGAAAAGCAGAATTTTCCTTTTTCTCATAGTATTCCTATGTAAAAATCAAAGTCCCCTTACTGGGCCCCAATCGATCCTAGCCCCATTAATGTTACAACAAATTTGAAACTCCTAGTCACAGGTATCATTTATACCAAATATGAATGAATTTGATTGGACTGTTCTTCTTCTGAAGATTTTTAAATGTAAATTTCCCTACATTAAACTGACATGTCGACAGGGCAGGGCCAATTTTGACCCTATGGTCATGGCTTGAACAAACTTGATAGAACCTCATTAGATGATACAACATGCAAAGTATCAAAGCTCCAGGCCTTGCACTTTCTGAGAAAAAGATTTTTAAAATTTGAAGAAAAAAAATACTGATAAAACCCTGGGGTGGGGCCAAATTTGACCCCAGGATCATTTGATCAAACTTGAGAGAGCTTTGTGCTTCACACAAAATTTGGTGAAAATCTGTCAAGTGGTTTCAGAGAGGAAGTTGTTTGAAGCAAAAGTTAACGATGAATGACGGATGAAGGTAGCTCACAATAGCTCATCCTGAGATGAGCTAAAAAGTACCATCAGAAAAACAGGCATATATCTCTACCAATTTATGAATGATGTAAACCTCACTCTATAATTATTTTACACATTACACTTATAAACAGACCTCTGTCATTACCATGATATAGATATTAGTACCTACCTAGAAGCAGGGGTGGTAGTGTGGTGGAAAGAGTGTTGGCACTTACACAAGAGGTTTCGATTTCAATACAAGGCTCAGCCTGATGGCCTTTCAGAAACAACGCTCAGTACTATTTCTGACCAGAAAGGGACTCAAGAGTGATTCATATAAGCTCTGAATGTTCTTTGCAATGGAACTAAAATAGACTAATATAAACTAAACCTACATCCATCATTATCACGATAATTATATATGCTTGTAAACATACTTGTATCCTTACTTTAGGATATATACAATAATTAGATATGCTTGTAAACATACTTGTATCCTTACATTAAGACATATACAATAATCAGATGCTTGTAAACATACTCGTATCCTTACATTAGGATATATACAATAATCAGATGCTTGTAAACATACTCGTATCCTTACATTAGGACATATACAATAATCAGATGCTTGTAAACATACTTGTATCCTTACTTTAGGATATATACAATACCCAGATGCTTGTAAACATACTTGTATCCTTACTTTAGGATATATACAATAATCAGATGCTTGTAAACATACTTGTATCCTTACTTTAGGATATATACAATAATCAGATGCTTGTAAACATACTTGTATCCTTACTTTAGGATATATACAATAATCAGATGCTTGTAAACATACTTGTATCCTTACATTAGGATATATACAATAATCAGATGCTTGTAAACATACTTGTATCCTTACATTAGGATATATACAATAATTAGATATGCTTGTAAACATACTTGTATCCTTACTTTAGGATATATACAATACCCAGATGCTTGTAAACATACTTGTATCCTTACTTTAGGATATATACAATAATCAGATGCTTGTAAACATACTCGTATCCTTACATTAGGATATATACAATAATCAGATGCTTGTAAACATACTCGTATCCTTACATTAGGATATATACAATACCCAGATGCTTGTAAACATACTTGTATCCTTACTTTAGGACATATACAATAATCAGATGCTTGTAAACATACTCGTATCCTTACATTAGGATATATACAATAATCAGATGCTTGTAAACATACTCGTATCCTTACATTAGGACATATACAATAATCAGATGCTTGTAAACATACTCGTACCCTTACATTAGGACATATACAATAAACAGATGCTTGTAAACATACTCGTATCCTTACATTAGGACATATACAATAATCAGATGCTTGTAAACATACTCGTATCCTTACATTAGGATATATACAATTATCAGATGCTTGTAAACATACTCGTATCCTTACATTAGGATATATACAATTATCAGATGCTTGTAAACATACTCGTATCCTTACATTAGGATATATACAATACCCAGATGCTTGTAAACATACTTGTATCCTTACATTAGGATATATACAATAATCAGATGCTTGTAAACCTACCTCTATCAGCTTCATCAGTGTTGTGAAGAGCCAGTGCTTGCTAAAGGCCGTATTTCCAATGCTCTCTGCATCCAGTAGTTCATTACGCTCTGCCAATTCTGGGGGTGGTGACGGGTTCCTGTCATGGCTCGGTGAGTCCATGAAGTCTGGAGAATCCATTTCTTAAATAAAGTGAAGAAAAAAATCCATTAGTAATCATGGAATATAGGGTTCTGATGATGGGACCCACGAAATTACCAACCATAAAACCTCGATGGCTGTTTCTATCACAAAAACATTTATTTTTTTTTAAGATTCAGAATGTATTTGGTGATTGTGTAATGTCTAAAACAAAGATTTACATTGGTAAGACAGATTTGCGGAGAGTTTACGACTGCTGGTGATTTACCGGAGTGAGGATGGAAAGCAACTTTGGTGACATATAATAACCTTTAATGCGTAAAAAAGTGACTAACATGGACTAGAGTTTGACAGTGGAAGAAATTTGTTCCACATTGAATCAATGTACAACTGGGTATCATGATGGCAAAAGTTTTAAATTACAATGGAAAATATTTTGAGAAATATTGACTTGAATGATTGCACTACATGATTGAGTGACATACATGTGATTACAGTACAGAGTATGTAAAATAATGTCAAATAACACAAAACTGACGTTGCCCCGCCTACTGACGACACAGGTTACTAACCTGTTGATAATCTCACTGTTTGAACCAGTGGACTGCAATGATAAATAAACCATTTATAAATCTCTATAATTAATCACAACAATTAAATAAAGGCCAGTAGATAAATATTTTCATCTAATGACACCAGCGAGAACGATATCTAGAGTGGATCATTTGAAGATGTTGTCGAAATTCCTTTGAAATTTAAAATGGTTACAAAGCACCTCAGAATGAAACCGAGTAGAACCTAGCAACTACAGCGCAGGTTGTTCACATACTTAATACGTGGCCATATGCTACTTACACAATGTTGTTACTTGCCTACGGAGAACAAAGGAGTTAATGTATAAGATTGTACAGAACATTTATACAATACAACCACACTGCGACATATTCCCTCACAAATTTGGAATTCGTCCCTGAATTTCCATAAAGACCAGAGAATCATGTGAATGTTTCTCTGAATATATATAAGTCGCAATCCCTTATTGGGCGCCAATGTAACAGAACTAGAAAATATGCAGCCACTTAAACACGAGACCCTTTGCTTACAGGGCGAATGCTCTTCCGACTGAGCTATCCGAACCGCTTACATACATTTCTTTCCTGGTAGGTTACGTACACACTGTGACATATAATATTATAATAGACTAGTAAAATGTATATTGACTAGCACCTGTGCCTAAAACTATTTCGTCGCAACTGTGCAATTTAGCCACGGAAACCCATTGCAATGTTGCAATTTCTGGCGAGTCACGCGAGCATTTTTATTGACATTGTCAACGACAATGTAAAAAAGTATATATCAACATTTAAACACAGGTGTCACAATGGATATTTTCCTACAGACCACAAATATCGTGCTATTTTCCGGGTATTCTTTTTACACAATGTTTGCTTTCATTATGGTCAGCTACCACCATATTAGCCTGACACCAAGAGTAAATCATATATTTAAAGGGAATTTATCAGGATTTTTCAAACTTTTAAAATAAGCTTAAACATTTTTTTTACAGTATATATCATACCTTTTATGTATTCATTGATCTCGTAAATAGTATCTTTGTTGTATTCTTAATAACAATTGATGGAATGTTAACTAATGGTATACTTGTTTTTTTACACAAAACAAACAACCGAAACAACAACAAAGAACGGTGTGTAAAGTTCCTACTGGTGCTCACTAAATTAATTATTTCAAACTGAGAGCTGAATTAAGTGCCAATATATAGAGATAAGTACTTGGTATAATAGATCTCCGAATAGTTTAAACCATGTCCTTTGCTACAAAAATGATGAAAGTAAAATTAATGAAAACGTATTGATATATATTAAAAAGGATTCGGGTCACCTCGTCAACCTGCCATCTCGTCAAACTGATAATATATAGTAAAAAATAAGTCACCTCGTCAAACTGATGTTTGGGCATAGAGTCGTCAAAACAATGGCGGGATGGGCTATGCGTGAAACAGTTTATCACACCTTGACGACTGTCGACTTTAAGGCGCCTCTATAGTTCGGATACCTTTTTAAATGTAGTATGCCAACAGTGTAGACCCTGATCACTTTCACTCGAAGTCACGATAGTGTCATTAATTTATGATATTTTCAGGGTTGAGTTATTTTTATTGTCAACCCCGAAAATACAAAAAAAAAATAATGACACTAGATCCATTTGAGTTCTAGTGGAAGTGATCAGGGTCTACACTGTTGGAATGTACATTTAAAAAGGAATCCGAAAGCGAAAATTAATGTTGTAAGGTTCGGATTCCTTTTTAAACATACTATGCAAACAGTGTAGACCCTGACCTCTTCCACGTGAAATCACAATAATTACCTTAATCAATTAATTGAATAATTGTTAATTGGGTAATTTAGTAATTAAAGTGAACATGAATTCTTGTTCATCTAATGAACCGCCGTCAAAGGCATGCCTTTAACAAACACGTGCCTGTTTGCACGTGACTTCGGCGGATTATCTTTATAATTACAATTAAAGGTTAATTGTAATTAAAGAAATTCAAACTTCATCAGTTTGGCGAAAGAGGTACACATGTCAACCAAGGTTTTGTATATAAACGGCAAAAATGAGGACGAAAATCAACTCTTCAAGCGGCTGTCGAGCAGGACGGACGTCTCCTGGGCAAGCTCCAGCCTTCTAAGTGGGTCATGGTCCCTCCACGTTTACATGGAGGGATTTTTAACCTATCATCGTTTTTATGTTTTTAACATGGTGTTAAAAAGGGTCGTTTTGAAAAATCTACAAGAATCAACATGCTTCAATAGTACTACAGCTACTCCAAGAAACATCGTTTGACGGGAACCTCCATATCCACAGAATCAACTTAGTCTTCAAGAATCATCTTTTAAACAACTTATCTACTAGAATCTTCTAGAATCTTCATCGTCGGGCTACTCGTCTGTTTGACAGCTTCGGTCTGAAATCGCTTTAACGCAATGCATCAAGCTCAGCGGGTTGAGATTGACCCAGTCAACAGCAACTTTAAACTCGACAACATGGAGATGAAACATCATATCGCCAAGAACCAGCCTAGAGAATAATCATCTTATCCAGCCAGTGGTGCAACACCGGGAGGAGTAGCGAACCTGCCGATGCTGTCCACTGGCATCGTAATCTTCTTATCCTGCTCGCCAAAAAGCCTAGAGCTAAGTGCGAGGGTAAATAAACACTTAACAGTCAGACGAAAATCAAAAACCATCATGGATGCGGACTGTATCAGATGCTCGAGAATTATCACGAAGAGGATGCATGCCTTGCAGTGTGACGGATGCGAGATGTGGCAACATCGGAAATGCAACACAGGTATGAACTGCAGATAAATATATTTAGTCTCATCCGGATCAAAGCTGTTTGACACTCAGTCAGTCGATATTTTTTTCCACAATATAAATGAATCTGTGAAATTTAAAAATGAAGCAGACGAATTATTTCGCATCGCTTAATTGCTTATGGCAGTGAAAGGGTTAAATAACTTTTTTTCCCCAAATTTGTATGCAAACTTATGACCAGAGAGCCCAGAGATTACTGTATTCTAATACGCCAGGGCTCCAGATAAGAGGCATATATATATTAAGCATTTTCCACAAATATTTCTTCTATTTCTCTATAAAACCCTATGGTGGGAATGTGACCACCTGTTAGAATTGTCTCTTCAAACCATAGGGTTTGGTGAAGAAATAAGTTTTAATACTTGAAATACGCTCCTCACTGGAGCTCTGCATTGATCTCTAGCAATGATTTGAACCTACAACATAATGAACCCCGCAGTAGCATCAGAAACTGCATTTTCAATGCGGTGGCTGATCTGGGTCTACACTATTTGCAATGTTCTGAGGCTGGTTTTCGTACAGCAGCACTCATACTTGTATTGACAATCTGCTGCAGTACTTAACCCTTCATTGCCTTACCCCGAGTTTTAAGTCATATGCAAACAGCTTATATTCGGACGAGACGCCGAGTAACTCGGCGTCTCATCCGGATCAAAGCAGTTTGACACTCAGTCGATATTTTTTCCAAAATATAAATGAATCTGTGAAATTTAAAAGCTAATAGCTAATAGGTGATGCCATTTCCAAACAATTTGGATCCATATTGTAGTAATGCTGAGAAGAAGAATATTGTTTGAATTATAATATGATAGTATATGTATGTTTTGTTGCGTATTGTGCATTTTGTCGTTTCTTGTAATATTGTGTGTATGTTTTGTTGTGTATTATATCTTATTGTCAGTTCTCAGAGTTCCTGTATAATTATATGTATGTTTTGTTGTGTATCATGTATTATTGTCATTTCCTGTATGTGCTATCCATATATGTGCTATGTTGAATAAACATTTTATTATCGTATACACAATCATGTCGTTTTATGACCGTCCTTGTTTAATATACCATCTACTTACTAGGGAGTTAACCCTTTGCCTGCTGGTCGCAACTTTACTCCATGTGCAAACAGTTTGGATCCAGAATAGACGCCGAGTAACTCGGCATCTCATCTGAGATCCAAACTGTTTGCCACTCGGACTCTCTGGTCCAAAATATACAGTTTTCAATACTTTGAATAGCAGACGACAATATTTGAAGCATATTTAAATTATCTGGAATTTTGTGGAATCAGACGGATCAAATTCTGGATCTATACTGTTTTCGATTCAAATCAGGTAGAATTATGGGTCTAACAACTACATCCACATTAAATTACATTTTCGTCCACAGGAAACCTGAAAAGAAATAGTTTTATATATTTATATTTAGTTTCCCAAATCCCAAATGATTGGCATCCAAACAATTATATTATAAGCCTAATTTATCTAATCGTAAACATCAACCGTTATTTAAATAAGTAACTAAATGTAATGACGACAATTATCGTCAATTATCACCCCATCAAGTGTGATCTATACACAATTGCCAGGTTGACGACCTGACTACCCCCTTTGTGCACAATCTCCATGTTGACGAGATGGCAGGTTGACGAAGTGACCAACACCCCATTAAAAAGATATATTCATACTGCTTTATTCATAGATATATAATCAACTTAGTCATTGTTTTTATTTTATCAATAATACGAAATGTTGAAATAAAATGAAATGTTTGATAATTTTAATGAAACACAAAATAAAGTATTAGTCTTTATTTACAGTAAATGAATTGTATTTATTCAGCATTTAATCTAAAATAATCAAGGATACAATATATTCTTGAACGTATGTTTTAGGTTCTTCTTCTTTCAAGTAATTCATCCCCCAGGAACTGAGTATTATCGGATTGAGTGTATGTACATGTGGCGTTGAGGACCAAGTGTGCTTAGTTAAATTCACATATATACAGGTTAAAAACTGGGTTCTAAGATGATTACTTCATGGCATCCTGCAACCCCATCTTGAAGGGTGGTAGGCTGGGTGTTGCAATCAGTCCAACAGGAAGGCTGATCAATGTGACGCTGCTTGTTCTCCTGTAATCGCCAGTGACATATCTTGCTCCTCTCCGTTGGACTTGTTCCAGCTTCTTGACGTACCTCTGTGATGGGTCCCAAACTACAGATGCATATTCGATGGATGGTCGAACTAAAGTGGAGAAACATTGTTGTTTTACTCGTTTCATTTAGAGTTGGACAATATTTACAATTATTCCTATAATACGGTATTTTGCACGATTGTATTCTGTTTGTTGGGGAGTGTATTCGAGATGTTCAAGTTCAGCTAAGGACCCCCTCCCTCCGCCTCTTCAGTACACCTTTTCAAGGACATTTATTGATAAAAGTATGCTGGTATTTTGACACCGTGCATGGTGGAGTCTGGCCTAAACAAATTAGCGCCATTTGAATGGTAAGATAGAGTTATTCCCCATTACCCACGGAAAGTGGGGAAAGTCGTATTTCATGCATGTATATAATTATAGGCAGAAGTTATTGAGCGGTAAGAAATTGTTATGTAATAGTCACATTTTATTAGTTTATTATATATATAGGAAATGAAATACAGGACGCAATTGGAATTGGCAGGGTGAATCTTAAAAAAGATTTGGACTGCGCCAGAAGGCAAAATGCGCACCGCGGGACAGGCCTTAGTCTCGCAGGGCCTGCAATGGGCCTGTATACCGGTTATACCTATCACAGCGAGTCTAAAACCTTTTCAACCATGTAAATGATGACATCAGTAATAAACATTAATAAAATTACTTTATTCTCCTGAATAATACTTCTAAAAGTTATTTCTTGTAAATATACAGTGAATGTGCCAATAGTGGATCAGTACCAATAACGGATCAAAAAATGTTTACTTGTAAATTTTTGTCAAAACTACTATGATAATCAAATTAAAAATATAACTGTCATTCACATTACATTTCGAACTTCAGATAAACAAAACGAGAATATAAACATCCGTACAATATGACAATGATCGCGGAAACGCTTTGTCACCCATTCCGTTGACTTCGGAGATTTTGCCTCGTATTAAACCGAAAGTAGATTTGTTCGCTGCATATCTCCATAACGAAATGAAGTATGTACATACTTTTGAGTTTAATTTGATGTCACAACAACAACAAATGGCATATAACTTCATTTTGTTTATTAAAAAATCTTGACA
Source organism: Panopea generosa (assembly GCA_029582155.1). Taxonomy (NCBI): domain Eukaryota; kingdom Metazoa; phylum Mollusca; class Bivalvia; order Adapedonta; family Hiatellidae; genus Panopea; species Panopea generosa. The sequence continues at coordinate 51,721,023 of CM055902.1, forward strand.
CGAGCTTACCGAGGGATTGATACAGGCCCGTCACAGTACCATTAGCGGATCACATTTTGGATGCGTGACATTTTTGAGGGACCATTTCAAAAACCATGTTATCAATTAAATGGCATTGTAAACTTGGGTTATTTTGATATTCATCTTTTGGTGAGCAGTCAAATACCTCTGAATGTTATAACAGTATGCCTGACTGTCCGTCCGTACGCCTGTCTTCACGTTTACAAGTAATGAAAATTGGATGGAATTTGATGTACTGCAGTAGTGTTTTCGTTGAGAGGGTTGGTGTTGCGTACTAAACTCTGACAAACATAATTTTTTTCTATAACGCTGGAAGCTATAAGACTTAAAAAAATGTTGACTCTTTAATGACATTTCCAATGGCCTTCTTTACCGTAGATGGTTGAGTGAGTTTATTTGAACAAAATGAAAGGCCCGTTAACCATATTTACAGAGAAAAAAGAGGAGCCAATGGCGGTGTGGCTCAATGGAATGGCGATGCGGAGTACGGGTCTGTTTAAGAGTGTTCAGATTGAGTAAAAAGACATTGTAAAGAAGGAACACCGATAGACACCCTTTAGAGACGGTAGGCCTGGGCGTAGCTTTTAAAATTAGAAACGTTCGTATCATATCAACGCGATCAGAGACCCCTTTGGATCTGAGAAGATCACAGGTCACAAAAGAGGTAACAGATAGTTGGTACAACACATTCAGAGCAAACGATTTACTTGATAAACCAAACAGAATGTGGAATACCGATGAAACCGGCTTTAACCTGGGCAGAAACTCGGCAAAAGTCATAGGTCAAAGCAGGAGTGTTGTCCGCGTTCGCAGGCTACATCACTGCTTGGGAAACAGCGTTTAATTGTAATGCATCAGGGCAAAGGATGCCACCATTTTTCTTTTCAATGGACTAGTATTTTAGTCCCAGAATCTCGCTGAACATCATAGTATTATATCATTTGTAATCATGAATTTCATATTTAGTTACAGTAGTGTGAGAGAATCAATTTAGAATGACGATATATCACGGATAGCCCGTTAGGGGTGACGTTCAAAACTGAATATTAGTTTGGTGTTTGTCTAGTTATGAAAACTCATTTATATTTAATTGGTTACATTTGTGAGTTTCTTTAATTTGTTATGTTACTGATCGTTAAAATTATCTGAAATAAATAAATTTCATTTATTTCGTAAATTTCTTTCATTTTGTTACCATAATCAACATAACATTTATTAATTGATTTAACAGTTTACACGTAGGCATTGAAATGGTGTGTGAAGAAATGTTTAAATATTTCTGAAATATTTATTGATTTTGCCTCTATCTACCAAACTTAATTCTTATGTACTATGCATGCAGTATTCCAATGTTTGCTTGAAATGTCTTGTGCACAGGAAATGCACAATGAAACAATGGCGAAGAATTATTTCCTTGTCTATATGATACGAAATCTTTTCAAGCTTTTCATTCACACTTATCCAGGCTGGTATAGCTAAAATAGTTCTAAACTGTCAGTGAAATTCATGGTTTGATGACCCCATTTGTTCTGGCAAAAAAGATAATAATCGAAATGAAAAATAGTGTTGTTTTCACTTGCTGAATGATTTAGGAAACTTATTTTCCTTCTGTTCTACCAATGAACTTTAAGACTACGAGGTGGTTTCGTAAAGTTATGTTAACCTCACTCAGCTGATCCTAAAAAATATTTGTTTGCTGTACTCCGACCCAGTACTTTTCATACGGGTAAGAAGCTAGCTATTTTTTTCATTAGCCAAAATTTGATTTTTTAAACAAAAATGGACAGAAATCATGAAAGTCAAACAAAAGTTTGGGTAGCTGCAATTGTGAGTTGGTAGGAGCATGGCAAACATTTTTTTATGAACGGCACAACCACATATGAATTGTAACTGTCTGTCAGGGCCCATGGACAAGTCAATGTGATGTTTTTGAGATATTCCCTGAGGACGGAGTAAGCGCTTACATCATGTGATCCGATAATGGCGTAGTTGATCCGTTATTGATGCTTCCACAGTCTTTTGTAAATTGTTCATACCCATGTAACGGTGAACCAGTTCAAGGAATAGTTGGCTGGTGTGTTCAGAGGGAATATTTTTCTTTCAGTTAACATATTTTCTAAAATAGTTTATGTGATTAGTTTAGTGTATGCAGCGATTGTTTCACTAGTGATCCGCTATTGGCACATTCACTGTACCTTTGAAAAGATAAACTACTCATGAAAAACAGTGGTTGTTTATGATATTCAGCATAGCTCCAGATAAGATACGTATCTGATATATGATGCATTAAAAATTTGTGGATATGCACCAGATTTGTTTTATGTGCGTATAAATTACACATAAGCAACAAATTTTACGCTAAAATCAATTTCTATATGCGTAATTCTCTGAAAACCGATCTTAATTGCACTAATTTTTTAACTTATCCGCGTAAATAAATAGCTGAATGTTTTCAATTAAACTCGCTTCAGTGATAAATTTTACTGGTTATAATGGTAACCCAGTCTGTGCAATTAATAAACAATGTCGCTCAGTTGCTCAATTTTTTCTTGACAGAACCACAGCTTTGGAAAGCTGAATGTTCCGGCGGGATACCTGTAATTCTGAGAGCTGTTTCAATATTTTAGGTATATTGCTGTTTGAAAATCCTATTCAACAACATATTGAGGTTATTTTTATATAATATACGCTCACTCGTCTGAGTAAATCATAAATGACTGTCACGCTATGACAATTTTATTTTGTAATTTGAAGAAAAACATCTTTGAAAAAAATGTACGCTGCAACAATATCACTAATATATACCCGGTTTTAGGTTGTTGGTATATTAAGATGAAATGTGGCAATCATCAAACTTTGTTTAAAAAAGTCATGTTATTGTCTAAAATGTACAGACAATCTGAGAAACTTTTTATTTTGAATGACCTATTTTGTTTTGTAAGGTATTGAGATGCACATGTTCGACTTTCTAATACCAGTTTAAACATCGGCCGGTCTATGTTTCTACGGTGCCTTTTTCGGTCTTCCCGGCGCCGTTTATTTTTCTTTAACTGGTGTTAAAAGGTTATGGAAAAAAGAAATTAACGTTTAGAAAATTATGTTCATTTTGAAAGCAAATTATGCTAAAAAATGATAACATAATTTGAGAAATTTAATTAACAATTGAAAAGTTCATGGCCCTGTGGGCATGTTCATTAAATATTAATGTCATATACTGCATTAAATGACTTCCATATTATGCAGTGTGTAATACTATGCTAAAAGTTTAACTATATTTTTGTACTTATTCTGATTGCATTTTGGTCAGTTATGACATACATGTCAAGAACGAATAAGCAGCAGAAAATTTGCTAATTTTGTGTACAAAATAGTCAATATAATTATGCCTAAGTACAATGTCTTGTTCCTATTTTCTACAGCATTGGTATACCATTTATTTTTTTAACATCTAAACTGTAATTTAACTATTCAGCAATGGTCTGTAAGAAATCCAAAGATTGATTAGTAAAATGACTGATATAAGATAAAAAGGAAAATGGAAAGTTTGATGTCCATTAGAACAGCTAAACACAAAATATCGTAACAATTTAACAGAAATTTGCAATTACCTCCGTTACGCAGCCTCTTGTGTTAAGCAGCCAAATAAATTAGTTTTATATTTACCGCCAAACTGCGTCTGTATTCAACAACCACATGCTCTAAGGGGCCATTATAGTACATCCCCACTGTATGCTGCAACTTAACACAGGTTTGGTTGTATATCATATGCACATTACTCATTAATATTCTGAAAAACTCGAGAACACTCATCTACTCTAATTTTGATGAGTAATTACTCATCGGCTTAAATAATTATCTGGAGCTCTGACATCAGTTTGACGAAATGGTAATTAAGTTTGACTAATTATAGGATCTCCTGACAACACTCTTCATGGCTTGAAGTGACAGAGAACACATCATGCAAGTAGCAAATTACAGCGAGATAGACCTGGGTGTGGACCTCCAGGAAGCTGCCACGTACCACATAGACTTCCTGTGTAGAGTGAACCAGCACCATGGCCTGTATGCTGGACCAGTCCTTCAACGTGCAATATGGAGATACACTGACCTTTGGTTGCCACTTGTATCTCAACATAAGGATGAGGTGATGTAACTTAATTACTTGACCAATTTAGTAAATAGTTCTTGTTTAGCATTGGATTGTTTACCTGTAAAATGCAGATACCAAAAATGCATGCTGAATTTTAGATAAATCATACATGTATTTTTTTCACAAGGTCATTACCAAACTTGGTAGAAATGTTAAGGCTAATGTATGGATGAGTTCTTGGTCCTGCCAAATTGCACCATAATGGACGGATTGATGGCCCATGGTTGATTGAAATAAAGTTATGTTTGCCCTGTTTAAGCACTGTCAGAATGTATATAAGCTCCCATGATTTCTTCATGCAACCTGGTTAGATCAGAAACAATAGAGTTGTTTCTCATAGATGATTGAAAAAAAGGCTAATTTCTTCCTTGTTAATACCATATGACCTTCAGTTTGTATCCGAATATATTAACCAAACTTGTCATGGATATTTTCAATCATGAAATCTCAGAATAATTCTTGACCCGGTCCAGAATGTAGAGTAGATTAGGTTAATAAATGTCTTAAAAAATAGAATAATTATCAAAACAGGTAAACGGTATCTAATTATCATTACTGAATATGAACTAAATAGTTTAGTATGACAAATCCACCAAGATGTTACAAAATCAATATGTTAATTGGAGTTGTAAACTTAAAACGAAATCCCAATTCTAAAAATAGACAGCACTTAAATACTGTTTGACGATCTTCACATCGTCATTCTGACACATTCTAAGATGAAACAATTTTTACTACGTGTAAACCTGTATAGAAGTTCCAATTAAAATTAAATGAAATCACGTAACGACTCATTTAATAGGCCATAAAATATGCTGCCATTTTAAGCGGGAAATCTATTTTAGTCTAACCTAGGTGCGTAGCCCAAGTAATGAAAGCCCATTTCAATATATCATTTTAGCATGTTTAAATGAAACATCTTTTTGGCAATACAGAGTCGGTGAGTATATATAAAGTATGGTTTATTGGAAAAAATGTTTTTAGCAAATTAAGTAATTTAATACTTAGACATTAAGCCCATCTCTGTCCAAAATTCTTAGGTGAGAAAGTTTGCCAGTTATTTGCTGAAGAACGGCAGTTCTACTGATTCATTTTCATGATTAACTGATGGTCTGTTAGCCCTCAATGACGTTTAATGACACTTAATACTCAGTCAGTTGTTTTCATGAGTCTAAATTCTGTCTCAATAAGACTGGTTATAGGTTCCTCTCTGTGACCTAGTAGACAAAAGTACTATCATCTCATGAACAATTCTCACTGTTAAGGTTTTGGGTTTGAGCCCAGCTTGGTCAGCTATGTGACAAAGTTTGCCAATTCATTTCTGAAGAACGGTAGTCCCATTAAGGTTTATTATGAGTTCTTTCTCCAACAATAAAGTCAGGATATGCCGTATATAACCTGTCATATGTTGAAAAAAACAAAGAAAGAAAACTGGTTGTCATATATAATATAACCTGTGATTTGTTGAAATGGAGTAAAAACAACATACACTCACAAATTAGTTACTGTGGAGGTGCGAGAACTCCAGAAACACCGTAACGGCATTTTTCTGTGTTATTTGTAAGTTCTCTTTTCATTTTGTCTAAAGGCATAGTGCCACCATTGCAAAAAGGAAGTGCTTCCGTGGGGTAGTCGCATAATAGCGGTTGTAAATAATCCTCAATTCGTCTTCTTTAAAAATGCATTTTCCTTATTTTAATGCTCATTTTTTTATTTGAATGGCATTATTGATGTATTTTGAACATTTTGATAGCATTGTCATGTTGAATTGTGAATTTAGAAAAAAAAAATGATGCTTGGAAATTGGGGTATGAATTCATGATTTCGGAAGTCTACTTTCACTTTGTCACCAGTGTACACACTGAGCAGAAAAAAAATCTCTTATATGACACATGAACCCTACTTTTCTCATCATATTTTGATAGTGCAGAGGTTGACAAACAGTAAAATGTAGGTTTCACTTCTTTCATTTGGGACCCTCTATGAATGACAAGCCTTCAAACTTTTATTATTTACTATAGAATAAAAAACAAAAATCAATGGTGGGGTTACACCTAAACATTGTATTGTTCTATGGATGTGCTAGATGTATACAAAATTAGATTTCAATCTGTACATGTTAGAATACATTTATAAAAATATTCTTTGTTTCTATCACAGGTCTTGTCAGCACCTCTAGATATAGAATGGGTTTGGCATTGTCATATGTTGTCCCCGGTTACATATCATGGTGACTGCCTCTCCAACTACCAGCACATAGCTGAACATAGAGTTCTTGATATCGACACCTATAAAAAGTCACTTGCATTTACAGAGAGATATTGGACTGAAAAGTACCCTGATCAACCTTTTATTGTTGACCTTGAAGGGTCGGATATACCAGAAGGTCAACAAAAGTGGCCAAGTTTATATAATTTGAAATATAATCTGGAATCAGCAGCAGGAAGGCAAAAGGTGTTCTACTATCAAGTATCACTGCCACATTACAGAGATGATAAATTTTTAGCTGCGGGAGTTGAGCGATATAAAAAATATTTGTATCTCAAACAGAAGCATCCAAACTCATTTCTAGTACCTTGTTACGATATGGACTTGATATGGCACACACATATGAACTTTCCCTCCAGATACAAGATTGTGACAGAATTATTGCTGGGATTTGTTCTGAACCACGATGATAGTGTGAATGACAGAAGTGACGGGTCAAAGCTCGTCAAATCTGACAGACAGACTCGCGGATTGTGGAAAGCGACATTTAATGAAAATTTCTCTTCATTTGGTGCGATGTACCGGGGAGAGCCTCCGGTCGGCAAGTTGAATTGTATATCACAGCAAGAAGGTTTTAAATTAGTTTCGAAATATACAGATGTGAAAATTAATCAAATTAAGTTGCGAGGCAATAAGATCGGAGATTTGGGAAAGTTTAAACTTCATTTGACGGAGAAAGATCATCTTGTGATGGGAAATCATTATGGTGCAGGGAAGGAACTGATTGACATATCAGAAAAACTAATAACCTGTAAAGGACCGCAGTGCTCCTGGGACAATCCTGGCAACATTAAAAAGTTCTTGCATTGCCTGAACTCTGATAACCTTGTTATTCAGCTTGCACAGTCAAAGTCAATGTTGTGCTGTACAAGTGGAAGTTCATTGGAAGAAGAATGTCCAGTTGACTTGGAAACAATTGCTGACACATTTACTGGGTTAAAGCAGCAGACAAATAAGACATTAGACCTTGACCTTGATACTGACCTTCAGGTTTCTATAGATATGACCTTGACTCTTACGAAACTTGGTGAATGTGAGTTATGGCTGGTTCCTGGTACATATGAAGAGTGTGTAATGCCAGAACAAATAGAACAACTTTGGGGACCAGTACTATTACCACGGTTACGAGCCGGTGTGGACAATACTTGCTCTGTGGCATCACATAGGTAAGTATTTAACTTCATTATCTTCCTAATTTGTAACACTGATGGTATATTGTACTAAAGGAACGAACCTGAAAAACTCGTAGCATTATTGGCAGGCTTCACTGCAGGCCATTGAAACATGGGCACTCCAGTACTTCAATGTCAGCAATGCCATGCCTCAGCCTGGCGATATAAATTCTGGAACATAGCTTGCAAAGGCTTATTTTATTGCTTCTTCGTTTAATTTATGATAAATGTATGTACTTATGTGAATAAAATATTGTTTAAACTAAAGGCCTATTTTCCTTTAAATCTTTATTTTTCTGTGTACATCTTTTCTTATTTTCATGCATAAAATAAATTTTTTAACTCTGCATACTTTTACTGATTGATAACATGTTTTTTACAATGTAGTTGATGTAGCTCTGCCTCAATGAGTGCTCCACATTGCACATGGTAATGTTGTGTTTTTTTTTAATCATGGTAAACCTGGGAAAAATGGCAGATTTATAATTGGTTAATTTTGCTTGTTGTATCTGTAATAGAATCTGCCATATATCTTTACCAAAGTTTTACAGAAATAATTTTCACAGGAAGACATAGGATAACTAGATTTCATGGCCTGGTCAGTCAATTATTGCAATTATTGCTGAGTTTTTGTCCTTGCATTATAAACAATGTGTGATTGTTTTAATCCTGATGACACCTGTAAGTGACAGTAATTCTTCCTTTGAATATTTATATATTCGAGGTATATCCCTGCCTGGTTATACCAAAGACTTTAAAAATGGTACCAGAAGCTTCCTCGCTTGATGGTCAGCATTTAGAGGATAGTTCTATGTCTGGTCGGCCCGGTGTCAGTATAATGTGACTGAGTGAGGTATCATACCGTGTGACTGCAGCATGATACTCCAGTGTGACAGCGCTCAGAATACTGTCTCAAGTAGACACCGTCGCGATATGACTGAAAAATTACTGAAAGCGACGCTAAACACCATACAAAATTATATTCAAATGGACTTAAACTAAAAGCCTTCCAATTGTAAAATCATTATTTCATTACCTCTTTTACTATAAATGGAAAAACATGTTGCATGTACAAATAGGTAATACACGGGTACATATAGATATCTGTATGAACTTGAAGTGGCAGTTTGGATTAAGTGATGAATTCGACCCTTCTGTATAAAAGCTATCAAATTTATGTTTCATGATGGATATTTACAAAATACATTGATTTGTGTACTCCAGTACTGGTTAACATTCCAGGATCACAGAAAAGAATGGTTGGAGGAACAGATTGTCTGTCAGCCCTTGATGACATAAAAATGATGCTAAACATTCAAACAAAATAGAATTTATGACCAATTGTATATCTGAATTTATACATAGGTTGAAAAACTACAAAGGAAAGATAGAGTTCACATGTCGGGTGGTTCACAGTCTTCCGTTGATGATGTCAGCAATACACGTGTTCTATCATGACAAAATGATGGCCATCGCACATGTGATAGGGTCGGACCAAATACCAAAACCTACAGATGTAAGACTCCTTTTTAAATAACTTTTACATGAAGTAGCTTGAATATACAACTTCTAAAGCACAGAGCATTAATTTTTAGCTTGCCAGTACAAATGTCCAGGAGAGCTATTGCCATGACCCCGTCGGCATTGTCGGTGTCGTCTGTAGACACCCAGGTCAAACTTTCGTGTTCAGTTGCGTTTAAGTTTTGGTGTTTGCCTCCAATCTCAATCTTTGCATGGGTGGTGAGTTTTATCCCATAGGCGAGCTTTGTTGTCTTCTGACAACTCTTGTTTATTGATGACATGACAGACTAAACCTTATTTTAGATATTTGGCACCACTTAAAGTAGAAATTGTGGTATTGTTGTTTTAATACTGAACATAAAGTTTAATGTTCCAACTGTTACGAATGTCGTGAAGTACTGAGCTGGGATTGTATTCTTGCACGCATGCATGAACTTTTTTTTGATCCCAAGGAACCTATGGATATAAATTGAATTTTAAGTTTAAAATTTGACTTCGACTCCAGCTTCTTCCGTCATGTGAGGAAGGTGTCACATGATATGGAAGATAAGTGTTTTTCCTCTATGGAGTAAACCTTATCTTCTCTGAGTGAAAATGGGAGAAATACATTTACACAGTCGCAACACATTAAATGATTTAAGAAGAATGAATTGTATTTCCCCATCAGGTATCTCAAGTAGACAAGTGTGTTACTCTAGATCAAAGGAAGGGGGAGAGAGCCATGGTGATCAAGAACGCAGATGGAGACTGGGCTATCCTCATTGGGAGGTGGGATGGATACAAAAGGGGGATTCCACCTAAACGAGGTATGTAAATATTTAATCAAAATGGACAAACATAAGTCATTGTCACAAGATTGCTTACCTCTCACCTTTGAGTCCTGTTCATTCCAAAATAAGTTTGCCAGTTACTTGTGGAACGATAGTGGATTCATGTTCGTGAGTCGACGGTTCCTGTGAAATTAGGACATGTACATATATTTCAAACCCTTGGAAAAGGCTAGCACTACTGTTTATTTCTACCAGCAGGTAGAAATCCTCCAAATGAAAGTTATTTCCATCTTAGCATTTTTTGGTCATGTTTATTGATGTGATTTGTCAACTTCTTCCTGTGAAGTTTCAACCTCTTCCAGGGTGTTACACGAGCAATGGCAAGGAAAATAAAGCTGTGGCTAACACATGGGATACAGCAGATCGTGTATATGTATATTATTTTCAGAAACTTGGTGTCAGTGTTGTTGGTTGATTCTGCATACATTCACTTGTTACTATTTTTTATATTTATATTTTGATGTTATTGTCTTTGTTCATGAAGAGTTTGAGTAATCTACATGGTTAATTGTTCTTGCTAACCTTTCACCCCTGAGGTCATGGGTTTGAGTCCCGATCATTTATCAGTTACTTGTGGAAGGATGGTGGTTATTCTGAGGTCTTTCTAATAAAACTGGATATGCCAGACATAGCCTGACAGGTATTGGAAAGTGTGTTAAAATATTGTTCATGATGAGTGCATGAAATGTTCCTGTCATAATTATAACCATTTTAGTATGCCATGAAACCCAAGTTCCTTACTTTACAGGTGTGTCGAGAAGTCAACCAGGTAGACCAGGTAAACCAGGTGAACCTGGGTACCTGACCCTTCTTCTGTACAAAATCAAAACAAAAACATGGGATCTCCTCTCACTGGAGGACCCTTATGGCTCTGAAGAATTCAACTATGCTTTAAGCGACACAAAAGTGGACATGAAAATTGGGAAGATCAGCATCAGGAGTGGGAAGAATGAAATAGCCGAACATTTAGCTCTTTCCTTTGCAATATCCTTATTGCATGTTTTTCTCCAACCTCGACCAACTAACTGGGAGCCAGGAAACACCCTTGAACCAGAGGTGAACAGAAGGGGAGCCAGAACTATCAAATATGTGAAGGCAGAGAAACTGGCTTTAGTTATGGCAGCTGGATTATTGATAGCCACACCTTCAAACCACTACATAAGGAAGAAAATGACAGATCATTCCATGGGAGGAGGATTTGGCAGAGGTGGAGCTCTAGGGGATACAGAGGGGCAGGAGAATGGTAGAGAGGAGGAACGCGGGGATGAAGGATTAATTAATGAAGTATTTGGTGGAGCCAATAGAAACGATGATGCAAAACCAGAGGATATTTTTGCTGACCTCATGGGAGGAAGAGATGAGGATAGAGGGTCAGGTAATGAGGATGGGGCAGACAACAGGGACACTTTAAGAGATGATTTGTATGGAGTTGATGATGTGGAACCAGAAGGGACATTTAGTGAGTATGAAGATACAAGTACAGGTAATATTGAAACAGATACTGGTTATAGTACCACATACGATGATATTTATGATGATTTTGGTGTTGATATGTACCAAGAAGATTTCAATACATTCTTTGGTGATGCTGATATTGGTAATACTATAAGTGATGGGAATGAAGATGGTGGTGGCAGTGGGTGGGGTGGTCACGATGACGGGGATGCTGGCGGGTGTGGTGGATGTGGTGCTGCATGTGGAGGTGGGGCATTTGGTAATGGTGGAGGGGATTCAGGAGGTGGTGGAGATGGTGGGGGTGCCTTTGGAGGAGGTTGGAGTGGAGGTGGGGCATTTGATAGTGGAGGGGATTCAGGAGGAGGGGGCTGGGGAGGTGGAGCATTTGATGGTATGGATGTAGGTGATAGTGGGGGTGGATGGGGAGATAGTGGTGGTGGAGGAGATGGTGGTTTTGGAGGTGGGGATGGAGGTGGTGGCGATGGTGGTGGAGGAGGGGATGGAGGGGGATGTGGAGGATGTGGTGGATGAATGAGAGGAAAAAAAGGGAGCTGGTGCTATCTGTAGTTAGAAGGTGCTTGATGCTATTGGAAAAAGTTGTTCAATAAGCAGTTAAAGGCGAAGACATGGTCAGCATTAATGGTAATCTATTGAGAAAATCAACAAAGTGAAATGATTGTGACAGAAATAGATATCTATAAGGTTAGTGATATTAGTGATATGATTACAGTTTAGATTTTATTGATTTTTATTGAGATGTTTTTTAGACTACTACATGTATATATGGTAATTATTTCTTATTTTAATGTAGTTTGTTTTTATATTTTTATTTTTTAACTTTTCAATAGGCAGAAAAAGCTAACATTTTAAATAAAATGTTTCAGTATCTTGATTGAGGTTCAGTTTTCAATCATTGATATGTAAATGTAGTCATGTGTTATAATATTTTATGTGTATAATTCTCTCTTTATTTGTTATCTTGGGTGCTAGTGACAGATTTTGGTATAATATTTAGTTAGTTTGTATAAGACATATATATAGATCTGAAAACTGCGATATTACATTTAAAGTATTTTGTCTTCCAATTTACATTGATTCATATTTATAACTGTATTATAAATAAAACTTAATGGTCATATACTTAATACACCATAATGTTAATCATACTTAATATAAAATTCTTTATGTAAAATATTTATTTATTATCTAAAATGCTTAAGCCTTTTTATAAAAAAAGAAATTATTCACATTATATTGGTTGTAAACACAATTTGCAGGGAATGGTCTTGTTTTGTAGAGAAATCCATTGTGCAAAGACAGAATTTTGACTTGTATTTCTGAGATATATGGAAGTTACCATATTGGAAAATGAGATTTTGTGTGAATATACGGCCGTTCGTAACATCTGAAACAGTTGCTTTTCCTTTTTTATACAAGTTCTTGATAGAGGGCAGTCGAAATATTTGTAATCATGTCTTAAGTGCATTCTGCTGCCAAAATCTAAAAAATGTCAATTTTTGTCAAGCTGATTTGAGTTTTAATTTATATGGGAAATATTTTATAGATAATTATGTTAATTTTACAATGCTTTAATGAATTCCTGGTAATTTTGATTGACTAGACAATATTTTTGAACATTATTTCTACATGATGTATATAATTCTGTGTTTTAAACGTTAAAATACCCAAGTATGTATACACATCGCTAATTTAATTTCTAGTTTGTAAAGGGCCATAACTCTGTCAAATGGTTGAAAGGCATCATATTTCTCACCGACTGTGGTCACCTGACAAAAAATAGAGATTTTCACCAGATTTGATCAGTATGTAAGATGGCAAATTTCAGTTAACTGGTAGTATTTTTTAAGATTTTTAATTGTATTTGCAAAACCAACTTAAGAATTTCTGAAATATGAAGTTTTATATAGTGATATTTGGAGATTGATGTGTCTGAATAGTTGATATGTGTAAAGATGTCTTGATTGAGAAGATGAAAATATATGTTTTAAGGTCAACTTTATATGTAAAGTTTGCCAGTTACTTGCAGAAAGATGGTGGTTCTACTCAGTCTGAATCAGTCTGAGGTCTTCCTCCACCAGTAAAACTGGATATGTCGTATATACAACCTGAAATGTGTTGAAAATGGCGTTAAATCCCCATTCAAAAAAATAGAAAAAATTGTTTTAAGGTGCTATTGTCTTGTTTGTAAAACTATCTTTCTATCTTATTTCATGGTGCTATTGTCTTGTTTGAACAAAGCAATTTCTATGCATGATGATACATTCCAGGTGCCTAATTTACAAAGCTGTATATGGTCATCATCAGTGATTACTCTGTGCTGATGGTCTTATTGTTATACAACATAACTGAAAAGTGCAAATTGCTTGTCCATATTTTGTGTAATATCTGTAGAGTAACTTTTCATCATTACCTTTACAATGATTTTATTTATTCAGTGATTTCACACTGATCCGATTAAATTGCACAATGCTTATTGGTCCAATATAAAAATGAATATGAAATCATTTAATGATCACAAAATGGAATTAGTAACCAGGGTTGAATTTACCAATATTGATTAAAATCAAATTTTTTATGCAAGTTTGAAGATTCAAAGTACTTAACTTAGTTAATGATCCAGGGCATATTGTAAGCCGAATGTCCTTACATTTGTCTGCTCCCACACAAATGTGGATGATGTTGACAACATCAGAATATCCTTACATTTGTCTGCTCCCTTACAAATATGGATGATGTTGACAACATCATAATATACTTACACTTGTCTGCTCCCACACAAATGTGGATGATGTTGACAACATCGGAATATACTTACATTTGTCTGCTCCCACACAAATGTGGATGATGTTGACAACATCAGAATATACTTACATTTGTCTGCTCTCACACAAATGTGGATGATGTTGACAACATCTGAATATACTTACATTTGGCTGTGTATTGTTTGACCAATCTAAAAAATAATTATTTTTACTGAAAATGTGATGAAATTCACAAGTAACTTTTAACTTTCATTGAAAATTTAGATATATGGTATCCCCCTCTTGTCACATAGCAGCTGATGATTTTCAGCAAATGATACTCTTCATTAGCTCATCTAGTACAGAATTTTTGTAAAAACTCGTGAAGAAGTGCCAAGTTCCATGATTAGAGCACTGAACTGATATTTTAGTTCATGATATTAAAATCTGAAATATTTTCTGTCTTGATACCTGATTCGGACTGAGAAATATGCTTGGACAAGTCCACGGATCTGAAATAACAGTCTTTGATCTTTAAATTAATAGCTGTTTGTAATGTTTCAATTTGGAAATGGATATGTTCCATGTGTGTATTAAATTGTTTCAAGTTTAAGAGTACGCTAATTTCGCCATCTTTCTTTAAAATATTTATTATAATTATTTGAAATAAATTCACCCTATTCAAGCACATTTAATTTGGCAATTGTAATTCCACAAAATCATTCCAGTTTCTTTAATTTTTCAGTCCTCAATGGTTTTTGTTGTAAGATTTGTTTAAGTTGTGGAAAAAGTTCAACTGCATAACTGCAGACTGTTTGTAAATCCATTAAGCTTTTGTTATTTTACACAAGTGATTAAAATGATTTTTTTTTATTTGCCAGCATTGAAATCATTGAGAGTATTTGTAAGTTTATATGCTTTTGACTGGGTACTTACAAACATTGTTCTCCATCTGTACTGCCTCAACCAGAACAGATTTGTAATCTAGCAGTCAGTTAATTAAATGAGCACGAACACAAACTGTGAGACAAGATGCTTTATAAACTTTTATTGAAAGACACTGGTTCATATGTATTGTCGTAGATTGTGCCAAATAGTACTGTGGTACGAGAATGCGTGTGTGTGTGTGTGTAGTAAAAAGCTGTAAATAAAACAAAAGTACACTTAGTTTGATGCTTAACACTGATAAACTCAAATCATGCATGGTGTTGCATATATTTAAATGTTCATTAAGAGTAAAGTTATTCTTCAGAAAACGTAACATGAATGCTACAACAGGTACACCATACATTTAAAGTTCTTTAGTAAGGTAGATATAAAAAATGATCACACAAATGACACTCCATACAACATAAACCATTCTCATCAATAATATGTGCTTTAATAGCAAGTTACTTATTCCGGTGCAGGATGAAGCGTACCACTGTCTTTCCGTACCACTGCCTTTACGTATCAATTCAGGAAGAAGCGTACCACATATAGATTATGTAGTAGTAAATACCTGGTGGGACGCTCGATAACACTTTGTCAGCTAGGTGTGAAAAACAAGTATCATTTGCTCAAATCAATCATATATTAAAGCAAACTGACAAAAAGAAAGTAGTAATGGGTATTATTATGTTAATTAAACGAAAAAAATCCTGGTTAATTGTAAAAGCAGTACAATATAGTAATTGTAAGTTAGGTTATAAAGAACGAGAAAACATATATATCGGTTTAGATAAATTTCTTTTTTGTATAAGCATTTTATTTTTTTTCGCATAATGCATAAAATAAGCACATTTTACATATAGCACATAACTTTAATTAATAGCCAAACATACATTTTTTTCTTCATTCACTGTTAAAATTTCAATAATTACAACAATTTTATATATCATAATAAAATCATAACTCGTCGATCATTATGCACTCTTCGTACACTGTTTTCATAATCTATGGAGTAAAAGTTTAATTCATAAATATTATGTATTGGTTAAATGCATAAATATTATTTACATATGACATTTATTGGTGTCTAGATTTAAAAATAATGACAATACACGTTTGATCAGTTAAACAAACAAAACATTAATATTATTAAATTGTCCCTATATCTATATGTGTTACGCTTCGTCCTAGAAACTGGTACGCTTCGTCCTGATACGGTAAGGCAGTGGTACGCTTCGTCCAACATTCATAAGTTATTCACCCGGATATATTATAATGTAAATTCAATGAATGATAACTCTTGCGGCGAATTCGTGAGAATTAGCTAATCATGAAAAATACACTATATTAAGTTAAAGAGCATTAACCTCCTGTGCGCAATTCAGAACACTACCACTATTTACCCCCTGGAATTTACTTTTTCAACTTGGACTTCCTTTGATAATTTCTGCCACTCCTGTAGTATTGCGGTCAATTCTGAAAATTTCCTTTTTGTTGTGGATTTTGATTGTTGAAGGCTGTCTTTTTTTGTGTTATCTGAATGGTTTTTGATGTGTCCAGCTGTTTGGAATCCTCTGATAAATTATCTATAAACAGTTTTTTGGCTGATAATGGATGTGCCACATAAACTTTTAAATTAGGGGGCCAGTTTTTTACTGCTTCTCTGCACTCTAAATTAGTAGCTTGTATGCACAATGTATTTGAATGTGTCACCAATACACTCATTAAGGACATCTGGGTCTGGGTTTGGATTGGATCTCATGTGGTCTATAGCTGCAATCATTGACAGCATGGCCCGGCTCAGATGGCCAACTATTTTCTGTCTCAGATAATTCCCAGTCCGCGTCCTTGTCTGTAACTGCTCCCATAAAACCCTATCAGTTTTGGCGATTTATAATTTGTCTGGCTGAACAAGGCTCTGAACAAAGCGCTGCATTGTTAATATGAACTGTTTGAAACGGACTGCTGCATGTAATTAATAAAACGATGGTTTATGCAATTCTCACTCGCTGATTCATTCGGCAATGTCAGCCCATGCCTTCTTACAGAGCCGAGATATATTCTCAGCTCTACAGCCTACTGAAGAGAAGTTGTTCAATCTCTAACACAAAGGACCCTAATTGGGGTCTCTTCCTGAAAGGTCCAGTCTTTTGATTTTTTTTTGGTTGAATTCTTTTGTTGATTTTTCTTCTCATCTTTCTTCTGACATTCTGGTAGGGAAATTGTCATCTTGTTTACAGGAACACCCACATGATTGTTCTTTTGTTGTTTTCATTGTTGAAGAGCATTCATAATGTCACTCTTGGCATTGACAAATATGAACTCAGTTGAGGCACACTCAAAACATTAATTAAGATTTGAACAGACTTATTTGAGTCTAGTTTGTGATTGAATTGAAGTCGGAGTTTTAAAAAAATATTGGAATTTAGGGCATAACATAAAAAAGACTATTAGAAACCTGTAATAAACATGAATTTTGAGCATCAAAGACTGTTCATATATAAAATAGACCAGTAAAGTTAAAATTGAACATCCAAAGTAAGTCTAAATTCAAACAACTTATCAACCAGTTATACTCGGCCTTGGAAGGCCTTAGCTTTTTTGTAGAAACTCTTCCATTATTTTCCGGATGTGAATCGATTCCAAATTTTGGTTGGTATTGCTTTCCTGTAATAAGTAAAAACTGACCAATTATCAGTTCACATCTTATATAAATTCATACTTAATGTTATTTATTTATTTATTTACTGATAATTGCATTTGTGATGTCTGTGTAGTGCAGGTCTTGTTTTTGAAACGGTCTCTTTATCAAAAAAAACACAACCAGTAAAAGTCTGACTAAAGCAGTGCCACTATATTTGGCCTTTCTCAGGTATGTATCCAGCTGGGTCACTGAAATCTTGATCCCATAGCATGGAACAATATTATTTTGAAGAGTTCTGGAAAGGAAGTTGGAAACTACATTTGCACAATGGCCTCTTCTCTGGTTTAAGTACACCCAAGAATCATCAAAGCAAGATGAATATTAATTCAATTATTGTCACAATCGGTTGCAGCGCTTTTTTACCTTATTAAACAGAGGCTGCTGTTCTGCTTCTTACCAATTCAAACATTAAAATAGGCCATAAAAAATCCCCAAAATGATAAAAAAAATATACTTAAAGAAATAAAAAAACACTGGAGATATGAAATAATACTGTAATAGTTGATAATATTGGTTTATATAATAGAATAACAGTATTTTGCTTTATTTTCCAGTTTGTTAAGCTTTAAAAATAATCCCAATATCCCTTCAATCACACTGTGTTGTTTTTTTCTAATTTTAAATGCTTGGGCCTCTTCCCAGGGCTTACCCTCGGTGAAAAAAATTTGTGCCAACACATTCGGCAAATGAGAAAAAATGGAGCCAAATTTAAGACATTTTAGCCAAGATATTTTCCTTGTTATAGTTATAGAAGTTTGTGACTACGATATTAATGATTTGTTATAGGAAAAACCATTAAAAACTATTTTCATGTTGTATACTGCAGTAATGTATGCATTTAATTAAAATGATATGACGATTTTGGTTTTTAATATATTCAGTCATAACATTTTTAAAAAAATGGAAAACTTAAAGTAAAGATCGTTCTCATCAGGGATAATTGTTTTGACCAGAGTTTCCGAGATGGAAAACATATTTCCATTATTGTCTAATAGCACAACCTTGTTGTCTTCCACACTGACACCAATGACAGTTACTGTGGAGATTTCAGTTGGCATATCTTTTTTCTGAAAGACAAAAATGAGTCGTTCTAACCATATAAGGGATCACCCAGCCTCATGATATTTATTCAAAATACGTTAATAAATGCCGGCCACTGGTCAGCGTTGGAAGCTGTGATGAATGATGGCCCCTTTTTCTTCTTAATGAGCCAGGCCCGATTAGCTCAGTCGGCTACGCGTCTGACTATCAATCCAGGGGTCTTTGAGTTCGAATCCCCCGCCCGGCAACAGTCTCCGTGATGATTGATATACGACATTGTGTCCCATTATCATTCGTCTCTCACCACTGATTCAAGTGGGAAAGTTATCAGTTACTTGCGGAGATGGGGTGTGCTCGAGTACTGGTTATTCCCAGGAAACAGTGGTTAGGTTAACTGATCGTCTGTTAGCCCTCGATGGCATAAGAATGACGCTAAATATTCAATCAATCAATCAATCAATCTTCTTAATGATGTTTATGTAAAGATACTTCAGCAAATGCTGGCCACTTTCCTTCTGAATTATATTTTTTTGAACATACTTCAGCAAACGCTGGCCCCAGTGCACCTTAATTATATTCATGTAGAACCCTTAAATGCTGGCTCTTTTCCATTAATGATATATATTTAAAAGATATTTTTACAAATACGGGTCCCTTTCCTGCTTAATCGTATATGGTGATTGATCATATTTATGTAAAACACTTTA
Source organism: Panopea generosa (assembly GCA_029582155.1). NCBI lineage: Eukaryota > Metazoa > Mollusca > Bivalvia > Adapedonta > Hiatellidae > Panopea > Panopea generosa. The sequence goes on from CM055902.1 coordinate 51,740,584, forward strand.
ACAAGTGCTAGCTGGCCAGATGGAAAACATATTTCCACTATTGTCTAATAGCACAACCTTGTTGTTTTCTACACTGACACCAACGACGGTTATTGTGGAGGTTTCAGTTGGCATATCTTTTTTCTGAAAAACAAATATGAATCGTTAGAATACATCTGATAATTATTACCTGTATGTATGAGTAATGTAAGAAACCCATTTGCTTAACCCTTTGCCTCATAAAGGTATCATAATAATCAGCCTGAAACCCAATACAGTGCATGCGTACTGTTATCTTAGTGACTGATTACCTGTAGGTACTGATGCACTCAAATTACACCATACCAATAGAGGTTATTGGGAAAATGGAGATCATTTGATACTTGCCTACTTTAATATCTTTTTTCAATATAAAGACTTCATTTTATGCTTTTTGTGTACATATTAACTTTATGGAGAAATGAATTCTCTTTTTAACAGTGTAAAGCTTAGAATTGTAAGTCAAGTATCAAATGAAATATAGTAACAAAAAGTAAGAGGAAGACAAAATTATGCAGAAATATTACTATTTATTTATTTTTATATTTCAGTATGATATTTAGATGATATTTTATACATAACAAATAAATGTATAACAGTAAAACAATGTGTATTTACAAATATATACAATAAATATAATGCACCATCATTAATCATTGTAGATATAATGAATGAATGTTTGAAGTTATTGCTGGAAAACACAGTCTGTTCATTATAATTTTCAACATTTCAACACTATATGGATTGACACTTATTTCAGTTACCGAATGTCTATGTTTGTTGGTATTTCTTTATTGTCAATGGTATAATAAGTATGACTATTTTATAAAAAAAAACATTGCTGAGTCTAATTTGAATTTTCCAAGGTCTAAATAATTACTATATTATCATTTCACATAGTAAATGTATCAAATTTTTCACATACTGTTTAGTATTTACACACTGGCCTAAATAATAATTATGCATCACTTTCAAACACTAATAATTATATAATTTTCAAACCAGTCTCTTCACACACAGTTATAAACAATGATAATTATATCCATTTTTAGCACTTTTGTGAATTTCATATTTTTACACATTTGTATAACACTGAAGGAGTATTGAATTGTATCAATTTTTACACATTTTGTGTGTACACTGGCCTAAATAATAATAATTGTATTTTTTTTTCTCATTATGTTTCCATCCACACTGGTCTAAATAATTCACTGTTATTTTTAACACTTGAACATTTTAATCTTAAAGATTGTGGTAACGTCCATGGCAGCCATCTTTACACAGGTAGACGTTACAAATACCACAGCCGTACACCGTCTCCTTCCGTTGGTTGAGTTGACGGCTGTGGTATTTGCAAGCGCGTTTGTTGCCCGGCAGCTGATTATTCACATGTCCATCTCTGTTTGCTGCTTCAACCAATTCTTCCCTCCCGTGATGCTCTGCGGTGGCTCGCTTCCTCTTGTTGAAGCCACCGATCAACTGCGAGATGAGTTTGAGGCGGAAGCCTATGTGTCGGTATCTCTTCTTCTTCGTGGTTCTTGTAGACGACATCTTGTACAGGATGAACGCGTTGATGATGGCGCTATTTAGCAGGAACCAGAAGAGATACCGCCACGACTTCTTTCCCTTCCGCCCAACCTCGTACTTCCCGCGCAGTTGATCATGGACGTCGACCCCACCCATGAACTTGTTGTAAGCATTCACACTGTGTGGCTGGTGGAGTTCAACAACATTCTGTCTAACACATCTCTGGGCTTCCATCACCTCTTGTGGATTACTGAGTGTAGACAGATGGTGAACCAGGCGCTTGTCTTTCCACACAGTGGCTGTTAGGTTTGTTGTTCCCTTCTGGAGCACTTTGAAATCCCCTTGGTTTATGACATCTGCTGGTTTCTTCAACTGTGCAGGAAATCCTTTTCTATTCACCCGGACAGTTCAGCAAGCGTACAGGCCTCTCTCCAGCAACTTCTCCATCAGGGGGACTCCAGTGAAAAAGTTGTCAAAAAACAGCCATCTGTGGGTATGCTGCAGGTGGTGAGACAATCTTGTTATAACATTGTATCCATGGCCATATTCTGTTTGATCATTCTGCCTTCCCAGGTATACGTCAAACCTTGACAGGAAGGCGGAGTTCGCGTCGCAGAGTATCCAGACTTTGATGCCTCTCTTGATCGGCTTCGCTGGCATATACTGGCGAAAAGAAAGCCGTCGGGTGAATGCGATCATGGCTTCATCCAGGGAGACCTCTCGTGACAGGGTGTATAAGCGGGCAAACGTTGTTGATAGACAGTCGATCACCTGTCGGACCTTGAAGAGGCGGTCATATCCTGGCTGCCCATGACCTGGTTCCAAAGCTCTGTCTGCCACATGGAGATACTGGAGTAGTTTCTGGAATCGATTACATGTCATGATGTTTGCCACTCCAGCATTCCCAATCAGATCGTTGGACGACCAGAACATCTCTGTCTCTGGAAGGCGGTTGATTCCCATCAAAATGTTCATAGCAATGAAAGCCCGCATCTCCGAGAGAGTGGTGTCGAACCAGGTCAAGTCTACGTTGGCGCCAGGTTCCATCATCTTCCATGTGGCGTAGTCGTTTGTACAGGTGACGATGGAGGCCAGAAGAGCTTCTGGAAATACCAGCCAGAAGTTTTGCAGAGGCGTCGCTGTCGCTGTGTCGAAGCCATCAGGCAGGTTGGGCCCTCCCATCTCAGTGAACTCCTCAAACTGAAAAGATTAAATGAAAGAATGTAAATAAATACATAATAATACTGATAAAAAATAATGAAAGAGAGAACTCATCTGAAAATATCAATCTCCCATGAGGCCCACCACATATGCTTTACAAAATGCTGCTTTATTTTCTCCCAGTAATGTCTTATTGAAAGTTTACAAACTCCAGCATAAACAACAGTATTTATTTTTTTTTATGAATATTTCTAACTCAAATATAAATATGCTGATCTAGTTGGCCTATAAAGTATGTAGATTAGTGAAACATGTAAATCAATCTAATCTTGATAAAAGAATCCAAACTGAATATGAAAAAATACCCAATACTTTTTTTAGATTATCAAAATCATGTTTAGGTCTAATAATTAAAGAAAAGTATACATGTATATCTACAAATTGATTTTTACATTTTTGGATAACCAAAATCAAACATGCATATCTAGCTGGCATACAAATTTGATATTTATTTCATATCAACAAATGAAAAATGAACTTGTAGATTTAGATTTTTTTATGACTAGACCTAAAATTATTTTAATAATTTAAAAAAATATCGGATATTTTTCACATCTAATATTTAAAACATGTAGCTCTAGATCTACATTTAAACATCAACTAAAAAATATAAATGTATCTTTTGTATGTCATTCATATATAAATATAAAAGATAAATGCGTAGATATATAGCCATTGAAACTATATTTATAAGTTTCATTTTTACTTTTGTGGAAATAAAATAATTACCAGAGCTCCAGATAAGGATTTGCCTATTGAGTATTTTTACTCCATTGTTTTTATTTTAATTGGGTATTTGCATTTTGCAATTGGGTGAAAAAATTTTTTTACCCCATCATTTTTTTTTCAATGGGTATTTCTTGTAAAATTAACTGACAATAAACAAAACACATAATCATACATGGTACTCACGTTTATCATTATGTTCAAAGCATACTGTCCTTTGTTAACTGTAACACATGACTTCTGTATGACTGACTTTCTTTCAAAGGTACAAAATGTAACTGCAACTATTAACTGTTAAATATTTAACTCATTGTTATCATTATGCATACTGTCATAGTATGTTAACTGTTACACATGCCTTGTGTCTTCTATATTAATGATTATGAACTAACGATGTTCTTTCAAAGGTGATCAAATGTAACTAGATGTAACTTTTAACTGTTAAAACATTGAACTTTGAACACATATTTATTTATCTAACACAGTTTTTGTCTCTTTGCTGCTCTTGGTTTGTACCGTGCAACAATCTACCCTTTCGTCTCTTTTTCTTGAGCCAGTGACTGATGGCAGGGCTCAGATCATAAGAGCCAACTGCAGGCCCTATCATGCTAATCTTTAGCAGAATTTCCAATTTCTCTGATCCAAGAGATGCACGGAACTTGTTTTTCAGTCTGTTCTGAGTACTAAAACTCCGCTCACATTCCACACTAGTCAGCTGCATGCAGAGTGCTATACCTGCTAACATGGCAAAGGAAGGCATGATATCTTGATGCAGCAATAGTAACCGCTTACACAGCTGACTTGTGTCTAACTTTGCATAGGAACCTTTTACCATTCCCTTAAGGCGAGGCCATTCAGCTTTCAACTTCTCAGGATCTAGCAATGGTGTAACAATGGTACTTTGTTCATCTGCTCCTTCTATCAAGTTGCCCTCATCTATATGCACCCTTTTCTCATATCCATAAAATGTAGCCAGATGGGAAAGTGCCTCTTCAGATTCTGTATCTGTGGTTCCATTAACCGTCACAGGCTCCAACACTTTGCTAAAATCCTCAAAAATGTCAGCATCTTTCCTTTGAAATCTGTTCTTGATATTCTTTTTCATTCTCTTAACATAGTCTTTTCTTAAAGTTTCAAACTCTGCATCCATGGTTTTGCTGTACATAATTTTCTCTCCACTAAATGTTGCCTCTCCACCTTCTGAGATCATGATACTCTCTTTCATTTTGCCTAGTGCCTCTCCATCTGTTGAATTCAGGTTCTCAATTTTAGCAAGGGTGCCATCAAGCATTGGCTGTATTTCACTGAACAGGAGATTCTGTTTTTGAAATTGACAACTCAGAATTTCTAGCTCCGTGTGAATGTCCAGTATAAATGCAGTGACAAGTGCAACTTTGTACGAGTTGAAATACTTGAAAAGTCCTATTGCTACAGGATTTTTTTCTGCTGCATACTTTGAGAGTGTAGCAAGAACAGAAGCATACGATTCAAATACAGCTTCAACTGCATTCTTGAGCCCCAGCCACCTAATCGAATGTGGCTCTTTAATACTTAGCTCTGGTTCCTGTAGCAGCTGTTGTATCTTCTTGAGAGTAAGAGTTCTTAAGCTTGATGCACTTATGAAATAATACAAAGCATTGAACTTGTCTCTAAACTGAATGAAAAAGTCATTTTTCTTAATTGAATCAGTACAGGCCAAGTTCAACCTGTGTGCCACACAGTGTGTTTGTACACAAAAAGGTGCATACTTAGCTTGTATTTGCTTCCCAGCTCCAGTATGTTTTCCCATCATGCTGGCAGCCCCATCTGTGGCTAGTGAAGTACATGCTGACATACTCAAACCTAGCTTTTCAAATTCATCAGCAACACAATTTACAATTGTATGTGCACAACCATCTGCAATGGGGACATTACACAAAAATTTAATAACAGATTCTCCAGCTTTCACATATCGAACACATATGCTAAGTCGTTTATCCACAGTCACATCAGTACTCTCGTCAAGCATGATTCCAAATACCTTAGATGCTTTGATATCATGAACTATGTCAGTCGTCAACACATGGCTTATAGACTTTTGTATTCCTGAAATGGTATCCCAACTCAAATTTGTGTACCTTATGTCAACACCATTTATGGCCTGTAATGACAACAAACCATTGATAGTATCTGATGGAAGATCGCCGAGCGCCTACACGATATAAAACGGGTACCACAGGCAAAATTTAGTAAATTGTGCGCAATTAAACTGAATTTCAGAACCAGTCTATTCGCTTTGCCAGTTTCGGTCTACTCGGTCTTTTACCTTTATTTAATTATTTCGAGATATTGCGAAAACGCTGGGCCAGTACGCGATCGGTTAGAAATGAAAAATTGCAAATACGCAAGCAATTTGCGAGTAATTGCGTATCAAACATTTCTTTTGCGTAATGATACGCATTGTTTTGTATTTATGTTGCTTTTTCTACGATTTGTTTTGCGTATTTATGCAAATACGCACCTTATCTGGAGCTCTGAATTACTAAAAAAATAATTTCAGTCTATCCGCATATTTTAGAAAGTAACAATATTTTTTTAATGATTATTATGTCATACAGTTAATTTAACTGTATGTATTTAAATGTCATACTGATTAAAAAAAATTGAGTGATTGAATAATAAAAAACACACACCCTCAAGTTCGTGAAGTTATCTGTCCAATCTTGGCCTTCATCGTCTGAATTTGCCCCTTCATCAGAGGACTCATTCAAACTCAGATCCAGATCAGACTCGGAAAACCCTGAGAAATCAGACTCATCGGAGTCACAATCAAAGATACGGTCAGCCATACTAAATACGTAATGCAATTAAAATTAATTATAGCAATTAGACGTAACGGTGTGGTGTTCAAAAACGAACTGAAAGTGCATTTAAAATCATCTCATTAAATACCAAATCGAACATTTTTAATCTTTAAAAACACAGCGTGACACTTTTTTAATCTTTCTAATTGGCAAATAGATAAAAAAAACTTACCGATCCTAAGGGTTTTATTACCCCTTGTGTAGTCCAGTAAGGCACCGTGATATATCAATCCACACCATAATACACCCGAACGTGTGTCAGCTGTGAAAACATAACAGCTTCAAAAGTGTGCCGAAATATCGGCTCGCGTGTAATCAAATCATTCCTCGTGTCAAAGATCGAAGGTCACATAGGATGTAAAGTTTAACAATTAACCGCTTGGTGATTATTTGACCCTGATTTATTTTTAGATTCCCGCGCAAATCATGGAAAATTCCAGCAGTTTACATAATGCAACAGGGCGATGACCTCGCTTGATCACGCATGACACATATGTTCGATTAGACGCTATTTTTATAAAAACTTTAAATAGTAACACTATGATGTCATGGGTAATTTTACTTGGGGAAATGTTATTTAAAACAAATGTAAACTTCCTGTCGCGAAAAATTAAGTTTATGTGTGTTATTTTTGCGATTGAAATACACGGGCGTGAATTGTCATTATCATGAGGCTATCGATAGAGGCGGGAAAGTCGTCTCTGAGAGGCTGTTGATAGAGGCGTGAAAAGTCGTCTCTGAGAGGCTTTCGATACAGGCGTGGAAAGTCGTCTCTATGAGGCATAGGGTTAATTAAAATGATATGACGATTTTGGTTTTTAATATATTCAGTCATAGCATTTTAAAAAAAATGGAAAACTTGTAGTAAAGATCGATCTCATCAGGGATAATTGTTTTGACCAGAGTTTCCGAGATGGAAAACATATTTCCATTATTGTCTAATAGCACAACCTTGTTGTCTTCTACACTGACACCAACAACAGTTATTGTGGAGATTTCAGTTGGCATATCTTTTTTCTGAAAGACAAAAATGAATCGTTCTGACCAAATAGGGGATCACCCAGCCTCATGATATTTATTAAAAATACGTTAATAAATGCCGGCCACTGGTCAGCGTTGGAAACTGTGATGAATGAAGGCCCCTTTTCTTTTTAATGATGTTTATGTAAAGATACTTCAGCAAATGCTGGCCACTTTCCTTCTGAATTATATTTATTTGAACATACTTCAGCAAACGCTGGCCCCAGTGCACCTTAATTATATTCATTTAGAACCCTCAAATGCTGGCTCTTTTCCATTAATGGTATATATTTAAAAGATATTTTTACAAATACGGGTCCCTTTCCTGCTTAATGGTATATGTTGATTGATCATATTTATGTAAAACACTTTAACAAATGCTGGCCATTTTACAGCTTAAATATTATTTGAAATTATTAGACAAATGCTGGCAGCTGTTTGGCTCAAAGTATTTAACCCTTTCGGTGCCAAATAAATAGCAGGATGCTGTTCTCAGCACGAAATAAAAAGGGTTTCCAAGAAATCAGTAGAGATCAGTTTTAGAAGATCATATTTTATTCATTTTTAAAGATAGCTTCTTCAAATAATTGAGAGACATTTGGCCATAGATTATACTTTACTTTTTACATACTCAGTTGATTATGTAATCAAATTTTATACCACCAAATATTGAAAAAATTGTAAATTTATACAAATATAAAAAATATCTAATTATAAATCAAGTTGACTATAATAAGTTCATCTACACGCTATTAAGGAACTAACTAAACATATACCATATATTTTTTAATCATTTAATACGCAGAACTATCATTTTGATTGATTTCATTTTACTGGTTTGCACTGTGTTCATTTTTACAATTTATGTTCTTTTCGTGCAGCTTCTGGACAATAGTTTTTATATGTGTGATACAGTTCATGACCTGGCACAGGACACATTGGTATGTCGCACTGTCTGCTTCCTTTTCCACCCAGGTGTTGTCCCAGAGCTACAAACATCACAGTTGTCCTCATATTGGCTGACAAAATGTCTCTCCGTTAATCTTGCATCGATGTCAGTTGCTGATGGTCGTCTTCGTCTTGCAGTTGGATTATGATATCCTTCCAAAAGCCTTGAACAGCCTGTTTGAGAGTTTATTATTTTGATCTGCCTTGCTGTACACAACGTAAGCATTTGTCAGTGCCACTGTAACCCGCCGTATATGAAACGTTAACTCTATATTCGGGGAATGTTCAATTATTACTATAACACTTGTATTCACTTTACATCATTTTAATTTCCATTTAACCATCCATTTCATATCTCACAGTTCACCTTAACATTAAATTCTTAATTCTTCTTCACTTCAGATGTTCCCTATTTAACTTTCTTTCTCCTTATTTCCTAACTATCTTAACCTTCACTTCTCAACCTACTTTCACCTCTTAAACCATCAATCTCCTTTTTCCTTCTCCTCCTTTCAACTTACCCTTTCTTACTTAACCTACATACTTTCATATTTCACACTCTTTCTTCTCAAACTCCTCCCATATTTAGTATCACTCAATCATCTCTCTCATAATCTTTAAACTCCCTAATCAACCTAATTAATCCTTTCTTTCATTGGTCAGTTCCATTCATTAACTACTTGTCTTAATAACTGTATTAATTACTTTTGACAGAAACTTCTAATATAGCATTATGGTACAATATTAAATATTATTCATAAAAATAAAATAAGAATTATTATATGGTTACACATTTTCTCCCTCCCTTTCAGTTTGCTACGAAAACTTTCAAACAAAAAGTATTATTATAAGTATTATCTCGAAAAAACACAACACTTTCATACTTAGACAAAATATTATACAAATAATATTTGCATTCATAAATTATTATACTGTACAATCATTACTTTTTAAACATACACTTTATCCATAGCAAAAATATGACGTTTACTACATGGATGCAATTATTAATTCATGTCATTAATGGAAAATATAACAAAATGTGTCAAAATGCATATATACAATGTCACAACATATAAAATGCATGGCAATAAAATAATGTTCTGTTGATCACTTGAAACATATAATCCATATTTGAGTTAATAACGTTATTCGTCGTCATTCAATTGTTCTTCACACCTTTCTGCACCACTGTCCTTCACATCACATAAGTCTTGATTGGTATTATAAAGGTACAGTTACAATCAATGTTCATGTATCACATAAGTCAATATATTCCATTGGTAAGGTAATATCAATGTTTCTATTTGTAACTTTAAGAATGCCTTTTGTATATTTTACAATTATACAACTTTATTCAGCGCATTAGTTAATATCACATATTATTCTCATATAATAGCAAGAACACATAATTTAGCAATATATACCTTCATTCACTCATAATTCATTAATCTCTATGTCCCTTCCCCCTTCCCCAATAAAAACGACGATCACATTTCACAAGCTCTAACATGCTAGCAACGAGCTTGTCACGAGCAAGTAATTGGAACATTTACTAGCTTGATTAAGCTAGTGACGAGCTTGTGACAAACTAGTCACTAGCTTGATATAGCTCGTGGTGAGCCTGTGACAAGCTCGTCGCGAGCTTGAGACGAGCTCATTGTGAGCCTGTGACAAGCTTGCAACAAGCTCATCGCAAGCTTGCAACGAGCTCGTCACTAGCTTGCAACGAGCTCACCATGTGCTTGTAATGAAGTCGTATTTGTTCCAAATCCGACCTTAACTTCGCACGAGCTCCAAAATAAGATCGTTTTTAATAAACGTAATGATGCTATACATGTAGTTTGAAAATTTGAAGAAAAAAAAGTCTTAAAAGATACAAACTGATTTATATAAAATATTAATTTTGGACAAAATTTCACTGTTTCATATATCTTCTTGCTGTACCACACTTGCTGTTTATAATGGAGTTGATATCTCTTATTGTTTTTGTAAGTTCATCCCCTTTCACACAGTGTGTCTGTAAATAAGCTGCAAAAAAAAAATGAATTTAATGATGAATGTCTTTGTTGGAAAATTCACAAGATTGTTTCTATTGATGTTTTGAAGAGACCGAATTACTAGTATTGTATATATAAATATTGATCAACACCATAAACATTGAACCCTCTTTTATTTTTTCTTGAACAGCAGATTCATTTTGTTAAAACCAGTCTCAGTGCTTCAGATAAGCACTATTTAGGGGTATTAACCCTTTACTCCATAGATACGCGCTTTCCCGCACCAATCACGGAAGGCCTTTGAAAACAGTGCAGGAAGAGTTCAGGTTGCTCGTAACACGCAATCTGAACACTTCCTGCACTGTTTTCCCCTCTGTCAGTTAATATAAACATAATTCACCCATTGCTGATATGTCGTGAATTAATGCTTTCAATATTAGAGGTGTCCAAATGTGTTTATATGAAGTAAAGGGTTAAAGCACTGAGATTTCTGAATAAAGCATTGAAATTTCAGGCTGGTTAAAGATAGTGTAAATGTACCTATCATTGCACTTTTGACTTCTAGTGGAATAGGCACTGTCTGTCCCTGGTCACCCTTTTTATTCACAGCTGACCTTGAGCCACAGGCACTGGACATGGCCATGGTCCTCTGGTCGAACAGCATCTCCATTAGCCACAATAACGCCTTTCTTGAGTTGGAATATCCCTGCATTGCCAATTGAGCATGCTGGGACTTGGTTATGTAAACACCAGAGTCCCCAACAAGCTCATATTTGTGATCACCATATTTCTGTAAAAATAAATAAAATGAAATTATAATTTTTACTAAAAATCAATAAATAGTACATTTTCACAATGTACATGTGTCAATTATGATATTTTTACATATAAATCAGAATTAAGTATTAAAGTTATCGGAGAGCTCCACTCAGAATTCACAACGTTTTATTACGTAATAACACTTTTATAATATAATAGTTAGTAATGTTATGTAATACCTTCAAAAAAAAGAATTAAATATATCATGACAAACATGGGGTCATGTATATTTATTTCTTTTTTTTTTTGAAGGTCCATCAGTTATTTATTGACCAATTACTAACTAACTGCTTAACAATATTCATTGCAACATATATACACTTATAACATTTTATAGAGCACGTCTGAAATATCACTGTCTAACTCTTCATCTGAGTACAGTCTTCTAGCTAGTTTTTTTTTTGGCGGTTCATTATCAGAGATTGGGCTTGGCCATGTTCTCTTATATGGTCGTCGTCTTAGTTTTCCTAGCATGGGTGGTGTTGATGTTTTTCGTGGGGAGGGATCGGCCATTTCTCTCATGAGTACATCGGCCGTTTCGGTAGAGCTATTGAGTTTTTCTTCTTCGCTACTACACTGCGGTCCCGTTATAACGCGGTCCGATATAACGCGAATTCCGTTATAACGCGGTTTTTGCTTGGCTCCCAATTTTTCGGCGGGGGGGAAAGGTCGTGATACAAAACTTGAAAATATGCGCGAATGACCAAATGACAACCAAACAATAGATCGTCGCCATGTTTTGATTTGATAATCGCTCACTTCTACTCACCAATTAGCCTTGATTATAACAAACTGTTATAACCATTACTTCATGGTGGTTTAAATGATTGTTTAAGGGATTGATTCATGCCAGCATTGACAATTAACAGTTTGTAATAATCCCGAGTGATTCAATAAATGCTGACACGCGCCAAACACGGAAGCCATATGCAAACTTCGTTATTATCGAGTGATCACGTGATCAAGCAACGAATCGGTTGACAGGTATTAATATATCGCGGGTATCTTATCGGATCGTAAACACAAACTTATTTTTATTATTTAATTGTTGTTAATACTTCAGATTTATATTTTTAATATTTTTATACTAACAGCGTTGAGTTTAAATTGAAGCGCGATTTTTTATAGACACCGTTTTTTCTCCTTCCGGGTTAAACGGAAATGGCTGCCAATTTTAGTATAATCAAAACACGAAAACGTTTTTCTTTCTTTTCTTTTTTTGTATTAATTTCATACATATCTAAGTGTATCTGTTGTAACTAAATACGCGTTGTATCATATGACAATGCAAACAATACCATTCACAGTAGGACAGCACGATAGGTGTGAAAAAACGACATCGATTTTTTTCAAGGTAATTATCGCTATAACGCGGTCCGCTTATAACACGGTTTCGTTTTGTGGACCCCAAGATCCGCGTTATAACGGGACCCGAGTGTACTTAGTATTACAAGTTTGTCTGTTTTTCTTAGGTAACCGGTGGTTGGAGACAGTGTTGTTTCTGTTTCTATTATTATGTCTGGGCTATATGGCATTGTTTGAAATGGCGGATATAGCTCGTTGTCTCTGACGGCAAAGATGCCGCGGTAGACGTGGTGAACTTCGTCACATGTTTGGGTATTGATTTGGACTTTTGTTACATTTTCAATGTTTTTGATTGCATTGAATATTTCTTGGAAGTAGGTTGGGTTGTGGCTCTTTTTTTCTGCGTCTTGGAGTACGAGGGATCATTTGAGGTTATTGTATCGGAACATACGATTTTTTAAGGGCTTTATATCATTTGAGACGTATCTCCAAATGGGAAGGTTTGAGGTGCAGATTACTGGTTTGCGGTGCATGAGAACCGGGTGATGTTCCCCCCCCCCCCCCAAAACGTTTTTGAACTGTTCGGACATTTCGGGATTTGCGATTGTCAGCTCATTGATGAGGATAATGGGCTTTTCGGGGGCAGGCGTCGAAAGGAAAGTCCTTGCTGGATATCACCGATCCTCCGTACTCTGGGTACGGGAGGATACCGGTCATCCAGAAGGTTTTTCCTGTGTTCGACTGCCCCTCCAAAGCGAAGGTATTGATTTTTTTCAGACGTGCAAATAACACAGTATATAAACGAATAAGAAACAAATCTGGATCGATGCCTTGTTCGACAGCCCATGCGAGGAATAGTGATCGTGTGTTGACTATGGTGTGGTATTCTATCTGTGTTTCAGCGTCGATGGCCGGGAACTCTGCGAAGATATCGCCATAGGTACGGTTTTCCAGTTTTATCTGGAAGTTATGCTCGACTGTAGCTTGCTTCAATATTTGGGGCCAGTTATGTTTCTTCATACAGAGGAGCGTATCGGCGTCTTCGGTGTTGTTTTGTTTCTTCATTTCTTGCATTAGAGCAAATTGATCCACCTTGTTGTATTTTTGTATGAAGGCCAATGTTTTCTCTATACATTCTTCGAGTATGGTTTTCTTTCTTTTTGGGCCTAATTTCTTGTGTTGTTCTTCCGATGTTGATTGTTTTGGTTCGTCCTGTTGTGGTGTTGATAGCATCGCCTGAAGAATATCTGCGTTGTTAGTACCTCGGAATAGCTTCGGGGGTTTTAACATATACTGTGCAAAGTTTTTTTTCAGTTTGATTTTTTGGTATTTAAGTGTAGAGTTGGTTAGTTTCATTGCTCTCTGGAGTTTCGTGAACGTGTAGGTTTGTGCTATAGAAGGTTCATTGGTTGTCATTACTGTCATAATATGGGCGTGATAGCTGTGCATTTAGCAACCTGCGTCTTCTGCGCCGTTGTGCCATGATATGGCTGAAGGCTTTGAGTTGAGTAAGTGCTTGATTGAATTCATGAGTGTTAGTTCTCGGTCGTTTAAGCATATTTCTTGGAGTATTGTATTAGGGGTTTGCCATTTGTATATTGGTATTTTGCGTAGTACTTGTAAGTTATCATTTATATAGTCACTTAAGAAACTTTTGTTGTCCAATCTGGGTATTTTGTGGTAGTCTACATCTAATTGGAATTTGTTTGGTAAGATCGTCTTATCTGATATCTTTTCCGGTAGATCTTGAAGGATGATGCTGTACCAATCTCTGTCACGGCATTTGTAGTCTTCGAATGTCTGTAAGTTATTCATCATCTTTATCTGCAATGTAATATTGTTTATGTACTGGTTGCCCACGGTACAGTAAGGTCATTTCTGGTCCATTTATTTTGATAGTCTTATCTTTCATAAGTTTGAGTTCGACTTCTATTTTTGGTTGCCATTCTGTTTTTAGGTCGTGTATTTCGGCTTCCATGTTTGGTTGCCATGATGTTTGTATATCGTCTAGTAATGCTTTTATGTTTTGTGTTGTTTTTATGAGGTCATTGACCGTGTCTATAGCTGTATGTGCTATTTGTGATACGTCTCTTATTGTTGAGACTGCTTCTGCTATTTTTGATGTGTTTCCTTCAGATATGTCGTGTGCTGTTTTGGCTATGCTTGCTGCACTTGCAGCTGCTGAGAGTCCGTCTGTTAGTGTTTCAAACCAGTTTGTGTATTCTTCTTTTTGTATGTCGTCTAGTGCTTCTTTGTTACGTTGTATCATAGCGTCGTGTCGTACTATTGATGCCCATAGGTCGTCGTGTACTCTGTTACGTAATGCTGTTAGTTCATCGTCGTGTTTTTTTCTTAGTTGTGCTAAGTCTGTTGTGTTTTTTCCTATTTGTTCTGTGTAGCTGTTTATATCTTGTCTGTTTTGTAGTTGGTTTTATTGTGTTTTTGCCTATTTGTTCTGTGTAACTGTTTATGTCTGATCTTTGGTGTTTTAGTGTATTTTTGATTGCTGATATGTCACGTGAGTTTACTAATGTTTGTTGTGTGTGGTATTGATAGTTTTGTTGTATTGTTGACATTTCTCTATTTATTTCTTTCATGTTTTGGTTTAGTTTTTGTGTGAGTTGTTTTTGTACTGTTTGTAGTGAGTTTGACATTTTTCCTATTGTTTTTATTATGTCTACGTGTTTGTAGCATATGTATGTTGCCATTGTTGTCCAATTTGTGTTTTGATCTCGGCTGTCATCCCAGCCTGTTGATAGTGTTACTGATCCGTCGTTGTTGTTTCTAAAGGCGAGTGATTGTGCAATCAGTCGTTTGCCCATTGTGTATGTGACCTTGTGTATGTTTACTTGTAGTCTGTAGGCTTTCATTAAGTCGTGGGTCGCGTATGAGTGTAATATATTCGACTTTGTAATTTTTAGGTTCGTATGTCCTTTCGAGTTCATTGTCACTTTGTCGTCGTTCGCAGTATTCACTGCCCTCTTCCAGGTTCCTGAATAGGCAACTGCATAGAATATGTAGTCTTCGTCTAAATTGTATGTGTAGTCTGCAGCTTCGTAATTTTTGTTTACCATCGCAGTTGTCATTGGTATTGGTGTTGCATTTAGTGGCATTTTTGGGGGTTTCCACATGGATGTCCATCGTTCTATACTTTGTTGGTAGTCGTAGTTATATAAGCTTTGTATGTCAGCAAATATTTGGTCTGGGTTTTGGTATCGTAATAAGGGTATTGGCGTTATTTCATGTGTTGCCATCTGTAAATAAAGAATTAGTCATCTAAGTGTTTGTCTTGTGAGCTTACGCTCATGGAGTCTAGGCTTATACCTGGTAAGTATTGTGTACCTGCTTGTGGTGTTAATACTGGTATTTCTCTTAAGTCTTTGGCTAATGCACTTCTGTAATGTGGTGTGTCGCCTAATGTTGATATGTATTGTCCAGCTGTGGCTGCGCCTTGTGACATGATTTTGCCGTCGAGTTCTTTTGGTTTTATGAATGATTCTGGTAGTGCGTATGGTTTTGATCGTTTACCTTGTTTTGGTCTTACTCTTGTTGGTATTGATGCTACTGAGTGTTGTGGTGTAATTGTGTTTGGTACAGCTGGTGTTTGTGAGTCCATGGGTTCGCAGTCTTGTTCTAGGAGTTCATTGATTTGCATTCTGACTTCAGAGTCTTTGTTTACTTTTTTTTGTCGTTTGTCTAGTTGTGATAGGTTTATGTTTTGATCTGTATGATTGTATGTTAAGCCACATTTGTACATTGTTAGTGTACGTGGTCTGTTTAAGTTCCATGCGAAGGCTGGGACTGCGCCCATTGCCCATATGCTGTCTTCGCCTATTGATTGTGATAGGCCGTTCATGTTCATTGTGTAGAAACCTAGATCTGGTGATGATCTGAATTCTATTGTACTTGTGTATGTTACTGATATTTTTGCTATTATGTTTATGCCGCCTGCTTCGCTGTAATATGGTGCTACTTTTATGAGTAATGGTTTTGTTTCGTCTAGGAAGTTGTGATAGACTAATGTTGCGTGATTTGCTTCTATGTCGCCTGTTGTTGTTGGACATTCATCTGTTTTGAATGCGTTTGGGAATGCTACATCATGTAATTCTGTAGAGTTAAAGTTACCCAATGGGTACCATCTACAGTCTGCGCTTTCATATATTGTTCCATATTCAAAGCTCATGCCTGATTGTAATTCTAGTATTTCTAGCATGCCTGACATGTCATTTATTATGTCAGTTGCGAATTCGTTGTCTTCTATGAATTGGTTAGCGTTTGATATTACGAATTCTTTTCCTAAGTCTATTGTTACACGTGGTAGTTGACCTTCAGCTACTGACATAGGTTGTGGGTTTCTCATGTTATTGTTTGCTGTGTATAAGTTTTGACCTGTTTCTTTTGGTCGTACTGCTTTCATTGTCTAGAATCTGTTTGAGTCTGTTGCTACCCATATTTTGGGTTCGTTTATGAATTGTGATTGTACTTGTGAGCTGTTTGTGCCTGATAGTGATTGTTGTATTGGTACAATATCCTTTACTGAGACTTGGTGGCTTTTAATTCTTAATGAGCTTGCGCATATTGCATCGTTCCACCATTGTTTTGGTGTCCACGAAACTCGGCACATGTCGTATGGTACAAATTGCCAACCGCTGTCATAGGTCCAGGTGCTGTACAGTTCCGGTCCAGTATAGTGTTCTAGTCTTTCTTGGTCTAGTGCACTGTTTATGTAATGCATTAAGTGTTCTTGAGAATGTTTTTGTATATGTGGCCGTATCTGGTTGTGTTGCTAATGTGCATATTGGTGTAGCTATTAAAGCTCCAGCACCCATGTTTGGATTACCGTTATTGTCTTGGGGGGTTAACACCGGTGGGCCGGTGCTGGCCGACCCCGGTGAGTCTCCGGTATTAGACATTTCTCTATCTGCCTGTCTGGCTAGTCTGTGTAATACAATTAATGTGAATGTAATGTTAAAATAGTGAAAATCTCTTTAGCAATAGGCCTGTCTGGCCGTTTACTATTTTAAAATGAAATAAATGTTAAAATGAACTTACAGTTTTTTGCTCCGACTAATCCTATATATCCTTCCTAATTGAATGTCCGACACTGAATGATTTGACACGTTGCGTTTTTGCTTATATAGCGCTTTTCTGCATTGCATTCTGATTGGTCAAAGTTGTTTACTGGTCGTTGATTGGTTGAAATTGTGTTGTACGATCGGAAAAAACGTTATTTTTGGCGGGAAAATTTTTATTTGAATGTGGTCGTTTTATTGCCGTTTTTTTTTTGTTTTGTTAGTTATATCGGAGTTAATAACTGATGGACCTTCATAAAATAAAAGGTAGGTAGTTAGTACTGAAAAACATAATTCCATGGAAATGGATCCTGAGGGTCTGTTCAAATAAAATATTTTAGTTTATTGAAACAAAACACGTGTTATTGAGCTTAATACCATTGTTTAAGAAAAATGAGATAAAAGGTCAAATTTAGCATATTATATGTAAAAGATTAAGCTATACATTATTGTTCAAAGTAAGTCATGTGATTGCAGGACATGGATACTTTATTGTCAATCTTTAGACATATTCCTTAAGTTCCCTTAATCATTTCACTTCATTATTATTGTTTTTCCTCAACTATAGAAAATGACAATCAATTGGGTCTCACATAATGCAAAGATGGCAAGATATTAAAGTTGAAAATAACAAATTAACTGCCCATCTACCCAGCCTACCAGTAGACTAATTTTCCTTCAATGTCCTAAGAGCCATGTGATCTGTATATACTGTGAATTTTCTATTAGCTAAATATGTATGAAAGTGTCTGATACCTTCAACTAACGCTACCCCTTCTAGATCACTAATACTCCAATTTTGTTCTGCTGGTCTCAGTGACCTGCCCACATATGAAATGACCTTTTCCTGTCCTTTATTGTCTTTTACGGAATACATAACCTACTGCTAGTTGTGATGCATCGGTGTATAGCAGAAATTCTTTATTGAAATCAGGAAAATCTAGTATTGAAGCTGAAGTTGATATATGCTTCAGTGTTTCAAAAGCTACCTGACATTTATCTGTCCATACAAAAGCTGTATCTTTCTTCAGAAAATTTTATCAAGGTGAGAAACTCTGAAAACACAAGTGGATGTGCTTTCTTTTCTCAATATTGTTGTTCCTCCTTTTGATTTTCAATTGTTAACAGGCAAGTCCTCTTCTTTATGTATTTTCACTCATCCAAAACTATATTCGCATTATGTCTGGCTTGTCATCTGGCAGGGTTATGTACTGTCATTCAACTAATACACTTCAATCTTGCTGGTCCCATTCCATCATCAGTCAATACTGATTGCAAACAGTAGAAGTGTACATCATACTTGTGGCATCTGAAATATTAAAAACAAAAAACAATAAATATATATATATATATATATACATCAGTGTAACTCAAACACATCATAAAATTTGTTGTCAAATTATCATAAGTTTATATTTTTATATTCTGAATTCTGAACTTGGATAAAGAAGCAAATGAAATTCCAAAGTTTGTCTCTTTCAACAACATAAACTGACATAAAATTTACAAAGTTTAACAGACTGCGGTGCAGCAACACATGATTCAGTGTGATACCATTTTTCACGATGATCACACTGAATCATGATCCTGCCCTGCCACCTTTGTCGACTCACCAGTCACTACAATATTTATTTAAAGTACTTTAACAAAGGCTGGCCACTTTCCAGTTTAATCATATTTATTTAAAATACTTTAAAGTGAGTGCATGAGAAATATATTTCTTCGCCTTAGGTTTTTGACCAATCTCACTCTGGAGTAAATTGGACAGTCTGAAAATAGGCAACATACTCGCAGCCACCAAATTTTGTGTTTCCTGAAATCTTAGATCTACAGATTGGACATTCCTGCTAACCTCACTCCAAATTTCACCGTTAACCCGAAGTGGGGCCATTTTTTCACAGTTATTGGGAATTTTGTACTTCTCAATAATTTTATCAGTCACACAGTTGCTTGTACAAGCTGTACCTACCATCTTAGCAAGAAATTCATTGATACTCTCACCCCTTTCGGGTGCCTTAAGGTTTGGCAAATCCCATTCTAATTCATCATTAGCCTCTTGGTTGTTAATTTTGAAATTATCAAATCAGACCCTTCTTGAATTTCTGTATCAAAGAAATCGGCCATGTCGAGGTTAATAGAATGCCGTCTCTCTACAGATTCAGCATTTATAGAAATGCTTTCATCCTGATCATAGTAAAGATCACAGTCTAAATCTGGACCATCATTGTCCACTTCAACTCTAATTCTCTCAAAGTTCTGAATGATGAAATAACTTCATAGTTTAACAACGTCATCTACAGACAAACTATCCAAATCAACTATATTCTGAGCGCACAAGATGCTATTCAGAGTATTCCTCAAATGTTGGTGTTTTTTACAACCGGAAGTAACAGCCTTACCGGAAACCGGCTTTTACGGAAGATTTCTTGGTTTTTACGATAACAGATTTCACACATTTTGTCAAAATGAAGAAGGGGCGGTGACCTGTCTAATTCTAAATTGCTCATCATAATGGAGCCATGCTAGACCACCCTGCCTAGTTGCACACTCCCGGATATTGAACATATAATGAAGCAGTTCACTGGCTCTGTCGGCATGTTCTTGTATAACAATGGACATAAATATGATAAAACAATTTGTCCACTGTTCAATAGACCTAATCTTGTCCCGACATTTTCTTGGTTTAGATTCTATTGATCTGTTGGCAGTCACGCAATACACCTCCGGAGTACAAATTGCTCAACTCTAAAGCACCTTTAGACATTAGAGCGAGATTAACATACTCCCCTTTGCTTATCTGATGAAGCAATTGAAAAGGGACGTGTACAAAAATATAATCATGTGCACAATGCACTGAATTGAAAACAGCGAGGTTTGCCATCCTGGTAGATTTGTCTGCAGGGGTAACAAAAGTATCGCAACCACACCCCAAAGGTGGCATTTCATCTGATGGGATGTCAACAACACTGGAAGCCTTCAATATTTGAGCAAAATCGATCACATTATCACCAGATTTCCCAGGGTCATCTGTTTAACCCGACTGCGTTGCCTGATCATTCGTGTTTGTACCGTCAATGTGCATGCTAGCCGCAGTTGACTGTACCCTTCGGTGTTTACTACTGCCTTTACCTCTGCCGGATATACTTAGCTGCACAGATTGGCGTTGATTCAATCGATAATATCAAAATTAAGCAGGGTTTGCTTATAACAATTTTATGCTGGATCCTGAAGCTGCAGGCAGGCCAAAGCAATCATCATGAGTACTTTACGACAACATCTCAGACTAACCAAATAAACGAAAAAGATATGCCAAAATAAATGTGATTTTTATTTTAAAATATTCTGTATAATTGTATATTTTTTTCTCATTTTGTTTCCACACTAGTGTAAATAATTCATTATATCTTAACACTGGAACTTAACACATTTCAATCTTCAGATTATGATAACGTCCATGGCAGCCATCTTTACAGAGGTGGACATAGCAATACCACAGCCAAACATTGTCTCCTTCCGTTGATTTAGGTAGCGGCTGTGGTTTTTGCGGGCGTATTTGTTTCCTGGCAGTCGTCTATTCACATGTAGACAGATGGTGTACCAGGTGCTTGTCTTTCCACACAGTAGCCGTCAGGTTTGTGGTTCCCTTTTGAAGCACTTTGAAATCCCAAAATTCTGTGTTTTGCTATATCTTTAGTGGCAGCCTCCTCCTGTGGGGTAAAGCTATGTCTTGAGCCCAAAAAAGGAGGCCTAACCATTTTAACATGTCGTTTGTTAAGCATTTCCTCAATTAAAAACCCATTGTCAGCCATTATGACATCTCCAGGCTTAAGATACTCAAGAAAGCCAGACTGAGTAACAATATCTTTATCACTTATACTTCCTTCATAGGCATCACTTACATAAGCTATAGCACCATTAGGTGCAATTGCAACTAAAAATTTAAATGGAGCATGCCCTTTATATGATGAATACTGATTTCCAGCAGTAGCAAAATTTCCAGGTTGTTGAACATGTACTTCTGTACAATCTATTATACAACGTATATTTTTATACTTTTTAAAAGACTTGGGCAGATGTTTTCTGACCTTTTCTCTGGATGCAAACATATCTGTCCGAAGAGAACTAAACTGTTTATAAAGTAGCTGTATCCAAGTCAATATACAAGTAGAAATTTGACGGGTATTTGTATTGAATCTATATGCTAAATCTTGGTGTAATAAGGTGTAATAAACCTAAACATCAACGCATTAACGTTAAAAACAGTTCATTTTTAGGGTCCAACTTTCTCCTTCTACCAGGTCTTTTGCTGGGTGTTTTATCTGGATTACTTACTTCAGAATTCCAGTAATTTATTTTACTGGTACTGTCTCCTAAGAAATCCCATAAACACATAAACTGTACAAATGTCAGTCCAGTATCAAACTTAAATGCTTTGTCGTCATCTTTCATACAGTCTACACCAAAATTATTGTGAAAAGATGTTTTTGGTGTTTCTGTTTTTCTTTTGTTTGAAATTGATGGGGTTTGAATTTCAAATCCGGCTTGTTTTGTTTTTAAGTCATTTTCTAAAAGTTTGTTTTGAATGCTCAATTTAACCATTTCAGAAGATGTATTTCTCTATGTTTGACATTCTCTCGATTCTGTTTCTGGCTTACACATTATACCTATGTTTTTAAAGTTAGCCAAACGTGTTGCTGTAAACAGTGGTCCTGTCTCCAGTGATTCTTCTGATTGCGAAGTTGAAGCTTCAGCGGGGATTTTAAATGAATGTGTTGTTGCTTTGGGCAAAAGCATCAAAGCTTCAGCAGCTTCAACCCTCTCAGTCCGTCTCTGTTTAGGTGACTTGAAAGCAGGTCTAACAGAAAGAGCTTTTCTTTTTCTTGTAACCTGAAATACAATTATGAAGCTCAGACAGGTGAGAAAAAACATCATGCATACAACATACATTTGTAGTTGTATGTATCATTGTAGTAGATCTACATAAAATTTAGCTTAAAAAACTGGTTTCATTTAGTGATGTTAATGGCGAGAAATACTCCAATTAAAACAAGGTTACAATACATAAACACAGAAACGTTAATTACATTGATGTTGAAGCTTTTCATATAAGAAGGGGGGGGGGGGGGGGGGGGCAGACCTCAGATTTACATCTTCATTTCTACGCCCATGATTTAATGTAGTATAAAAATAAATCCTGTAGACTTTAATTCGCTAAACAGCATTAAAACAATACATTATATATTTGTATCATTTCCAGTTTATGTTATCCCACTCGTAGACCTGTCTGGTTGTTATACTATCCGGATACACACGCATGCATTTTTCCCTTTCTTTCCTAGGTTTGAGAAAACCGTTTCCAAAACCAATAAAATACAGTTCTTCGAGAATCCGCGTTCTCGAATCACTTTTGCATTCTCCCACATACCAATGTTTTGTTGTTATCATTGTAAATATAAAGGAGGTATTTAAAATTAACGCTGATTAATTTTCTCGTTGTCCGTGTAGCAGCAATAGATTGTAAACAATGCTTGTCCGAAAAGTCGTTGCCGTCACTCGCAGTCTTACACGATGTTCTATAATCTCACGCGCAACACAGTATGGATACTTAATTCAATTTTCACTCATCCAAAACTATATTCGCATCATGTCCGGCTTGTCATCTGGCAGGGTTATGTACTGTCATTCAACTAATACACTTCAATCTTGCTGGTCCCATTCCATCATCGGCAAATACTGATTGCAAACAGTAGAAGTGTACATTACTCTTGTGGCATCTGAAATATAAAAAGCAAAAAACAATAAATATATATATATATATATATATATATATATAAATAAGTGTAACTCAAACACATCATAAAATTTGTTGTCAAATTATCATAAGTTTATATTTTTATATTCTGAATTCTGAACTTGGATAAAGAAGCAAATGTAATTCCAAAGTTTGTCTCTCTCAACAACATAAACTGACATAAAATTTACAAAGTTAAACAGACCGCGGCGCAGCAACACATGATTCAGTGTGATACCATTTTTCACGATGATCACACTGAATCATGATTCTGCCCTGCCACCTTTGTCGACTCACCAGTCACTACAATATTTATTTAAAGTACTTTAACAAAGGCTGGCCACTTTCCAGTTTAATCATATTTATTTAGAATACTTTAAAGTGAGTGCATGAGAAATATATTTCTTCGCCTTAGGTTTTTGACCAATCTCACTCTGGAGTAAATTGGACAGTTTGAAAATAGGCAACATACTCGCAGCCACAAAATTTTGTGTTTCCTGAAATCTTAGATCTACAGATTGGACATTCCTGCTAACCTCACTCCAAATTTCACCGTAAACCCGAAGTGGGGCCATTTTTTCACAGTTATTGGGATTTTTGTACTTCTCAATAATTTTATCAGTCACACAGTTGCTTGTACAAGCTGTACCTACCATCTTAGCAAGAAATTCATTGATACTCTCACCCCTTTCGGGTGCCTTAAGGTTTGGCAAATCCCATTCTAATTCATCATTAGCCTCTTGGTTGTTAATTTTGAAATTATCAAATCAGACCCTTCTTGAATTTCTGTATCAAAGAAATCGGCCATGTCGAGGTTAATAGGATGCTGTCTCTCTACAGATTCAGCATTTATAGAAATGCTTTCATCCTGATCATAATAAAGATCACAGTCTAAATCTGGACCATCATTGTCCACTTCAACTCAAAGTTCTGAATGGTGAGTTTACTTCATAGTTTAACAACGTCATCTACAGACAAATTATCCAAATCAACTATATTCTAAGCGCACAAGATGCTATTCAGAGTATTCCTCAAATGTTGGTGTTTTTTACAACCGGAAGTAACAGCCTTACCGGAAACCGGCTTTTACGGAAGATTTCTTGGTTTTTACGATAACAGATTTCACACATTTTGTCAAAATGAAGAAGGGGCAGTGACCTGTCTAATTCTAAATTGCTCATCATAATGGAGCCATGCTAGAACACCCTGCCTAGTTGCACACTCCCGGATATTGAACATATAATGAAGCAGTTCACTGGCTCTGTCGGCATGTTGTATAACAATGGACATAAATATGATAAAACAATTTGTCCACTGTTCAATAGACCTAATCTTGTCCCTACATTTTCTTGGTTTAGATTCTATTGATCTGTTGGCAGTCACGCAATACACCTCCGGAGTACAAATTGCTCAACTCTAAAGCACCTTTAGACATTAGAGCGAGATTAACATACTCCCCTTTGCTTATCTGATGAAGCAATTGAAAAGGGACGTGTACAAAAATATAATCATGTGCACAATGCACTGAATTGAAAACAGCGAGGTTTGCCATCCTGGTAGATTTGTCTGCAGGGGTAACAAAAGTATCGCAACCACACCCCAAAGGTGGCATTTCATCTGATGGGATGTCAACGACACTGGAAGCCTTCAATATTTGAGCAAAATCGATCACATTATCACCAGACTTCCCAGGGTCATCTGTTTAACCCGACTGCGTTGCCTGATCATTCGTATTTGCACCGTCAATGTGCATGCTAGCCGCAGTTGACTGTACCCTTCGGTGTTTACTACTGCCTTTACCTCTGCCGGACATACTTAGCTGCACAGATTGGCGTTGATTCAATCGATAATATCAAAATTAAGCAGGGTTTGCTTATAACGATTTTATGCTGGATCCTGAAGCTGCAGGCAGGCCAAAGCAATCATCATGAGTACTTTACGACAACATCTCAGACTAACCGAATGAATGTAAACAAATAAACAAAAAAGATATGCCAAAATAAATGTGATTTTTATTTGAAAATATTCTGTATAATTGTATATTTTTTTCTCATTTTGTTTCCACACTAGTGTAAATAATTCATTATATCTTAACACTGGAACTTAACACATTTCAATCTTCAGATTATGATAACGTCCATGGCAGCCATCTTTACAGAGGTGGACATAGCAATACCACAGCCAAACATTGTCTCCTTCCGTTGATTTAGGTAGCGGCTGTGGTTTTTGCGGGCGTATTTGTTTCCTGGCAGTCGTCTATTCACATGTGTGTTACCCGCTTCGACTAATCCCTCTCTCCCCTGATGCTATGCTGTGGCTCACTTCCACTTGTTGTAGCTACCGATCAACTGCGAGATGAGTTTGAGACAGAAGTCTATGTGTCGGTATCTCTTTTTCTTCGCGGTTCTGGTAGACGACATCTTGTACAGGATGAATGCGTTGATGATGGCGATGTTCAGTAACCAGAAAAGATACTGCCACAACTTCTTTCTCTTCCACCCAATGTCGTACTTCCTGAGCAGTTGATCATGGACGTCAACCCCACCCATAAACCTGTTGTATGCGTGCACACTGTGTGGCTGGTGTAGCTGGACATCACCTCGTGGGGAAAGCTGAATATAGACAGATGGTGTACCAGGTGCTTGTCTTTCCACACAGTGGCCGTCAGGTTTGTGGTTCCCTTCTGAAGCACTTTGAAATCCCAAAATTCTGTGTTTTGCTATATCTTTAGTGGCAGCCTCCTCCTGTGGGGTAAAGCTATGTCTTGAGCCCAAAAAAGGAGGCCTAAACATTTTAACATGTCGTTTGTTAAGCATTTCCTCAATTAAAAACCCATTGTCAGCCATTATGACATCTCCAGGCTCAAGATACTCAAGAAAGCCAGACTGAGTAACAATATCTTTATCACTTATACTTCCTTCATAGGCATCACTTACATAAGCTATAGCACCATTAGGCGCAATTGCAACTAAAAATTTAAATGGAGCATGCCCTTTATATGATGAATACTGATTTCCAGCAGTAGCAAAATTTCCAGGTTGTTGAACATGTACTTCTGTACAATCTATTATACAACGTATATTTTCATACTTTTTAAAAGACTTGGGCAGATGATTTCTGACCTTTTCTGTGGATGCAAACATATCTGTCCGAAGAGAACTAAACTGTTTATAAAGTAGCTGTATCCAAGTCAATATACAAGTAGAAATTTGACGGGTATTTGTGTTGAATCTATATGCTAAATCTTGGTGTAATAAGGTGTAATAAACCTAAACGTAAACGCATTAACGTTAAAAACAGTTCATCTTTAGGGTCCAACTTTCTCCTTCTGCTAGGTCTTTTGCTGGGTGTTTTATCTGGATTACTTACTTCAGAATTCCAGTAATTTATTTTACTGGTACTGTCTCCTAAGAAATCCCATAAACACATAAACTGTACAAATGTCAGTCCAGTATAAAACTTAAATGCTTTGTCGTCATCTTTCATACAGTCTACACCAAAATTATCGTGAAAAGATGTTTTCGGTGTTTCTGTTTTTCTTTTGTTTGAAATTGATGGGGTTTGAATTTCAAATCGGGCTTGTTTTGTTTTTAAGTCATTTTCTAAAAGTTTGTTTTGAATGCTCAATTTAACCATTTCAGAAGATGTATTTCTCTCTGTTTGACATTCTCTCGATTCTGTTTCTGGCTTACATATTATACCTATGTTTTTAAAGTTAGCCAAACGTGTTGCTGTAAACAATGGTCCTGTCTCCAGTGATTCTTCTGATTGCGAAGTTGAAGCTTCAGCGGGGATTTTAAATGAATGTGTTGTTGCTTTGGGCAAAAGCATCAAAGCTTCAGCAGCTTCAACCCTCTCAGTCCATCTCTGTTTAGGTGACTTGAAAGCAGGTCTAACAGAAGGAGCTTTTCTTTTTCTTGTAAACTGAAATACAATAATGAAGCTCAGACAGGTGAGAAAAAACATCATGCATACAACATACATTTGTAGTTGTATCTATCATTGTAGTAGATCTACATAAAATTTAACTTAAAAAACTGGTTTCATTTAGTGATGTTAATGGCGAGAAATACTCCAATTAAAACAAGGTTACAATACATAAACACAGAAACGTTAATTACATTGATGTTGAAGCTTTTCATATAAGGGGGGGGGGGCAGACCTCAGATTTACATTTTTATTTCTACACCCATGATTTAATGTAGTATAAAAATAAATCCTGTAGACTTTAATTCACTAAACAGCTTTAAAACAATACATTATATATTTGTATCATTTCCAGTTTATATTATCCCACTCGTAGACCTGTCAGGTTGTTATACTATCCGGATACACACGCTAAGGCCACACTTAAAAATATCTCTGTTTCCCCTTGCCCGACCCTAGATTTTAGAACTGGGTAGGTAGGTAGGCTTTTTTTTTTTTTTTTTTTTTGAAATCCATAAAAAACATACATGTATTGATAAACAGAGAATCCCAACATTTTATTAACTGATATGGCTATTCCAATACAACAACATAATTTATATTACATGTATTAAATGTGCTCAATACTAACTGCATTGCTCGTAAAAGTGTAGGATTGAAAACTAAGAAAAACTGTAAAAATGAATAGTATTTGTATAACATTTATATATAATAAACTGAACTGTGTTTATTTTGATTGACAAATGAAACTGTATACAATATGACTAGTATTAGTAAATCGGACAGCAGTTACTTAAACTGTTGGCATTTAAAAATGCCTACAGAACTATATCAAAAAATGAAACTGTATATAGAATAATAAGTATCAATCTGTTGGCATTATCTAATATAGTTCATTGGCATTTGTTTTAGTAACTGCAGTCAAATTTTCTAGTATTAGTCATTCTATATAATAATACAGTTTCTGAACATTGTTTATCAAAATAAACTACCAGAAGTAGTACTAACTTGCCCTGATCAAAGATTCACTTGCCCAGATTTTTATTACCAATACACTTTGCAGTAAAATATAAAATAATAATAAAACATAAATAGACTTAAATGTATTAATTTTTATGTAAGGTTAGCTCTCCCTATAACATTATGCATGCGTAAATCACAAGTTTTAGAGTTTGAACAAGACCCGGACAAGTGAGAGAAATTCAGGGAGAACTGACTTTGTCTCTATAAGTATGACCAACTTATTAAGTTGTATTTTGTCTTTGTTCTTTATTGACTATCGTATCTGTTCTGTCACTCCGTGGCAATGTGGGAGCAGGTGTTAATTCGAATCATTATTTTAAATATCTTTCTCTTTTCTTATGATTA
This sequence comes from Panopea generosa, assembly GCA_029582155.1. NCBI lineage: Eukaryota > Metazoa > Mollusca > Bivalvia > Adapedonta > Hiatellidae > Panopea > Panopea generosa. Next base: position 51,769,169 of record CM055902.1, read on the forward strand.
ATAAATGTCATAACACACAACAATGGCAATGTCAAGCCTACAAAGCTATTCAATTCATCCAAGAGATCTTGGCAGTCTATGATCTAGAAAAGTGCAACTAGTAAACTATATTTCAAATGTTAAAAAGACAATTTATCTTAATTGTTGTTTTCAATACTATATTTAAATCATGACATGACTGCCAAAGAAAATTATACCCTGAAACAACACAACCAAAAAGCAATAAATGTATTACTATAATACCCCTTCCACATTTTTCTTTACCGTATACTCGATTTAAATATCAATGTTCACGTTTTCACAACAGGGGTCGGGAAAAACTTTTAAAAGCACTCGTCTGTCAGGCAAGTGGACTGGTAAAAAATACTCATCCGTATGGAAAACTCACTTGTCCAAAAAAGTTAAAGTAAAATAGTGTCTATTTTAGAAGCACGTTGTGATAACCTTATCTTACCTTAATTAGTTTTATTACTTCATTTACAGTAAGTACACCACTAGCTTTAACCGTTATGATCATGCAATAAACATTAAGTTTGTTGATGTTTATATGTCGCTTTTGTTCCGAATACAAACAGCTTGGGGTAAACATAAAAAGTAAATGCATTCAAACCTCCGTAAAATGTAAAACGCAAAAAGACTGTTAATATTCCGGAGACCGGGAAATATTCCGAAGACCGAAAAGTCCGATTTTTAAACCAGTATTAAAAAGCTGCGCATGCGCGTCTCGATACCTTATAAAAAAATTATGCCGAATGGTTTCTAAAGAAAATGTCCTTGGGACTCGACAAGAAATTGCATGATACAGTAATCGTTGATGATCGTTAAATGTCAAATTTACAAATTATATTTACAGCAATGAAATATAGAAAGAATAAATACCGTAACGACTTTGGATCATTACCTTTTTTACAGTTTTCAGATTGTTTATTTTTCGATCTCTGCCAAAAGGTTTACTCGTCCAACGGACTAGTTACTGGCAAAAATCACTCGTCCGCAGACAAAAACCAGTCGTCAGGACGAGTGGTTTTGCCGGCCCCTTGTTACAGAAGAAAATTTACATACATGCAGTTCCAATTATTGTAAATCTACGAAATATTTATTAAAATACCAGAACTTAACGCTGTGTGTACCGTGGTCGTAGATATCCGACCAATCATAGCCATTATTTAAAATAGATTAATTTATGTTCAAAGCTACCTCCCAATCACATTAGAGGAATAAAAAAAGATAATTGAATATGCATGAGAGGTTTTCCGAAATCGCAATATCGGACATGCGGTAAACACCGCGGGGGTCAATTGTTTCTACCGATTAGTTACGGTCTATAAGCAACAGTTTCACATGTGTTGTATAGAATAGAGATATTTGCAGACCTGTGTATTGTGAAAACTCTCTTGTCCGATTTTTAAGACAAGCCCGGAGCGATCGAAAATTAAAAAAAAAATCAGAAATTTTCCCCAATAAAATTTTTTCAGTCGGTGCTTTTTTCGTGGGTCGGTCGCGCAAGGGGAAACAAACACTATTTTTATTTAGGCCTAATCGATGATAAAAATATTTCTGAATATTACCTGTTTCCCGCATTTAACCGGGTCTGGGTATTCTTCTGTAGGCCCTTTTCCTCCAACAAAATGTAGGGAACAGATGTATGTGTCCTTATTTACACTGTTTATCGTGAAATATTTCCGTCCACAACTGTCTATCCATCGCATGCATTTTTCCCTTTCTTTCATAGGTTTGAGAAAACCGTTTCCAAATTCAATAAAATACAGTTCTTCGAGATTCCGCGTTCTCTAATCGCTTTTGCATTCTCCCCAACAACAATGTTTTGTTGTTACCATTTTTAATATAAAGGAGGTATTTAAAATTAACGCCGATTAATTTTCTCGTCCGTGTAGCAGCAATAGATTGTAAACAATGCTTGTCCAAAAAGTCAATGATGTCACTCGCAGCCTTACAAGACGTTCTATAAATAGACACAATCTCGATATCGTACACGCGCTATAGTAAATTCCATAATTTATCTCACGGTGCAACACAGTATGGATACTAAATTAAATAAAATGCACCAGTTTATGTGATAACGATACTCAACAATGCTTTTAGTGCTTATCGCATGCACTGAATGACTGACCTGTTAGTGTGGTCAGACTGGCTTACTCATTCGGGGCACTGTAAGGGAGCTTGAAATAGTTTGAAATTCAAGTGTAAGGTTGGGTGGGGGGGATAATAAAATGGCTATTGGACAGAGTGTTTTTGTTGTCATTCATATGTGAAGTTATTTCATTAGTTTACCAAATTAAATCCATTAATTTCAGTGTAATACTGTACTTAACTACAATGCAAACTTAATAAGAAAATCAATAATTTACAGAGCTAATAGGTACACCGCAGTTTATTTTGTACATATAGATATTGCTTCTATTGACATTTGGTTCATCAATCACTAACTGTTTTGAGTCACTACAGTGTGACCATATTCTGCAAGTCTAAATATAGCAGGTCTAACCCAATTAATTGTTAAAAGGTAAATCCTCTTCTTTATGTACAAAGCTGTCAGCAAGAATAACAATAGTGCTTGTGCCACAACAGCTCCGCCACAAAGTTTTACCATATGTTTTCCATAATTAAGATGTTGGGCACATTCTGAATTTCATTCAATATTTTCTCAAGCTGCATTGTCATAGGCTGTCTTCAGATGTTCAAGACTATTCTAATGAGTATGAGATGAGTATAATTCTTTTCACTCATCCAAAACTATATTCACATCATGTCCGGCTTGTCATCTGGCAGGGTTATGAACTGTCATTCAACTAATACACTTCAGTCTTGCTGGTCCCATTCCATCATCGGCAAATACTGATTGCAAACAGTAGAAGTGTACATCACACTGTGGCATCTGAAATATAAAAAGCAAAAAACAATATATATATATATATATATATATATATATATATAAATAAGTGTAACTCAAACACATCATAAAATTTGTTGTCAAATTATCATAAGTTTATATTTTTATATTCTGAATTCTGAACTTGGATGAAGAAGCGAATGAAATTCCAAAGTTTGTCTCTCTCAACAACATAAACTGACATAAAATTTACAAAGTTTAACAGACCGCGGCGCAGCAACACATGATTCAGTGTGATACCATTTACACGATGATCACACTGAATCATGATTCTGCCCTGCCACCTTTGTCGACTCACCAGTCACTACAATATTTATTTAAAGTACTTTAACAAAGGCTGGCCACTTTCCAGTTTAATCATATTTATTTAAAATACTTTAAAGTGAGTGCATGAGAAATATATTTCTTCGCCTTAGGTTTTTGACCAATCTCACTCTGGAGTAAATTGGACAGTTTGAAAATAGGCAACATACTCGCAGCCACAAAATTTTGTGTTTCCTGAAATCTTAGATCTACAGATTGGACATTCCTGCTAACCTCACTCCAAATTTCACCGTTAACCCGAAGTGGGGCCATTTTTTCACAGTTATTGGGATTTTTGTACTTCTCAATAATTTTATCAGTCACACAGTTGCTTGTACAAGCTGTACCTACCATCTTAGCAAGAAATTTATTGATACTCTCACCCCTTTCGGGTGCCTTAAGGTTTGGCAAATCCCATTCTAATTCATCATTAGCCTCTTGGTTGTTAATTTTGAAATTATCAAATCAGACCCTTCTTGAATTTCTGTATCAAAGAAATCAGCCATGTCGAGGTTAATAGGATGCCGTCTCTCAAAATTCTGAATGGTGAGTTTACTTCATAGTTTAACAACGTCATCTACAGACAAATTATCCAAATCAACTATATTCTGAGCGCACAACATGCTATTGAGTATTCCTCAAATGTTGGTGTTTTTTACAACCGGAAGTAACAGCCTTACCGGAAACCGGCTTTTACGGAAGATTTCTTGATTTTTACGATAACAGATTTCACACATTTTGTCAAAATGAAGAAGGGGCAGTGACCTGTCTAATTCTAAATTGCTCATCATAATGGAGCCATGCTAGACCACCCTGCCTAGTTGCACACTCCCGGATATTGAACATATAATGAAGCAGTTCACTGGCTCTGTCGGCATGTTCTTGTATAACAATGGACATAAATATGATAAAACAATTTGTCCACTGTTCAATAGACCTAATCTTGTCCCGACATTTTCTTGGTTTAGATTCTATTGATCTGTTGGCAGTCACGCAATACACCTCCGGAGTACAAATTGCTCAACTCTAAAGCACCTTTAGACATTAGAGCGAGATTAACATACTCCCCTTTGCTTATCTGATGAAGCAATTGAAAAGGGACGTGTACAAAAATATAATCATGTGCACAATGCACTGAATTGAAAACAGCGAAGTTTGCCATCGTGGTAGATTTGTCTTCAGGGGTAACAAAAGTATCGCAACCACACCCCAAAGGTGGCATTTCATCTGATGGGATGTCAACGACACTGGAAACCTTCAATATTTGAGTAAAATCGATCACATTATCACCAGACTTCCCAGGGTCATCTGTTTAACCGACTGCGTTGCCTGATCATTCGTGTTTGTACCGTCAATGTGCATGCTAGCCGCAGTTGACTGTACCCTTCGGTGTTTACTACTGCCTTTACCTCGGCCGGACATACTTAGCTGCACAGATTGGCGTTGATTCAATCGATAATATCAAAATTAAGCAGGGTTTGCTTATAACGATTTTATGCTGGATCCTGAAGCTGCAGGCAGGCCAAAGCAATCATCATGAGTACTTTACGACAACATCTCAGACTAACCAAATGAATGTAAACAAATAAACAAAAAAGATATGCCAAAATAAATGTGATTTTTATTTGAAAATATTCTGTATAATTGTATATTTTTTTCTCATTTTGTTTTCACACTAGTGTAAATAATTCATTATATCTTAACACTGGAACTTAACACATTTCAATCTTCAGATTATGATAACGTCCATGGCAGCCATCTTTACAGAGGTGGACATAGCAATACCACAGCCAAACATTGTCTCCTTCCGTTGATTTAGGTAGCGGCTATGGTTTTTGCGGGCGTATTTGTTTCCTGGCAGTCGTCTATTCACATGTGTGTTACCCGCTTCGACTAATCCCTCTCTCCCCTGATGCTATGCTGTGGCTCACTTCCACTTGTTGTAGCCACCGATCAACTGCGAGAAGAGTTTGAGACAGAAGTCTATGTGTCGGTATCTCTTCTTCTTCGTGGTTCTGGTAGAAGACATCTTGTACAGGATGAATGCGTTGATGATGGCGATGTTCAGTAACCAGAAAAGATACTGCCACAACTTCTTTCTCTTCCACCCAATGTCGTACTTCCCGAGCAGTTGATCATGGACGTCAACCCCACCCATAAACCTTTTGTATGAGTGCACACTGTGTGGCTGGTGTAGCTGGACATCACCTCGTGGGGAAAGCTGAATATAGACAGATGGTGTACCAGGTGCTTGTCTTTCCACACAGTGGCCGTCAGGTTTGTGGTTCCCTTCTGAAGCACTTTGAAATCCCAAAATTCTGTGTTTTGCTTTATCTTTAGTGGCAGCCTCCTCCTGTGGGGTAAAGCTATGTCTTGAGCCCAAAAAAGGAGGCCTAACCATTTTAACATGTCGTTCGTTAAGCATTTCCTCAATTAAAAACCCATTGTCAGCCATTATGACATCTCCAGGCTTAAGATACTCAAGAAAGCCAGACTGAGTAACAATATCTTTATCACTTATACTTCCTTCATAGGCATCACTTACATAAGCTATAGCACGATTAGGTGCAATTGCAACTAAAAATTTAAATGGAGCATGCCCTTTATATGATGAATACTGATTTCCAGCAGTAGCAAAATTTCCAGGTTGTTGAACATGTACTTCTGTACAATCTATTATACAACGTATATTTTTATACTTTTTAAAAGACTTGGGCAGATGTTTTCTGACCTTTTCTCTGGATGCAAACATATCTGTCCGAAGAGAACTAAACTGTTTATAAAGTAGCTGTATCCAAGTCAATATACAAGTAGAAATTTGACGGGTATTTGTATTGAATCAATATGCTAAATCTTGGTGTAATAAGGTGTAATAAACCTAAACGTAAACGCATTAACGTTAAAAACAGTTCATCTTTAGGGTCCAACTTTCTCCTTCTGCTAGGTCTTTTGCTGGGTGTTTTATCTGGATTACTTACTTCAGAATTCCAGTAATTTATTTTACTGGTACTGTCTCCTAAGAAATCCCATAAACACATAAACTGTACAAATGTCAGTCCAGTATAAAACTTAAATGCTTTGTCGTCATCTTTCATACAGTCTACACCAAAATTATCGTGAAAAGATGTTTTTAGTGTTTCTGTTTTTCTTTTGTTTGAAATTGATGGGGTTTTAATTTCAAATCCGGCTTGTTTTGTTTTTAAGTCATTTTCTAAAAGTTTGTTTTGAATGCTCAATTTAACCATTTCAGAAGATGTATTTCTCTCTGTTTGACATTCTCTCGATTCTGTTTCTGGCTTACATATTATACCTATGTTTTTAAAGTTAGCCAAACGTGTTGCTGTAAACAATGGTCCTGTCTCCAGTGATTCTTCTGATTGCAAAGTTGAAGCTTCAGCGGGGATTTTAAATGAATGTGTTGTTGCTTTGGGCAAAAGCATCAAAGCTTCAGCAGCTTCAACCCTCTCAGTCCGTCTCTGTTTAGGTGACTTGAAAGCAGGTCTAACAGAAGGAGCTTTTCTTTTTCTTGTAACCTGAAATACAATTATGAAGCTCAGACAGGTGAGAAAAAACATCATGCATACAACATACATTTGTAGTTGTATCTATCATTGTAGTAGATCTACATAAAATTTAACTTAAAAAACTGGTTTCATTTAGTGATGTTAATGGCGAGAAATACTCCAATTAAAACAACGTTACAATACATAAATACAGAAACGTTAATTACATTGATGTTGAAGCTTTTCATATAGGGGGGGCAGACCTCAGATTTACATCTTCATTTCTACGCCCATGATTTAATGTAGTATAAAAATAAATCCTGTAGACTTTAATTCGCTAAACAGCATTAAAACAATACATTATATATTTGTATCATTTCCAGTTTATGTTATCCCACTCGTAGACCTGTCCGGTTGTTATACTATCCGGATACACACGCTAATCAATGATAAAAATATTTCTGAATATTACCTGTTTCCCGCATTTTACCGGGTCTGGATATTCTTCTGTAGGCCCTTTTCCTCCAACAAAATGTAGGGAACAGATGTATGTGTCCTTATTTACACTGTTTATCATGAAATATTTCCGTCCACAACTGTTTATCCATCGCATGCATTTTTCCCTTTCTTTCGTAGGTTTGAGAAAACTGTTTCCAAAACCAATAAAATACAGTTCTTCAAGATTCCGCGTTCTCGAATCGCTTTTGCATTCTCCCCAACACCAATGTTTTGTTGTTACCATTTTAAATATAAAGGAGGTATTTAAAATTAACGCTGATTAATTTTCTCGTTGTCCGTGTAGCAGCAATAGATTGTAAACAATGCTTGTCCGAAAAGTCGATGCCATCACTTGCAGCCTTACATGATGTTCTATAAATAGACACAATCTCGAAATCATACATGCGCTATAGTAAATTCCATAATTTATCTCACGCGCAACACAGTATGAATACTTAATTTAATAAAATGCACCAGTTTATGTGATAACGATACTCAACAATGCTTCTAGTGCTTATCTCTTGCACTGAATGACTGACCTGTTAGTGTGGTCAGACTGGCTTACTCATTCGGGGCACTGTAAGGGAGCTTGAAATAGTTTGAAATTCAAGTGTAAGTGGGTTGGGTGGGGGGGATAATAAAATGGCTATTGGACAGAGTGTTTTTGTTGTCATTCATATGTGAAGTTATTTCATTAGTTTACCAAATTAAATCCATTAATTTCAGTGTAATACTGTACTTAACTACAATGCAAACTTAATAAGAAAATCAATAATTTACAGAGCTAATAGGTACACCGCAGTTTAGTTTGTACATATAGGTATTGCTTCTATTGACATTTGGTTCATCAATCACTAACTGTTTCGAGTCAATGCTTGTACAGTGTGACCATATTCTGCAAGTCTAAATATAGCAGGTCTAACCCATCACTACTATTATCAAGGTGAGAAACTCTGAAAACACAAGTGGATGTGCTTTCTTTTCTCAATATCGTTGTTCCTCCTTTTGATTTTCAATTGTTAATAGGTAAATCCTCTTCTTTATGTACAAAGCTGTCAGCAAGAATAACAATAGTACTTGTGCCACAACAGCTCCGCCACAAAATTTTACCAAATGTTTTCCATAATTAAGATGTTGGGCACATTCTGAATTTCATTCAATATTTTCTCAAGCTGCATTGTCATAGGCTGTCTTCAGATGTTCGAGACTATTCTAAAGATGAGTATAATTCTTTTCACTCATCCAAAACTATATTCGCATTATGTCTGGCTTGTCATCTGGCAGGGTTATGAACTGTCATTCAACTAATACACTTCAATCTTGCTGGTCCCATTCCATCATCGGCAAATACTGATTGCAAACAGTAGAAGTGTACATCACACTGTGGCATCTGAAATATAAAAAGCAAAAAACAATATATATATATATATATATATATATATAAATAAATAAGTGTAACTCAAACACATCATAAAATTTGTTGTCAAATTATCATAAGTTTATATTTTTATATTCTGAATTCTGAACTTGGATAAAGAAGCAAATGAAATTCCAAAGTTTGTCTCTTTCAACAACATAAACTGACATAAAATTTACAAAACTTAACAGACCGCGGCCAACAACGCATGATTCAGTGTGATACCATTTTTCACAATGATCACACTGAATCATGATTCTGCCCTGCCAACTTTGTCGACTCACCAGTCACTACAATATTTATTTAAAGTACTTTAACAAAGGCTGGCCACTTTCCATTTTTGTCATGTTGATTTAAAATACTTTAAAGTGAGTGCATGAGAAATATAGTTCTTCGTCTTCGGTTTTTAGCTCTACTGGCCAAAGGCCAGAAGTGCTTATGCGATGGCGCGTTGACTGTCGTCTGACGTCTGTCGTCTGTTAGCAGCACTTTCTCTGAAACCACTAGGCCAATTAAACTGAAACTTCACATGGGTATTTCTGTTGCATAGGAGACTATACAGAAGATTTTTTTTTTATCTGAAATTCAAGATGGCCACCATTACTAAATATAGTCCAAAACTTAAAAAATCTTCTTCTCATGAACGGCGCAACAGATTTTCAAAATGTTTATGTAGTAATGATGACCAACTATAGTTTTGTTAGATTTGTTCAAATGGTGTCCCTAGTGTTAAATATGACCCCGCCCCAAGGGTTCAATTAGGGGATACATGTCATTATAATATATATATTTTTTTTTTTTTAAAATGGAAATGATTTTGCCTATATCTTCAAAGAAGCATTGTTTGGTGAAGGAGGTTCAGATTTCTAAAAATGACTGGGTTCCACTGTCTTAAGGGGTCAGGAGGGGCCCCAAAAGGGTAAAAATTGGGAATTACTAAATTCGTTTTCTTAAGAACCGGTATGTCAAATTTGTTCATATTTTGCATAAATTATCCCTATGTATAGGGGTTTGATTGCAGATAAGAATTTAGGGGGCTAAAATTTATAGGGGCCTTGTAAAGGGACTTAGAATTTACATAGGGATACTGTGAGAAAACAGAAAATTCTCTTTTTTTTTTCATTTATTCTGAAACCACTAGGCCAATTAAATTGAAACTTCACATGAATGTTTCTATTGCATAGGAGACTCTACAAAAGATTTATTTTTTCTGTCTTAAATTCAAGATGGCCACCGTTACTAAAAATAGTCCAAAACTTAAAAAATCTTCTTCTCACGAACGGCTCAACAGATTTTCAAAATGTTTATGTAATAATGATGACCAACTATAGTTTTGTTAGATTTGTTCAAATGGTGTCCCTAGAGTTAAAAAATGACCCTGCCCCGATGTTTCTATTGCATAGTAGAATTTCAAAAAGTGCTATGACCACTATGAGTCAGTAGAGAGTCCTCAGGCCCTCTTGGGCCTCTTGTTTACCAATCTCACTCTTGAGTAAATTGGACAGTTTGAAAATAGGCAACAACATACTATTCAGAGTATTCCTCAAATGTTATTGTTTTTTACAACCGGAAGTAACAGGCTTACCGGAAACCGGCTTTGCTGAAGAAGATTTTTTTATTTTTACGACAACAGATTTCACACGTTTTGTCAAAATGAAGAAGGGGCAGTGGCCTGTCTAATTCTAAATTGCTCATCATAATGGAGCCATGCTAGACCACCCTGCCTAGTTGCACACTCCCGGATATTGAACATATAATGAAGCAGTTCACTGGCCCTCTCTGTATGTTCTTGTATAACAATGGACATAAATATGATAAAACAATCTGTCCACTGTTCAATAGATGTAATCTTGTCCCTACGTTCCCTTGGTTTAGATTCTATTGATCTGTTGGCAGTCACGGAATACACCTCCGGAGTACAAATTGCTCAACTCTAAAGCACCTTTAGACATTAGAGCGAGATTAACATACTCCCCTTTGCTTATCTGATGATGCAATTGTAAAGGGACGTGTGCAAAAATATTTTTCTTAAGAATGAAACCCATTGTTCAATTCTTTCATCCACTTGCACCATGCATCTTTCAATACTAGAGTTACTTTCCTAGATACAAACTTTTGAACCAGAAAATAAGTGCATGTACATATATACCGTAATTGCAACACACAAAAAGGTTGTTATACATAATAAAATTGTTCTACATGTAGATAATAAAATTGGTCTACATGTAGACTATGTAAAGTTCTATATGACATGTATAAGCTTTAATGGATGATTGAACAGTTGTTACATGCTTCTGTTAAATAAATGTAAATAAAGCGGTGAAACTACCTGGTACGAAACCTCCAACAACTCTCTCTGTTTACCGGCTTTAAGCCTAATAAAACAATGCGTGGATGGACAGCATTTTTATTACATAATTATTATTTGGACATCTGACGTGCTTTTCATCTCGGTGGATATAGAGTAAAATACGCCAAAGGCACTTGCAATTAAATATTGCACTGGCTTCGAACACAAACACGAAAAAAAAAAAGACATACAGTAGACGTCCGTTTCTTTACTTAGTTCTCGTATGACAACAGTGCAAAACACAATATTCGCTCTTCATTTAGATAATTTACAATATATCTATATGCTTTTGTTGAATTTTAAAATGTTACGTGCATCTAAAAATCATAAATTGCATATAGAAAATACATACTTACACAGGACTTTACAGTTTCTAGAAGTGTTGATATTCTTTTACGCATGCGCGAATGTAATATTCTGTTACGTCATACAGACAATTTTCATATTTTATTTATTAATGACGGATGGGGAACCCGTTACCAGTATTCTGAAAACACTTACCAATAATTCAGTAAAAATATCAAAATATTTTATTTACCAAAGCCGCGGAAAGGTTTATATTGAACATCATATATTGCATATTTAACTTAAGTTAAATGGGATATTAGTTTGTTAATCATTCGAGGATAGGTTGCTTTAAGTATCCACTCACAGACGTCTAACAATTCTGGTTTCCTCATTCTTCCAGCTTTAGTGTAGGAATGTTGGTCCCCAGCTTACCACTCATTCCATTGCTGTCGCAGAAGTGTCTTCATGGGTTTATTGATAGACACATCTAACGGCTGAAGAATGGATGCTTAATTATGGCTAATGATGTTTTTGATCTATCCTTCAGCCTCTTCTTAATGTCGTTACTTTTGTGACAGCAGAAAGCATCCATAACCAGAAGGCCTTTCTTGGTGAATCCTTCTGGCCTCTTTTCTCATACGGCTGAGATCCAGTCACGCATTCTGTCATCGTCAACCATCCCTTGTCCTTGCAACAAACAATTATTCCATCCGGGAATGTGATGTTCTTTGGCAGAGTCTTCCATTTAAAAACCACATATGGCGTAGTTTTCCACCATCAGCTGTACAGGCCAGCATGAGAGTAAATCGGTCCTTCTCTTTCCCGGTAGTCACGATGCTGACCGTTTTGGATCCCTTTGCGTTGACTGTGGTGGTATATGGTAGATCGAACATAAGAGGCGTCTGGTCAGCATTCCCTATTTGGCTGAGATCAAAATTATGAAACTTCCTCTGGTTGATGATATACTTCTGAAATTCAAGAAGTTTGTCGTCAAAATCTTCTCACAATTTCTGGGCAATGTGTGTGCAACATCTGATAGAAAGGTAACTTTGGTTTAAAAATCTGTAAACCCAGCCCATTGTTCCTTTGAAATCATCATGTTTCAGCTGGTTTGCAATCAGCTTTGATTTCAAACTAATTTCGACGGTTGATACGGCGATCCCTTGACTACGTCTCTCGTTAACCCATTCCAACATGCTGCATTCGATCTGAGGATACATAGCTTTAAAACCCCTGTTAGCTTGTTTGGATTTTGGTATCTTTGATAGACGATCTTTCTGTCTCTGCCATCCTCTTACTGACGACTCTCCGATGTTGAATTCTCTCCCAGCCGCCCGGTAGTTGTCTTAAAATGTCATGCAGAGGTTTAATCAGATCATGATCAAACAACCACTCTTCATTAAACTGAGTATCTAGATTCCTCTTTGAAATACACTGTTCTGCTCTGTTTCTGCCCCCCGGCCTCCCTATCAAACAAAGACCGGCACTATGTGTGATGTCATTCATAAATAAAATAAATATAGAAAAATTAAGTCAAGTATTTCATAAGAAGTAAATATGACGCATGCATGCTCAGCGTTATATATTCGCAGGCTTTCGCCACAATTTAAGGTTATAGATAGGCATAGGATAGGCGTAGGACCAAGCCCCTCCCACCCCTGCCCTATATTTAGGTTTGGATACCAACATATACTTTTCCGCCATTTTCTAATTGGTTGGTGTAGAGGGTAAAGGGGGGGGGGGGGGGGGGGGGGGTACATATACTTTGTCAGTCAGTGTTGCAAGTAAATAAATAAAACAAGCAAAAAAAACAAACAACAACATGAAAATTGCAACAGATCTGACAATACCAGAGTTGAGAGATTTGATCTGTCTTTCAGAGCTCATTGGGTGGGGCATTTGTGTACTCTGCCATGTGGTAGAAGCTTGGACATAGACTCCATTTGACCCAGGCACGAATGTAGTTCCCTGGATAAAGCCAAGGGGACTAACAATAGATGCTCTAGATTCTCCTGAAGTTGTCTGATTCTCTGTAGAAAAGGTCCCAAGAGAATATCTTGTAGTAGGAAACGTGCTCCAAGAAACACAAACATTTTGCAAGGAATTAATTCTGACTTGTCCTGGAATGAAACCCAGATCTAAAACAAGACATAGAAGACGTCTTGACTGTTGTAGAACCAAATCCCTGGAGTTGGCAGGAATGTTGCTGCTCCCGTAATGGATTGACTAGTACCCAGTGTTATGATGTCGCCCAAAGCCTTTGTATCCTCAGACAAGTTATTCCCAAACAATCTGATGACCGAAATGGGCAGGTTGGCTTGAAACGCTGATCTAGATATTAGTCTATTTGCGCCTTTTATGACTGGTTGTTCTGACGGCGTGACACAAGATCTTGAATGTGTCCATAACCAGACCTCACAACTCGTCGCCTTTACATTTCGGATCTTTCTACATCTACATGTTACTCCCAACAATCAATTTCTGCTTATTGCTGGGAGGTGCTGTGGGGGAACAGCAAAAAAATAGTAACAAATGAAATATGATATAATTATAAAATTCAAAAACAACAAAGTTATGCAATATATACTGAACAAAATATGTAACTTCGCTGTGTTTAAGTGCAGATATATGTAAATATGAAAACGAGCGTTAAATCATTTTTATATGTCTTGCAAGAGTATTTCAATGTGAATTTGTGTGAAAATTTTTATTACTTTACGTTTACGGAAAACTGATGAAATGGTTGATTAAATGTGGTAGGGGTCGTACACCAAAATCACACTTTAATACTGGGTATGGTCACCTTGGGCATCGAGGACTGCCTTGCATCCATGGCACAGTGAACCGACAAGTGTGTTGATTTAGGCCTGTGGAATGTTGTTCCACTCTTGAATTAAGGCTTGTGTTAGTTCATTGACGTTCGACGGTGGAATAGGACGACGTCTAACACGCTTGTCCAAATTATTCCACATTTGTTCAATGGGATTCAGATCTGGGCTCAATAAATGCAATGTTATTCATCCTGAGGAAATTCACAGTATCACTAGCTGTATGGCTTGTGGCATTATCCTGTTGAAACAGAGTGATATTGGCATTGTTTTGAAACAGTGGGATGATGTGCCTCGCAAGAATCTCATCTTGGTAGCGTTTGGCATTCAAATTCCCATCGATCACAACGAGAGTGTGCGATAACCATGCGCAATGTCTGCCCTGACCATGACGGAACCTTCACCCCTAAAAACAATACAGCAGTTGGCATTTCTTCTGCGGTATACCCGAACCCTGCCATCCCTTCCATGAAAAATTTTGACTCGTCGGAGAAGAGAACGCTATTCCATTGTTGCCTAAAGTACCCAGTGATGGTGTGTACATGCCCAATTAACACGATTTACACAGTGACATTGCGTAATAACACAACCAAAGTAAGGACGACGTCCAAGTAGACCACCCTCGCACAGATGATTGCGTACAGTTTGGTAAAATATTTGGTTGTTATGTGTACCAGGGGTGATAGCAGCCGTGGCAGTTTGGGAATGATTGTGTAGGTGGGTGTTCATGATATAGTGGTCTTGCCCATGTGTCGTGACACGCGGACATCCACTACGTGGTAAATCGTCCGTACATCCTGTTGCTTGAAAACGTTGCATAAGGTTTCGAATAGCACGGCTAGAACTGCCAACAACCCTAGCAACCTCATTCGTCGCAATACCAACATTAAGCATGCCAATGGCACATTCACATAAATTTGGTGGAATTCTAGGCATATCAAAAAGAATGAAAACTGAAAATTTAACGTCTTTTTCTTATTAACAACAAAGTCTACAAAATCAGACTGAAAGGTTTGATTTCATAAACAGGGATCATGCTGGTTCGTGCATGCACGAGGAAATCGACGTAAACGTTTTCTTTTTTGTGTACAATCCAGTTACAACTGGTTTTAACTGATACATTCGTTCGCCCGAACATTTGTAGGCCATTTGACATGTTGATTTCTTTTTATAACAGTAAAAAGATATGTATAGAAATCGAAAGTTTCTTTTTTTGTTCATAGGGTCCGAGAAAAAGGTACATGAAAATTGAGATTTTTTTATTGGGATTAGATGGTGGTGATCTACATCAACTAGGTTGTTTTTCGTTGTGTAGCAGGTCTAATTTTTGTGCAATAGGGTCAGTGGTTGCATTTAAAATTACCAAGGCCTTTTGGTAAATGGCACCGAAGGACTTTGTGTCCCTTTTTAATTGCCACCAAAGATAGGAATCAATTCTGGGCATTAGCAATTGTCTGGTCTGATATATTGTCTCTTTAACTGTTTTTTTTCACATATTTTTGGGTGCTCTCTTGAACAGTTCACAGAGCTCTATTGAGAACTACTGGTACTGCCAAATCTGTACTAATTGGTGACCCAACCGTTGATTCCACTTAATAAAACTCATCTAAACCTCTCGACCAATCCTCACCTGGCGGTGCGTCATTTCCTCCCTGATACAAACTGAAACACATCACAAATACAACTTTATAATCATTCATTTTGCCATCCACAAGTAATTTCTTCAGGGTAAACACATGGTACCCCTTTTTATTTTTACCAAGGAGATCTAGAAAAGCTAAACCTCGGTTTTTAGATAATAATTTGATTTGTCTTTGTTCCTCTCTGGACACGTCAATATCAAAGTTAATTATGACAAATTTCCACATAGGTTCTTCCACTTCTTGTGCCATCTTTTCGAGTTCTCTAATCAATTTATGGAATTGGTTGGTTCGCATACTTGACAATGTGGCTGTGTCATCACACACTGACGTGTCCTCAGAATTCTCCAAAAAATCTTTTTCTTGGTTCATGGTATTATCACTTATTACTGATTGATCAGACAGTAATGTCCACTTTCATTGACTTCGATGTTGTCTCAGTATCGTCACTTTTATTATTCTTTTCGTTAGACATTAACTTTCTCTTTCTTGGAGCTGATATAAGCTAAGGTTCGGTGGGTTTCTTATACATATGCCCCATCGTAATATCACTACACACACTTTCATTATAGTCCAACTCAACCCCGGGATCCACATCCCATTCATCATTGCTCAATGCGTCAGGCTGAGTTTGTGTTTCAACCCTTTTCTGTAGTTCCCCATGTGATGACGTCGGTTCTGCCTTATTATACATGGTGTTCTTGCTTTCGTCACTCTGTTTCGCACTAAACTCAGAATCACGATGCATCCTGTTTCTGTGTTTGACAAGATAGGTGGTCGGCTTGAATGATTTCCCACAAATACCACATTCGGCCCTATTTTGAGAACACCCTAAAATATTGTCCTGAAAGTTGTCATTTGGACTCAGCGTTTCTTTACGCACAGGACAAATGGCTTGTTTTCTGGGGTTTTTTTTGTGTTCACCATGTTTGTTCTGAAAGTAGAAATAATATAATCTTTCATCCATAACGTTTTTTTCCGAATTTGTTTATGTTTGTTAACTTCGTGAAGTACATAATTATGTTCATACTCACATTCACTATAGGATAACTCATCTTCATCACATTAGCATCAATAAGTGAAATATCTTTACTAATAGATTCATTGGTCAAAACCTGCCCTTTTGTTCTTTCATCCGGTCACAGTGTATTACCTGATATGATTCGGATTTCCCACAGTTAACATAAAACATCTGACAACTTTTCACCTACTTTGTATGGTGTCCTCCAAAAAGAAGTTACCTTTGAGGACAACCAATTTTATGAACAGGGAAATATACATTTTTACCAGGCTCAAATACCTCATAAGATTCCTTTTTATCTCGGCATTTCTTTTGTCTGATCATAGAACCTTCTGTATAATGTCTTACTAAAGCATGGGCAGATTCAAGCCTTTCTCTTAATTCCCATTGATTTACAGGTATTGGTTTAATGGATGGAGGCACTACTGGCTACTAGTTATGAATTCCCCACATCGTAAAAATCCAAAAAATACCATGCTACAAACTGCTGTAAACATGAGGCCGTCGTATTGACCCAGGAACCTTTCCTTAAATAGCTGATCATGCTTTTTAAAATTTCATATGTTATTGGTAAACGTGGGTTGGTTGGGATTGACTGTGACTTTTACACCCCTTTCAGAACCATTTGTAGTTGTCGTAAATTTGATGGGTTAGATAATGGTGTATCTGAGCTGTATTTCAGGTAGGAGTATCTTACTCCAGATAAATATTGTTTGATTGTGTCATGGCGTAAGCCTCTTTCTGTACAGAAAGCAACAAAGCATATTAAAGTTTGTTCAGAGACGTATGGTGGACGATGGTTATGATCTGGCCATAATGAGTGTTGCCCCAAAAAAACAATTTATATAACTTATATGCTGAATCATATAAAGCCACTGTTCCTTTTGCAAGTGCTGCATCCCAGAGGTTGGAGACTGTCTTTGTCTTAGTATGATAAAGTTCCACAAGAGCAGGTAACTTGGTTGGGAGTAGATCCGCTTGAGGTGCCAAATACTGGAAGCGTCTTATCTGGAAATGAAAAAGACAGTCGCTTAGAATATTGTGCTTTCCTGGTATATGTTTAACATGGATAATAAAGTTGCCTTTTGCCGCACACAATGTTATTCTCCGCATTAATTTCATGATTGAAGGGGATTTACTCCGGCCTTTAGATATAATAGCCACGGTGGCAGTATTGTCGCAATGGAAAACTATTCGCTTTTTGAACCACATATTTTGCCATAAAACCATGCTTGCCACGATAGGGACAATGTCAAGAAAGTTGTCACCGTAGAAAAATGAGATGCCATTCCAGCCATCTAAAAACTTTATCCACATGTTGAGGTCAGAGCAGCATTCTTTGTTGAGTTTGACGTGGTTGTGTAATTCCTTGAAGCGGGGTGGTAGTCTAATGGATACAGTATTGGCCACTCATGCCAGAGGTTCGATCTTCAGCTCGACCCGATGCCTCATAAAACAACACTCAGTACTGGTTCTACCCCGGAAGCGGACTCGAGAGCGGTTCATATAAGCTTTGAGCTTTCATTGCAATCGAGCTAAAATAAATTAGTATAAACTAAAATCTAATTCCTTTACGAACCATGCCAGGCCTAACAAATAGGAAACAAAACTTCTACCAGGTATGACTACTCTTGAAGCAAAGTTTAAATGTCCTAAGACACTGAGAAGTTCAGGTTTTGAAATGGAATCTTTTGTACGAATGTCACTAAGGATATCGTCGCTGCGAAGTCAAATCCTCGTAACTCTTTATTTTGAAATTATACAGGAGAGACAAAAAATTGTCTGTTTTTTCAACCTTTTAGATTTGATGTATCAAACTTCGTATTTTAATGTGTTTTTAACTTTCGAATCTAAATTTAATCTTTAGTTAATCCTAAATATGTGTCTTCAAACACAATTTTCACTTACGACATTTTGTTGCCAAAATAAAAACAAAAAGTTAAGGATACGAGGTTTTGATCCCTAACATGTAATATGAAGAACATTGTTTTAAGCATCAGAAAACGTTTTTTCTTTCTTCAAAAAAAAAATTTTTTCCTCTGTTATATCTTATACCAATGCTGTTTATTGTACTGCATTCCTCAATTTACATCTTATACATTTGAACATTAGTTTACGTGTTTGACATTGACAGTGAAAAGCCACAAAGAATGCTGTATACTAAGATTTATTATCTTATCGAAAATAACAGAATAAATAATAAAATATGAACCGGTAACACAAATGTCAACAATCAAATTAAGTCACAATCTAGTGTTTGACACAACTATTGTATCTCAATATACCAGTAAAATAGATAAAATACAAAAAAAAAAACAGTTTACAACGTCGTTGTCTAACGTTATCAAAAGCAACTTTAAAAAGTTAATTAGTTTCACTGTTCCAACAGAACTAAATTTTCCATGTATTCAGATAAACACAATAAATAAACATTGTCATCCTGTATAATTATTTAAAGATCAACTGCATCGCGACCTACTCGGTGCCTGATCAAAAAACGAAAGGTCATACACCAGGCAACACACCTGTCACAATTGACTATCTTAAGGTTTGGTATAGACATACAAAAACAAAATAGTTCTTAACTCCGCAAACAGTAAATAAAAAAGGCATAATCTTACACCCTTCTTATCTCACAAAACGTATGCACACATTGGTCATAGCATGTAATAAATTATCTTTTAATACAAAAAGCACTCAAAGTGCTTAGATTATTGTTGCAGTTCTTGTCGAAGCAGTATTGCTTGAAATCAGAGATGTAATGAACACATCGATGCATTCAGTATTGAGCTAATAGCAAAAGATTTATTACTCGAACAAACATCAAACTCGGTCTGACATTTCTTTACTCGTGGATGAGATTATCAAAGAATGTATGATAATCCACGGGGATAACAGATTTCAGTTCCATGAGATGTTGGAATTTTGACCTTTATGGCTAACTGACCAGAATGAAGCTGTGGTGGGTCTTCGCACTGAACATCTGAAAGCCGAGCTCGTCTTGGTAGTTCACTGAAGTCATCCTCAAACATTAATTTAATCGTAACATCACCACTAGGGCTGTAATGAATAGCACGAATATTAGTAACAACAGGATCCCCGACTTTCGTGCCTGGTCTAATTGTGGAGTAATATGACAAATCAGAATACTGTTTGAAGAATGTGTGGTCCACATAAAAAACCAGATACGGATGGACAGAACAAGCTTCACGTATGACCTCGACATAATTTTGTGGGACATAGATATTTTTACGTTTCAGTTTGCGTTCTATCACGCTATGTACGGAGTCTACCTCCATTTGGGTATGCCCGCGTTCTAAATACTTCTGCGTAACTTGCACTTGATATTTCCTACAAATATGGCATAACGTATTTGCAAGCACACAGTTTCTGTTTTGGTAAGTACAACCATCACTGTAAATAATGAAGTGTTTCACTTCATTGTTATTTGTTATGGTAGATTCAATATAATGCGCAATGCATGAGGCAAACGAATTGCCTGAAAGATCGCCTTGGCTCTCGTGCCAAAAATAACACTGAACTTGCTTGCTATTAAGATCCATTATTGTGAAATTATGACAGGCAAGTTTAGTCTTATAGTAGAGGGCACTGGCATTTAGTTTTGGACAAAGTAAGAGGGACTGCAAGTCCATCGTAACCACTTTCTGGGACGGGTCTTGTTTTGCAGTCTCCTTGTCGCGTTCCTTTTCGGCCCGTGCTGCATTTTTGCGTTGGATATGTGCTTGGTAATCTTCTTCCTGTATATTACCACTATCATGCCCACAACATATATCGCACTGATCCTTTTTTGGGGTAAACAGGCTCAGATTCATTTCAGAAAACAGGGTTTCGAATACTTTTCTGTGTGCTACTCGTATATTGTTTGATTTGCAGTAATTTTTGTATTCTTTGTATAGTGTGCTCAAACTGTCAAATATAGGTTCCAGGTACAATTTGCTGCTGGACGCCCGGCAATAGTGTGACTCTAACTTGGGAATCTCTTCAAGAAAATGACGCACCCCCGTGCGTAGTGCCTCATGCCTTTTCAGTTGTTCGGCTTTACGAGTTCCTATAAAATACAAAAACAATTGAAAACTGAGTGGTTGAGTCAACGAGTTTGTTTTTTTATGATAAACGCTGTGAGGTTGTAGTATGTGGGTCAGTATGTGAGTGAAGGGGTGTGGTTGCGTGTGAGCATACGTATCTCAATGCGCAAATCAGTTAATGTGTGCGTATGTGTAAGCGTGTGTGTGTGTGTGTGTTTACGTACATGTGTGTCTGTGCGCACGCGCGTGTGTGCGTGTTTGTGTGCGTATGTGTGTGTCTGTGCGTGTATGCGTGCGTGAGTGTGTTAGAGAGACTCTGAGAGTGATTTATTATACATCAGTTGATCTCGGTAGTTCATTTCGAACTAAATTAATATATTTGTAACATTTCTATTATAGTACAAACACAATGACGGATACTCACCCAAATTATCTTGTTTACTCGGAATTCCATTTGGTGCATTCTGGCACCATCTATAAACCGATTGTTCGCCAATGCCAAGGGTAGTTAGGAACATGTTTTTGCAAACCTGAACTCTATCATTATTTTTCCATAGGAAGTACTTGTACGACCTACTTCTCCTAGAATCTGCAACTGTTTTAACAGTTGTTGCTCCTGAACCAACCAAAGAGTTCACATATACTTTACGTTCGTCCCAGTTCATCGTTCCCCAAAACTTATCAAATACCTCCTTACGTTCATCTTCTGAAATATGTGAACAGAATCTCAAACTACTTTTGTCACAACGCTTCGAACAATTTCTTGGACAAAGTATGCGTTCTTCTCTCTCTACGCAATGGCCCCATCGTTCATCAATCTTTTTCATCCCTTTATATGCTTTTCCATGCATTCGGAGCTTTTTATTCTTACTTCTCTGTGTACCATCTGTACGAGTACGCTTTCTTCCCGGACCTCTATCTTCGACGATTTCTTCGTGATCTATCTGAATCTGATCATTGTCATGCTCATCCGAA
Source organism: Panopea generosa (assembly GCA_029582155.1). Classification (NCBI taxonomy): domain Eukaryota; kingdom Metazoa; phylum Mollusca; class Bivalvia; order Adapedonta; family Hiatellidae; genus Panopea; species Panopea generosa. The sequence goes on from CM055902.1 coordinate 51,790,949, forward strand.
TCAGAGGTAGAACTGCATTCTGGTATGTATGTAGGATCTCTCACGTCGTCATCATTATCTGCTTCTTCTACCATACGATCTTCATATTGATCTATATCAAAATTTAAATCAGTGTCGGAAGTTGCAAGTTCTGATTCATCAGCAATAACATGAGATGTTACAACCAATTCTGATTCGGCGTTTTGGCTACCTGGAGAAAGTGTGTTTGTGGTATTGTGCATCAATGGATCATGGGTTCTAAACTGTGCACAAGAGTTGATATCTTTATCGACATATGAATGTTCTGATTCAGCATCATCTGGATTCATTTCAGCAACGACATTACTCGTCTCTAGTTCAGGCTGTTGACTTGTACATGCAGCTACTTCATTATTATTATAATCGGCAATGTCTGGTTTAGATTTTATACACTGCATATCTGATCCCTGTATTTTATACTTCACATTTGTATTGACAATAACATTTTGTTTGGCTTTCAATGCCATTGAGACCAATATCTTCCCCCTTGATAACATTTTGAAGCAGCCTACAGTTGTATCAGTAATTAAGTATCTGCTTGCCTGGTTAACACACCGGGCAATGTATACCAGTCTCTCTCAAACTTCGTAAGTGAGAATAGTTTAAGCCCTCATCGGGGAAACTATTATGTATGCACGTCAAATGAAAATATCGTTGACAGTCTTCAAACTCACAACGTACATAAAATTGACCGTTCAGAAGTGTGACTAGATACGGTTCTATACTGATTATTTTCTCCAAAATGTTAATAAGTTCGTGAAAACTGGGTTTAAAATTACAAATATGACACTTGTATGTTTGCAGCTCCGTTTCACCGGTTGACTCAGTGTCACTTTCTCCTGACATTCTGCCACCCTGCAATTAAATTAAATTGTTAAGCTATACATGCGGGCTATACATAAATTATATACCCCCCACCCCCTCCGCGTTTAGTAACAGTTAACTTAATTCATAAATATATCATTGAAACTACCTTATTTTATCTTTATATGTTTAATCTGGTTATTTTCACCAGACATATTACTATATTTAACTATTATAACACTTTGCCAAACACAAATTACCGAATGCAAAAGGTCGTATTTGAAAGATAAATGCAATATTGCTTGCCACAATTGAACGTCAAAATCTCGTATCTTAAATTAAAAATATAACAGGTTTTTTTTGGACATTGAAATAGATAATGGTAGAAAATAATTTGACAAACTATTACATTTCAAATAAGTACACTTGTTTTATGGTATCAAAGTAATATTCTATCGCAGATTTGCTCTCAATTTACGCAGACAATAAATTAATCTTACAAAGCACTTTACATTATAACCATTTACACTTAAAAACATCAGATTTCAACTGGTACAAATTCTTATATTATAAAATGCTGTACTGACAAGAAAATTTCAAACTTACCAGGTCTTGCAAACATCCTTTAAACAATTATTTTTTAACTTTTAAGACGTCGTAGTTTTACTTCAAATTCAAAACAAATTGTCAAAAACTCGTAACTCAATTTACGCGGTTTTGATGTTTATGACGTCAGACCTATCACAATACGAGGTCTTGTCACATGCTTCCTCTAATGCTTCCCATTGGAGCAGACATACGATAGTCTGAGAGAAGCGGGAGAATCATCTACCATTACCCGCTGTATCAAAAAGTAATTTTGCATAAAACCCCGAGTTACGAGGTTTTGACTTCGCAACGACGATATTCTTTATTCTCTTGATTTTTTCCTCTAGTAAGGCAGCTTTCATTTCTTTCGAGTCCAGAGTTATACCTAAAAAAATTATTACAATATCTGGGCCAAATGTTTTCTCTGGATGAATAGGTATGTTCTATCGGCCAAAAATATGAGTTAATAAAGCCATATTCCGGTGCCCATCACACAGCACAGGTGTAACTGACAGGAAATCGTGATTAGTAAGGGATGATGTTGACTTCTGGTAGCTCATCAACACACCTCCGAAGCACGGCTGGGTTCGTCACATTTCCTGAGTCCAGTATAGAACCCGTTATGAGAGGATTCATGAATTCTCTATTTGGAAGATTGTTTTAATTAATATTAAAGTATTTCAATAATTATGGGTGTGGAGCTACGATCTTGATTCCCTGGTTGTCATGGTTTGTTAGTTGCCGGCACTGGTCATGTCGACACGTTCTTCCTTTTAGAGCATTCTGTTGTGGAGTGATTTACATAGTTTGCATTATGATAACTATATTTGTCTTCCTATATGCCAGTCTGCAGCCCAAACTATTGTAGTTGTTGTAGATTTCCTTCCCATTGTGGTAAACTATTTCTTCCATGTGCAAGCATGTTTGTGTTGCAAAGATACAAAGTTTATTGTGAAATATAAGGCCTCCAGCCCAAAACCACATAGAGTAAACAAAGTAAGCATACATGTAAAATGAAACGGAATAGATTATATTATGCAATAATGTTTAAAAGATTTATCCTAGTTAAAACACTTATTGAAAACATGCAAGAATTATTAAAAATATAATAATTATGTATTAAATCTCTCAATTTTTTTCCTGGATCTGTTCACAATTTTCCCCAAACTGTCACTTAACGTTTTCCCCTGTTGATAATTCTTCTTCTACCAAAAAAATCATCAGTGTCAACCAGACAATCGGCCTCCAGTTTCTGTTGTTTCAACATTGATGGTCAAAACAAAGTGTCCATCTCACTTTCACTTTAACTGTCCCCTTGACTAACGGTCTCTGTGTCCGTTTTCCATTTTAATTGGGACATGTCATTCTTGGGCTTGAAACAGAAACTGTTCCAGTATGCCCTTCAGAAGCCCGAATATTTTCTGTAACCATGGTAAAAATTTAATTCTTTTAGACCAATTGCAGTAGAAATGTAGATATTGTGTATTACATGTACTACTTTTGCATAGATATGACACAGGTACAAAATACTGTGGTCTTCCCATTGTACAAGTTGGTGATTTTTAAAGGGTCTGCATCATTTACTACTGTGAGGTAGGGTAGAAAAATAACCTTGGTTACTAATTTCTGTCTCAACTGAGTAGTCAAATAATTGCATTTTTATTACGAAACGGATCAAAACAAGTCTAAATAATCTGGATGTAAACAAATAATACAACATTGATGGGGCAACTTGTTTAACCCTTTACTCCATAGATACGCGTTTTGACGCACCAATCACAGAAGGTCTTTGAAAACAGTGCAGGAAGAGTTCGAAACGAGCAATCTGAACACTTCCTGCACTGTTTTCCACTCTGTCAGTTAATATAAACATAATTCACCCAATAATTCAAAAGCCTTCTATATTAGGTGTCCAAAGGCGTCTATATGAATTAAAGGGTTAAAAAGATTTGTTATCAACTGTCTGCAGATAGAGGTTAAAGATTACCCGACATCACAGTACAAGATTTGTGATAATTGCAGACAGTTTCCTTCTAAATGTATTTTGTATGCACGACTGTGACAACACCTATTTCATTACCGCATAGCGGGTTACTTCTGCAGGTAAAATATTTCTGTGTTTTGACACTTTCAGTTATTCATTATCACAATCGCTTAGAATATTTATCTGAATATTTTAAGATTGCAGAAATATATCATGAAATATTCGTATTACGTAGCGCACATCTTTAAGTAAGCATGATATTTGAGTATACTGTATTGTTGAGTATACTGTATTGTTGAGTACACTGTATTGTTGAGTATACTGTATTGTTGAGTATACTGTATTGTTGGGTATACTCAGTTATGAGCATTTACCATTGTTATTGGCCATTCTCATGTCTTGTATAATGATCTATACTTTCAAGTTTATTGAAGTAAATTAAATCCATTTTTTGCCCAAGATGCAGAATATTTTTGGCGCAGAAGTAACTAGCTGTATGGCCTTTTTATGAAAATTTATTGTACATGAAAACGTTACTGTATTTTCACATCATCTTGTATTTTTATATCCATGTTATTGCAGTATATGATATTCTTTCAGTATTTAGACAAATAGTCAATTAGAATTGTTATATAAATAGTACATTTTAAGTTATTTAATAAAAGAGTTAAATTTGTTATTTGTTGTTTATTTATTATTTTTACCAATTTGAATCATACAACAATGTCGTACATGTACAATAACAATGTCATGTACAGCAAAAAATGTCATATATTTACAGCTACAATGTCATGTACAGCAACAATGTCATACATGTACAGCAATGATGTCATGTACACTTACAATATCATACATGTACAACAACACTGTCATACATGTCATGTACTTCAACCATGCCATGAACAGCAACACTGTCATTCATGCCATGTACAACAACACTCATACATGTCATGTACTTCAACAATGCAATGTACAACAACACTGTCATACATGTCATGTACTTCAACCATGTCATGTACGACAACACTGTCATACATGCCATGTATAACAACAATGTCATACATGTCATGTACACCAACCATGCCATGTACAGCAACACTCTCATACATGTCATGTACTTCAACCATGCCATGTACAGCAACTTTGTCATAAATACCATGTATAACAACAATGTCATACATGTCAGATACACTAACCATGCCATGTAAAGCAACACTGCCATACATATCATGTACAACAACACTGTCAAATACACTAACCATGCCATGTAAAGCAACAATGCCATACATATCATGTACAACAACACTGTTAGATACACTAACCATGCCATGTAAAGCAACACTGCCATACATACCATGTACAACACTGTCAGATACACTAACCATGCCATATACATCAACACTGGCATACATGTCATGTATAACAACAATGTCATGTACACCAACCATGCCATGTAAAGCAACACTGCCATACATGTCATGTACAATAACACTGTCATATACACTAACCATGCCATGTAAAGCAACACTGCCATACATACCATGTACAACAACACTGTCATATACACTAACCATGCCATGTACATCAACACTGGCATATACACTAACCATGCCGTGTACATCAACACTGGCATATCCACTAACCATGCCATGTACAGCAACAATGTCATGTACAGCAACGATGTCATACATGTCATGTACATCAAGAATGTCATATATCTTCTGTCGTCAGTCATCTGTTAGCAGCACTTTCTCCGAAACCAGCTGAACTCAAACTTCATGTCGCTCTTGAATAGAATATACAAGATTATTTTGTCTTAAATTGCTAAAAATAGTCTTAACTCATGAAATGCCAATGATCGCCAACTGTAGTCCTATCATGTACAAATGGTGTCCCTTGGATTAAAAATGACCCCACCCCAAAGGGTCAATAAGAACACAGTTGTGATTATAATGCACAAACAAGGGACATTCAAAAATAAATCAAGACTTTTTGTCTAGGAAAAATCTTATTCCATTCAATAGAATAAAAAATACATCATTGAAAACCGGTATCTTTCTGTTACATGTTACAAAGACATTTGATAATATGAAACCATTTTACAATATAACAGTACAGTTCAAAAGCAGGCACATTGCGCACCTAGTGGTTAAATATGACATCGGTAACGTCAATAACTTGCTTGTCATTTTTTTTGAAAATATTCTCCATTGTATGCCACGCATTTACGATGCCATTTTACCCACTTATCGGAAATGTCTCTATTAATCCTGGTCGTACTGTTTGATAATATTTGAAGTGGCAGAATGTAGTTCTGACAGTGATGAGAACCGGCGCCCTTCAATTGCGATTTAATTACTGGAAATAGGGCAAATTCAAATGGCGCCAGGTCTGGTGAAGATAGTGGGTGGTCAACTCGGCCAAAACCAATTAAATCGATCTCAAACTACCATTATGTAGATGCAGCCTTATGTGGTGGTGCGTTGTCCTGGTGTCACAGGTAATGCTAGAGTAGTATCCATGGTCGCTTTTTCCTTAATGAGTGCTAGGAATTCATAACCGTCTTTTTTTTTTTTTTATCGCTTAAGAATTTCTTTAGAATCCTTCACACGTTGCTCTTTTTCTTTATCCTTCAAAATTCTGAGCACCCATTACACATGTACCTTGGGCATCTTTAAAATAAATTAATGTTCCGTTAGAATTGTATAAATTGTTCCCACACTAACACCGATCCTGATTGATAATACCATAACTGTCAATTGTCGATCTTTATCAAGTACATCTCAAACAGATGTCACAACGTCATTGCTAATATTCGACTTTCGTCCTCTCCCCTTATCATCTTCCAATAAATCTTGCCCGTCGGCAAACTTCTTATGACACCTAAACACTAGTCCACGTTTTACAAAACTTGCATGGTACTTTCTTCATCAACTTACATGTTTCCATTGGTGTTTTTCCAAGATCCACGCAAAATTTTATGTTTGTCCTAATTTCTTACTTTTCCTATGTTACTATGACATTACGTTACAATTTGGTAGATTATTAAAGCTTTCGGACACCTATAATTGCAATTGTCACGGCGTTTTATTACGTTTTAAGGAATGTAAAACGACATACACCGCATATGCATTACTATGGTAAATGGAACATTCGTTGCTTTGGACGTACCATCCTAGTTGTGCATAAAACTATTCAGAAAGTTTGAAAATAGAAAGCGGTTTACATTTATGTAAGTTTTGTTTTCCTGAGGAAAATAATAATATCATTATAGAAAAAGTCTCATTTATTTTTGAACGTCCCTCATACTTTTTTTTAAATGGAACTGATTTTGCCTATATTTTCACAGAAGCATTGTTTGGTCAAGAAGATTCAAGATTTGTTCAAATGACGGGGTTACATTGTTTATGAAACCAGTAGGGGCCCCACCCCAAAAGGATAAAAAATGGAATTTCAAAAATCTTTTTCTTCATAATAGTCAATGTTCATATTTGGCATAAATTATCCCTAAGAGAGGGGATTTGAATGGAGATGAGAATCTAGGGGCTGGTATTTATAGGGGCCCTGTACTTGGATTTTGAATTTAGAGATACTATGGGAAAATGGAAAGTTCATCCATTTGTGCAAATATAGTATACAGGTCTGAAGCATCAATAAGATTTGGTTCAATAAGGAGGAGTCACAAATGGTTTAAATTGAACCTTTTCAGCAATCTTCTCAACACGTTCAGTGAAATTAGTTCATATTCTATATGAATTATTAAATGAATTATCCCTACAGGTAGGGGTTTGAAGTTTGTACAAATCAAGGGGCTTGTATTTATAGAGGCCCTGAAAGGGGACTTTTGAGTTTTACATTGGAATACTATGGGGAAAATGTAGATTCTCATCTTTTGTGTAAATATGATGTTCAATTGGAGCATTGTCTGGTAACAGCAAATTAGATTTGGTTCAATAAGGATTGAATTTCCATATAGGGCCAGGAGGGACCCCATTATGGTTATGATTTTAAAAAAGAAAATTTTTCTCAACAACCATGAAGTAGGTCAAATTTGTTCATAATTAATAAAAGTTAATGTAGAGTAATGTCTATAGGGTTTAAAAGAATTAACAAGTCAAGAGGCTAAGGTAAATAGGAGTCTTGTAAGGGGACTTATGTATATACAATATACCTTGTGGGGGAATGAAATATTCCCATTTTCTTATCAATATTAATTTATAGGCGATTTTTTTTTGTTTTTTTACAGAGGAATGGTATGGGAATTTAAAGCATTTCCTTTCATAGCAAGTTAACTTTTTTGTCTACCAGTAACTACATATCCCTTGTATACCACAATATACCTATTACCCAAATGCCCATTTAATAACAATATCCTAGGCATGCACAAAGCTCCAACTTCCGTTAGCATCGGCACTTGTTTACATTTCGTACCAGCAACTGTTTATTACACAGCACACTTAAGTAACTTTATTACTGTTTATTATTGATGCCATTATTTACATGGTTGACAAAGTTTTAGACCCGCGGTAATAGGTACACATGTATGACCAGTATATATATCCGTATATAGCATCCCAGATTTATCTTTGGTGCATCCACAATTTAACCACAATAGTGAAAATGATAAAATAAACAGGACATCCATTCGGAGGATTCCTACCCCTCTGCAGAGGTCATCAGTGATTCTATTCTTAGCCAGACCCACACGGGTTTAATCAGGACAGGGCAGTATTGGTAAATAAATAATAACTTCAACCATGTTTGTTCATTGTATAATTCATATACAAAAGATAGTTATTCTACAGGTGTTGTACATTTATATTTGTATAAAAGTCTAGTTAATGGATAATCATGATTTTATAGCTATAATATGGGGGATGAAATGCCAAGCAAGAATACTTAGACGCAAATAAATAGATGAAATAATTTGTATTTAAAAAAAGTATTTACAATATTATGTATAAGTTATGTTAATATCCTGTCACTATATTTGACTGCATATTTAACCCTTTACTCCATAGATACGCGTTTTCCTGCACCAATCACAGAAGGCCTTTGAAAACAGTGCAGGAAGAGTTCAGATTGCTCGTAACGAGCAATCTGAACACTTCCTGCACTGTTTTCCACTCTGTCAGTTAATATAAACATAATTCAACTATTGCTGATACGTGGTGAATTAATGCTTTCAATATTAAAGGTGTCCAAAGGCGTCTTTATGAAGTAAAGGGTTAATTAAATAGCCAGTCAGTAACTTTGCAGATCAAGCAAACATAATGAACAAGGCTTTATTATAGTAGGGCAGCACAACATGCAGATTTCTATCCAACAACATTGCTTAATTTAATTTTTGACTGGTTACATGAATCAATGTCAACGCTGTCTATCCCAGAACTGATATCACCCGCATCAGGTCTATTAACCATTAATAGAGAAAGTAGGGATTCTATGCCTGTCCCACAATTCATAGCAATTGAACGTTTACTAAGCTATGACATTATTCAAACTTTCCCTGAAGCAACTGACCAATCAGTGTGCTCGTAACAATTGCTATTTAATGGACCCAATCAGGAGAGCTGGGTTCGTTTTACAGACTAATGTCAATGAAACCAAATGCATTTTTTCTGAAACCAGTCTAAAATCATGATCAATTGGAAGCTTTAATTTAAATTTTGAAGTACATGCTTAAGTTTGTTGATGGAGCAGGAACAAGATATACTAACAAGCATACTTACAGCCACTAGTGACTTATATAAAAAATCATTTTGCTATAAACAGAAAATATTTCAATCAGATCTCTTTTTTAAGACTTTTCCTGTATTTTATCAATATAAAATAAAAGCAAGAGTTCAAATCTTAACCAATCAGCGAGCATATAACAAGTTTATATATAAAATATTATTTTTAGCAATTGTCATTAAAAATAACCATTCAGAGAGCATAAATTATCTTAACTAATCTGAGGATATTGAAATACATTATATTTTCTATAATGCCCTTATCAAAGAAATTCAACTTCCATCATAGAATTGTACATCAAATGGAAGACAAATGTCGTGCTCATGGCAAAACTGATAAGTGTAATAAGTAAACATGTAAAACCAGTATTTGTAGTCTGACTTTTAAACAAAATTGAATTGAGACTCATGACACCATTTATTTTGTTAAAATCAAAATAAACAAAGCAGGTTAAGTTTATTATAGATTTATGGTAATGGTAAATGCAGAGAGCAAATCTACAGTGCTGTGTGTTTATTTCTCAATACTTTAAAAAGTCTCATGAAACATAAAACACTATATAGTACACTGACAAAAAAATAATCTAAATATATTTGTTTTAAATACTGAATTTGAACACATAAGATTACAGCTTGAGAGAAGATATCTATAAATACAGTCAAACCTCAGTCGGTTACTGAGTTACTCAGTCGGTTACGCGTCTCACTTTCAATCCAGGGGTCGTGAGTTCGAATCCCCCGCCCGGCAACAGTCTCCGTGATGATTGATATATGACACTGTATCTCATTATCATTCGTCTCTCACCACTGATTCAAGTGGGAAAGTTATCAGTTACTTGCGGAGATGGGGTGTGCTTGAGTACGGTTAATCCCAGGAAACAGTGGTTAGGTTAACTGATCGTCTGTTAGCCCTCGATGGCATAAAAATGACACTTAATATTCAATCAATCAATTAATCAATCAATCATTAATCTTAACCTGGATATAAATAGAGGTCGGATTAGGTCCTACACATCTTGAATATTTGACTGTTCGCACACATCATCACAGAATGCATGCCTGTTGTAACTCTACACTCGCGATATCATCTGGATAGAACATAGCCAATCAGTGAGGTACATGCACTCCTCTTACATGGGTACAGGTCTCAGATCACTAAATATCTTTGGTAACTATGGAAACTTGTTCCACATATTCATAACATAATGTATTAATAATTGCACAATGATTCGTAACAACTCGTTCAGTTCTAAAAACTTGCTGCAAATCTATTGAATAGTATATTAATGCACTGTTGATAACCATTTACTGGTTTCATACTAGTGTTGCTATAGTAATAATGTAGCCATGACAACCACCTCATGCCTCCCCAACTCGTTTATACACTGAATGATAAGCATTTCGCAAAAGAGCATATGGGAAACATGATTCCAGAAGATCCATGGTCAAAAACGGAGATTCTTGCACGACCTGAAATTACAGAAAAATACGAATGATGTATATATTATTTGAGAATACAGACGTTAATGCATATTTTTATCAATACAGTTTGATGTGGCTTGAAAAAATTCAAAGCAAGCCGGCCACATCAAACTGTATTGATAAAAATATGCATGAAGTTTCTTAAATATTACAGAGACTAATAGCATCTGGATTAAATGTTTTTAATGACTTTTATGCATATAATTATAATGATACTCTTAGGTCTCACTACACAGTTGAATTTTGTTCTTTGTTCTATATAAAATAAGGTCTAGAATTTCACTGGTAAAAAAAGAATTCCACATAGAATTTTTTTTAAAGTATTGTTTTTTCATAGCAGGAATGTATGTATACACACATAAAAATGCACAATAACTGGTAGGTTGACCACGTATTTTTTTTTTAAAGAGGGTGCAGTGACACCCTGAACTTTTTTGAAAAAAGGAGTCCTCAAATGCTCATAAATACATGCATATGTTGAAATCCTATAAAAGTCACATTTTTAACACCAGTGATGTCTTATTGCAGTATATGCTATGCCAACTTTTGCTCTACACATCTGCAGCAAGAAATCACAGCCACTATGAACCATTTTGAAAATATTTCATAACCAAAGTACATAGGCCTATTTTTTAAAGAGTAAGAATCTTGCTACCATGGCAAAAAAGGGGCGTAATTGTGTAGTGAGACGTCCACAAAAACTGCTGGTTTTGTCTTTTCATGACTTTGCACTGTGGGAAGTTTTGTCGAAATTTCTCTCAAAAACTCCCATCATCAAGCATAAATTGATTCTAGTGCAGTCAAGTGTCTTGACCTTTGATCAGAAGTTATTACATGAAATACCTGTTTGAAATCTATAAGTAATATATATTTCAAATCCTTTTATAAAAATCTTATTTGTTTTCCTCATCAATCATGTGGAGCAGGGCTTTGTGTCACACATGAAACTAATGAAAACAAATATAACTGTTAGAATCATGATTTCATATTTTAATACCTTGTCCAGCAACAGGTACACAGACTCCCTGTTTTTCACTGCTTCTTTCTCACTCTCCTGTCCGAGACGTAACAGACTTGATGATGCCAGCTGTAATGATAATTACAACAATTGAAACATATCATTCAAACATAGTCGTGCATAAATAACCCTAAATAAAATGTAAGAGCACAGAACCACAACTTGTTTTTATAGATTACTGAATTGTGATCATGTGTTCAGGAGCACAGGACCACAACTTGTTTTTATAGATTACTGAATCGTGATCATGTGTTCAGGAGTACAGAACCACAGCTTGTTTTTAAAGATTACTGAATCGTGATCAAGTGTTCAGCAGCACAGAACCACAACTTGTTTTTATAGATTACTGAATCGTGATCAAGTGTTCAGGAGCACAGAACCACAACTTGTTTTTATAGATTACTGAATTGTGATCAAGTGTCCAGCAGCACAGAACCACAATTTGTTTTTATAGATTACTGAATCGTGATCATGTGTTCAGGAGCACAGAACCACAATTTGTTTTTATAGATTACTGAATCATGATCAAGTGTTCAGGAGCACAGAACCACAACTTGTTTTTATGGATTACTGAATCGTGATCATGTGTTCAGGAGCACAGTACCACAACTTGTTTTTATAGATTACTGAATCGTGATTATGTGTTCAGGAGCACAGAACCATAACTTGTTTTTATAGATTACTGAATAATGATCAAGTGTTCAGCAGCACAGAACCACAATTTGTTTTTATAGATTACTGAATCGTGATCATGTGTTCAGGAGCACAGAACCACAGTTTGTTTTTATAGATTACTGAATCGTGATCATGTGTTCAGGAGTACAGAACCACAGCTTGTTTTTAAAGATTACTGAATCGTGATCAAGTGTTCAGCAGCACAGAACCACATCTTGTTTTAATAGATTACTGAATTGTGATCATGTGTTCAGGAGCACAGAACCACAACTTGTTTTTATAGATTACTGAATTGTGATCAAGTGTCCAGCAGCACAGAACCACAATTTGTTTTTATAGATTACTGAATCGTGATCATGTGTTCAGGAGCACAGAACCACAATTTGTTTTTATAGATTACTGAATCATGATCAAGTGTTCAGGAGCACAGAACCACAACTTGTTTTTATGTATTACTGAATCGTGATCATGTGTTCAGGAGCACAGTACCACAACTTGTTTTTATAGATTACTGAATCGTGATCATGTGTTCAGGAGCACAGAACCATAACTTGTTTTTATAGATTACTGAATAATGATCAAGTGTTCAGCAGCACAGAACCACAATTTGTTTTTATAGATTACTGAATCGTGATCATGTGTTCAGGAGCACAGAACCACAATTTGTTTTTATAGATTACTGAATCGTGATCATGTGTTCAGGAGCACAGAACCATAACTTGTTTTTATAGATTACTGAATAATGATCAAGTGTTCAGCAGCACAGAACCACAATTTGTTTTTATAGATTACTGAATCGTGATCATGTGTTCAGGAGCACAGAACCACAACTTGTTTTTATAGATTACTGAATCGTGATCATGTGTTCAGGAGCACAGAACCACAATTTGTTTTTATAGATTACTGAATCGTGATCATGTGTTCAGACCCAGAGAACCACAACTTGTTTTTATAGATTACTGAATCGTGATCATGTGTTCAGGAGCACAGAACCACAACTTGTTTTTATAGATTACTGAATTTTGATCATGTGTTCAGGAGCATAGGACCACAACTTGTTTTTATAGATTACTGAATTTTGATCATGTGTTCAAGAGCACAGAACCACAACTTGTTTTTATAGATTACTGAATTTTGATCATGTGTTCAAGAGCACAGAACCACAACTTGTTTTTATAGATTACTGAATCGTGATCATGTGTTCAGGAGCACAGAACCACAACTTGCTTTTATAGATTACTGAATCGTGATCATGTTTTCAGGAGCACCGGACCACAACTTATTTTTATAGATTACTGAATCGTGATCAAGTGTTCAGCAGCACAGAACCACAATTTGTTTTTATAGATTACTGAATCGTGATCATGTGTTCAGGAGCACAGAACCACAACTTGTTTTTATAGATTACTGAATCACAATCAAGTGTTCAGGAGCACAGAACCACAATTTGTTTTTATAGATTACTGAATCACGATCAAGTGTTCAGCAGCACAGAACCACAACTTGTTTTTATAGATTACTGAATCACAATCAAGTGTTCAGCAGCACAGAACCACAATTTGTTTTTATAGATTACTGAATCACGATCAAGTTATCAGCAGCACAGAACCACAACTTGTTTTTATAGATTACTGAATCACGATCAAGTGTTCAGCAGCACAGAACCACAACTTGTTTTTATAGATTACTGAATCACGATCAAGTGTTCAGGAGCACAGAACCACAATTTGTTTTTATAGATTACTGAATCACGATCAAGTGTTCAGCAGCACAGAACCACAGCTTGTTTTTATAGATTCCTGAATCGTGATCAAGTGTTCAGAAGCACAGGACCACAATTTGTTTTTATAGATTACTGAATCGTGATCAAGTGTTCAGGAGCACAGAACCACAACTTGTTTTTATAGATTACTGAATCGTGATCGAATGTTCAGACCCAGAGAACCACAACTTGTTTTTATAGATTACTGAATCGTGATCATGTGTTCAGGAGCACAGAACCACAACTTGTTTTTATAGATTACTGTATCGTGATCATGTGTTCAGCAGCACAGAACCACAACTTGTTTTTATAGGTTACTGAATCGTGATCAAGTGTTCAGGAGCACAGAACCACAATTTGTTTTTATAGATTACTGAATCGTGATCAAGTGTTCAGGAGCACAGAACCACAATTTTTTTATATAGATTACTGAATCGTGATCAAGTGTTAAGGAGCACAGAACCACAACTTGTTTTTATAGATTACTGAATCGTGATCAAGTGTTCAGACCCAGAGAACCACAACTTGTTTTTATAGATTACTGAATCGTGATCATGTGTTCAGGAGCACAGAACCACAACTTGTTTTTATAGATTACTGTATCGTGATCAAGTGTTCAGCAGCACAGAACCACAACTTATTTTTATAGGTTACTGAATCGTGATCAAGTGTTCAGGAGCACAGAACCACAACTTGTTTTTATAGATAACTGAATCGTGATCATGTGTTCAGCAGCACAGAACCACAACTTGTTTTTATAGATTACTGAATCGTGATCAAGTGTTCAGGAGCACAGAACCACAACTTGTTTTTATAGATTACTGAATCGTGATCAAGTGTTCAGACCCAGAGAACCACAACTTGTTTTTATAGATTACTGAATCGTGATCATGTGTTCAGGAGCACAGAACCACAACTTGTTTTTATAGATTACTGAATTGTGATCATGTGTTCAGGAGCACCGGACCACAACTTGTTTTTATAGATTACTGAATCGTGATTAAGTGTTCAGACCCAGAGAACCACAACTTGTTTTTATAGATTACTGAATTTTGATCATGTGTTCAGGAGCACAGAACCACAACTTGTTTTTATAGATTACTGAATTGTGATCATGTTTTCAGGAGCACAGAGCCACAATTTGTTTTTATAGATTACTGAATTGTGATCATGTGTTCAGCAGCACAGAACCATAATTTGTTTTTATAGATTACTGAATTGTGATCATGTGTTCAGGAGCACAGAACCACAATTTGTTTTTATAGATTACTGAATTGTGATCATGTGTTCAGGAGCACAGAGCCACAATTTGTTTTTATAGATTACTGAATTGTGATCAAATGACCAGCAGCACAGAACCACAATTTATTTTTAAAGATTACTGAATAATGATCAAGTGTTCAGCAGCACAGGACTACAATTTAATTTTATAGACTACTGAATCGTGATCAAGTGTTCAGGAGCACAGAACCACAGCTTGTTTTTATAGATTACTGAATTGTGATCAAGTGTTGATCAAGTGTCCAGCAGCACAGAACCACAATTTGTTTTTATAGATTACTGAATCGTGATCATGTGTTCAGGAGCACAATGTGTCCAGCAGCACAGAACTACAATTTAATTTTATAGATTACTGAATCGTGATTGAGTGTTCAGCCACACAAAACTGCAACTTGTTTTTATAGATTACTGAATCGTGATCATGTGTTCAGGAGCACAGAACAACAATTTGTTTTTATAGATTACTGAATTGTGATCAAGTGTCAAGCAGTACAGAACCACAATTTGTTTTTATAAATTACTGAATTGTGATCATGTGTTCAGGAGCACAGAACCACAATTTGTTTTTATAGATTACTTAATTGTGATCATGTGTTCAGGAGCACAGAACCACAATTTGTTTTTATAGATTACTGAATTGAGATCATGTGTTCAGGAGCACAGAACCACAATTTGTTTTTATAGATTACTGAATCGTGATCATGTGTTCAGGAGCACAGAACAACAATTTGTTTTTATAGATTACTGAATTGTGATCATGTGTTCAGGAGCACAGAACCATAATTTGTTTTTATAGATTACTGAATTGTGATCAAGTGTCCAGCAGCACAGAACCACAATTTGTTTTTATAGATTACTGAATTGTGATCATGTGTTCAGGAGCACAGAACCACAATTTGTTTTTATAGATTACTGAATAATGATAAGTGTTCAGCAGCACAGAACTACAATTTAATTTTATAGACTACTGAATCGTGATCAAGTGTTCAGGAGCACAGAACCACAGCTTGTTTTTATAGATTACTGAATTGTGATCAAGTGTTGATCAAGTGTCCAGCAGCACAGAACCACAATTTGTTTTTATAGATTACTGAATCGTGATCATGTGTTCAGGAGCACAATGTGTCCAGCAGCACAGAACTACAATTTAATTTTATAGATTACTGAATTGTGATTGAGTGTTCAGCCACACAAAACTGCAACTTGTTTTTATAGATTACTGAATCGTGATCATGTGTTCAGGAGCACAGAACAACAATTTGTTTTTATAGATTACTGAATTGTGATCATGTGTTCAGGAGCACAGAACCACAATTTGCTTTTATAGATTAATGAATTGTGATCAAGTGTCCAGCAGCACAGAACCACAATGTGTTTTTATAGATTACTGAATTGTGATCAAGTGTCCAGCAGAACAGAACCACAGTTTGTTTTGATAAATTACTGAATTGTGATCATGTGTTCAGGAGCACAGAACCACAATTTGTTTTCATAGATTACTGAATTGTGATCATGTGTTTAGGAGCACAGAACCACAATTTGTTTTTATAGATTACTGAATTGAGATCATGTGTTCAGGAGCACAGAACCACAATTTGTTTTTACAGATTACTGAATCGTGATCATGTGTTCAGGAGCACAGAACAACAATTTGTTTTTATAGATTACTGAATTGTGATCATGTGTTCAGGAGCACAGAACCACAATTTGTTTTTATAGATTACTGAATTGTGATCAAGTGTCCAGCAGCACAGAACCACAATTTGTTTTTATAGATTACTGAATTGTGATCATGTGTTCAGGAGCACAGAACCACAATTTGTTTTTATAGATTAATGAATTGTGATCAAGTGTCCAGCAGCACAGAACCACAATTTGTTTTTATTAGTTTACTGAATTGTGATCAAGTGTTCAGGAGCACAGGACCACAGCTTGTTTTTATAGATTACTGAATTGTGATCAAGTTTTCATCAGCACAGAACCACAACTTGTTTTTATAGATTACTGAATCATGATCATGTGTTCAGGAGCACAGGACCACAACTTGTTTTTATGGATTACTGAATCGTGATCAAGTGTTCAGGAGCACAGAACCACAATTTGTTTTTATAGATTACTGAATCGTGATCAAGTGTTCAGCAGCACAGAACCACAGCTTGTTTTTATAGATTACTGAATCGTGATCAAGTTTTTTATCAGCACAGAACCACAACTTCTTTTTATAGATTACTGAATCATGATCAAGTCTTCAGCAGCACAGAACCACAGCTTGTTTTTATAGATTACTGAATTGTGATCAAGTGTTCAGGAGCACAGAACCACAACTTGTTTTTATAGATTACTGAATCGTGATCAAGTGTTCAGCAGCACAGAACCACAGCTTGTTTTTTATAGATTACTGAATTGTGATCAAGTTTTCATCAGCACAGAACAACAACTTGTTTTTATAGATTTCTGAATCATGATCATGTGTTCAGGAGCACAGGACCACAACTTGTTTTTATACATTACTGAATAGTGATCAAGTGTTCAGCAGCACTGGACCACAACTTGTTTTTATAGATCATGTGTTCAGGGGAACAGTACCACAACTTGTTTTTATAGATTACTGAATTGTGATCAAGTGTTCAGGAGCACAGGACCACAACTTGTTTTTATAGATTACTGAATCGTGATCATGTGTTCAGGAGCACAGGACCACAGCTTGTTTTTATAGATTACTGAATCCTGATCAAGTGTTCAGACCCAAAGAACCACAATTTGTTTTTATAGATTACTGAATTGTGATCAAGTGTTCAGCAGCACAGAACTACAGCTTGTTTTTATAGATTACTGAATCATGATCATGTGTTCAAGAGCACAGGACCAGAATTTGTTTTTATAGGTTACTGAATTGTGATCAAGTATTCAGGAACACAGGACCACAACTTGTTTTTAAAGATTACTGAATTGTGATCAAGTGTTCAGCAGCACAGAACCACAATTTGTTTTTATAGATTACTGAATTGTGATCAAGTATTCAGCAGCTTGTTTTTATAGATTACTGAATCATGATCATGTGTTCAGGAGCACAGGACCACAATTTGTTTTTATAGATTACTGAATCGTGATCAAGTGTTCAGGAGCACAGAACTACAGCTTGTTTTTATAGATTACTGAATCATGATCATGTGTTCAGGAGCACAGAACCACAGCTTGTTTTTATAGATTACTGAATCATGATCATGTGTTCAGCAGCACAGAACCATAACTTGTTTTTATAGATTACTGAATAATGATCAAGTGTTCAGCAGCACAGAACCACAATATGTTTTTATAGATTACTGAATCGTGATCATGTGTTCAGGAGCACAGAACCACAGTTTGTTTTTATAGATTAGTGAATCGTGATCATGTGTTCAGGAGCACAGAACCATAACTTGTTTTTATAGATTACTGAATCGTGATCATGTGTTCAAGAGCACAGAACCACAATTTGTTTTTATAGATTACTGAATCGTGATCATGTGTTCAGGAGCACAGAACCACAACTTGTTTTTATAGATTACTGAATCGTGATCATGTGTTCAGGAGCACAGAACCACAATTTGTTTTTATAGATTACTGAATCGTGATCATGTGTTCAGACCCAGAGAACCACAACTTATTTTTATAGATTACTGAATCGTGATCATGTGTTCAAGAGCACAGGACCACAATTTGTTTTTATAGGTTACTGAATCGTGATCATGTGTTCAAGAGCACAGGACCACAACTTGTTTTTATAGATTACTGAATCGTGATCATGTGTTCAAGAGCACAGGACCACAATTTGTTTTTATAGATTACTGAATCGTGATCATGTGTTCAAGAGCACACGACCACAACTTGTTTTTATAGATTACTGAATCGTGATCAAGTGTACAGGAACACAGGACCACAACTTGTTTTTATAGATTACTGAATCATGATCATGTGTTCAAGAGCACAGGACCACAACTTGTTTTTATAGATTACTGAATCGTGATCAAGTGTACAGGAACACAGGACCACAACTTGTTTTTATAGATTACTGAATCGTGATCAAGTATTCAGGAGCACAGGACCACAGCTTGTTTTTATAGATTACTGAATCATGATCAAGTATTCAGCAGCACAGGACCACAGCTTGTTTTTATAGATTACTGAATCATGATCATGTGTTCAGGAGCACAGAACCACAGCTTGTTTTTATAGATTACTGAATCATGATTAAGTGTTCAGGAGCACTGTTTTACATAGAATTATATAAGGAAAATATAAAACATTTTGTGTATACACAATAGCAACGCCACAACTGCCAGGGCTTATAAGCATATTTTAAGTGAAACTTACAAGCCATCGACCTTAAGTATTTTATATGTAGTATTGTATGTTGTTCCCCATAAAGGGTTGGTAGCACCCCCATTTTTGGCTCTACTGGCCAAAGGCCATAAGGTCAGCATGGCTCATTTAAAAATTGGTTTGATAAACATGTACGTTGTTATCTGTTCCCAGTTGATATCATGTACGGTAATTGATGGCTAATAAACACATGTTGTTTAAACTTGTGACACAACTCACTCATTAAAGCACCATATCCAATGTCAGAATATATTACCCATGAATGTTGGTTTTTTACTTTGTGTATACTTTTCAATAAAAGCAGTTTTTTGGAGATATTGCAATAGATTATGATGTCTACTGTCACAACCTTTTAAATCAACATAATTCTTTTAGATAAGAGGCAGAACTTTTTCTGCATTGTTAACTGATTTAAAATTTTGGATTTAATTGCCTTTATAAAGCTTTACCAAATAAATTTAAATACACGAAAATAACATGATTTCATGTAGTTTAGAACTTTTCTTCCATCACATCCTTATACACCTCCGTATCCCCACCTCCCACCACCCCTCACAATAGCTGCAGATATGTGACGTGTCCTTGAGAAAGACACTTTATCCGCATATTACTAGTTCTACCCAAGAAAACGTCAAGTGTGATTTGTTCCAAGTTGTAAGAACGTGTTCATTTTATGCTATTATGCTAATTTAGCTGAATTTCGAAGAAAGATTAAAGCTTATTTGTGCTGCTCTCGAGTCCACTTCTTGGGTAGAACCAGTGCCGAGTGTTGTTTTTTGAGAGGCATCAGGTCGAGTTGGGGAACTCGCAATCTCTGGCATGAGCAGTTTCATGTAACACTTACACTCCACTTCTGACCATGTTTCACAATAACAATTGATGTAAAGTAAATATGGTTAAAACTAAACTAGACCTATCACTGAAGGTGATGAATACCCCCGAACGCCGCCATGACAGAAAATGGTTAACCATTGTATAAAGTTTTATTAAATTATATCCAATAGTTTTAAAGTTATGCTCCAGACAAAAAAAATTCTTAATAAAAGAGAATGTTATGGATTGAGTTTTTTGTATTGTTAATTTTTTTATGGTTTTGTTAAAATTAAAAACGGTCTTTTTAATTATTGTGCAGTGTACAAGCTTTCATGGCAATCAATAAATGTTATACTTTTTCGAGTTATGTTGAGGGACAACAATTTTATGGATAAGAAACAAACAAGAGCACTAGGAATACAATATCGAACCTGCTTTGCTCGAACTCCATGTATTCATCAACTTGGTTCTTTCATGAACTTTATTAAACTGTTATCACTGATGGCTTTAAAAGTACTTTAAAAGTACTGCACCAGACAAGGGAAATATATCAAAGGGCAATAACTCTGTAATTAGCAAGAATAGAGTTAAGTTTCTTGTACACTGCACTTCCTGTCATTATATTCTACCATTTTATGAAGTTTGATGAAATTCCATCCAGTACTTTAAAAGTAATGCTCCTGACAAGGGAAATATATCAAAGGGCAATAACTCTGTAATTAGCAAGAATAGAGTTATGTTTCCTGTACACTGCACTTCCTGTCATTATATTCTACCATTGTATGAAGTTTGATGAAATTCCATCCAGTACTTTAAAAGTAATGCTCCGGACAAGGGAAATATATCAAAGGGCAATAACTCTGTAATTAGCAAGAATAGAGTTATGTTTCTCTTATTATATTCTACCATTGTATGAAGCTTGATGAAATTCCATCAGGTACTTTTCAAGTTATGCTCCGGACAAGAAAAAATATCAAAGGACAATAACTCTGTAATTAGCAATAATAGAGTTATGTTTCTTGTACACTGCACTTCCTCTCATTATATTCTACCATTGTATGAAGTTTGATGAAATTCCATCCAGTACTTTAAAAGTAATGCTCCAGACAAGGGGAATATATCAAAGGGCAATAACTCTGTAATTAGAAAGAATAGAGTTATGTTTCTTGTACACTGCACTTCCTGTCATTGTATTTTACCATTGTATGAAGTTTGATGAAATTCCATCCAGTACTTTAAAAGTTATGCTCCAGACAAGGGAAATATATCAAGGGGCAATAACTCTGTAATTAGCAAGAATAGTGTTATGTTTCCTGTACACTTCACTTCTTCTCATTATATTCTACCATTGTATGAAGCTTGATGAAATTCCATCAGGTACTTTTCAAGTTATGCTCCGGACAAGAAAAAATATCAAAGGACAATAACTCTGTAATTAGCAATAATAGAGTTATGTTTCTTGTACACTGCACTTCCTCTCATTATATTCTACCATTGTATGAAGTTTGATGAAATTCCATCCAGTACTTTAAAAGTAATGCTCCAGACAAGGGGAATATATCAAAGGGCAATAACTCTGTAATTAGCAAGAATAGAGTTATGTTTCTTGTACACTGCACTTCCTGTCATTGTATTCTACCATTGTATGAAGTTTGATGAAATTCCATCCAGTACTTTAAAAGTAATGCTCCGGACAAGGGAAATATATCAAGGGGCAATAACTCTGTAATTAGCAAGAATAGTGTTATGTTTCCTGTACACTGCACTTCTTCTCATTATATTCTACCATTGTATGAAGCTTGATGAAATTCCATCCAGTACTTTTCAAGTTATGCTCCGGACAAGAAAAAATATTGAAGGATAATATATCAAAGGGCAATAACTCTGTAATTAGCAAGAATAGAGTTATGTTTCCTGTACACTGCACTTCCTCTCATTATATTCTACCATTGTATGAAGCTTGATGAAATTCCATAAGGTACTTTTCAAGTTATGCTCCGGACAAGAAAAAATATCAAAGGGCAATAACTCTGTAATTAGCAAGAATAGAGTTATGTTTCTTATACACTGCACTTCCTCTCATTATATCCTACAATTGTATGACGTTTGATGAAATTCCATCCAGTACTTTTCAAGTAATGCTCCGGACAAGGAAAATTGCAACGGACAGACCGACCGACAGACCGACGGACCGACAGACCGACCTCAGGGTGACTCCAATATACCCCCTCAAAACTTTGTTTGTCGGGGGTATAAATATCTACTGAACTTACAGCAAGAAACTCCTGCAGCCTCTGTTCAGTGTCGCCGGGCCCATATATGGAGAACAGAGCACCAGCCAACTGATTTATTGCCTTGGCCAGACAGTGGCTGTTGTTGAGGTGACCTGAAGTAGAAGGTCAAATTACAGAGTAACTGCAACTGACTAAAAACTTACCATAAAGTTGCCATATTACAGTCCATGTACATTCATCCACTTGGTCAATGTTATCACACCAGCAGGTGCTTGGGAAGGTGGTAATTACATGAATAGCACCTTCAAGGTTATGCAACTTTTGAAGGCAGAAGGTAACAGTTCAAAACTAATTACAGCATAATTATATAGAACATATATGACTTTTAGAACACAGCCATTCATACATTAACAGTTGACATTAATTAGAACATAGAACTTTGAGAGCAAAAGTGTCCTACCATTACAATATACATTAACTATAGAACAAAATCATTCTTAAAGTATAGAAGTAACATTTACAATATGAATTATTTTTATTATAATATATTCATTTAAAACAGAAAATAACTACAACACATTTACAGTATATATATAATTATGTACACAACAAATAACTGTTTTAAAATGACCTGATGTGAGAGCGACTATTGCCCCACCCACTGATCACATGATTTTGTTTGTCCAAATATATACAGTGTAATATAATGTAGTGTTACTTGGAGATGATAAGATTGTCTTAGGAAAATGGCTGCGTTACAACGAATATCGCTCGTTGATTGGATAATTGACTTGTTCGATTCCCAGTCCGCATCAGGTCAATAGAAGTAAAGATGCAGAAAGAAGTCATTTTATGTATCTTTATATAACATCAAGCATGCCTACCTTCAACGGAAGCCTTGAAGAAGGACTGTTCAAATCTGGCCAACTTTGGTATGGACACGGCCACAAACACCATCAGCAGACAGGCTATGTCATACTCACTCTCTGGATGCTCTGTAAGATAAAGTCACCGTTTGTACATCAATGTATTTATAATAAAGACTTTATTACACAGTTCAAACTCGATCTTCTGCATATGCCTCTAAATATCTACATTTTAAACACATTAAATTACAAATAGTTCCATATAAAGAAACAGATATAAGTATTTGTAATTGAGTATTAGCAGAACACTTGTTCTTATATACATTTACTTGTACATTCCGTTTTGAAGAACAAGGTTGAACACCATTTTTAACACAACAGGTTATATACATGTATGTGACCTCGGGATGAATCTGGGGTAGATGTTACCACCTTCTTTCCACAAGTAACTGACAAATCTTCTGACGTAAAGTTTTTGGACTGAGTTGGACTCAAACCAATGACCTCATCAGTGGGAGGTCAGGGGTCATTAGATGACAGTGTCTTGGACCACTAGTCCACAGAACCCCTTGTTTATGATGAGAAACATACAAAGAGCAATATAATTCATCTTCATTTATAAACAGCTCTCACAATGAGAATCTGGGAACCATGCCCATGTAGTATGATAGACCTTGTATCCAGAAGATATTGCTGTAACCAATGCCAACTCTTGTAGAATTACCATATTGCTGTAACCAATGCCAACTCATGTAGAATCTGGGAACCATGCCCATAAAGTATGATAGATCTGGTAGCCAGACCATAATATTGTAACCACTGCCAACTCTTGTGGAATCTGGGAACCATGCCCATATAGTATGACAGATCTGGTACCCAGGCCATATTGCTGTTACCAATGCCAACTCTTGTGGAATCTGGGAACCATGCCCATATACTAGTAGTATGATAGACTTGGTACCAAATTCATATTGCTGTAACCAAGCCAACCCGTGTAGAATCTGGGAACCATGATGATAGATTTGGTACCCAGACCATACTGTTGTAACCCATTGCAGTCTTCTGTATCCAGTACATGTTCTAGTGAAGACACTCACCATTTTTCTGTTGCCGTAACACTTGTACGAGAATGGGGTCTATACTACATGATAATCCTGCTGCTGACGCCAACTCACTCACCACCTAGTAATGACAACACATCCCAAGTAAAAACATATCACAATTTCATTATATCATTCAATGTGTTCAAAATAAATCTATAATTTCAGATACAAATCCTAGATTTAAAGAGTTGTTTAATACAAATGTGATAAAAACAATTCCCAGTTAAGTAACTGAACACCTTATATATGCTGGTACATGAGTTTGCTGCCCTACTGTTTGAAGCGGGGCCATCAAAAAATAATATTTGTTTGCTGTTTCCAACCCAGGATTTCTTTTCTTTTTTTAATGCCATTTTCAACATATGACATGTTATATATGATGTATCCAGTTTTATTAAGGAAGAAGAGGTCAAATTGAATCTGCGCAGAACCACCGTCTGTCTGCAAGTAACTTGGCAAACTTTCTCACATAAAGTTTTCAAACTGAATGGGGCTCAAAACCCACGACTTCAGTGACAAGAGGTAAGTGGTTATTAAACAATTACATCTTAGACCACTCAGCTCCTAGTACTTCAGTGACAAGAGGTAAGTGGTTATTAAACAATACACCTTAGATCACTCAGCTCCAAGGATTTCAGTGACAAGAGGTAAGTGGTTATTAAACAATTCAGCTTAGACCACTCAGCTCCAAGGATTTCAGAAGTGGGAAGATCTGGTGTTGTTTTTACTTTCTTAAAAGAATGTGCAATCAATTATGAAATTTAAAAAAAAAACATTGAAGAAAAGCCAAAAATGTATTTGGGGGAAAATGCTAAAAATAATTTTGGTTTATGCCCTTTTCCATTGTTAGGTAAGGAAGGATACAGCAAACAATAGATCCTTCATTTTTGTGACTACCCCATACTGACCATTACAATTCATATTTTGTAACAGACAAAATGGTTTAGAAATACAATACACTGACACAGATTTAATACCTGAAACTGCAGACATACAATATACTGATACAGATTTGATACCTGAAACTGCAGACATACAATATACTGACACAGATTTGATACCTGAAACTGCAGACATAAAATATACTGACACAGATTTGATACCTGAAACTGCAGACATACAATAAACTGACACAGATTTGATACCTGAAACTGCAGACATAAGAAACAAGTGCTAATTTCAATACAATCAAATAATGAATAATGAGGCATATATTTTCTTATTACTCTTTATTATTGTTCTGATTATTAAAAGCATATTATGATGTTGTCTCTTTGTGTTTAAAGTTAACAAACCAGACTGCATGTACATGAATATGTATATCTTTAAATGACCTTAGTTTGGTTTAACCGGTTACAACAGTTGTGTTCATACGTCAGTTCTATTACCAGTCCAAAGATTCACCAAACATCTCAACATTGTCCTCAACTCAAATATTTTAAATGCCAAAACTTCATTTATATTGATCATTTTGCATTCCTTGACCAATGAGTACAGATTTGTTACGACTTCAACTATGTTTGGGCATTCAATGTGTAATTAGTTCAAGTTATCATTGAGAGAAATTAAGATTTTTTATTTGAAAATCTTAGCTTGAGGTGTTTATTCAATCTCACCCCAGATACCTACCTCAGCTTGAGGTGTTTATTCAATCTTACCCCAGATACCTACCTCAGCTTGAGGTGTTTATTCAATCTCACCCCAGATACCTACCTCAGCTTGAGGTGTTTATTCAATCTTACCCCAGATACCTACCTCAGCTTGAGGTGTTTATTCAATCTCACCCCAGATACCTACCTCAGCTTGAGGTGTTTATTCAATCTTACCCCAGATACCTACCTCAGCTTGAGGTGTTTATTCAATCTCACCCCAGATACCTACCTCAGCTTGCGGTGTTTATTGAATCTGACCCCAGGTACCTACCTCAGCTTGAGGTGTTTACTGAATCTGACCCCAGATACCTACCTCAGCTTGAGGTGTTTAATGAATCTGACCCCAGATACCTACCTCTGCTTGAGGTGTTTATTGAATCTGACCCCAGGTGCCTACCTCAGCTTGAGGTGTTTACTGAATCTGACCCCAGCTACTTACCTCAGCTTGAGGTGTTTATTGAATCTGACCCCAGGTACTTATCTCAGCTTGAGGTGTTTTCTGAATCTGACCCCAGGTACCTACCCTAGCTTGAGGTGTTTATTGAATCTGACCTCAGGTGCCTATCTCAGATTGAGGTGTTTATGAATCTGACCCAGGTACCTACCTCAGATTGAGGTGTTTATGAATCTGACCCCAGGTGCCTACCTCAGATTGAGGTGTTTAATGAATCTGAACCCAGGTACCTACCTCAGCTTGAGGTGTTTATTGAATCTGACTCGAGGTACCTACCTTAGCTTGAGGTGTTAAACAAATCTGATCCCAGGCGCCTACCTCAGCTTGAGGTGTTTAATGAATCTGACCCTAGGTGCATATCTCACCTTGAGGTGTTTAATGAATCTGATCCTAGGTACCTACCTCAGCTTGAGGTGTTTAATGAATCTGACACCAGGTGCCTACCTCAGCTTGAGGTGTTTACTGAATCTGACCCAAGGTGCCTACCTCAGCTTGAGGTTTACCGAATCTGACCCCAGATACCTACCTCAGCTTGAGGTGTTTAATGAATCTGACCCAAGGTGCCTACCTCACCTTGAGGTGTTTAATGAATCTGACCCCAGATACCTACCTCAGCTTGAGGTGTTTAATGAATCTGACCCAAGGTGCCTACCTCAGCTTGAGGTGTTTAATGAATCTGATCCCACGTACCTACCTCAGCTTGAGGTGTTTATTGAATCTGACCCCAGATACCTACCTCAGCTTGAGGTATTTACTGAATCTGACCAAAGGTGCCTACCTCAGTTCAAGGTGTTTCATAACATTGGCCCCCTAATATATATATTCAATCTAGAACTGTAGATAGCAACCAATCTTATTCATTTTTTTCAGCAGTAAAATCTTACCTTCACCAGATGACATGCACAATAAACACAACTGCTGAAACTATCATCATTAGCTTTATAGGGTCACAGCTCCTGTTACTAAAGAGGGGGCTGGTTTCATATTCACAGAACATCTCAATATGAGTATGCACTCAAGTTCAAAAGTTTAGATGTTTTATGATTACTGTGCCAGAACACCGAGTAATGATGGGGCAGGGGAGAGGATGTAGTTTAGACCAAACTCCCACATATACCAATTATAGGTATATGTATACCAAATATAGGTATATGTATACCAAATATAGATACAGGTATACCAGATAAAGGTATATGTATACCAAATATAGATTCAGGTATACCAAATATAGGTATATGTATACCAAATATAGGTTCAGGTATACCAAATATAGGTTCAGGTATACCAAATATAAGTACATGTATACCAAATACTGGTATATGTATATACCATTCCTACCCAAATAACAAACATCTTCAACAAAATAGCAGTCAACTTCCTTCCTCTTTTTTCAATGTTTAATGATACGATTTAACCTACAAATTCAAATGGTTTTTGTATACAGGTTTACATCATATAATTGGAGGGAAGGCATATTTTCCGATGGGTCCAACTGTCTATATAACAAGGAATAATTGATGCATTCATAGAAACATATACATTCTCTGCTATCAACAAAACATATAGTATTTAACAGAGATATCAATGTTTCTTAACCATCTTTAGTTCAAATTGAAACTAGCACTAGCGAAGCAATGAAGCAATGACAGCAAGCACAAAAATAATGGAGAGAGCCACACCTCACAAAATAAGTTTCATAAGCATTCTCTCATTTATCATACTGTGTTACTGCATCAGGATATTGATGTTTTGAATCGGACGCAATTTCCAATAACTGCATTTTTTAAAAATGCTTTGGTAAAAGATAGACAATAATTTATGTAAAAAGATATCAACTTCTGTTTTCTTGGAAAAAACACTTCATGCTGAAGTACCCAATTACAGAGATATTAATTAACACTGTTTACCACATAATTTATGGTGCAGGAGTGTAATATTAACCTAGTGCAATATTATTAAACCTAGTGTAATATTAACTTAGTGTAATATCATTACTGAGTCATCATTCAGTGTTTTCCGTATGTTTTGGTCTTCATACATAAAATGCTGAAGTGATTTCTGACTTGCCCAAACATTAAGATGACGTTAATCTGTCATGATAAAATGATGTTATTGTTATGTGATAAAAAACATCATACATTTGTGTTCATTTATTATTTAATTGATTAAACTTGTTGGCAAAAATGATATAATGCTCAGCAGAGCCTCTCTGAATGTGTTTGCCAACTCTTTTAATAAATGCAATAATAACTGGGCAATCATGTAAGATTCTCTATATCGTGAGTTCCCTTAACAATATATCACAACACAGAATCTACTTAACAATTTACATGAAATATTAAATAAAACAGTAAAACTTGAAATATTGTGTGAAAACATCATGCATTAATAGTCAAAACTTTCTAATAAAATGATTCAAGTTTTCTATCCCTCGTTCTTTATCAACTTCTCCTCCCTGGCTGACTTGGTTAAGGCGCTATCTCAAGATCACATTCCTCTGACTACATACCTCTAACCATATACCTCTGACCATGTACCTCTCACCACATACCTCTCACCAAATACCTCACCTCTCACCATGTACCTCTCACCAAATACTTCACCTCTCACCACATACCTCTCCCAACATAACTCACCTCTCACAACATACATGTACCTCTCACCACATACCTCACCTCTCACCATCTACCTCTCACCAAATACCCCACCTCTCATCACATACCTCTTACCACATACCTCTCACAACATAACTCACCTCTCACTGCATACATGTACCTCTCACCACATACCTCACCTCTCACCACAAACCTCACCTCTCACCACATACCTCACCTTCCACCACATACCTCCCCACATACCTCTCCCCATGTACCTCTTACCACACCACATACCTGTTACCACGTACCTCTCACCACATACCTCTCCCAACATAACTCACCTCTCACCACATACATGTACCTCTCACCACATACCTCACCTTCCATCACATACCTCCCCACATACCTCTCACCACATACCTCACCTTCCACCACATACCTCTCCCCATGTACCTCTTACCACATACCACACCACATACCTCTAACCACTGAACTCATTGGTTCAAGCCCAACTCAGTCAATGAACTTGACATGAAAACATTAAGGTTAATTGTGAAAGGGTAGTTGCTCTACTTGAGGTTAATGTATCTTTTTCCACCAATTAAATTGGAGTTCATATATAATCTGTTATGTGCTGAAAATGGCATTAAACTCTGTTAAATGAACAAACAACAAAGGCATACTTTTTGTATCCTGAAATAACCTGCATAAAAACTGTAACCAAGCTAAATTTCCATCAAGAAAGAAACTTAAATAATACGGATTATATCGGTACTTGTATTCTTTTCTTAAAACCATTATTTTGTGGTGAAAATTCTGCTAAAGAAAACTTGAGCGAGAGCAACAGTCCTTCCTTAATAAACCCTAATTTATCAATAACCACACCCCTGGAACATTTTTCTCCCCACATACAATCTAAAGGAACAACATGTAATACTTCTCTCCACCTTCCACTATTACATAATGGAGTGTTATGACAAACACAACAAAAACGACATTGCTGTAGCTTTTGGCAACAACAGAAAGGACCAAGGTAAAGCTGATCTGGTAGTGTAAACAACAACTAAAACTGTTTAATCCATGCAGGTAACTATGGTAACTAAAACTAAAAATGTGACGAGTCAATGTTAATAATACATGTGCTAAAAAGCTTATTTTATATAAAATCTAACTTTTATGTTTGTAAATTATATCTGTTTTTGAGTTTTTATGCAGTTTATAAATAAGGTTCCATTTGAAGTGCTGTCAAAAATAACAGAAGCCCATTTCGCTCAAGTTCGTAAGTTTACAATCATTTTAGTGTAAAATTTGAAGGAATGAAAAATATCAGGAAATACATTTGGTGTTTTGCTTACATCCTTTTATGAATTGTAAGCATTATAAATAGAATTCTTTTTTAAAATGTCCAAATATGCTGCAAAAATAAATGTTCCAAGGTGTCACAATTTGTTTGTGCGAGAATATTAAGACTTGCAATGGTTAATGAAATGGGCCCCAGTTCAGTACAGTGTTTCACATGTAATTAACCTGACGCGAGAACAACTAGCGCTCCGCCCACTGGCCATGTGGTAATGTTTGTGTAAATGATGTAGTGTTTACTTAGACATTGTTAGCTTGTCTAAGGAAAATGGCAGTCAGCAACAATATCGATGTCTGATGGGATTATCAATTTGTTTGATTGACAGCCTGTGTCAGGCAAATTCCCAAACTTCAAACACAACAGTGATTTAACTATTTTTTATTCAAATAACTGAGTCACAATTAGAAATGTTTAAAAAATTAACGCAATCCCTTGATGCAAAACTACTGTTGTATTATAAAATATATTGTTTTTATATTTGCTGTTTTTTTTTAACATGTATATAATAGAAGACCACAGGGAAAATTGGAAATAATTAGAAAATAGAAAATAAAGTTATTTTAATTATTATATATTATTGCAAAAAACTCTTAATTCTTCACACAGTAGAGCAAGAAAGTGTAAATGGGTGTTTGGTATAGAAAAACATAACGAGTGAATCGCCACATTCTTAATTAAAGCACAGGTTGACAACATCTATAAACATGGTCCATCTTTTCTAACCTTGTGTCTCACGGTCGAGTGCTGTTAGGTGAAATAGTATGAATATTAATTCTAACTATATGCATGAAAATGAAACACAAAATAGATTCTAAACTATTGGAGCAAATCAGGAGAACTTGGATCAAATTAAAACAATGTTTACATGTACGGGTTGTGGTTTATAAGATATTAGTTGGGAAAGAATGATTCATGCTTGGATTCTTTTTGTTTTCTCTGACTCTGATATCTTAACGAATTAAAGACAACATCAATAAATCATTAATCACAGTAAGTTTATAACATTTAATTTAACACATTTGGTAAGGTGAAAGTTACCTGCTTAAAGAATAAATCTTTCTGAAATATCGAAATTCCTGAACATCAATAACCGGTTATATAAGAAAATAAAAGAAAACAAAATTTGCAGGTTTGAACGATCAAAGGTCAATTCCTGTACTTGTCTTACAATTAAATATACTAAATGGCATTTAATAGATGTTAACAGTTATAATTGAATCAAGACAAGAATGGATGGAAAAAAGACCATCTCAGAAACGAAAAAGATTTCTACAAATTTAACATCACCATTGAACATTGGATCATCTTCAGAGTATCCAAACCCTGGGAAATGAATTACACTGGTTTATCTCGGACTACCTCATGTTTACCTTGATAGTCTTTATTTGCAATTACATGTACATCAATACAATAAACTTAAACTCCTCCACTCTTTATTTAATTTGAATTCATTCCCCCACCAACTGTAAGCTTAACTACAGAAAGAACCAACCAGAACAGACTTTGTTGCTTCATTTCAAAACTATGAAGTGAAATTCATTTAATGTACAGCCATTGCACACTATTGTGAGTCTAGTACAAGATTTTTACATATATCAAGATTACTGTTATCTATAATTATGTTTGTTTTAAGGAGTTGCCTTTTAGGAAGGAGTTTTAGACCTGTCCCAGTTAAAGATATAATAACATCCTCAATTTACGGTTACACCAAATTCTAATGTTGTACTTATCTTCTATGCACAATAATGTAAGAGACATAATTTTGATACAAGTCTTATCCTCAATGTTAATATAGCAGTTTCCTGTACTGATCTTCTATGTACAATAATGTAAGAAGGACATAATTTTGATACAAGTCTTATCCCCAATGTTAATATAGCAGTTTCCTGTACTGATCTTCTATGTACAATAATGTAAGAAGGACATAATTTTGATACAAGTCTTATCCTCAATGTTTATATAGCAGTTTCCTGTACTGATCTTCTATGTACAATAATGTAAGAAGGACATAATTTTGATACAAGTCTTATCCCCAATGTTAATATAGCAGTTTCCTGTACTGATCTTCTATGTACAATAATGTAAGAAGGACATAATTTTGATACAAGTCTTATCCCCAATGTTAATATAGCAGTTACCTGTACTGATCTTCTATGTACAATAATGTAAGAAGGACATCATTTTGATACAAGTCTTATCCCCAATGTTAATATAGCAGTTACCTGTACTGATCTTCTATGTACAATAATGTGAGAAGGACATAATTTTGATACAAGTCTTATCCGCAATGTTAATATAGCAGTTACCTGTACTGATCTTTTATGTACAATAATGTGAGAAGGACATAATTTTGATACAAGTCTTATCCGCAATGTTAATGCTTCCCACACCTATCCAAAGGCCCTGGACCAGAGTGAAAATAAGACTTACACATCCCTACTAACTACCTGTACATCAGTAAAGAAAGGAGAAATGTGTACACTTACGACAGAATCTTTGGAACTGGGTACGTAATGTTTTAAATCCTTTACAGAGGCCATCAAGAAGGGAACACGGTCTTCAAGCACCTGTTAAAATACAAACATAAAGTAATTTATTTACATTGACAACAAAACAATATTCTCGGATACAGCTTTAATAATCAACTCATTCTCAATGATGCAAGTATAAGGACTTTTTTTTTAACTTTGTAGCTAGAAACTGAGGAACCTAAAGATAAATTTGTCCAAAGGACAAAAGATTTTCCATATAGACTTGTGGTCCTTGAATTCTGACCTTATTTCTTTTGATTGTGAAACAAGTTCATAGCTCTTGATATACAATGCCGACTTCCAGTTATATACATGTACATGTATAACTCTTTATAAGTCTTCTTATACAGAAAAGTAAATACTGATAGCTAGGGCTCTTTCCTTGAGAACACAACACATGGGACTGGTAAAACATACTAAACTCAACCACAAGGTCATATTTGTACAAAAACAAAAGCTGCATGTATAATACACTTGTATTGGAGTTGATTGTTCAGGAATTTATCATTAACTTTGATAAGGATAGAATATATCAGCTTGTTGGACAATCAATTTGGCAATACAGAGCTGCTGTGTTGCTGATAAAAAATGTTATCCCAAGGGACTGACATTTAAAACCGGACCTCAAAAGCCATAAATGTTTCAATGTCTTGCACACCCACTAGGTAACTTTTTCTGATCTTGAATTTGTTTTCCCATGGTCTCTTTCAATATATCACATCATATGCCAGGTATACATAATACAAATTTTATATGTCAGCTAGCAACAATGTATGGTACCTTGGTTAGTGCAAAATTCCCCCCCATGGTCACCATTTGAACGATCGATACATATAAATATCAAAGCTCTGCGACTTTCAACTTTAGAAAAGATATTTCAAGTTCTGTTCCATATCTCTTTAGCTGTTCTTCCAATCCAGGGTTGGTGAGTTCAATTCCTTCCCGGCCATAGTTTCCATGATGATTGATATAATACGTTTTGTTGTCATTCCTCTCTGACTGCTGATTCAGGCGGGAAAGTTAAGTGGTTAGGTTAACTGATTATCTGTTAGCTCTCATTGGCATAAAAATGACACTAAACACTTTAAACAAACAAACACACTCTTAACCTGTATATCTGTGTGACCTTTTACATTGTAATTCTGTACTTACAGCGTTCAAAGCTTCCTGAGCCAAACTCCTGAATGACAGCAGCACCCCAATGATTGTCATGCGTAGTAATACACTGTCCACATCTAAAACATAGTGCGTGTTTATTTTAATCTGCATGTAGTAATGGGAATACTATTAAGGTCAGAGAGCTAGCTCTTATCCTACTGCATATAAGTATAAAAAAATATCACAATTATTCACAATTCACTACTCAGTCATTGAAATTCAGATCACAAAAGCATGGTGGTAAAACATTCACTGGGTATTGCCGTAAAATGATATAAAGATTCTGAAAAATCTGAATTATTTTGATCAACAAGGTAATGAATTAGATTTACCACAATATGGCAAAAGGATATTATACTAGAAATTGTTTTAATTATTTTTTTTTGGGGGGGGGGGGGGAGGGGGGGGGGAATGGTGTCTCCCACTTATTACAAAGGGCTGTAACTCATTAAAAAATCATCAAAATGCAACTAGACCTCACACTGATCCTTCCCAGCAAGTTTCAGCTAAATCTGATGACAGATATTGGAGGAGTTATCCACACAAAATTTGTAACATATGGGAAGATGGACAGAAGGAAAGCACAAAAACAAATTGTCTCCCCATTTTAAGTCTCCCTGAGAGGGGGAGACATAATGAAATATGAACATATATACATTTAGTGGTGAGGCTGACATTTAATCACAATTTTCATTATTTTAATGCAGGTTTAATTCTTTTCACATTTGTCAGAGCATCTGCACATCAGTTACTTAACAACAGTAGATAATTGGGTTTCAACTTTGTTGTACAAATTCATTCATCTTATCATTTTAGGGCAATAGCCAGTATATATTTTACACCGTGTAAAGGAATAGTCCAAATTGTAATAACAAAAATCAACTGTAAGATATACAGCATGATAGATCAACAACAAAATGTAACAGAAGAGAGGAAAGAGTCCAAGATATAATATGTGATTATGTTGATATAGTACTAGTATCATTTAAAGAAAATATTGTAGCAAACGAATGAACTAAACAGAAAATAACGAGATATTTGGAAAGATCGACTCATACTGAGTCTGAAAATGTTACAATGTATATTTGAACTAAAGAAGTTATTTTTTATAAAAAAAGCTTGATTTCAAATAGATACATAATATTTGTTTTAATAGAACAAAAATAGGTATGTGAATAAAGACATAACAGAAATGAACTGCTACAAATAAGTGTGAAGCATGCCATGTTATGTTGTCATGTTATTTGTGTTTCTAGATCTATAATAAGCATTTTAGATATTGACTTTCATTTTGACTAGATACTCAAGGGTTACAATGTTGCCACTGTCACTGTACAGACCTGTGATAAAACGTTCATTATCGTGAAGCTGCCACATTTGTTACCTATTACTGACCTTGAACCTCTGTGTGACCTTTATCTTTGATCTTTGACATCGTCTGGTTATTGTGAACATTTGTGCCAAGTTACTTTCAAAATCTTTCAAGTGGTTTATAAGATATGGAGCAGACATGAAATTTTGTACCTATTTCTGACCATTAACCTCTAACTGTGACCTTGATCTTTAACCTACAGACCCAAGTACTGCGCTTGACACATTCAGAACTTTAACCTCCAAGTGTGACTTTGAACTCTGAGCTTGGGACCTGGGTTTTGCCCGCAACACATTATGGTGAACATTAGTGTCATGTTACCTCAAAATCAAAAAGTTATAGCCCTGACATTATTGAGCAGACGCACGTACATACACCGAACCGCCATTGTGATGACTATGTCAAGCTCACCACCAGTGGACTTGCCAAAAATAGTGTGCAACACCTAAAGCAATATTTTAAGCAGTATAGCCTCATTCTTTGCAAATTTTGGTTGTCCTCTTAGACAAATGGACAGACGAACCACCAGACAGACTGTCGAATGAACAGACAGGCAAACATTTTTAGGGTAGGATACTTACGAGTCTAATACCATGCTAATGTTTTAGCCATATACAAGAAATGCCTGATTCGAGGAGTCTATTACAGTCATTGAATTTTTTAACAGTGCAAATTTAACCTTAACCCTAAACCCATGTCACATAAGTAACTAGCCATGGGTACAGATGTATGGATGGATGGAAAGATGGATAAACATTACCAACACATAATAAATATCTCTAACTAGGATCCTTGCTGTTTTTTAATTATTGAAATGAAATAGAATTTGGCAAGCAAAATGTGCAATTAAAAACAATAAAAAAATTATAAAAGCTTGGAACCCTACATGTAAATAGAAATAAAGATCATGCAAAAAATAATTACAGTTATTGAAAAAGGAAAAACATTGGAGAAAAAAAAATCAATAAAAATAAAATACATGAACATACAAAGGTAAACTAATGACATATTTCGTCACAATCTTGGAACAATTTGTAACATTCTTTAATCACTAATTAAATGAGGGTCATTAACAATACATTCAATTTTATGCAACTAATATAAGTACAACTTGGTGAATACGGTGATGTCATATAATTGCTAGAATCTCTTATCTACACGAGTTAAAAGAAGCTTGAAAAATCAAAATTGCTAAATTTTGCTCACATTAAACAATCAATTAATAAATCCTGTAGATATCTATTTTTGAAATGGATAATAATTCTAACCCACAGGGTCTCTAGTGTATATTCCACAAAGCCAAAACAATGACTCATGAAAAATATCTATAGGATAGCTTCTAATATACTTAGGAGCCACTAGCCTTAAACCATTACCTTTCTTTAAAAACTTTATTGTCTTTTTCACATATTCAATTATGCATCAAAGCTAAATAAACCTGTATTAAACAATCAGTTGCACTAACAGACCAATTTTGTTCATGTTCTTCAACAGTTGTCCATGACAGGTTTTCATGTACCACCAAGTTTACTGTATATCAGAAACATCACTTCTGAAACATTGATTTGTAAGAGAAAATGTAATGGGTACACGTTTCAGGATAAAAATGTCTTTATATTTCTCAAGATGCTGCGCATTCACATGTATTCATTTATGCTAGAAAGAACTCACCTGTAGCTGTCTTTGTTGCTAAAATTATTTTGTTTTCATGAAAGAAACTGTAATTGGTTTGATGGACCATTTATTAACCCTTTACTCCATAGATATCAATCACAGAAGGCCTTTGAAAACAGTGCAGGAAGAGTTCAGATTGCTCGTAACGAGCAATCTGAACACTTCCTGCACTGTTTTCCACTCTGTCAGTTAATATATACATAATTCACCAAATAATTAAAAAGCTTTCTATATTAGAGGTGTCCAAAGGCGTCTATATGAAGTAAAGGATTAAATGTGTAGCATTCAGAAAATTCCCCACAGAAAGGAGAATACATAGCCTTCTTACATTTAAGATTGTTCAAACTTTCTCTCCACTTCAACAAACACCAGCAGCTGACCTACAGCCTCTGTCTGGCATGGGCATCACATTAGGATTTTCCCATAAGTATATAACAAACATTTATAGTTATTGTTTTGCCACAATAAGCTTTGACATAACAATTTATTTTGTGCATGAGTGAAGCATCATGTTTGTACCCATGGAAAACCCTCTCCAGACCATCTCCAGATATCACACATTGATTGCCGTTGTATGAGCTTTATCCATTGCTGACAGATAGAAGTCTGGATTTCCACCATTAAAGTACTAGATTATATATTATGACCTATCCCATTTTATTGGTGGAGCTTTGAATGAATCTGAGTAGACCCACACATCACAGGTGGGCCGCTGGCACATAGTCTCACACAAACTTGTTTGTATCTAGGCTCAAACTCATGACATTATCAATAAGAGGTAAATAATCACGAAACAGTGCTTTGGCAACCAAAGTCAGTGTACAATAGTTTTTAATCAAAAGTTAATTCTAATTTCAGATTATATTGCAAAAGTGTTTTCTTGAACTATTATTATAACATCCCAAAAGTAACATACCAACAGTACATTTAATTTCAATAACTATAAATAGTTCTTATACAGGTTTGTATAACTGAAGCTAATGGTCTTCTCTTTCCCTGTTATCTGTTAAACAAACCATGTGTGTATTGTTTTAGATACCCACATGATAAACAAACCTACATCATGTGCATTTTTAATGACTTATCCCATTCTGATTTTAAAACCCTAATAGTACAGTAATAAGGACTTCCAATAGTACTGTAATAAGGACTTACAATAGTACTAAAATAAGGAATTCCAACAGTACTGTAACAAGGAATTACAATAGTACTGTAATAAAGAATCGCAATAGTACTGTTATAAAGACTTCCAGTAGTACCATGATAAGGACTTCCAATAGTACTGTAATAATGACTTCCAGCAGTACTATAATAAGGACTTCCAGTCATACCATAATAACGACTTCCAGTAGTACCATGATAAGGACTTCCAACAGTACTGTAATAATGACTTCCAATAGTACTGTAATAAGGACTTCCAAAAAACAAACATAATAAGGACTTCCAATAGTACTGTAATAAGGACTTCAAGTAGTATCATAATAAGGACTTCCAATAGTACTGTAATAAGGACTTCCAGTAGTACCATGATAAGGACTTCCAATAGTACTGTAATCATGACTCCCAATAGTACTGTTATAACGATTTTCAAAAGTACCATAATAAGGACTTTCAATAGTACTGTAATGAGGACTTCCAATAGTATTGTAAAAAGGAATCACAATAGTACTGTAACAATGACTTCCAGTAGAACCATTATAAGGACTTTCAATAGTACTGTAATAAGGACTTCCAACAGTACTGTAATAAGGAATCACAACAGTAATGTTATAATGAATCACAATGGTACTGTAATAAGAAATCACAATAGTACTGTAATAATTAATCACTATAGTACTGTAATAAGGACTTACAATATTACTGTAATAATGACTTACAATAGTACTGTAATAAAGAATCACAATAGAACTGTAATAAGGAATCACAATAGTTCTGTAATAATTATTCACAATAGTACTGAAATAATTTATCACAATAGTACTGTAATAAGGAATCACAATAGTACTTTAATAAGGAATCACAATAGTACTGTAATTAGTACTTCCTATATATCTGCATAAGTATTCCCAGTATTACTGCAATTAGTATTCCCACTATTACTGCAAAAAGTATTCCCACTATAACTGCAATAAGTACTCCCACTATTACTGCAATACATATTCCCACTATTACTGCAATAAGTATTCCCACTATAACTGCAATAAGTACTCCCACTATTACTGCAATTCATATTCCCACTATTACTGCAATAAGTATTCCCAAGATTACTGTAATCAGTACTCCCAATATTACTGTAATAAAGAAACCCACTAGTGAAATAATAAAAGTATCATATTGTTACAATAACCAAAATGAATCACAATGG
This sequence comes from Panopea generosa, assembly GCA_029582155.1. NCBI lineage: Eukaryota > Metazoa > Mollusca > Bivalvia > Adapedonta > Hiatellidae > Panopea > Panopea generosa. The sequence continues at coordinate 51,830,837 of CM055902.1, forward strand.
TCATTCAGTAGTCACTAAATTTTACAGATATAATATAGCAAGCAATAATCCATTAACCAATGGTGGATTTTAAGGACATAAACTTTTCAGGCTATAACATTTGTTACAAGAACTTGACATTGATGTAAAGTGAGTTTATGGCTTATAGCAAACATTACATCTACTTGTATGGATTTTAATCTACTTTCATTATTTTTTATAAGTCCTTATTACTTTACCATTAGGAACAGTAAATGTATACATGGTCAAAGTATCTGTGTTGTATTGCCACTCTTTGTTTTATGACAGAATAAAGGAATCCAAAAAATAACAGATAGACAGTTTGTGTACTTACTGACTAACTTCTTGAAGAGTTCACGCATCAAGTCAGGCTTGTCAAAACTTGTCCTCAACTGGGCCAATATGTCTTTGTTTGTCATCACAAGTTTCTGTAGGCATTGGAATGAAATATATGTGAATACATTTCAACATTATTTATATAGTTCTCCATTTGTTAAATGTCTCCAGGGATAAGCAACAAATTACACTTTACAATAACAATGTTTAATTAATACATTAATTACATATAACAAATTACACTTTACAATATCAAAGTTTAATTAGTACATTAATACATATAACAAATTACACTTTACAATATCAAAGTTTAATTAGTACATTAATTACATATAACAAATTACACTTTACATTATCAAAGTTTTATTAGTACATTAACTACATATAACAAATTACACTTTACAATAACAAAGTTTAATTATTAATTACATATAACATATTACACTTTACAATATCAAAGTTTAATTAGTACATTAATTACACATAACAAATTACACTTTACAATAACAATGTTTAATTAGTACATAAGTTACATATTACAAATTACACTTTACAATAACAATGTTTAATTAGTTCATAAGTTACATATAACAAATTACTTTTACAATATCAAGTTTAATAAGTACATTTATTACATATAACAAATTACACTTTATAATAACAATGTTTAATTAATACATTAATTAGTACATTAATTACATATAACAAATTACACTTAAAATATTAAAGTTTAATTAGTACATTAATTACATATAACTAGAAATATGTCTGGTGACATGGATGCCCCTGCTATTGAAACCAATTGTTAACTGAAAATTAAGTTGAAAAGGGGCAATTACCTCTGTAAGATTTGACTTGCATTGACAAATATTGCCCTTGACCTGTATTTTATAATTATACTGGTACATAAAAACTATTAATTAAATACAAAGACTTCAGAAGTTCTTCATTGGAATTATTTTTTTTACCTCCAATGAACAAACTTACGGACAAATGAACAAACCTACAGGGGTAAACGAAAACTTTGTGCGACATAGTTACATTACAGCAGGAAATCCTATTAGCAAGCATGGCTTAGCTATTTTCACAATCTACCTTTAGTTCATCTTCTTGGCAATGTATATCTTTCACAACTTACCTTTAGTTCATCTACTTGACTGGCAATGTGTATCTTTCACAACTTACCTTTAGTTCATCTACTTGATTGGCAATGTGTATCATGAGTTTTTCCCCCATAAACTTCATCCCGTACGGTCCAATAAGCTCAGCCAGGGATTTCAATTCTGACAAACAAATCACAATCATTAAAACATACAGAGAAAGAGAAACAGGTTGAACATAATTGGCAGATTTTATAGGCGAATTAGAAGATGTAACTTACATGTATACAGATAAATACCACAACAATCCAACTTTGGTAAATGTTAGCCCTAATCAATACAGCTTACTTACACACAACTTGTCCTTCAGCGTTCTTGTTTTTTTCTTTTTGGGACAAAATTCTACCCTTTTCCACTCACCAAAGCATATTTCTTCTGCTAATGTAAGAAAAACAATATTCTACCCTTTTCCCCTCACCAAAGCATATTTCTTCTCCTGATGTAAGAAAATATTTTCCTAAAATAAATTAAGTTTTTTTTAATTTTCAATGGGCTTTAACGCCATTTTAACAGTTCAAAACAATGAAGAACATGTAAACTTTTGAACAGACATTCTTACAATTTGCATTATTTTGTATTTTCCTCATTATTTCAATAAACACTATTTTCATGATAGGCACCCACCGCCATTCCTCCAAAACCAAAAAAAAAAAACAAGACTGGCTTGACAAAATATTCATCATTAATATGTTTATGTAAATAAATAAGTGAAAATAAACAAAATAAAGTATGTCATAAAATTATGTATCAATCGTGTTAGTCCATAACACTTCCTTCCAGTTATATCTGAATTGGTTTACTATAGTTGTTATGCAAAATATGCCTTTTTTCTTCACCTGCACTGTCAGTTTCATAATGTTGAGGGCCTAAAATCAAAATGATTCCATAGACAGGAATCTTAATAAGACCACAGTCCTCCACAAGTGATTGATTAGACAGAATAATTTATCACTAAAATCTTGTTCAATGTTGTGATATCAACAACAATGCAATATGATTGGCTCACCTGTAAGGTCAGCATACTCCTCAGCAGCAAAGGGCACCTGTCCATCTTGATGCAGACTCACAAACGCTTTCTGATTAGGTGAGTAAATGATCTGTCCTACATTACAGGTGACTCGCCGCAGAAACACCTCCAAGTACCTGAATGGCAACATTTGAAAATATATAAGAGTTAGTTATATTCTTAAAATGTATAAATAACCTTACTATAAATTTAGGCACTGCCTATAAAACATAAAGGAACTGGAATACGGTTTATTACCATTTTAATCATGAATATTTTCTGTAATGTATAAAAGGTAAATACTGCACTGCTGGGCCTACACATGGATTTATAATATATGGAATGTTAGGGATATTTTGTCTATAGAAAAATAGGAATTTCATATCTCCTAACTAAATGTCAATAACATAGCAAGAGATTAAGTACAAATGCAAAATTCACAGACAACCTAATCTTGTACTTAAAGTCTTAGTTGTTCTTACCCTTTTTCATTAAATATTTTGACAAGTTATTATCATGTATTTTGTGAACACAACTTGCTAGGAATAGTCCCTCATTTTGTGATTAGCTCAGTCGGTTACGCGTCTGACTATCAATCCAGGGGTCGTGAGTTCGAATCCCCCGTCTGGCAACAGTCTCCGTGATGATTGATATATGACATTGTGTCTCATTATCATTTGTCTCACCACTGATTCAAGTGGGAAAGTTATCAGTTACTTGCGATGATGGGGTGTGCTCGAGTAATGGTTAATCCCAGGAAACAGTGGTTAGGTTAACTGATCGTCTGTTAGCCCTCGATGGCATAAAAATGACGCTAATTATTAAATCAATCAATCAATCAATCATTTTGTGAGTGACATACAAAATCAAATAAATACTGCTACTAAGACACTGAAGTTGCCTGAGGAAAAAGTCATATTTGGTCCGACCTCTGTCACAGAAGTCATATATGAGACAAAACACTGTTACGGTGGTGGTATATTGATTGGACTGTAAAACTGACCAGTTAGTATAGTTGGCCGTGATTGTCTTCTCCCCACTAAAACTGTCCAATGGCTGCGTCTGCTGGGGTAACACATTGTTGAACACACGAGCGATGTCTATGTGCACTGTAAACAAACATAGAAATGACATGTAAGTGAAGCACATGGTTGGTTAAGTATATTATGTCAGACTGGGAACATCACGACACCACTTGCAATCCAGGGAGCTAACTTAACATCAAAATTCTACTTTCTTACAACTTCACCAAATCAAACTCAGTGATCATTTAATCAGATAATTAGATCAGTCCAATTCTTCATGTTCATTTTAGTTATTTATTTTACTTCGATCATGAACTAAGTTATTACAACTTCTACAAATCATGTTCGAAGTATTCCTTGGTAGAACCAGTACTAAGCATATGCGGAAAATGTGTCTTGCTCAAGGACACTACACATAACTGTGGCGGAGGATCGATCCAACAACCCTCGGATCATGGGGCCGATGCTCTAACACTAAACCACAAGATAGATACCTACCATAGTTTTCTATCGACTGTAACACACTCATTATGGCTTTGACACTACATAGCAGCTCTGATGGTTTAGCAATCTCATTGGTCTCTGGATTATACATCATCATCCCAACTAGTGCTCTAGAAAATAACACAATAGCATAAACATAACCATGCCTGTAGGAGAATTTCACCATTCATTCTTACACTGTTAAATACAGACTAGAACAAAAGATGGACAACATTTCACAATTTCACAACTTGTGAATATTAATGCACCGCAATACCAAAACTGACCATTACGGCCCTCCAGCTGTTAGGAAGAGTTCACGGACATCTCATCATGGAATATGTAGGTTCCCAAATCAGAAAGTTGGCTTTCCTCTATTCCCCACACCTATTTCCCCACATCAAGTATTGTATAGTAGGGTGTTTAATGGCACTTACTTATTCCCATATTCCCCACACATGTTTTACCACATCAAGTACTGTATAGTACATGTAGAGTGTTTAATGGCACTTAATTATTCCTATATTCCCCACACATGTTTTCCCACATCAAGTATTGTATAGTAGGGTGTTTAATGGCACTTACTTATTCCCATATTCCCCACACATGTTTCCCCACATCAAGCATTGTATAGTAGGGTGTTTAATGGCACTTACTTATTCCCATATTCCCCACACATGTTTCCCCACATCAAGTATTGTATAGTAGAGTGTTTAATGGCACTTACTTATTCCCATATTCCCCACACATGTTTCCCCACATCAAGTATTGTATAGTAGAGTGTTTAATGGCACTTACTTATTCCCATATTCCCCACACATGTTTCCCCACATCAAGTATTGTATAGTAGAGTTTTAATGGCACTTTCTTATTCCCATATTCCCCACACATGTTTCCCCACATCAAGTATTGTATAGTAGGGTGTTTAATGGCACTTACTTATTCCCATATTCCCCACACATGTTTCCCCACATCAAGTATTGTATAGTAGAGTGTTTAATGGCACTTACTTATTCCCATATTCCCCACACATGTTTCCCCACATCAAGTATTGTATAGTAGAGTTTTAATGGCACTTTCTTATTCCCATATTCCCCACACATGTTTCCCCACATCAAGTATTGTATAGTAGGGTGTTTAATGGCACTTACTTATTCCCCTATTCCCCACACCTGTTTCCCCACATCAAATATTGTATTGTAGGGTGTTTAATGACATTTATTTACTAATATTTCCCTATTCACCCCCCTCCCCCCCGCCTGTTTACCTACCGCAAGTACCATATTGTAGGGTATTTAATGACGTTTATTTATTCATGAAACATCTTAACTTGAATATGTACTTAAGTAGAAATTTTTCCGAATCTTCCACACAGAACCACGTCCATGCCTTCATTCACACCATGAAGAAGGACTTGTATACACTATGTTTTGCACGAATGTAACATAGATAACAATTTGCCTGCTTATTAACTTAATGACATTTATATAACTTCTTTACATTGGAAACTGCTGTTCAATCATTTATAATACATGCTCATATTCATCACAGATCATGTGTTACTTGGTTAACTTGATTGGTTGGATGATGCTCACATGGTCAGGTCAGTTTGGTCACATGATGGTTAACATTGTCACATGACACACATGATGGTTAACATGGTCACATGACATATCAGATACACTCAGGTCCCGTTACAAAGCGGTTCGATATAACCTAAAACTCGTTATTACACGGTACTACTATGACTCCCAAAATTGATATATTCAACTAGATTTTTTAAAAACTTGTGGTATAATAATTGACGAATTGATCAAAAATCTCAACTTAATTGCTTAGTGTGTGCGATCTTGTTACGTTTTTTCCAAACTGTGATCATGTATTTGTGCATCAAGGTGAAACCCCATCATTGATTTTTGTTCTTTATTCTAAAGTAAATAATAAAAGTGAAGGCTTGTCTTTCATAGAGAGACCCAAATGAAAGAAGTGAATCTTACATTTAACTGTTTGTCAACCTCTGCACTACCAAAATATGATGAGAAAAGTAGGGGTCATGTGTCATAAAACAGATTTTTTTCTGCTCAGTGTATTGACAAAGTGAAAGTAGACATCCAAAATCATGTATTCATACCCCAATTTCCAAGCATCACATTTTTTTTCTAAACTCACAATTCAAACATGGTAATGCTTTCAAAATGTTTAAAATATATCATAATGTCATTCAAATAAAAAAATGCGCATTAAAATAAGAAAAATGCATTTTTAAAGAAGAAGAATCAAGGTTTACTTATAACTGCCATTATGGGACTACCCAACAGAGGCACTTCCTTTTTCCAATGGTGGTACTATGCCTTAATTACACCTTGATAATTCAGACTGACATAATTACAACTTCTTATAGTTATAATTAATTAATTTATTTACACCAACAAACAACGGTCTGTCATATTTATCACACATCGTAATGTGTTTGTTTATGGCACTTTGACCAGATAAAGTATTGCCAAATATTAAAGCACAGTGCACCTTCGGATATTTGTAACACGTTTCTGCATATATCGCGGTTTCATTCTGTGGATCCCGGCAACCGCATAATAATGGGACATGAGTGTATATGTATATCAATAAAAAATTAAAAAATATTGTTCAACAAGAAAACAGTTATCAAAAAAACAGGCTTTAAAATGAAATGGAAATATAAAATCTTTAATATGCTACATACCTTTGTTTTAATATTTCAAATAAATTGGATGTTCTGGTGCAAGTGTTTTAAAAAATTTTTTAACTTCATTGAAATAGAAATAAATTTAGAATATCTAGTACAGTCAAACCTGTCTTAAGCAGCCATTCAAGGGAAAGAGCAAAACTGACCCCTTAAGACAGGTGACTGCTTAATACAGGTTGACTAAAATGATAAAAATGGTACATAGACAAATGGCTGTTTAAGACAAGTGGTTGCTTAATAGAGGTGACCACTAACACAGGTTTGACTGTATATGTAAATCTCGACACAGTTTGGTGACGTGAATCAAGCCTTGGCATGCAGAACTTAAATATATATTTCTACTCCTACGCAACACCAGCAATTTACTGTAAGTCACAAAATATGATAACTCATTCTAAATCCAATCACAACATCTATCTCAATAAGGAATCCTACATTTAAATTATTACATTGAAGGATTGGCAATTTAAAATAAAATATTTATTGAATAAAATATGATATCATTAAGTTCATATCATGCTTCTATATGGAGCATTCCAGACTGACAGGCATGCACATGTTTTAAATCTCTATGGCTCTTTTTACCTTGACAATACCCACACATTCTACATGGACAATAATTACGTGTTTCATTATCACCATTATGTTTGTTAAGAGATGAATTTTCAATATCTAGATATATCTAAAGTAATCTCTCCTTAAGTTATGACAGTATTTCAAACCTTATTTAAAAATTAGAAATAAAGGGAATTATTAAATTACTCTACATCTGTAGGTGTTTTATTGTTTATGTAAGTATCAGATTTTAAACCTGATGAAGACTGTATAGTATAGCTGAAGTGTGGGAGGGTGGGAGGATTTTATTTTTTATTTTTTATTTTTAAAATTTTTGAAGTTTTTTAATATTTTTTTTTTTTTATGAAAATAAAAAGGGTCAGGGTGGCATGAAAATTAGGGGGTGGGTTGGGATGATAATCTAGCAATTAATTTATTATGGCCTCAAAAAGAGTAGGATTTAACAGTATAAAACAATGAAGAACAGGGATGCTGACCTGTTAACTGTTTTAAATATACATATTTATGATTTCTTTTGTTTTTTCATTCTATTTTACGACCTATTAAAATTCCCCCAAACGCTCATTTTTCCCCCTTCAAAAGGCACCGACCCCCTTCCACTAAAAGTTAAAAAACCCCACTGAGTTTGTCTTCTTGTTTGTAATTTATTCATATTTAAATATATATTTGAAAACTCTTATCTAGTTTTCACTATAGCCCTTGTCCCTGGTTAGAGTTCTGATGATTTCTGTTCCTTTTGTCTAGTTAGAGTCCACATAAATTCATGTTACTTGTTTCTCTGTTAGAATTCACATTAATTTCTGTTCCTTGTCTTCTGGGAAAGTTCACATAAATTGCATTTTACTGTTTCTCATAATTATGAATTCATACTACAATTTTGGAAGTGAAGAAGATAGAAGTTAATCCAATGTGTTTATACATGTTCACCCAATGTTTCAGTCAGTTGTTTACTATACAGAGAGTACATTATATAGATATATGGAATTCGAAGTTGTAAGAAGAAAAATCATAACATATACATATTTTAAACAGAGAAAGTTACATGTGTCTATTTGACATAGATGTCCAATTTCATGCTAGTATTTGCATGATGGTATTCCAGTATAGATAAAAAATAAGTGATGGATGAGAGAAGGCAAAAGTGACAAAGGTAATGGTCACATAAAGTTGTCATCAGTATATGTATTAAGTTACAAAACATTTAATACATGGACATAAATGGATTCTTGATATGAAAATATCCATGCAAGTATAAATGCTTAAACTGAATGACAGTCATTCATATTACTGGTAGGTAGTTTCCTCCATTATAATTTTGTATGAAATCTGTAGATTTGGCATGCCACCTAAATGAACATTTTCTAGTTATTTTTATTTTAAACGAACTTAAATGCCATTTTCAATATGTTACAGGTTACATTATGTCGTCCAGTTTTATTATAAGACAAGTCCAAGTAGAACTATTGCCCTTCCAAGCAACTTTCTCAAATAAAGCTTTTTCGACCAAGGCAGATTTGAACCCATGACCTCAGCTTGAAATATTTATTTGAATATTTAGCATCATTTTTATGTCGTCATGGACTAGCAAATGATCATTTAACCTAACCACTCTTTCCTAGATTGTTAACCAGTATTCGAACACACCAAACTCGGCAAGTAACTGATAACTTTCCCACATGAATCAACAGTGAAAGATGAATGACAACGAGATGCAATTGTATAATCATCATCATGGTGATTGTGGCCAAACGGGGGATTCAAACTCACAACCCCATGATTGATAGTCAGATGCGCTTCTGACCGAGCTAACTGGACCCAGCAAGCTTGAAATGTAAAAATATTATATGTTCCACAAGAAAGTAAATTCAAGTACAGACAGACGGCCAGGACTAACAATACGAACACACTCCATGTCAACAGCTGGGCAAAAGAAGAGTGCAAAGTATACTATTAATTTATAAGAATGAAATTTTAAGATGAATATAATAAATACATATAGTTTATTGTGAATTAATGTTTATATTGTGCTCAACACTGTTAATTGTGAAATAAAGAGATGATAAAAGGGCAGATAATAATTATATAAGCAATATACACCTATAACATTTGTTTCTCTTTGTTTCCAAAGTTATAAGCATTTTTTATATGCATAGTGCATGTATGTATAGGGCATTGTTTGAGAAGGGGTGAGTATAGTGTGCTTGTATAAATACAGTTTTATATTGAAAACTGAGGTCAAACACTTAACATAATTTTATTGCCAATAACATTTTTAATGGGGATTATGGCCCTTTTCAACACATTACTGGTTATACATGGCTACTAGTTTTATTTGTGGAGGTAGGCTGGACTCAAACTCACTACAGCAGCGGTGAGAGGTAAGTAATCTTGAGACAGAACCTTAGACCACTTGCCCGTGGAAGATACTACCAAATAAGATATTATTTATATTAATACAAGTCACATAAACTAACTAGGGTGATTCACATTTGTTAAGCACTTATGTAGTTGTAAGCCCATAAATCTGAGGCAAATATCAACGTGAAGGTGAAGTTATGTGGACAGCATTACAATACATCTAGGGACTTTAAAATTTATTGTCAAATTTGGTTACACAACATCTTTACAATGAATTTGCTTGCTTGTTTATTAAACATCATTTTATGCCAGAGAGGGCTCACAGACAATCAGAGAACATGAGCATTCTTTCCTGGGATCCTGGAAGGTTAACCAGTACTCGAGCACACCCATCTTTGATAAATTTCCCGCTTGAATCAGCGGTTAGAGACGAATGACAATGAGAGAGATGCAATGTTGTATATCAATCATCATAGCCAGGCGGGGACTCAAACTCACCATCCCTAGATTGATAGTACAGTCAGACACTTTACCGACTGGGCTAACCAGGCCTAGCTAACACTTGTTGGTAACTTAAGTTCTGAATTTCCCTTTACTCCCTTACTAAAAATTTAATCTCTAACCTTTTGGTCATTTAATATAAATTTTATAAAACTTGCTTGAAACTCATTTTGAATTCTTTTACTGAACTGGGTCCATCAAAATCAGTTAAACAACACAGTGACTGTTTGCACATTTTATCATCTCTGGCCTATATGAAAGTAAAGTATTTATGAACATGCAGATCTAGAATTCTACAGTTGTACAGGCAATGAGAGACTGGTCCACATACTTATCCTTGAATACATCTTTGAACATGTACATTCTTAAAACAAAAATAAATGCTCATCTTAGACATGGTTATGAAGTTATAGAGAGAGAGCGGGTGGAAAACAGGATAATGAGTATCTTATTTGTACACACAGACGGTTTATGCCATACGAGGCAACATAAGTTGTTAATTGTCAACTGGTTATAAATAAAGACTCTTCCAAATCACAAATAATTTTTTATCTATTTACATTGTAGTTAATGAGTAAATGATTAAATGTTTTATAAATCTAAATATTATTAATGTCAAATTAGTATAGAATACATTTGGTGGGTACATTTTCTACAAAAAAATCATACATTTTTCACTTTAACCATAACTGTATACTCTACACCAAAAAACAAAGTTGCTTTTCACTTTCTAATCTTAAAGACTCTAGAATACATATTTGATTATGTATGTTGTATACACTGCACTCATAACTGATTATGTATGTTGTGTACACTGCACTCATATACAAACACAGACAGGTTGCAACATGATGGCCACCATTATACTTTGTAGGTCTATATAACCACACATTGATATATACTGGCAGATGTAGACAGTTCTTACTTGTTGAAGCGTGTCTCCAGCTGCTGAAGGAAGAATTCCCGCGGGACAAACCCGTGCTCCCACACTTGAATAACGTTACTGTGGTTAATGGCAAAACAAAGCTCTGTCAAAGCCATATGTAGTTTGTCCATCCTTTAAAAGAAGACCTCAGGTAGGTGAAAAATAATATATTTAAATCTGATTCATTATCACACAATTTAATGGAATATTTTCATGTCAGTGGTGTTCCTTATCAAACAAGTAAATGAAATATTTTATTGTCAGTGGTGTTCCTTATCAAACAAATGAAATATTTTATTGTCAGCTGTGTTCTTTGTCAAACAATTAAATGAAAACATTTTTTCTGTGTTCTTTATCAAACAATTAAATGAAATATTTCATTTTAGCTGTGTTCAGTATCACACAATTAAATGAAATATATGGTAAACTGTTAAGGGCAGTCCAGTAATGGTGAACTGTTAAGGGCAGTCTAGTAATGGTTAATTGGTAAGGACAGTCCAGTTAAAGTGAACTGTTATGGGCAGTAGTTTAGTAATTGTTAACTGGTAAGGGCAGTTAAGTAATGATAAACTGTTAAGGGCAGTCAAGTAATGATAAACTGGTAAGGGCAATCCAGTAATGGTAACTGGTAAGAGCAGTCCAGTATTAGTAAACTGTTAAGGGCAGCTCAGTAACAGTAAACTGGTAAGGGCAGTCCAGTAATGGTTGATGTTGAAGGTAGTCCAGTAATTGTTAACAAGTAAAGGAAGTCCAGTAATGAAGTCCAATAATGGTCAGCTGGTAAAGACCGTCCAGTAATGATAAACTGGTAAAAGCAGTCCAGTAATGGTTGGCTGGTAAAGGAAGTCTAGTAATACAGTCCCGTAATGGTCAGCTAGTAAAGACCATCCAGTACTGCTTTCCAGTAATGATAAACTGGTAATGGAAGTCCAGTAATGGCAAGCTGGTAAAGGCCATCCAGTTCTGCTGTCCAGTAATGGTAAACTGGTAATGGCAGTCCAGTAATGGTCAGCTGGTAAAGGATGTCCAGTACTGCGGTCCAGTAATGACAAACTGGTACAGTTAGTCCAGTAATGGACAGCTGGTAAAGGATGTCCAGTACTGCTGTCCAGTAATGACAAACTGGTACAGTTAGTCCAGAAATGTTCTGCTGGTAAAGGCTGTCCAGCAATGCTGTCAAGTAATGAAAATTGGTACAGTAATTCCAGTAATGATCAGCTGGTAAAGGCTGTTCACTACTGCTGTCAAGTAATGCCAAACTGGTACAATTAGTCCAGTAATGGCAGTCCAGTAATGCTGTCAAGTAATAGTCAGCTGATAAAGGATGTCCAGTACTGCGGTCCAGTAATGACAAACTGGTACAGTTAGTCCAGTTATGGTCAGCTGGTAGAGGATGTCAAGCAATGCTGTCCAGTAATGACAATGCTGTCCAGTAATGACAAACTGGTACAGTTAGTCCATTAATGGCCACCTGGTAAAGGCTGTCCAGTAATGCTGTCCAGTAATTACAAACTGGTACAATTAGTCCAGTAATGGCAGTCCAGAAATGATAAACTGGTACAGTTAGTCCAGTAATGGTCAGCTGGTTAAGGCTGTCCAGTAATGCTGTCCAGTAATTACAAACTGGTACAGTTAGTCCAGTAATGGCAGTCCAGTAATGATAAACTGGTACAGTTAGTCCAGTAATGGTCAGCTGGTAAAGGCTGTCCAGTAATGCTGTCCAGTAATGACAAACTGGTACAGTTAGTCCAGTAATGGTCAGCTGGTAAAGGCTGTCCAGTAATGCTGTCCAGTAATGACAAACTGGTACAGTTAGTCCAGTAATGGTCAGCTGGTAAAGGCTGTCCAGTAATGCTGTCCAGTAATGACAAACTGGTACAGTTAGTCCAGTATGGTCACCTGGTAAAGGCTGTCCAGTAATGCTGTCCAGTAATTACAAACTGGTACAATTAGTCCAGTAATGGCAGTCCAGTAATGATAAACTGGTACAGTTAGTCCAGTAATGGTCAGCTGGTTAAGGCTGTCCAGTAATGCTGTCCAGTAATGACAAACTGGTACAGTTAGTCCAGTAATGGTCAGCAATGCTGTCCAGTTATGACAAACTGGTACAGTTAGTCCAGTAATGGTCAGCTGGTAAAGGAAGTCCAGTAATGACAAACTGATAGTTAGTCCAGTAATGGTCAGCTGGTAAAGGCTGTCCAGTAATGATGTCCAGTAATGACAAACTGGTACAGTTAGTCCAGTAATGGTCACCTTGTAAAGACTGTCCAGTAATGCTGTCCAGTAATTACAAACCGGTACAATTAGTCCAGTAATTGTGATCCAGTAATGATAAATTGGTACAGTTAGTCCAGTAATGGTCAGCTGGTAAAGGCTGTACAGTAATGTTGTCCAGTAATGACAAACTGGTACAGTCAGTCCAGTAATGGTCAGCAATGCCATCCAGTAATGACAAACTGGTACAGTTAGTCCAGTAATGGTCAGCTGGTAAAGGCTGTCCAGTAATGCTGTCCAGTAATGACAAACTGGTACAGTCAGTCCAGTAATGGTCAGCTGGTAAATGCTTACCAGTAATGCTGTCTTGTAATTACAAACTGGTACAATTAGTCCAGTAATGACAGTTCAGTAATGATAAACTGGTACAGTTAGTCCAGTTATGGTCAGCTGGTAAAGGCTGTCCAGTAATGCTGTTTAGCAATTACAAACTGATACAATTAGTCCAGTAATGACAGTCCAGTAATGATAAACTGGTACAGTTAGTCCAGTAATGGACAGCTGGTAAAGGATGTCCAGTACTGCTGTCCAGTAATGACAAACTGGTACAGTTAGTCCAGAAATGTTCTGCTGGTAAAGGCTGTCCAGCAATGCTGTCAAGTAATGAAAATTGGTACAGTAATTCCAGTAATGATCAGCTGGTAAAGGCTGTTCACTACTGCTGTCAAGTTATGCCAAACTGGTACAATTAGTCCAGTAATGACAGTCCAGTAATGCTGTCAAGTAATAGTCAGCTGATAAAGGATGTCCAGTACTGCGGTCCAGTAATGACAAACTGGTACAGTTAGTCCAGTTATGGTCAGCTGGTAGAGGATGTCAAGCAATGCTGTCCAGTAATGACAATGCTGTCCAGTAATGACAAACTGGTACAGTTAGTCCATTAATGGCCACCTGGTAAAGGCTGTCCAGTAATGCTGTCCAGTAATTACAAACTGGTACAATTAGTCCAGTAATGGCAGTCCAGAAATGATAAACTGGTACAGTTAGTCCAGTAATGGTCAGCTGGTAAAGGCTGTCCAGTAATGCTGTCCAGTAATGACAAACTGGTACAGTTAGTCCAGTATGGTCACCTGGTAAAGGCTGTCCAGTAATGCTGTCCAGTAATTACAAACTGGTACAATTAGTCCAGTAATGGCAGTCCAGTAATGATAAACTGGTACAGTTAGTCCAGTAATGGTCAGCTGGTTAAGGCTGTCCAGTAATGCTGTCCAGTAATGACAAACTGGTACAGTTAGTCCAGTAATGGTCAGCAATGCTGTCCAGTTATGACAAACTGGTACAGTTAGTCCAGTAATGGTCAGCTGGTAAAGGAAGTCCAGTTATGACAAACTGATAGTTAGTCCAGTAATGGTCAGCTGGTAAAGGCTGTCCAGTAATGATGTCCAGTAATGACAAACTGGTACAGTTAGTCCAGTAATGGTCACCTTGTAAAGACTGTCCAGTAATGCTGTCCAGTAATTACAAACCGGTACAATTAGTCCAGTAATTGTGATCCAGTAATGATAAATTGGTACAGTTAGTCCAGTAATGGTCAGCTGGTAAAGGCTGTACAGTAATGTTGTCCAGTAATGACAAACTGGTACAGTCAGTCCAGTAATGGTCAGCAATGCCATCCAGTAATGACAAACTGGTACAGTTAGTCCAGTAATGGTCAGCTGGTAAAGGCTGTCCAGTAATGCTGTCCAGTAATGACAAACTGGTACAGTCAGTCCAGTAATGGTCAGCTGGTAAATGCTTACCAGTAATGCTGTCTTGTAATTACAAACTGGTACAATTAGTCCAGTAATGACAGTTCAGTAATGATAAACTGGTACAGTTAGTCCAGTTATGGTCAGCTGGTAAAGGCTGTCCAGTAATGCTGTTTAGTAATTACAAACTGATACAATTAGTCCAGTAATGACAGTCCAGTAATGATAAACTGGTACAGTTAGTCCAGTTATGGTCAGCTTGTAAAGGCTGTCCAGTAATGCTGTCCAGTAATGGCAAACTGGTAGTTAGTCCAGTAATGGTCAGCTGGTAAAGGCTGTCCAGTAATGCTGTCCAGAAATGGCAACCTGGTACAGTTAGTCCAATAATGGCAGTCCAGTAATGATAAACTGGTACAGTTAGACCAGTAATGGCAGTCCAGTAATGACAAACTGGTACAGTTAGTCTAGTTATAGTAAATTGAATGGATTTATAAGATGATTTGAAATAAACAAAATTTCATTTACTGATAATAAAACCATAAAATCATACAACGTTATTTTTATGCTTATTTTGTTTATGACAGCCAAAATATAGCATTGGGGCCCACCTTGTAAAGTTTTCTCTGTTTTTGCGTACACTCTCCTGTCCAGGTTTTTCAGGTGCCTTCACTTCTTTGTTCTTTTTGTCTTTCGTTGTCTTTTTCCTCTGACTAAACTGTACACTGTGCTTTGGTAATAACTGGAAATAGAACATGATACAGTGTGCTTTGGTAATAACTGGAAATAGAACATGATACAGTGTGCTTTTGTAATAACTGGAAAAAGAACATTATACAGTGTGCTTTAGTAATAACTGGAAAAAGCACATTGTACAGTGTGCTTTGGTATGGTTCTTTTCAGAAAGATTCTGAGCATGATTTTCATAGATTACTTTAAATCACTCAATTTTAAAATCCTTTCCTAGTATTACCTTGTAACTGAGCATACACTGTTCTTCACAGATGGCTGTGATGACTTGGTTTACTTCGTCTGCCATATCCTTCAGGAACCAGTTGGCATACTGAACACTTGTCGTACCAATAGAGTGACGCTGTAAGCAAATCAGTACAGTAATGGTTAATCTAATTTCAATTAAACACTTGACAGTATTTTCGTTCTTTTTTACTATTCCAACATTATCTCAATAGATTTAGCGATCCTTATTTAAATATCAAACATGGGTGGTTATGAACATATATTGATAAAGAGCTAAACAATGTATACCTTTATCACAATGTATACCCCAACAGCCACAGTTACCTTTAGGCTGAACTTGGTCTACATAGACTGCATGTGGTAGCAAGCCAAGGACAAAATGAATATAACTTTAAACATAACAATTTGTAAGAAAAATCGCAGAAAAATATGCTTAATTATATAAAGTTTGATCACCTTCTGCAGCCAATGCCTCTCAAAAAACAACACTTAGTTACAGGTTCTACCTGGGAAGCATCTAAATAAACAACACTTAGTACTGGTTCTACCCAGGAAGCATCTAAAAAAGCAACACTTAGTACTGGTTCTACTCAGGAAGCATCTAAAAAAACAACACTTAGTACTGGTTCTTCCCGGGAAAGATCTAAAAAATAACATTTAGTACTGGTTCTACCCGGGAAGTATCTAACAAAACAACAAACTTAGTACTGGTTCTACCCGGGAAGCACCTCAAAAAACAACACTTAGTACTGGTTCTACCCGGGAAGCATCTAAAAAAACAACACTAAGTACTGGTTCTACTCGGGAAGCATCTAAAAAAACAACAAACTTAGTACTGGTTCTACCCAGGATACATCTAAAAAAACAACATTTAGTACTGGTTCTACCCGAGAAGCATCTAACAAAACAACAAACTTAGTACTGGTTCTACCCGGGAAGCACCTCAAAAAACAACACTTAGTACTGGTTCTACCCGGGAAGCATCTAAAAAAACAACACTAAGTACTGGTTCTACTCGGGAAGCATCTAAAAAAACAACAAACTTAGTACTGGTTCTACCCAGGATACATCTAAAAAAACAACACTTAGTACTGGTTCTTCCCGGGAAGTATCTCAAAAAACAACAAACTTAGTACTGGTTCTACCCGGGAAGCACCTCAAAAAACAACATTTAGTACTGGTTCTACCCGGGAAGCATCTAAAAAAACAACACTAAGTACTGGTTCTACCCAGGAAGCATCTAAAAAAACAACAAACTTAGTACTGGTTCTACCCAGGATACATCTAAAAAAACAACACTTAGTACTGGTTCTTCCTGGGAAGTATCTCAAAAAACAACACTTAGTACTGGTTCTTCCCGGGAAGCATCTAAAAAACAACATTTAGTACTGGTTCTACTCGGGAAGCATCTAAAAAACAACAAACTTACTACTGGTTCTACCCGGGAAGCACCTCAAAAAACAACACTTAGTACTGGTTCTACCCGGGAAGCATCTAAAAAAACAACACTTAGTACTGGTTCTATCAGAAATCATCTAAAAAAACAACACTTAGTACTGGTTCTACCCAGGAAGCATCTAAAAAAACAACACTTAGTACTGGTTGTACCCGGGAAGCATCTCAAAAAACAACACTTAGTACTGGTTCTACCTGGGAAGCATCTAAAAAAACAACACACTTAGTATTGGTTCTACTCGGGAAACATATAAAAAAACGACACTTAGTACTGGTTCTACTTGGGAAGCATCTCAAAAAACAACACTTAGTACTGGTTCTACTCGGGAAGCATACAAAAAAAACAACATTAAGTACTGGTTCTACTCGGGAAGCATCTAAAAAAACAACACTTAGTACTGGTTCTACTCGGGAATCATCTAAAAAAACAACAGTACTTGTTCTGCTTGGGAAGCATTTCAAAAAACAACACTTAGTACTGGTTCTACTCGGGAAGCATCTCAAAAAACAACATTTAGTATTGGTTCTACTCGGGAAGCATCTCAAAAAACAACACTTAGAAATGGTTCTACTTGGGAAGCATGTCAAAAAACAACACTTAGTACTGGTTCTACTTGGGAAGCATATCAAAAAACAACACTAAGTACTGGTTCTACCCAGGAAGCAGACCCGAGAGCAGCTTCGAGCATTCAATGAAATAAAGCTGAAATAAATTAGATCACACTTAACAAGAAATATCAAATATTAAAAAACTTTTTTAGAATACATGTATAAACTCAATCTACAAATTCAACAATATTAAAAAATTACGACCTAAAAATATCTTAATCATGTAACAACCATAAGTTTTGTACAAATCTGGGACAAAAATTGCTACTGACCTCTTCTGGACACAGTGCATGTGTAGCATTCATGAAATGTCCACAAATCATGGGGAACACTATACAGAACCTGTGCTGGGCAGGAAACTCCATACACTGTTTAAACTGGTGCTCAAATATGGTAGTGTAAAAACTGCAAAGTTAAACAGAAAATAAAAGGTTAAATAGATGAATAGTTAACTTAACCTTTACATGTACACAATCATATACAGGTATGATGTATCTGAACTTTAATTGTCTCTTCAGTACATCACACTAAACATTGCTGAGCTGAAATAAAATGTTTGTTTGAATATTTAGCATCATTTATGCTATCGAGGTCTAACAGACGATCCGTTAACACAATCACTCTTTCCTGGGATTTCTGTAAGTTAGTGACAGCTTGTCACTTGAGTCGTTGGTAGTAGACAAATAACAATGAGACACAAGTTTGTATATCAATCATCACAGAGACTATGACCATGTGGGTATTCAAACTCACGACCCCTCGATTGATAGTAGACGTGCTACTGACTGAGCTAACAGGCCCAAGAAAAATAAATTAGTCTGGGATTTATTTTCTCTAACAGTACATGTATCATTCTACTTTTTACAACTTGTATCAAACTTATTAAGAAAGATCCCAGCTGGTTGTGCAATGTGAGTTGCACTTACAGCTGTAGCAAAATACACACGCACGCATGCATGCATGCACACACACACACACACAGATAAGATATAAACAAGACAATATAAACCAACCAGTATATAGACAGATCTGACACTTCATTAAGTATTTCATCTAGATAGTCCACCATCTTGGTATGGAACACTATGGTGTTGAGATGCTTCGCTAGATCTTGGTGGTCCTTCAGAATTAGCCCCGCTTTACCCACACTCGTGTATGCCTGCAATGAATGTGTATGTTGTTATGAATATAATAACTTTCTGACCCCAATTACATGTACATATAATGGTCTCTCATAATTCTTATCAGAACAGCATATGATGTAACATCTTATAAGTGCTACAAACTGTAATACATTATATTCATACATGATAAAACATAAGTAAAACAAATGAATGAAATTACAAGGTCACTAAATATACAGTTAATAATGTGTGTACAGAAATTGTGGAATGATAATAGCACTAAAATAATGAAAGTGAAGTATCAAATCCAACAAAGCTTATTCATTCTTTGTAAAGTTTTACCTGTAATCTAAACTAGTCCAGCCAGAATTTGATATCTACTTGTAACATAAATGTGAATCAAATTTAACCAAATCTGATTTATTTCCATATAAGTTTTACCTGTAATCTAAACTAGTCCAGCCAGAATTTGATATCTACTTCCAACATTAATGTTAATCAAATTTAACCAAATCTAATTTATTTCCATATTAGTTTTACCTGTAATCTAAACTAGCCTAGCCAGAATTTGATATCTTCTTGTAACATAAATGTGAATCAAATTTAACCAAATCTGATTTATTTCCATATAAGTTTTACCTGTAATCTAAACTAGTCCAGCTAGAATTTGATATCTACTTGTAACATAAATGTGAATCAAATTTAACCAAATCTGATTTATTTCCACATAAGTTTTACCTGTAATCTAAACTAGTCCAGCCAGAATTTGATATCTACTTGTAACATAAATGTGAATCAAATTTAACCAAATCTGATTTATTTCCATATAAGTTTTACCCGTAATCTAAACTAGTCCAGCCAGAATTTGATATCTACTTGTAACATAAATGTGAATCAAATTTAACCAAATCTGATTTATTTCCATCTAAGTTTTACCTGTAATCTAAACCAGTCCAGCCAGAATTTGATATCTACTTGTAACATAAATGTGAATCAAATTTAACCAAATCTGATTTATTTCCATATAAGTTTTACCTGTAATCTAAACTAGTCCAGCCAGAATTTGATATCTTCTTGTAACATAAATGTGAATCAAATTTAACCAAATCTGATTTATTTCCATAGAATTTTACCTGTAATCTAAACTAGTCCAGCTAGAATTTGATATCTACTTGTAACATAAATGTGGATCAAATTTAACCAAATCTGATTTATTTCCATATAAGTTTTACCTGTAATCTAAACTAGCCCAGCCAGAATTTGATATCTACTTGTAACATAAATGTTAATCAAATTTAACTAAATCTGATTTATTTCAATATAAGTTTTACCTGTAATCTAAACTAGTCCAGCCAGAATTTGATATCTACTTCCAACATAAATGTTAATCAAATTTAACCAAATCTGATTTATTTCCATATAAGTTTTACCTGTAATCTAAACTAGTCCAATTAGAATTTGATATCTACTTGTAACATAAATGTTATTAAAATTAAAATTTAACCAAATCTGATTTATTTCCATATAAGTTTTACCTGTAATCTAAACTAGTCCAGCCAGAATTTGATATCTACTTCCAACATAAATGTTAATAAAATTTAATCAAATCTGATTTATTTCCATATAAGATTTACCTGTAATCTAAACTAGTCCAGCCAAAATTTGATATCTACTTCCAACATAAATGTTAATCAAATTTAACAAAATCTGATTTATTTCCATATAAGTTTTACCTGTAATCTAAACCAGTCCAATCTTATCCCTCTGAAGTCAAATATCTCATTGTCCTCCACTGAAATAAGCAAAACAATAAATATTGACATGCGAGTTTCTTCACTATGCAACACTGACCAAGGCAGTGTCTGTATGCTTGTTATATTAAACTTAAGATCCTCAGTGGTGGTTTGCTACTGACAGAGACAGTGTCTGTATGCTTGTTATATAAAACTTAAGATCCTCAGTGGTGGTCTGCTACTGACAGAGACAGTGTCTGTATGCTTGTTATATAAAACTAAAGATCCTTAGTGGTGGTCTGCTACTGACAGAGACAGTGTCTGTATGCTTGTTATATAAAACTTAAGATCCTTAGTGGTGGTTTGCTACTGACAGAGACAGTGTCTGTATGCTTGTTATATCAAACTTAAGATCCTCAGTGATGGTTTACTACTGACAGAGACAGTGTCTGTATGCTTGTTATATAAAACTTAAGATCTTCAGTGATGGTTTACTACTGACAGAGACAGTGTCTGTATGCTTGTTATATAAAACTTGAGTACTCAGTGGTGGTTTGCTACTGACAGAGACACTGTCTGTATGCTTGTTATATAAAACTTGAGTACTCAGTGGTGGTTTGCTACTGACAGAGACAGTGCCTGTATGCTTGTTATATAAAACTTAAGATCCTCAGTGGTGGTTTGCTAATGACAGAGACGGTGTCTGTATGCTTGTTATATAAAACTTAGGATCCTCAGTGGTGGTTTACTACTGACAGAGACCGTGTCTACATGCTTGTTATATAAAACTTAAAATCTTCAGTGATGGTTTACTACTGACAGAGACAGTGTCTGCATGCTTGTTATATAAAACTTGAGTACTCAGTGGTGGTTTGCTACTGACAGAGACAGTGGCTGTATGCTTTTTATATTAAACTTAAGATCCTCAATGATGATTTGCTACTGACAGAGACAGTGTCTGTATGCTTGTTATATAAAACTTAAGATCCTTAGTGGTGGTTTGCTACTGACAGAGACAGTGTCTGTATGCTTGTTATATCAAACTTAAGATCTTTAGTGATGGTTTACTACTGACAGAGACAGTGTCTGCATGCTTTTTATATCAAACTTAAGATCCTCAATGATGATTTGCTACTGACAGAGACAGTGTCTGTATGCTTGTTATATAAAAAGTAAGATCCTCAGTGGTGGTTTGCTACTGACAGAGACAGTGTCTGTATGCTTGTTATATAAAACTTAAGATCCTCAGTGATGGTTTGCTACTGACAGAGACAGTGTCTGTATGCTTGTTATATAAAACTTAAAATCCTCAGTGATGATTTGCTACTGACAGAGACAGTGTCTGTATGCTTGTTATATAAAACTTAAGATCCTCAGTGATGGTTTGCTTCTGACAGAGACAGTGTCTGTATGCTTGTTATATAAAACTTAAGATTCTCAGTGGTGGTTTGCTACTGACAGAGACAGTGTCTGTATGCTTGTTACAAACAGTTGATATGTACAAATTTCGACTTATGGATTTTGAAGTTGCTTGTCACATACGTCAGTAAGTCATTACATAATGTTTCTTACACAATTTATAGTAATGATTGTCAGAAGGACAAAATACAGCCACATGTGACAGGGTAACCTTATTTGGAGGGAGTAAGTACACCAGTATTAACCTTATTGAAATAGTATAATTTGAGAATATGTTCCATTAAATCTCAACATCATATTTTTTCTCATCTGATAGTCAAGGCTCACTCTATCTTATCCTTTCCAATTAAACAACAATATAGTGACAGAGCATAAATATTAATTTTTCCACCAAAAATCATGTTCAAGTTTGGAACCTGATAGAAAATAAGTACATATCTTACATGGGTTTGAGGTTCTGATAGAAAATTCCGCCTCGAGGGATAACTGTTTTGAGGCTCTGCTGAGTTCCCACAAAAACAGTTATCCAAACAGATGGAATTCCGTACCAGGTAAAGATATGCAGAAATCCTTACCCGGTATGCAAGAACAACTTATTCTGTGCTGCCATTAATTTATAACATTATTCTAATTCACAACACACATCCTGGTCAATAACAAACTCATGAATAATTCACATAAATGGTAGATATAGAAATAAATTTACCTTGTTTCACAGTCAGGGCGGATATAAAGTTGGACAATGATGACAAAATCACAGATTCATCCTCTGGACACATGGCAAGGTTCTGCAAGGTTCACACACAGTTTAATGTTATTGTTTTATATATATATATATATACTCATAATTTTTTTCCTTTCTTATCCTAATTCATTTATATCTGCACTTCCTCTCAATAATATTTTATACCACATGGCCTACGTAATAACTATATTTTGTGTTTTTATCATGCCATTTACTTTACTATGTCAATTTTTATTGAAGTTGGTTCTGTTTGATTAATCAGGCAATCAGCTTGAACTATACATGAATTTCTATGTAAAAATGTAAAATAACACAACAAAGTGCTCAAGATGGCCTAATGCTGGTTTTACATAACACTAAGTTTTTGTCTTTGTTTTTAATGGGGTTTAAACCCTATTTTCAACACATTTCAGGTTGTATGATTATGGCATATCCAGTTTTACTGGTGGAGGAAGACCTCAGACTGAGTAGAACCACCATCCTTCTGCAAGTAACTGGAAACTTTCTCACATAAAGTTTTTGGAGCGAGTGAGACTCGAACCTTCTACCTTTGCAGTGAGATGTAAGTGACCTTGAGACAACTTTCTCACATAAAGTTTTTGGAGCGAGTGAGACTCTAACCTTCTACCTTTGCAGTGAGATGTAAGTGACCTTGAGACAACTTTCTCACATAAAGTTTTTGGAGCGAGTGAGACTCTAACCTTCTACCTTTGCAGTGAGATGTA
The DNA here is from genome assembly GCA_029582155.1 of Panopea generosa. Lineage (NCBI taxonomy): Eukaryota > Metazoa > Mollusca > Bivalvia > Adapedonta > Hiatellidae > Panopea > Panopea generosa. Next base: position 51,854,679 of record CM055902.1, read on the forward strand.
AGTGACCTTGAGACAACTTTCTCACATAAAGTTTTTGGAGCGAGTGAGACTCTAACCTTCTACCTTTGCAGTGAGATGTAAGTGACCTTGAGACAACTTTCTCACATAAAATTTTTGGAGCGAGTGAGACTCTAACCTTCTACCTTTGCAGTGAGATGTAAGTGACCTTGAGACAACTTTCTCACATAAAGTTTTTGGAGCGAGTGAGACTCTAACCTTCTACCTTTGCAGTGAGATGTAAGTGACCTTGAGACAACTTTCTCACATAAAGTTTTTGGAGTGAGTGAGACTCGAACCTTCTACCTTTGCAGTGAGATATAAGTGACCTTGAAACAACTTTCTCACATAGAGTTTTTGGAGCGAGTGAGACTCTAACCTTCTACCTTTGCAGTGAGATGTAAGTGACCTTGAGACAACTTTCTCACATAAAGTTTTTGGAGCAAGTACTCTAACCTTCTACCTTTGCAGTGAGATGTAAGTGACCTTGAGACAGCTTTCTCACATAAAGTTTTTGGAGCGAGTGAGACTCTAACCTTCTACCTTTGCAGTGAGATGTAAGTGACCTTGAGACAACTTTCTCACATAAAGTTTTTGGAGCGAGTGAGACTCGAACCTTCTACCTTTGCAGTGAGATGTAAGTGACCTTGAGACAACTTTCTCACATAAAGTTTTTGGAGCGAGTGAGACTCTAACCTTCTACCTTTGCAGTGAGATGTAAGTGACCTTGAGACAACTTTCTCACATAAAGTTTTTGGAGCGAGTGAGACTCTAACCTTCTACATTTGCAGTGAGATGTAAGTGACCTTGAGACAACTTTCTCACATAAAGTTTTTGGAGCGAGTGAGACTCGAACCTTCTACCTTTGCAGTGAGATGTAAGTGACCTTGAGACAATTTTCTCACATAAAGTATTTGGAGCGAGTGAGACTCGAACCTTCTACCTTTGCAGTGAGATGTAAGTGACCTTGAGACAACTTTCTCACATAAAGTTTTTGGAGCGAGTGAGACTCGAACCTTCTACCTTTGCAGTGAGATGTAAGTGACCTTGAGACAACTTTCTCACATAAAGTTTTTGGAGCGAGTGAGACTCTAACCTTCTACCTTTGCAGTGAGATGTAAGTGACCTTGAGACAACTTTCTCACATAAAGTTTTTGGAGCGAGTGAGACTCTAACCTTCTACCTTTGCAGTGAGATGTAAGTGACCTTGAGACAACTTTCTCACATAAAGTTTTTGGAGCGAGTGAGACTCGAACCTTCTACCTTTGCAGTGAGATGTAAGTGACCTTGAGACAATTTTCTCACATAAAGTTTTTGGAGCGAGTGAGACTCTAACCTTCTACCTTTGCAGTGAGATGTAAGTGACCTTGAGACACCTTTCTCACATAAAGTTTTTGGAGCGAGTGAGACTCTAACCTTCTACCTTTGCAGTGAGATGTAAGTGACCTTGAGACAACTTTCTCACATAAAGTTTTTGGAGCGAGTGAGACTCTAACCTTCTAGCTTAGTAGTGAGAGGGAAGTGATCTTGAGACGGCACCTTAGACCACTCAGCCACAGAGGACCCTCAACACAAAGATAAAAGTTTGTTCAATGTTGGTTAAGATATATTATATTGTGGTCAATGCAAAATGTTAAAGCACAAGATTTTAAAGTGTTTGATAATTATGTACTGTGTTACATTACATCAGAGATGATGTTGTTTACAGACAGATTCCCAATACCTAATCTACAGCAATGAACAAACTGATCCACAAAGGCTCACAAACCTACATGTATAGACAGATTCCAAAGATCTAACCTACCAGTGAATAAAACACTACCATGAAGGGCCTGCAAACCTACATGTATAGACAGATTCCAAATACATAATCTACAGCAATGAACAAAACACTACCATAAGGGCCCTGACAGCTTACATGTATAGACAGATTCCAAAGATCTAATTTACAGCACTGAATAAAACACTACCACGAAGGTTGTGCAAACCTTTATGTATAGACAGATTCCAAATACCTAATCTATAGCAATAAACAAAACAATATCACTAAGGCCCTGCAGACATACATGTATAAACAGATTCCAATGATCTAATCTACAACAATGAACAAAACACTACCACAAAGCCTTAACTGTAATCACAACAGACCTACAGTGGAACATGTTGCACTTAGTTCATTCCATCTGTATAAACTATTTTTACCATTACTGTCAAGACATTGTATAATACATTACCTTTTATACTCTGCACAAGTAGTTTTTAATAATCATGTTTGTACCTACATGGAAAAACCTGGCCAGACCAGTTTCAGATATTCACTATTATCACATTTAACTCAACCATAAACCATATACATGTAAATGCTCATAACAATAGAATTCAGGCTTGTACGATAAATTATACTACTTACTTGAATGAGTTGATTGAGTAGTACAGCGTCGTATCCCGCCAAATATTGCACGTAATATCTCTGCATGACCTGGTGATATTTCTTCACCAACACTAAAATACAAATACATGCTCTTATATTTATGCCATTTAGGTCATATTTATGCTATCTAGGTCATAATTATGCCATCTTAATTCTATTAATAACATATAGGTCCTATTTATGCAATCTACTTGTCATCTGATATCGCTCGAGGCGATATTCTGGTATTGTCAATATTTTTCGCCATCCCCAACTTTTCCCCTTTTTTGTGTATGTAAATACATTCTTTTTTACATGATATTGTCTGTGACAATACTTTGGATATCTCGATCCTAGTTTTAGTTCCCCCACCCCTCTCCCCCACCTTTGATAATTTGACACATTTAATTGAGTATTTGTTTCGATACAATAATTATTGATATAATATTGTTAGCTTTGTCAATACATGTGTAATGAGTTTGAATCCCAACCCTGACACAGTCTCTATAATGAATGGCTGTTAACATTGTTCTACAGTGATGAATTTCCCACCTCACAATATGTGGGGAAGTGACATGCAGAGATATTGTCTGCCTTGTACTGATTATTGAGCTTGCTGATCCCAGGAATGATGATAAGGTATGCTGACTTCCCTTATAAAAATTAAGTAAAGTAAAGTGTTTGTTTATTATATTGTCAGCCACAATGGGCTTACGAGACACCTTTGTGATGTACATAATTACGTCCCGAAAGCTACCATTGCCAGGCGTCAAGCTGTTAGACATTCGGTACCCTTCAATTTAACTAACTGCTGGGTGAGCAACCGGCCGCATCAGAAAAAAATCCAAGTGCTTCCACCAAGATTAGAACCTTCGACCTCCTGCTTCCGAGGGGGACGCCTTGACCACTAGGCCACGGAAGATGGTTATAATCAAAATACTGTTTAGAAAAGGCACACAACCAAATACAAACACAACCCCATACAAACACAACCACATACAAACACAACCACATACAAACACAACCCCATACAAACACAACCTCATACAAACATAACCTCATACAAACACAACCCCATACAAACACAATCTCATACAAACAACCCCATACAAACACAACCCAATACAAACACCTCATACAAACACAATCTCATACAAACACAACCTCATACAAACACAACCCAATGCAAGCACAATCCAACAACCTCATACAAACACAACCTCATACAAACACAACCACATACAAACACAATCTCATACAAACACAACCCCATACAAACACAACCTCATACAAACACAATCCAACAACCACAAACAAACACAACCCCATACAAACACAACCTCATACAAACACAACCCCATACAAATACAACCCCATACAAACACAATCACATACAAACACAACCCATACAAACATAACCCCATACAAACACAACTGCATACAAACACAACCAATACAAACATAACCCCATACAAACATAACCCCATACAAACACAACCCCATACAAACACAACCACATACAAACACAAACCATACAAACACAACCCATACAAACATAACCCCATACAAACACAACTGCATACAAACATAACCACATACAAACACAAACCATACAAACACAACCCATACAAACATAACCCCATACAAACACAACCTCATACAAACACAACCCCATATAAATACAACCCCTTACAAACACAACCACATACAAACACAAACCATACAAACACAACCCATACAAACATAACCCCATACAAACACAACCTCATACAAACACAACCCCATACAAATACAACCCCATACAAACACAACCACATACAAACACAACCCATACAAACATAACCCCATACAAACACAACTGCATACAAACACAACCCATACAAACATAACCCCATACAAACATAACCCCATACAAACACAACCACATACAAACACAACCACATACAAACACAAACCATACAAACACAACCCATACAAACACAACTGCATACAAACACAACCCATACAAACATATGCCCATACAAACAAGCAAACAAATGTAATCAGCTATGCTTCTCAAGCAATTTTTTATTCATAAACTTCTCAAGTATGATGTGTCATTGTTTTCAGGAATATTACAGTTAATACAGCCAAGAATCCAAAAATTACAATAGCATTCAAGCTGACACTGCTCTGGGCTACATGTGCAGCTGTGATACCAAGCAGACACTGCTCTGGGCTACATGCACAGCTGTGATACCAAGCAGACACTGCTCTGGGCTACATGTACAGCTGTGATACCAAGCTATATGTACAGCTGTGATACCAAGCAGACTCTGTTCTGGGCTACATGTACAGCTGTGATACCAAGCAGACACTGCTCTGGGCTAAATGTACAGTGGTGATACCAAGCAGACACTGCTCTAGGCTAAATGTACAGCGGTGATACCAAGCTGACACTGCTCTAGGCTACATGTACAGCTGTGATACCAAGCTGACACTGCTCTAGGCTACATGTATAGCTGTGATACCAAGCTGACACTGCTCTAGGCTACATGTACAGCTGGGATACCAAGCTGACACTGCTCTAGGCTACATGTACAGCTGGGATACAAGGCCGACACTGCTCTAGGCTACATGTACAGCTGGGATACAGGCCAACACTGCTCTAGGCTACATGTACAGCTGGGATACCAACATTATGGTTTTAATATATCCTCATTCATGTTCAAAAAAATTTGAACAGACCCACCTGCCACAATGACTTGTGGGGTTTCAGTAGGGAAATAATTACATTTACTATAATGCAGACAGTGAGATTGTGTTCAATACATATACTACTGTACAAGGTAAACAAACTTACTCTTCAACTCCTCCATGAAAAACAGAAGCTCTGGAATTTGTCTGAAATAACAAAATGGAAGAAATTGTAAATTTTGAAAAACTTACACCCAGCATAAGATGTTTAAGTTGAATGGTGTTAATGCCATTTTCAACACATTTCCGGTTATATATATTAAGGCATATCTAGCTTTGCTATTGTAGGAAACCTTTCCTTCTGTAAAAAACTGTTCAACTTTCTCACATAAAGGTTTCAGACTGAGCAGATTTGAACCCTTGACCTCAGCGGTAAAGGGTACGTGATCTCGAGACAAAGCCTTGGACCACTTGTCCACAGGTGACCCATTTCCAAGATAATACAAAGGACATATCGTCCCATTAGAGCAATAAGGTGCCAAGTGTATATGAAATATGAAGGCACTTGGTACCTTTTTGCACCAATGGGGCGATATAATATAAACACTAGGCTATCTGTATGTAGACATGATAACTGGGCACCATTAAACAAACCAGATGTGTCCATAGGACATGGATGTCTTCTTTATATATACTATGTGCATGTAAGTAAAAAAAAAAATAGGTAAAAAAGGGGCTATACCTCCTGTAAAATTTGACCAATATTTTATCGGTCATGACTGTATTTAATAAATTAATAGCTAGACACCAAATATTAATTTTTTACATTTCAAAAGTTATCCATCAGAAATTATTCATCAGAAACCAATTTGAGACGTATAGATGGACAGAGGCAACACCTCATGCCCCTTCGCCATTCCTTGAATGCCGAGGGAATAAAAACATACAAAAATACTGCACAAATTGTTAGTTTTCATCTACAGAAAAACACCCAAAATTACAGTGTTTAAGTTTACCGTTACCATGGCTTCTCTTACTCTTTTGTACCGTCTAACGTATTTGTGGTGTAAAAATTAAAGTAAAGAGTTGTGGAGAAATTCTCAACCTCGGGAAAATTAGAGGTAAGAGGTTAAGTTCCATTGACTGCACATATCTTTAGTGTTTATATAGGATTTCCTTATTAACTAGAGCATCAGACCCAGGGTCAGTTTTAGATCCTCTGCCATTTGTGGTGAAGTTCTATTGATTGCACGTATCTTTTGTATTTATATAAGATTTCCTTACTAACTAGAGCATCAGACCCAGGGTCAGTTTTAGATCCTCTGCAATTTGTGGTGAAGTTCCATTGATTGCACATATCTTTTGTGTTTATATAGGATTTCCTTACTAACTAGAGCATCAGACCCAGGGTCAGTTTTAGATCCTCTGCCATGTGAGGTGAAGTTCCATTGATTGCACATATCTTTTGTGTTTATATAGGATTCCTTATTAACTAAAGCATCAAACCCAGAGTCAGTTTTAGACCATCCGCCATGTGAGGTAAAATTCCATTGATTGCACATATCTTTTGTATTTATATAGGATTTCCTTATTAACAAGAGCATCAGACCAAGGGTTAGTTTAAGATCCTCTGCCATGTGAAATGAAGATCCATTGATTGCACATATATTTTGTATTTATATATGATTTCCTTATTAACAAGAACATCAAACCAAGGGTCAGTTTTAGATCCTCTGCCATGTGAAATGAAGATCCATTGATTGCACATATCTTTTGTATTTATATTTGATTTCCTTATTAACAAGAGCATCAGACCCAGGTTCAGTTTTAGATCCTCTGCCATGTGAAATGAAGATCCATTGATTGCACATATCTTTTGTGTTTATATAGGATTTCCTTATTAACTAGAACATCAGACCCAGGTTCAGTTTTAGATCCTCTGCCATGTGCAATGAAGATCCATTGATTGCACATATCTTTTGTATTTATATAGGATTTCCTTATTAACAAGAGCATCAGACCAAGGGTCAGTTTTAGATCCTCTGCCATCACTATGTGTGGTCCTTGAGCAGGACACTAACCTGCATGTGCTTAGTACTGGTTCTACCCAGGAAGACTTTGAGGTTGATTTGTCTAAGTTGTAGTTACTTGTTTCATAACTAATATAAAATAAATAAATTTAAATTGGTTTTAAGTTACCTGTCCACAAAATCTTCCTGGTTCATTTTCACATTGTGACGTTTTCCCGGTGGGTTCTGAAAGTGTCGCAGCAGCCAATGTACCTCATATTGGGCTATGGATAGAGCCTGTAACACAAAAAGGGCCTTTGGGCCAAGTAGCCCTGGCTGGTCTGTGTATATTAGGGCCAACTCCCGTAAAGCTGTACGCAAAAATTTTCTACGTTCACGATGAAGAGCGGGTCTGTTAAAAATAAGAAAACAGATGATGTCAACAAAGTTGTCAATACCAGAACAGATTTACATGTAATTGTTATGTAGTTTTCTAAAATGATTTCCAGCGTTTTTATGTTTGTTTACAATATCAATAGATATTATCCATGCTATGGTTAACCCTTTACTTCATATAGACGCCTTTGGACACTTCTAATATAGACGTCTTTGGACACCTTATATAGAAGGATTTTGAATTATTGGGTGAATTATGTTTATATTAACTGACAGAGTGGAAAACAGTGCAGGAAGTGTTCAGATTGAACTCTTCCTGCATGATTTCAAAGGCCTTCTATGATTGGTGCAGGAAAACATGTATCTATGGAGTAAAGGGTTAACTTAATGTCAAATTTAGAATCTGTCACCAATTAGATTAAATGATCTGCTGTTTTTCAGCAATCATGTACATCAAACATGTTAGGAATTAATGATTTTACAAAAGTAACCAAATAAGCCATCATTATTATATATTCATTCAAATAAACTTATAAAAGCAACCCCAAATATAAACCCAATACGCTATTTTGAAACTACGTCTTCTATATTTAGATGGAACCTACCGTATCAGGGATGACAGCACGTTTATCTGTTACATAAATTACTTGTAATACAATAAATTCAATATTAGTGTGTTACCTGTATAGGACGAGTCAAACTATAAATAGAATGACGTAGTTTCACAATACCGTATTCGGTTTATACAATTGTATTTGGTGCACCAAATAACCTTTGAAGGTGTACAACAAAGGGTAGTGATAACTTATTGATTTACAAGTGTGGTGTAATTATGTTAAGATGTGCAAGGAGATCAGGTATTCACTGGTCTGGTGTTGAGGCTGGACAAGACAATTATATCTACTTTCATTGCCTATAACTGGTAAATTTAAAACTCAAGACCCCAGTGATGATATTAAGACCACTCTGTCACAGAGGATGAATTCAAGCTAATACCTCCTCAGTCCCCAAGACTTCAGTGTTGATATTGGGACCACTCTGTCACAGAGGGTGAATTCAAACAAATATCTCCTCAGTCCCCAAGACCTCAGTGTTAATATTAGGATCACTCTGTCACAGAGGGTGAATTCAAACAAATACCTCCTCAGTCCCCAAGACCCTAGTGTTAATATTAGAACCACTCTGTCACAGAGGGCAAATTCAAACAAATACCTCCTCAGTCCCAAATACCATAAGTATTTATTTTAGGTCCACTCTGTCACAGAATTCAAATGAATATCATCCCCCCTTAGACCTCAGTGATGTTCTTTGGACCACTTTGTCAAAGAGGGTAAATTCAAATGAAAGCCTCCCCAAGACCTCAGTGTTTATATAAGGACCGTTCTGCCACAGCGGGTGAATTCAAAGAACTAACTACATGTCTACCTAAACATGAATCTAGCTATGTGACATGGTGAATAAATTATCTAATCAATACATATAACTTTGTATTTCAACTACATGTGTACAAGGCTTGCTATCATTCTACAATCATTTTAGAACATATAGAAATACACAAATTTGAGACTTAATTTTATGTTAAATTTTGTCAGGTGTTTAAGCACTAGTTACCACAAACTAAGATTACTATTTATAGATGCTTGTGATTAAAGCAAAGGTTCTTTTGAAATTAATAAATCAAGCTGGACTCGAACCAAAGACCTCAGCAGTGACAGGAAAGTGGCAATAAGATGACAGTGCCATAGTCCAACAGGACACAGAGGACCAAGTAAAGATTCAAGCAGAGAATCAAATCTCGAATTTTAATTTATTCTATCTTGGGACATCATTTACCCTCAGCCAACACAATTATATTTTGAGAGAAATAAGTAAAATTCTTATACAAATATTTCAAAATACAAATAAATTACAAAATTAATCCCATGCATTTATTAAAACCTAAGGAATCATTTGTAATAGTGGTTTTAAATTTTGCATTCTCAGGCTATACAGTTATTGCCTTCTTCCTGCAAAACAGCGTTTTGTGAGAAAAATATTGTTTACTGTAGCAAGATTTCTTTTAAATTACTTGACTGCAGGGAACATTTTTCAGAAAATAAAAGGTCAAAAAGAATGTTTCCACACACGCATCACAATTAATACATTTACGATCTATTGGTAGATTACCTCTCTATATATCAAAATAAGAACATACTTTCGGAATCATTCTAATACATGTATAAAAAATTATATTGATATTTAAATGCATTATGTTTGTTGCCGACTCAATTTCAGTGTTAAGTTCAAATATTTCTGATTTACACGATTAGCTAGGCACCTAACATAGGACTTTGTATATCCTTTACGTACATTAACATGTATTTCTTTAAGCATATAAAGATGAAGGCATTTTTCTATCAGGAACTTTTTTATTCTAAGAAGATTTGTTTAAAAAATTGTTTCAGATATAAAATGTTTTCCAAATTACAGTGAGTTTTCATTTCACATAGCAGTTGTACATTTAAAATTTCAACCATTTTACTGTTTCATATATAACTCAAGTCTTTCACATATTAACTGTTTCCAAAAGTAGCATTTTGCATGTCAACTGTTTCCCAAATTAACACTTCACATGTAATCTGTTTCTGACATGAGCATTCCACATTTCAACTGGTTCCCAAATTAGACTTTTATATATCAACTGTTTCCCAAATTCGAAGCCGACATTTCAACTGTTTCCCAAATTAACATTTCACATTTAACTGTTTCCCAAATTCACCTTTCACATTTCAACTGTTAACCATACCAGCTTTTCACATACAAGGGTTTTGTATTAACAGTTTCACATTAAACATATCAGCAACAGCGGCCTAGTGGCCGAGTTCATCAATGCAAGAAATAATGTATTTAATTTCCAGCATAGTGGTAACAAATCTGCCCTTGGCACAAATACAGCTTTTAAGAGAAAACATTATAATATACACCTCTACCATACATATCTCTTCTCTTTCACATTTCAAGTCAAACCTGTGACTTCAGTTTAAAATCTAAACCTTAACAAACAGTGCATGCAAACTGATTAAAATGCCTTCATCTTAAATATTCCAGGTCACCACACATCTGAAGCACACATTTTACTTACAAATTTCTGAAAATAGATAATAGATATATTTTATGTATAAGACCAGTTTTTTGAAAGACAGAGTAAACAAGACCTTATTGCGAGAATGCAAATCATAATATATTTGCTATGTTTTTAAACAGTTCTAGTATTCAGTGTCTGAACTTTTTTCAATCTCTTAATACAAGAAACTTTGAATGTTGTAGTTTACTTTATTCCAAGTCCTGAAGACATCATGCTTTGGATTAAAAAAGTTAGTAATGCGTGTGGATGTGGGTGGGTGGGTGGGTGGGTGGGTGTGTGTGTGTGGGGGGGGGGGGGGGGGGGTTCTGTTTCCTGTAACACTATTAATGATTACAACTTATTGATCAGTAAATATACTTTGTCTTATATTTTCATAACCCAATTAATGAATCATTAGGTTAATGAATGTGATCATGTAAGATTAATGAATTGTTAATATTTATAATGAATTATTAGGTTAATGAATGTAACAATGTAAGAATAATGAATTGTTAATAATCATAATGAATTATTAAGTTAATGACTGTAACAATGTAAGATTAATGAATTGTTAATATCTTTAATCAATTGTTAGATTAATGAATATGATAATGTAAGATTAATGAATTGTTAGTATTTATAACAAATCACTAGGTTAATGAATGTGAAATGTAAGATTAATGAATTGTCAATATTTATAATGAATTATTAGATTAATGAATGTGATAATGAATCATTGGATTTATAATGGATGTGACAATGATAATTAATTTAATTTTATGATTAATGAAATGTACGAAAGAACAAAGTCAACAAGTGTAAGACCAATAAATGCCACAATTCAAATATAAAGAAATAGTTAGAAGATCATTTCCAACAAATGTGACATAAGTTATTTTTTACATTCATTTTGATGGATGTGACAATTGTTAAATTATGTAATTTCAAGATAAATGGAGTGGATGTTATGAGGTCAATGACCTGATAAATGTTGCTAACAATTATGATTAACAACTTAAAGGATTATTAGCAGCAATACATGTACAAATAGAGATTTGGTTAATCAATGCATGCCAAAATTGTTTTAATAATCATTTATGTAAGACGAAACAAACATGTCACTTACGATGACTGCAGTGCCTGGTGTTGTAACTCTTTCACTTCACTGATTCTCCTGCTCATAGTTTGACTGAAAAAAAAAAACAACCATGATGAAAACAAACAGTTGAAATGAAATACAATAATGAAATAGAAATTCATCCCAAACACAGACCATTGAGCTTCTGCCGAAGTATTCTCTCCTGAATATTTGGTCTAAAAAAGAGGCCCATGGCTAACTGGTCACATGAGTACCATTGCAATGACATAAAACTGGGAGGACACATTCATTTGAGACTCTGCCAAAGTATTCTCTCCTGAATATTTATTCTAAACAAGAGGCCCATGGCCAACTGATCACATACGTACCATTGCAATGACATAAAGCTGGGAGAAAACATTCATTTGAGACTCTGCCAAAGTATTCTCTCCTGAATATTTGGTCTAAACAAGAGGCCCATGGCCAACTGGTCACATGAGTACCATTGCAATGACATAAAGTTGGGAGGAAACATTCATTTGAGACTCTGCCAAAGTATTCTCTCCTGAATATTTGGTCTAAACAAGAGGCCCATGGCCAACTGGTCACATGAGTACCATTGCAATGACATAAAGTTGGGAGGAAACATTCATTTGAGACTCTGCCAAAGTATTCTCTCCTGAATATTTGGTCTAAAAAAGAGGCCCATGGCTAACTGATCACATGAGTACCATTGCAATGACATAAAGCTGGGAGGACACATTCATTTGAGACTCTGCCAAAGTATTCTCTCCTGAATATTTGGTCTAAACAAGGGGCCCATGGCCAACTGGTCACATGAGTACCATTGCAATGACATAAAGTTGGGAGGAAACATTCATTTGAGACTCTGCCAAAGTATTCTCTCCTGAATATTTGGTCTAAACAAGAGGCCCATGGCTAACTGATCACATGAGTACCATTGCAATGACATAAAGTTGGGAGGAAACATTCATTTGAGACTCTGCCAAAGTATTCTCTCCTGAATATTTGGTCTAAACAAGAGGCCCATGGCCAACTGGTCACATGAGTACCATTGCAATGACATAAAGTTGGGAGGAAACATTCATTTGAGACTCTGCCAAAGTATTCTCTCCTGAATATTTGGTCTAAACAAGAGGCCCATGGCTGACTGATCACATGAGTACCATTGCAATGACATAAAGCCGGGAGGACACATTCATTTGAGACTCTGCCAAAGCATTCTCTCCTGAATATTTGGTCTAAACAAGAGGCCCATGGCCAACTGATCACATGAGTACCATTGCAATGACATAAAGCCGGGAGGACACATTCATTTGAGACTCTGCCAAAGTATTCTCTCCTGAATATTTGTTCTAAACAAGAGGCCCATGGCTAACTGGTCACATGAGTACCATTGCAATGACATAAAGCCGGGAGGACACATTCATTTGAGACTCTGCCAAAGTATTCTCTCCTGAATATTTGTTCTAAACAAGAGGCCCATGGCTAACTGGTCACATGAGTACCATTGCAATGACATAAAGTTGGGAGGACACATTCATTTGAGACTCTGCCAAAGTATTCTCTCCTGAATATTTGGTCTAAACAAGAGGCCCATGGCTAACTGATCACATGAGTACCATTGCAATGACATAAAGCCGGGAGGACACATTCATTTGAGACTCTGCCAAAGTATTCTCTCCTGAATATTTGGTCTAAACAAGAGGCCCATGGCCAACTGATCACATGAGTACCATTGCAATGACATAAAGCCGGGAGGACACATTCATTTGAGACTCTGCCAAAGTATTCTCTCCTGAATATTTGTTCTAAACAAGAGGCCCATGGCCAACTGATCACATGAGTACCATTGCAATGACATAAAGCCGGGAGGACACATTCATTTGAGACTCTGCCAAAGTATTCTCTCCTGAATATTTGGTCTAAACAAGAGGCCCATGGCTAACTGATCACATGAGTACCATTGCAATGACATAAAGCCGGGAGGACACATTCATTTGAGACTCTGCCAAAGTATTCTCTCCTGAATATTTGGTCTAAACAAGAGGCCCATGGCCAACTGATCACATGAGTACCATTGCAATGACATAAAGCCGGGAGGACACATTCATTTGAGACTCTGCCAAAGTATTCTCTCCTGAATATTTGTTCTAAACAAGAGGCCCATGGCTAACTGGTCACATGAATACCATTGCAATGACATAAAGCTGGGAGGACACATTCATTTGAGACTCTGCCAAAGTATTCTCTCCTGAATATTTGTTCTAAACAAGAGGCCCATGGCTAACTGGTCACATGAGTACCATTGCAATGACATAAAGCTGGGAGGACACATTCATTTGAGACTCTGCCAAAGTATTCTCTCCTGAATATTTGGTCTAAACAAGAGGCCCATGGCTAACTGATCACATGAGTACCATTGCAATGACATAAAGCCGGGAGGACACATTCATTTGAGACTCTGCCAAAGTATTCTCTCCTGAATATTTGGTCTAAACAAGAGGCCCATGGCTAACTGATCACATGAGTGGCCCATGGCTAACTGATCACATGAGTACCATTGCAATGACATAAAGCCGGGAGGACACATTCATTTGAGACTCTGCCAAAGTATTCTCTCCTGAATATTTGGTCTAAACAAGAGGCCCATGGCCAACTGATCACATGAGTACCATTGCAATGACATAAAGCCGGGAGGACACATTCATTTGAGACTCTGCCAAAGTATTCTCTCCTGAATATTTGTTCTAAACAAGAGGCCCCTGGCTAACTGGTCACATGAGTACCATTGCAATGACATAAAGCTGGGAGGACACATTCATTTGAGACTCTGCCAAAGTATTCTCTCCTGAATATTTGTTCTAAACAAGAGGCCCATGGCTAACTGGTCACATGAGTACCATTGCAATGACATAAAGTTGGGAGGACACATTCATTTGAGACTCTGCCAAAGTATTCTCTCCTGAATATTTGGTCTAAACAAGAGGCCCATGGCTAACTGATCACATGAGTACCATTGCAATGACATAAAGCCGGGAGGACACATTCATTTGAGACTCTGCCAAAGTATTCTCTCCTGAATATTTGGTCTAAACAAGAGGCCCATGGCCAACTGATCACATGAGTACCATTGCAATGACATAAAGCCGGGAGGACACATTCATTTGAGACTCTGCCAAAGTATTCTCTCCTGAATATTTGTTCTAAACAAGAGGCCCATGGCCAACTGATCACATGAGTACCATTGCAATGACATAAAGCCGGGAGGACACATTCATTTGAGACTCTGCCAAAGTATTCTCTCCTGAATATTTGGTCTAAACAAGAGGCCCATGGCTAACTGATCACATGAGTACCATTGCAATGACATAAAGCCGGGAGGACACATTCATTTGAGACTCTGCCAAAGTATTCTCTCCTGAATATTTGGTCTAAACAAGAGGCCCATGGCTAACTGATCACATGAGTGGCCCATGGCTAACTGATCACATGAGTACCATTGCAATGACATAAAGCCGGGAGGACACATTCATTTGAGACTCTGCCAAAGTATTCTCTCCTGAATATTTGGTCTAAACAAGAGGCCCATGGCCAACTGATCACATGAGTACCATTGCAATGACATAAAGCCGGGAGGACACATTCATTTGAGACTCTGCCAAAGTATTCTCTCCTGAATATTTGTTCTAAACAAGAGGCCCCTGGCTAACTGGTCACATGAGTACCATTGCAATGACATAAAGCTGGGAGGACACATTCATTTGAGACTCTGCCAAAGTATTCTCTCCTGAATATTTGTTCTAAACAAGAGGCCCATGGCTAACTGGTCACATGAGTACCATTGCAATGACATAAAGTTGGGAGGACACATTCATTTGAGACTCTGCCAAAGTATTCTCTCCTGAATATTTGGTCTAAACAAGAGGCCCATGGCTAACTGATCACATGAGTACCATTGCAATGACATAAAGCCGGGAGGACACATTCATTTGAGACTCTGCCAAAGTATTCTCTCCTGAATATTTGGTCTAAACAAGAGGCCCATGGCCAACTGATCACATGAGTACCATTGCAATGACATAAAGCCGGGAGGACACATTCATTTGAGACTCTGCCAAAGTATTCTCTCCTGAATATTTGTTCTAAACAAGAGGCCCATGGCCAACTGATCACATGAGTACCATTGCAATGACATAAAGCCGGGAGGACACATTCATTTGAGACTCTGCCAAAGTATTCTCTCCTGAATATTTGGTCTAAACAAGAGGCCCATGGCTAACTGATCACATGAGTACCATTGCAATGACATAAAGCCGGGAGGACACATTCATTTGAGACTCTGCCAAAGTATTCTCTCCTGAATATTTGGTCTAAACAAGAGGCCCATGGCCAACTGATCACATGAGTACCATTGCAATGACATAAAGCCGGGAGGACACATTCATTTGAGACTCTGCCAAAGTATTCTCTCCTGAATATTTGTTCTAAACAAGAGGCCCATGGCTAACTGGTCACATGAATACCATTGCAATGACATAAAGCTGGGAGGACACATTCATTTGAGACTCTGCCAAAGTATTCTCTCCTGAATATTTGTTCTAAACAAGAGGCCCATGGCTAACTGGTCACATGAGTACCATTGCAATGACATAAAGCCGGGAGGACACATTCATTTGAGACTCTGCCAAAGTATTCTCTCCTGAATATTTGGTCTAAACAAGAGGCCCATGGCTAACTGATCACATGAGTACCATTGCAATGACATAAAGCCGGGAGGACACATTCATTTGAGACTCTGCCAAAGTATTCTCTCCTGAATATTTGGTCTAAACAAGAGGCCCATGGCTAACTGATCACATGAGTACCATTGCAATGACATAAAGCCGGGAGGACACATTCATTTGAGACTCTGCCAAAGTATTCTCTCCTGAATATTTGGTCTAAACAAGAGGCCCATGGCCAACTGATCACATGAGTACCATTGCAATGACATAAAGCCGGGAGGACACATTCATTTGAGACTCTGCCAAAGTATTCTCTCCTGAATATTTGTTCTAAACAAGAGGCCCATGGCTAACTGGTCACATGAGTACCATTGCAATGACATAAAGCTGGGAGGACACATTCATTTGAGACTCTGCCAAAGTATTCTCTCCTGAATATTTGGTCTAAACAAGAGGCCCATGGCCAACTGATCACATGAGTACCATTGCAATGACATAAAGCCGGGAGGACACATTCATTTGAGACTCTGCCAAAGTATTCTCTCCTGAATATTTGTTCTAAACAAGAGGCCCATGGCCAACTGATCACATGAGTACCATTGCAATGACATAAAGCCGGGAGGACACATTCATTTGAGACTCTGCCAAAGTATTCTCTCCTGAATATTTGGTCTAAACAAGAGGCCCATGGCTAACTGATCACATGAGTACCATTGCAATGACATAAAGCCGGGAGGACACATTCATTTGAGACTCTGCCAAAGTATTCTCTCCTGAATATTTGGTCTAAACAAGAGGCCCATGGCCAACTGATCACATGAGTACCATTGCAATGACATAAAGCCGGGAGGACACATTCATTTGAGACTCTGCCAAAGTATTCTCTCCTGAATATTTGTTCTAAACAAGAGGCCCATGGCTAACTGGTCACATGAATACCATTGCAATGACATAAAGCTGGGAGGACACATTCATTTGAGACTCTGCCAAAGTATTCTCTCCTGAATATTTGTTCTAAACAAGAGGCCCATGGCTAACTGGTCACATGAGTACCATTGCAATGACATAAAGCTGCGTGGACACATTCATTTGAGACTCTGCCAAAGTATTCTCTCCTGAATATTTGGTCTAAACAAGAGGCCCATGGCTAACTGATCACATGAGTACCATTGCAATGACATAAAGCCGGGAGGACACATTCATTTGAGACTCTGCCAAAGTATTCTCTCCTGAATATTTGGTCTAAACAAGAGGCCCATGGCTAACTGATCACATGAGTACCATTGCAATGACATAAAGCCGGGAGGACACATTCATTTGAGACTCTGCCAAAGTATTCTCTCCTGAATATTTGGTCTAAACAAGAGGCCCATGGCCAACTGATCACATGAGTACCATTGCAATGACATAAAGCCAGGAGGACACATTCATTTGAGACTCTGCCAAAGTATTCTCTCCTGAATATTTGTTCTAAACAAGAGGCCCATGGCTAACTGGTCACATGAGTACCATTGCAATGACATAAAGCTGGGAGGACACATTCATTTGAGACTCTGCCAAAGTATTCTCTCCTGAATATTTGTTCTAAACAAGAGGCCCATGGCTAACTGGTCACATGAGTACCATTGCAATGACATAAAGCTGGGAGGACACATTCATTTGAGACTCTGCCAAAGTATTCTCTCCTGAATATTTGTTCTAAACAAGAGGCCCATGGCTAACTGGTCACATGAGTACCATTGCAATGACATAAAGCTGGGAGGACACATTCATTTGAGACTCTGCCAAAGTATTCTCTCCTGAATATTTGTTCTAAACAAGAGGCCCATGGCTAACTGGTCACATGAGTACCATTGCAATGACATAAAGCTGGGAGGACACATTCATTTAAGACTCTGCCAAAGTATTCTCTCCTGAATATTTGGTCTAAACAAGAGGCCCATGGCTAACTGATCACATGAGTACCCTTGCAATGACATAAAGCTGGGAGGAGACATTCATTTGAGACTCTGCCATTGTTGAGTTTTAACAAAGGATAAAATCTACATGAAAATATTTCCTCAATCAAGATATTTTTGGATCAAAACTATTTTTATTTTCAATTTTCATTCAAAGCTTGTCAAATAAACCCCCATGTGTAAAAGAAAACCTGGATATTAACCACCATGCCAGCAACAACAAAACACACCAAAACCATTCAAATAAGTATTTCAGTCATGAGAAATAACAGTTTTTGTTATTTTCTCTATATGGATTAGTAAAAAGGGCCCCATCACCAGGGCCAAAGGGTGAACCCAGCAGCATGAAATTCACAACTTTTATGAAGGACCCAAAGACCTTAAAAAAATATGCTTACAATTTGTTTCCCAGCACTTTGGCTATTAACAAGAAGATTTTTTTGTTTACCCTGAATATGGCTGTTTTGGCCGCACCACTGAGGACTCATGGAGGTGAGGACCATGGGTATTAACTGCCATGTCAGGAATAACAAAACACACCAAAACCAAAAGTAATTTCAGTCATGAGAAAAAACAGTTTGTCATTTTCTCTATGTTCGTGTAGATTTAGTAAAGGATGCCCTGCCCCCAGGGTCAAACAGTGAGACCCAGGGGCAAGAATTCACAATTTTTATGAAGGACCCCTAGGCTTCAATAATTATGTTAACAGTTTGTTCCCCAGCAATTCCCATATTAAGAAGATTTGTTTAAGTGTACCGTAATTTAGTGTGGGGACCATGAAACTCACAATATTGATTCACTTTTAAGAGCCAAATCTCCATACAAAATATCATTACAATAGGGCAGTTTTTGAGAAGAAGTAAAAAAATGAGAATTGTTTATGGATGAAGAACTATGGACAAAAAACACAAAAGGTCTCAGGTGACCTAAAAAGAGACATTTTATGACAAACACTTGTATCTGGTGGACACATGTCTATTTTACAATAAGTAAGGTACGTTATTTATCCAAGTGGAACATGTCTAGTTTACAATTAGTAAGATACATTATTTATCCAAGTGGAACATGTCTATATTGCATAAGTAAGGTACGTTATTTATCCAAGTGGAACATGTCTATATTACAATAAGTAAGGTACATTATTTATCCAAGTGGAACATGTCTATATTGCAATAAGTAAGGTATGTTATTTATCCAAGTGGAACATGTCTATATTGCAATAAGTAAGGTACATTATTTATCCAAGTGGAACATGTCTATATTGCAATAAGTAAGTTACATTATTTATCCAAGTAGAACATGTCTATATTGCAATAAGTAAGGTATTTTATTTACTCAAGTGGAACATGTCTATATTGCAATAAGTAAGGTATGTTATTTATCCAAGTGGAACATGTCTATATTGCAATAAGTCAGGTATGTTATTTATCCAAGTGGAACATGTCAATAATGCAATGAGTAAGGTATGTTATTTATCCAAGTGGAACATGTCAATAATGCAATGAGTAAGGTACTTTATTTATCCAAGAGGAACATGTCTATATTGCAATAAGTAAGGTACGTTATTTATCCAAGTGGAACATGTCTATATTGCAATAACTAAGGTACGTTATTTATCCAAGTGGAACATCTCTATATTACAATAAGTAAGGTACGTTATTTATCCAAATGGAACATGTGTATATTGCCAATAGTAAGGTACATTATTTATCCAAATGGAACATGTCTATATTGCAATAAGTAAGGCATGTTATTTATCCAAATGGAACATATTTGTATTACAATAAGTAAGGTTCATTTTTTATCTAAGTGGAACATCTCTATATTGCAATAAGTGGATATGTTATTTATCCAAGTGGAACATGTCTATATTACAATAAGTAAGGTATGTTATTTATTGGAGTTGAACATGTCTATATTGTAATAAATAAGGTATGTTATTTATCCAAGTGGAACATGTTTTTATTACAATAAGTAAGGTATGCTGTTTATCCAAGCAGAACATGTCTTTATTACAATTAGTAAGGTATGTTGTTTATCCAAGTAGAACATGTCTATATTACAATTAGTAAGGTATGTTGTTTATCCAAGTGGAACATGTCCATATAACAATAAGTTAATTATGTTATTTATCGGAGTGGAACATGTCTATATTGTAATAAATAAGGTATGTTATTTATCCAAGTGATATGTGTCTATATTATAATAAGTAAGGCGCGTTGTTTATCCAAGTGGAACATGTCTTTATTACAATAAGTAAGGTATGTTGTTTATTCAAGTGGAACATGTCCATATTACATTATGTTATTTACCCTTTTAAACTTTCAAAAAACAGTATGATATAGCTGTGTATGTGGAGAATTTCATCCCTACACAGCTGTATAATGTAGCCAGACTGCAGGGCTGTCTTCCATAGGTCCCAGGTTGGAGCTTCCTGCAGGCAGCTATGGCAGAGCATGAGACCAACTGAAACATTAAATATAGTGATGTAATCAAAATGAGTGGGAACTTTCTGGTGTGTAATAGCCTGTTATTACTTCTGCTTACAAGTTACACATGTGTGAAGCTGACTGGATTAGCCTGGAGACCAACATAAACGTGTTACATGGCTGGTGCAACCCTAGCTTACAAGTTACACATGTGTTAAGCTAACTTGATTAGTCTGGAGACCAGCATGAAGGTGTTACATGGCTGGTGCAACCCTAGCTGTCAAAATTTCTATCTGTTTTAATGGTTATCCAATATTCACACCATCATAGGTATGTCAGGGTCTGGGCAGACTACCATCCAGATAAGGATAGGCATATAAATGATTCACATATGCACGTTATTTGGACAAAAACTACAAAATTACAATTTCGATAAGACAGCCCAGTCTGCTCATTTGGCAGCATGTCTTGCTATCAATTCAGGTGTTGTTAGTTTGAATCCCTTCCTAGCCAGCCTCTGTGATGATTGATATATGATATTGGATCTCATTGTCATTCATCTCACATCATTGATTCCTCATGAGAAAGTTATCAGTTACTTGCAGGTATTGTTTAACTTTCCTGGTCCCCAGGAAAAAGTGGTTAGGTTAACTGGTCGTCTTCTGCAAGGAAGTGGTAAACTGTCTAACATACAGAATCTGGACCAAGCTGGACTCAAACCCACAACCACAGCGGTGAGAGGTTAATGATCTTGATGAAGTTTCTTAGACAACTCGGCCACAGAGATCTTGTTTGCTGTCAGAGACTTTTCTTCCGTCACCTTCCAACAGATATCTGTATTGATTAGATGTTTTTACCAATTGGCAGACTGAATTACAGTCTCATCCCTAACTTTCTACCTTTATTGATAAGTGACATGTGTAATGTAGACATATTTACATATAATCCATCTCTCTATGGTGTCCTGCGACAGATATTCACACTGGATCTGAAATACAAGAGACTGGGTTCAAGCAATTTATAAGATAAACTAAAACTGTACAATTAATAAAAAAACTTTTAAAGATTCCAGCAGGTTATCTCAGTCGCTAGCATGTTTGATTATCAATCTGAGTTTAAATCCCTGTCTTACCACAGTCTCAGTGGTGATTGATATACGACATTTTGTCCCATTGTCATTCTTCTTTCACCTTCGATTCCAGTGGGTAAGTTATCAGTTATTTTTTTGAGATGGGTGTGCTTGAGTACTGGTTTACCTTCCAGGATCACAGTAAAGAATTGTTTGGTTAACAGTTCATATGGTAGACCTCGATGGTATAAAAATAAAGATTGCAGTAATATATTGTGCACACATATTTCAATCCTCACATACAACAACACCGACATGTTAATATATTTTCATAAAAATGCATGTGTGGTAAAAACATAGACACTGTAAAATGACAGTAAGCTGTCCAAGTTAAGCTTGATTTGTTTATGAAATGATTTGTTTATAAAGTGAACCTGGAACAATATTGTGTTGTGGATGGGGAGACCATATCCCAGGATAAATGATACATGCAAAGGAAGGGTTAAACAACCTTATAAATCTAATATCCTGTACAAATCCTTGTTTACACCCTTTTCAATACATGACAAGTTATATATTGCAAATCCACAGTTATATTGTTGAAGGATGACCTCAGAATGAATCTGAGTAGAACCACTGTCCTTCCGAAAGTAATGGACAATTTTTCTCATATAATGTTTTGGACTGAGCTGCGTTCGAACATACAACCTCAGCAGTAAGTGGTTTTTAGACGACAGCCTTTTAGACCACTCAGTCACAGAGTAAATATATTTTTATACAATACTTTCATAGCTGAGAACCTCTCAATATGACACTGGTGACTTTGGATATGAGTACACTAGACATTGCATACTTACCATGGTGGATGTAGGTACTTGACTGATCTTGGCTGGTTCCGCCAGTAAACTTAACACCTGCATGGCACGCAGCTGTTCTGCTGGTAATGTCTTCTTGGCGTATATGTTATGTAGGGATAGGATACCCGGTATCAACACCTGCAGATATAAACAAACATAAAATCTTACCTTGACCTTCACATGTGGCTGTAAATGACCTACACTTTAGCATAATAATCATGTGATTATGGTTATAGAATGAAAATGATGAAAGGAAATGTTTTTCTATGGTCATTCTTTTGATGGAAATAAAACTATTCATGCAACAATACAACAAGTCTTACATGTTCAATGATCACATAATATTATTATTCATATTTATCTTAAAGGGAGTATATTATCAGGATTTCTCAACAAATTCAAATTGGCAAAAAAACATAACTTTCCAATATATCCCGTATTGCCATGAATATATTTATTTAAACATGCAAAACAAAATTGAAGAGTGATTCTCTAAATTGGCCTATGCACCCAGGTGAGACTAAAATAGATTTCCTGCTTAAAAAAGTAGTTTGTAACATATCAAATGAATCACATAGTATTATTTTGATTTCAATCTGATCCGTCTTATTGGTCACATATTACAGGATAAATATATAATAGTTACTTTCACTACAAAGTTTATTAGGTTTGCACAGATGTGCTGCAATTGGTTGACAGAGCCTAATCTTGGTGTCTTTTCTTACGAATATCTACTAATGTTTGTTAATCTCTATAACGCTGTATAACTAACCCTGGAATGTGGCACAAACTCCTCAGTCATCTTCTTCATTGGATTCTCATAGTCCAGAATCATTTGTCCCAGTCTCGGGAACGACGGATCTCTGAAATAATGACACGCTGTCACCAAATGTCATCCTCCATATTCTACAAGAGCCCATATAGCAAGACACGGTGGGCTCAACATGTTATTATTTAATTTGGAAATATATTTAGATTTCTGGATTAAAGTATGCTTAATATGAAACAAACATGCTTTAAACTGATACAACTTTGATAAGAAGCCATCCACTTATGCAATAGAAAAATATCGCCAAATAATAAAGGATTTTAACTTGAGCTTTCCTGCATCTTTCCATACCAGTATCACATAAATAATTTCTTTAGTAATTTAAAAATAGTATAAAACAGACTAGTATAAAGTATTGCTAACTGACCCCTGTTTATTACTAGTATAAAAGTATTGCTGACTGACCCCTGTCTATTACTAGTATAAAAGTATTGCTAACTGACCCCTGACCCCTGTCTATTACAAGTATAAAAGTATTGCTAACTGACCCCTGTCTATTTCTAGTATAAAAGTATTGTTGACTGACCCTTGTCCATGCAGATACTCGTGTGCCACATTGTAGAGAGACAGGACAGCCTTTCTATCATCAACCTTGGAGACGAGAATCATAATGCTAACATACGTAGTAACCAGGTCAAGGTAGTTCTTTGCAAGGTCATAGTTCAATGTCTGAAAATAAAATGTAAGTGACATTTTAATCATGAGGTAGCACTGTTGTGGATAGAGTGTTGGCAGCTCATACTAGAAGTTGTGGGTTCGATCATCAGGCCACCCCGATGGCATCTTAAAACAACAACATTCAGTATTGGTTCTACCCAGAATGTGCACTAGATACCTTTTGTCATACATGACCACAATTATGTGAAATATGATGCCTTTTAACTATTTACAAGAGTTGTGCCCCTTTCAAAAAGCAGAAACAATGTCAAGGATCTGATATATATATATATACTAGAGTATTTTAACAGGATATTTGCACTTGTCATGCAGATATAAAATCAACAATAATTTTTGGTAATAATATTCAAAACTGTTGTGTATCCATTTCAACAATTCAATATGTGTTCTACGAGGAATGAACCCATGACCCACTGACCACAAGTCACTATACCACTAGCCATGGTGAAGATAAAACATTATCTATATATTATACATATCTTTCATCCGTATTGCCCCCGAGACAGGGTTTCATTATTTTTATAAGTACCAAGGTTCTGCGGAGGTCTGTATTAAAATAGCAATACAGAAGGCTGACATCTCTTCGTGATACTCATTATTCATATATATATATATTTTTTTTTTTTTTTTTCTAAACACAAATCAGTTATATAAATTCAGACTATTGGTACATGAGCTCCTACATGAAATCCTGCCCAGCCTCAATTTCTCTAAATGGTTACAAATGAAATCATATTCAGCCAAACCTGTTTTAAGCAGCCAGTCAAGGGAATGAGCAAAAGTGGCCTTTTAAGACAAATTTTTGCTTAATACAGGTAAATTTGCTCTGAAAGCATAAAAATGGGACATCACTAATGTGGCAGCTTAAGACAAGTGGCTGCTTAATAGAGGTGACCACTTACACAGGTTTTACTGTACATTAAATCACCACACACAAGTACAGTCATTATACATATGTACTTGATGGTCATTACACATGTGTACTTGATGATCATTACACATGTACTTGATGGTCATTACACGTGTACTTGATGGTCATTACACATGTACTTGATGGTCATTACACATGTGTACTTGATGGTCATTACACATGTGTACTTGATGGTCATTACATATGTGTATTTGATGGTAAAAGATTACTTTCAACAAAATCAATATAAATGATGTTACAGCATTTCAAAAGACTTTGCTGAGGAAAATCTAAAGTTGAGATAAACAATTATGCTGCTTTGCAGTCTTATTAGAATAGTGTACTGTCATACATGTATCATTATGAATGTGGGAATCTTACACCGACCCTAGGGCACACAACACATAGGTTGCAGGTTAGAAAATTCCATCCCAAGGGATAACAGAATGATAATTTTTTCTTGCATACCAAACATATTGAATAATTATTTTAATTGAATTCATCATTGTTTTTACCATGATCGCTTTTAAGATGTCAAACTATATAATTTACATCATATCATTTTGAATGTCACATCATATATGGTTCTACTGTCACAGCCGGAGAATTTTATCTCGTCCGAAGGGCGAGATAGATAAATTTTCCCCCAGTAAAAATGCAGATATCCTTATTTGGTATGCAAGAAAAATATAGTTTACACTAACAAGAGTTGTCAGAAGACAACAAAGCTCGCCTATGTGACAAAACTCACCACCCATGCAAAGATTGAAATTGGTGGCAAACACCAAGCTTAAACGCAACTAAATGCAAAAGTTTTACCCCAGTGTCTACAGATGCCGCTGACGATGATGCCGGGGTCATGGCAATAGCTCTCCTGGACATTCATAAAATGACAGATATCTTTACCCAGTAATAGAGAAATCTGAATCCTTATCTAATATATAGGAACAAATAGACAATGTACAAACAGTACTGCAGTCAAATACATGTAATGCATATACCCAGTACTTACAATATCGAGGAACACCTGGCAGGCATCTATTGTAGTAAGCAGGTCTGCCACGTGGTCCTGTAATGAACAGATACTTAATGTTATAGTAGACACATGTGACTATTTTGTTAAGGGGAAAATACATATACACTGTGTTTAAAAGAAATATTACAACTTCTAATAATTGAAACAGGAGCTCAATATCCTTGATAAACTCTCCTGACAGAATCTCACTGGTGTTTCGATTGCCAGACAGAATGATGTAAGCAACAGATTATTGCTAATTATTTTTACTTTATACTTTTAATCTTAAAAGCCAGAAAAATAAACTGTTCTACAGATCACATGGCATCAATATAATTGTATTATGTATCTATGAAGTAAATATTTACCAAAACACACATAATAGTAAAGGGTGAGCTACTTGTCAATCTCACTATATTTCCACGAACACATCATAGTGTTACCATAGTTACCTTTAAGTCCATGATATACACAAATGTACAATAACATTGGGGCAGCAGGGACATGAACACCAAATGTTCTTACCGTAGTTACTTTGAAGTCCATGAATTATTATGATATACACAAAAATGTACAATAATATTGGACAGGGACACATGTACCTTACATTGATTACCATAGTTACATTGAAGTACATAATATCCAAAAATGTGTAACAGTAGAGGGACAGACACAAGCACCTGTTACCATAACTGCCCTGAGGTCCATGGTGTCCACAAATATAAAATAATAAATAGGCAATGGCATAACCACTTTATATATTGTTACCATAGTTACCCTTAAGTCCATGAATGTATAATAAAGGGAAAACAAGCAACTCATACTGTTGCCATAGTTACCTTGAAATCCATGATGTCCACAAATGTGTAATAATAGAGGGACAGTGATTTGACCACTTCACTTTTGATGTTGTTGACGGGAACAAGCTGTAAGAATACATAACACAGTAAACACATTCCATATTAAACAGAAAATAAATGCAAACAAACTGTATTGACATGTACCATTGATTGATTGAATTAATTGATTGAATATTTAGCATCATTTTATGCCATCTAGGGCTAACAGACGATCAGTTAACCTAACCACTGTTTCCTGGGATTAACCAGTACTCGAGCACACCCCATCTCCGCAAGAAACTGATAACTTTCCCACTTGAATCAGTGGTGAGAGACAAACGATAATGAGACACAATGTCGTATATCAATCATCACGGAGACTGTTGCCGGACAGGGGGATTCGAACTCACGACCCCTGGATTGATAGTCAGACGCGCAACCGACTGAGCTAATTGGGCCCGACATGTACCAGGTACTTCATTAATCAGTAAATACTGTAAAATATCTGTACCAAAAATGGCAGAATTTGATTGATTGAACATTAAGCATCATCTTTATGTCACCGAGGGCAGATAGATGATCAGTTAACCTAACTAGGCTTTTTCTTGGGATCCTCGAAGATTAACCAGTATTCGAGCCACCCATCTCTGCATGTAACTGATACTTTCCCTACTTGAATATGCTTTGAGAGACAAATGATAATGAGACATAGTGTCATATATCAATCATCAATGAGACTGTGGCCTGGTGAGGATTCAAACTCACAACCCCTGTATTGATAATCAGATGTGCTACCAACTGAGCTAACTTGGCCTAATAGAACCCTAGATTTAAGTAATTCAGCCAAAATGTTTAACCAATTTGAAACCATCACAATTTACAGTTTTTAATCATTTTTTTCATTGATATAATAAATCATTACAGAAAAGAGATTTTTTTTTTATTTGTTATATTCATCATTGTAAATTTTTGATAAAAAATTGTAGTATAAAAACCAGGAAATTAATTAAAATTAATGGAAACATAATACAGGATAAATTAAAAATAACTATCAGGTTAAAAAATTCAATGCATCTGAAAATGGACATAATTATACTTTTTTGTGAATATTTCTACTGCTTACATGCAAAATATATAAGTCATAATATATGTAAATGGTAAAAAGACCATAATCTAGTAAGTACTTACAGCGCTAGCCTTCGAGTCAATCTGTGGAAATTTACGAAGAAGGTACCTGGTTGCTGGCTCAACTGTTTTATCAGACAGGAATGAAGGTTTGTTTTCTGTGGTACCCAGCATCTGTAACAACACAAGACCCAAATCATACAGAAATGTTACAGTTAGGTGTTCCCTCTCTTATTACAACAACTGAAACAATGTATTCAAAATATGTTATCTACCAAGGTCCCCTTATTAACAATTACTGGTGGTAAGCGCATATAAAATATTAGTTTCTTCAGAAAGGATGATGGTTATTTTCTATTTATATTCCTGTTAATACATCTGTGGTCATCATCCATCATAACACCTGCATACCATATATATGTAGGTCACATCACCTGCACTGTGTTGAAAATTATGGATTTTTACATGTTCAGTGGGTAAATGGTTAGTTGTGGTGGATAAGGCCATTATAAATTAGTTGTAAGATTATCATCATTATTTTTCTTAAAATCAGGGAGGGTGGGAGGATTTTATTTTTTATTTTCAGTTTTAAAATTTTTGATATTTTTTAAATAATAAAAAAAAAAGTTATTTTTTGTCTTTTATTTTTTTTTATGAAAATAAAAAAAGGTTGGGGCAGTATGAAAATTAGATGGCGGGCGGTGATGATAATCTAGCAATTAATTTATTTTTGCCTAAATGGAACAGGAAGCTAACAAAGACAATACATTTTGCAAACAATTTTAGGTTAAATGGAAATTGGCATACTGAATTATCAACATGTAAATAAGTAAGAGATACATCAGTGTTGCTTTCAATCCTCAAACTGCATTTAAGGAATGAATTTTCTTTGTTAATATTCATGAGATATTATACAGTTATGGACTTTTCAGCTGTACAATATTATGTGCTATGCGCCAGAAAAAGCTACTGCTTCAGCTGAAAAGTCCATAACTGTTTTATTTTGTAAACTATAAATAAATGAATTCTGAGCCTTTACTAGCTTTTTTCGTACAGGAAATGACAAAAAGTCATCAAGTTAAGATTATACATTTTAAGTTACAATAAATCTGGTATTTAAATAAAAAAGTGAAATAAATTTAACTTAAAAATATTGAAAATAAAGTTCGCCGATGGGATTCGAACCATGGCGGAAAAATAAACAAAATCTTGCATAAGCTCACCGTCTTAACACCACTCAGCTATGAAGACATCTTGACAACTGTTTGTTATTTGTATATTTAAGCTAGACTTTCAATTGTTTCTCTCAAAAATTGAAAAAATACATTAATTGATTGAACAGTTGCCTTTTTGTCATGTCGGCATCTTTATTATTAACAATTTTGCTGAAATTGGGTGCAAATCTCTTGTTGACAGCCATTTGAAAACAACGCTGCCTTCTGAACATCTCAGTTTTCGTCGTTGCATTCAGCTAAAACTTGGAATTCCCAGCAGCTATATTTAGTAACCGTGATATATCGTAATTTCATGCACAGTTTTGCAAAACCCAAAGTAAAAACTGTTCAATATCATATAGTATTTCGATCAATGAGGGATCATTTTGGCCAATCAAAATTAATCTATTTATAGATTATATAATTAAACCAGACATACAACATGTACCAGATGAATTCTAAAGGGGTTCACATAAACTTTGCTTACATGTGTATAAAGTTCATGCCTTATGAATGTTCAATAAAAAAAACATATTTCAAAAACATGTGCTTCTGCTGATAACTCTTAGAAATTGTAATAAATTAATGGCATACCAACACATAATGGTTATATGATGTCAACAGATGATTCAAAGATCCCTCTTAAAGTACATAAATAATTAACTAATATAAATACCAATTAACAACAAAAAAAACAAATGAATATGTAGAATGAACATAAATTTTGACACCTGCAGAACTACAGATTTTCAGCAAATTTCACCCAATACTCAATCAATCAATCAATCAATCAATCAATCAATGCATGAGCTACAGGTCCTATTCTTATCATCACCATAATGTTATGTTACAATATGTATACTGGTATTTATACTTGTACTGAAGGTATCTATTTTGTTCATCGTAATTCATTTTTAACTGGTAAATTGTTAAATTTTTGGAAGTATAAAATAACTGATATACTAACAAAATAAAATTAAATCCTTATTTTCTCTCCCGACTATGATAATGAAAAAGAAAACACGACTAATATAAACTGTGATGCAGCTTCATGTTACTGAGGTTGAGAATTACAACAAAGTAGAAGAACATACCAAAACACAACTTACAGTAGTCATGAGTATCTCGAGAATAGACAAACTTATCATATACCCCTGAATAAATGCCCCCACCCACCACTGGCTGATGCATTTTGCAAAAGGAGGGATGTTTATTTCAGCCTTAGAAAGCAGAATTAAAAGTGTGTGTAAAATTCCGTAATCCACGCTGCGTTTATTCAATTTTAAAATGTTCAAGTCGGAGTTGGATTAAAAATCAACTTCCAGAGTACTTTGTTGTTTTGTTTTCCATAAAAATGGGTAGGGGTGTTAACTCAGGGGGTGTGGGTTGTGGGGAGCATTTAATTAGGGGTATATGGTACAATATAAATATAATCAGGAAAAGATGGCCAGAAAATGTTTATTTAGGCAATAAAGATGCAAAAAGCCAAACAAAGCTTGAACTATAATAGACCGCATGCGGTAAAAACTTTATGTAAAACTTATTTTCATACAATATTCATCAATTCATTTTCATACTAGCAGTTGCAATATTGGAATATTGTATTAGAACAAAAGTCTGAAACAACATTGTGCTCCATTTTTATCATTCTTCCCAAACTGGTGTTACTGAATATTAAGTTCAATGGGTATAAGAAGTAGTTAAGTGTTGTTGTGAAAAGGTTGATCTTAAAGCTTGTAAACAACAAAATCAGCAAAAGAGAATAGTGGAGCCATATTTAATATATTGGAGCCAAATTTGGCTCCATTAGCCTCCATGGCAGTTTCCATGTTACTTTCCTGTTGTAAATTTGGGTGCATCTTTTTTCTTCTTTTATTTTGTCCATTTCAGTACATTCACCTTTACTCCAAGAGCTTTCGTTAATTAATAAGTATTTCATTGCTCTAAAAATCAATTGTGGGCCAAGATGTTGTTCGCAAAGTATCATTTTGTCATTTTTAGTAATGGTGGTTATATTGAATTATATATGATAACCAAAAAAAAATGCATTGTGACAAGTTTCTGCGTTATCAGAAAATAAGTACATTCACAACTTATACTGGTCCAGAAGTTTTTGCTTGAACTTAAAATGGAGATAATCCACCTCTGGTTCCACCTTCATAAACACACACATTAACTATAGACATCTTGTTGTTCATAAATATTTTTATTAATGGAAAAGAATGCTGGGTAAAATATATTTTGTCCTTTATGATCTTTACATATTATATACATCATATTTATTTTGTATGCAAAAGTTGTAAAAAAATTAAGTTGCTGGTAGTGTTTTGCCTTGCTACCACTTAAATATTTAAACGAGCAAACCACAAGTGGATTCAAGACTTGGCTCCACAAATTTCAGAGAGGGTCAAAGATGGTAAAATTGACATGTTTAGATAAAAAGGCTGTCTTACACAATATTTTGGGAAACCTAGGGAGGGATTCAGATGCACTGTTGAGCCAACTTCACAAGATGTACGGTATGTAATATAATAAAATGGGGTTAAAAGCTGTTTTCAACATATTTCAGGTTATATATGGACAAAGCTAGGCTCAAAACTTATGATGTTAAAAAGCAATGAAAGCAAATAATATTCAGACAGCACCTTTGACCACTCTTCCCGTGAGGACCCAAAACAATGATTTGAAAAAGGGAAGTGTTAATCTCTCCAATATAGTGTAGTCAGACCCTAAAATGGAGATACATCAGCTTTCTGGCATACCATGTCATTTTACTGGTGTGAGATAATTTTATGAAATATAATACGTAAAATCCCAACATTGGAACTATTATGTGATGTAAATTATATGACTTGACCTCTTAAAAGAGATTTTATAATAATGAATTAATTTAATTCTTACTCAATAATATTAATTCTTATCAAACAATATTAATTATTCAATGCTCAGAATGTGTTTACTATGGGAGAAAACAAGAATCATTCATGGCTTTTAATTTTGGAGAGAAAATTCTGTCCAAGATCGTTGGGATACAGTTAAAGTATTTTCATGGTAATTTAGCAGAGCCTCTTTCTCGTCAAAACAGTTATCCTTAGGACAAAATCGTCTATCCGAACCTAACGACGCTCTATCACCACATACAAATAACACACACAAACAACAATCAGCAAGACCACTACAGGCGTGTCACGTAATAACATGGCCATTCACTTCATTTCATCATTAGACATTTTAGAAAATTCATGACTAGTCTAATGATTCTTATAAAAGTGGATGTTATTTGGTGATAAGCCCGGTTGACTATTACTAAATTTAATTCAAGTTAGAAAATAAAAACGCCAGTCAAAAACGTACACTACAACATGGATCTAGCCATAATAAAAACATCCACGACAGGTACCTTCTCGTAACTCTGTAGAAAATGGATATATATAGTATAATTAATCAAAACCCGTC
This sequence comes from Panopea generosa, assembly GCA_029582155.1. Taxonomy (NCBI): domain Eukaryota; kingdom Metazoa; phylum Mollusca; class Bivalvia; order Adapedonta; family Hiatellidae; genus Panopea; species Panopea generosa. Next base: position 51,887,475 of record CM055902.1, read on the forward strand.
TCACATCCACAACAAAAACAAATGATGAAGTGACAACAGCAGACGAGATAAACAATACCTGGTATGGATACTTACACACATCTTATGTTAAATTATTATGAAAAAGAGAAAAATGTTAATAGATAAAAAGTTAGTTTGATATTTTGATAAAAGGAAGGTTGAATTGCAATAAATTATTATACAACCTTAGATGATTTGAAACACAGGCACTTGCCTCTCAGGACTCGTGATTTCAATTGCCTGTCATGAGGAACTACAACATTTACAATTTCAAAAACTCACTTTCAGCACTGCACAATGTGCATGTGGTTTTTAATTGGTCCCACCCAATTGAAACAATGCAACTCAATGAGGAATATACTATATATATATTTGCCTGTGCTACAAATACTTCATCAGGGATAGATCCAATCTTTAAAGAGGCATCACCTATAAGTCCGATATTTTAGGATAAAATATCTAAAACTTATTATCTAAATGCTATCATAAAATTAAAGCTATTTTATGAACTTTTTGTTCAAAACATATGGGCCCCTGTGCTCCAGATAGGCACCATTTGGGGGTATTTACGCATTGAAAATTCTAAAATAAGCATTAGAAGTAAGGGGAAAATAGACATTGAATTCCGACACTTTCAGTGTTGATTGATTTATTTTTAATAGCATTTTGATTAAAATGTTCATTGTTACCCATAACATTTTAAAAATAACATTGCATACTAATTTAAGGAGTAATTTATGGAGTAAAATACTCATTTGAAGAAAAGCTTATCTGGAACACTGTCTGACATTGTGTTATTTTCTGCTTTTATAATATGAATTTTGCAGTTAAAATGTGAAATGCTGTTGTTATTAAATAAAACAATTCCCAGTCTAAATGCTACAACAACAACTATCCCGAATGCAATGATTCCTGACTGAATTACATGGCTTTCTTTCTGAATATGTACAGTTGGATCATTTCATGTACATAAAATGTATAGGTAAGGCCTCTTTAATGATAAGGAGTGGAAAGTCTATAAATTTTCTCCCATGTTTTTAATCTTATAGTTCATGTTTTTTTAATTTTAAGGACCCACCACCACACTTCCCTCAAAATATATGACCGGAAATATTGATTGCCATTCATAAAATTGTAATTAATCTTATATAACTCAATACTTACTTTGGAACTCTGTCCCCCAATAAATATAATATAAGGAACTTAAAACTGAAAGCAACTGAGAAATATGTGATTGCAAACATATGGATTTAAACACCCGTTATACATAACATACAAAAGACTGTGCAATAGCAGCATATAAATTGCTTCAACAATTCTCATGTAAGGTAATATATTTGCATCTCGGTATTAAAGGGACATAATCTTGGCAATGCTGAAACTGACTTTTCTCATGTTCACATGTAAATCAATCTTTATATATGGTGATATTACCCTAAAAATATTAAATGTTTTTATTTAAAAAAAAAAAAACTTTCTTCAGAAAATGAAGACTAGTGCAGTCATGCTTAGTTTTGAAATAAAATAATCTTAAAATTGAAGTTGGTATTTCTTGGATTTATAAACCATAACTTATAAATGACAAAACATCTTCAAAACACGAGACCTTTCAACCAACTACCAGCGCAATGTCCCTTTAGTAAATATCAAACTTAAGGGCACATGTACATAGTGGCCCAGTACTAGTGGGCTATTCTAATTTCTTTTATGTATAATGGATATATATATACATGTACTGTGTAGTATGAACCTGCTGTCTGGTAATGTATCATTTATTACCCAGCGATTTTTATTCTATTGTGATGAGGTCAATGTCAGCTTTGCATGCACTACACTTTTGTAATCTTTTTCTGAGGTGAATAATTCTGTTTAATCATACAAAATGTATAACAGACATGAAATAAGTTCTCTGTGAACATTCATCCATTGCTGACTTATGTAACATATTAGCAACTTACAGTTTAAGATTTTATTCATTTTAAATCTGTGTTAGTATTTGTATGCTTTCTCAATGCTTTGTGTGTTTTTGGTTTAAATCTGTTTTATACTGACTGTAAAACAGGTTTTACAATTCATGTTCCTGTCTTCCTGGGTAGAACCAGTATCATAAAGCAAACAGGGATAAAGTGCCTTGCCCAAGGACACATGTTGGGAGCTCAACCTACAACCTGATGATCATTAACAGAAAAATAAGGCACATACATAAACAATAGTATATATATATATATATATGGGCCCTTCTCAGCTATTTGGAAATAGTAACGGCCGTCACTTTTTAAATTGTATTTTCTATTAGAAGTAAGATAAATAAAAAACTATGTTTTTAATTTGTTATTTGTTAATTCCTCAGATAGAAAAAACAATATCTTGACTCAATTCTCAGAAAATGGATCAAATTTGTATTTGAAACTTGAAATGTCAAGGAATATCCGTCATCCATTTTGGCTGGAAAATGAGGGGACTTCAATCATGGCCAAATTTTCCCCTTTTAATCTATATGACAACAGTAAGTCATTTGCTAATATTTAAATCAAATAATACTTATAACTATTCACTATAACTAGTAAATGAATATGTTACAATTGATAAAAAAAACTTGTTAGAAATTGATGCATACGCCTATTACGGCATCCGTCAAAACAAGAAGAGTTGTCGGCATTAAAAAAAATATATTAATCATGTTGTGATGATCAAAGAACATCCACATGTTTGGAAAACATATTTCCATCGTAGGTTTTAAAATAACACACTTTGTATATAACAATGACAAAGCTGTAAAATTCAAATTTTATTCGGGAATCGAAATGTCCGTCAATTCCGTAATTGGCGTATGCCGAGTCCCGAATCCACTAAAACGATCTAGGGGACTTTTTTATCGGGAGTTAAAATTTGCCTGAGACCGTTTTATGTGTACTACGTCATCGATACCAGTGCAGATTTTACATAAAACAAAAATATGGAGGTAAGTTTGATGTCTGTCAACCGCTCAGCCAAGTAATGGGCGTCACAGAAAAATTGAATCATTGTTTTATCATCCCAACACAATACTTGTGTATAATTCGAAGTAACGATAGCAGTGTACATGGATTAGAGAGATGACACACGGACACACGAGAGTATTCTCCTTACTTTCAGGAGTATTTTAGAAAAGTCGAGATCGGCAATTACAGTTTGACAGAACTTGTTTGTACGGACATTTTTATTGACAGACATTTATCTGAGAAGTAATTGCCGTTCATGCTTTATTCATATTTATTTCATTTTTGATGCTGACTCGATTGAATAAGACTTTTAATGATGATGACTTGGCTGTAGCTGTTGGCCTCTTACATTTAAAGTGTGTGCAGAATATATAAGAGAAAAATATTTTGATTTTTTATTCGGAAATTATGCTTTGACGATGTATGCGTGATAGACTAAATCTGTTAGTATTTTGTCAAGAATAATGTCCGTCATCAAATATATGTCAATCATAATTTCCATCACATGCATGAGGCGTTTTATTTGTATTTTTCAGTTAAAATTTTATGTAGCCTTTAAAAACATTAAGAAAATATAAACTTTATTCATAATTTTTGGAGCAAGAGACTAACTTCCAACTGTCAACACTTAACTATCAAATAGTAGTTTGGCAGTTATTTTGACCAGACTGTCTTGTCAAAAGTAATTTTCCAAATACAGAAATGTAATTTGTGATTAGAATTTTAAAGCAAGCATCAGTGTCATCTTTCAAGTGATTGTTTTTTCTTGGAATATTAATTGTTAATAGAGTTTTACAATTTAAAATTGGCTTAGCATAAATAATAACAATGTTTGTACTGTTTTCGTGATGGAAATTATGTTTGACATGGTTTAAAAATAGTTCATTATGTCCAACACATCCAATACTGTTACAGAATAATTTGAATATAAACAAAAGAGTTTTGTCAAAAATGTTAAACCCTATACTGCTTACACATATCTCCCTACCCCAAACTTGTGGAGAATGCTGCCACCCCCACCCCCAGTGCAGAAGGCTTTTGAAATAGGTGAAGGACCAGTTTTAATCAAAGTAATAAGAAATCATCACATGCCCTACACTGTTTTTTCTTCTATCACAATAAGTATGAAAAACATATGAAAAGTGCATGTAATTTCTATGTTGGACTTTGAAGTACCATTTTAAATGCCAGTTATTCGGCAAAAGGTACAACAAAAGCTAAATGGTACATTTATTTTGCAGAATATCCATGATCTCTGTGCACCTATAGCAAAGGAACCAAAACCTATTAGCAGTAATAGTAATAACTTGACATAAACTCCTGCTGAAAGACCAAAAAGGTAAAATAATTAAATCAATTAATTTAGTACACTACTATATAATTATATGAGCAGTCTTGCGAGAAAAAAGGACGCGGTCAGACATTTATGACTTGCGTACAACCAGATTAACCTTAACTTTCGTACAGTGTAGTCAATATTGTTTGCTATTTCATCAGTGAATGATTTTATTAATTAAAGTTTTAAATCAGTATTTGTAAACAGCATAGAGGATCAGGCTATGCAGAAACCTAGTCTGATCTGGGTTAACATTGGTCACAAAAGTCTGAATTTTTCTCAAGATAAAGATCTATACTATTAAACATAGAGTTCTTTATAAAATGAAATTATAGCTTTTGCTTGGAGACTTTTTAGTTGTTTTATAAGAATCAAGCTTTCACATACACATATTAACAACTTACACATATAATTTCTTATATATATATAACAATAGAGGTATGTCTTATATTTGAAACATGCATTTGATGTCATCAGGTATCCAGAACAAAGGAAGAATGATCCTGTTTTCAAAGAAAAAGAAAGGCTGAGAAAGAAGATTGCTTGGCACCAAAGAACGGAAAAGCATAATTTGTTAACTTCGCGTCCGTTCATCACACCAAACTCTCAACTAACCTGTCTAGTCTCACAGAGATTGACCTACTCTCGACTGACCCGTCTAATAGACCAGCGAATGAAGATTCAATCTTGATGAACATGTCTCCAGCTGTGACTGATGACCCACCCACTACTGTCCTATCACAGTTAACTGATCATCAAGCTGACCTGAGGTCAGTATCTATACACCAATGTATTTCATCAAAGCAAGCTTTCAATAGAACTTACTTACTGGTTCATTTAAGTAGTACTACTGCAGTCAACCATGTAAAAAATCCATGTTGCTAGGTTGTTTAGTGTCTGAATGTATTGAAATGATACTCACCATGATGGTAAATAAAACAAAATTTCTTTGCAAAAACATTAATAATTTCTGTACTGATACTCTATTGTAAAAAGAGTTAAATTTATTGTAAATAATTTATAAATTTATAATTTCTAAACAATTTGTTATATATTTTTCAGTTTGTCTCACCACCTAATGATGAACTAGCTGACACCCATGGGATATGGGTCCAGTTTTACAGTCAAGGGCAGGCTGGATGTTGGAACAAAAACTTCTTTTTGTCTCCAATTTTGATATTGTGCACCATCTTGATCAACCAGCCTTGTTACAGATTGGCTCAAGATCTTATTATCATTTTCTTTTTGTAGTATCCATAATTATTTAAAGACTCATTAAACTTCCTAAACGGTTGTTTTTAGTTTTAATGCAAGTCAGTTTTAATCTTCACAATAATAGAATACATGTTTATTTGATTACTGAGACTTTGCAAATGGAAAAATAAATATAAAGCATATTATTAGCTAGTACATAATTATGAATGGGTTTTATTTACAAATTAATGTTCGTCTCTTTTCGATAAATACATTGAACAGAAAACGAGGAGTTACTAATTTTGGAACGCCTCGGTAATATATGATCACTTCATTTCAGAGAGAAACATAGTATGGTGAACTGTAGGGGATGCAGTTAAAAATTCAAATAACCGTCTGCAGTTTGAAAGTTTTTAAGAACATCCCCTTTGTTCCCCTTGGCGTATTAATGAACTGGAACCCACAAGCTAATTTATTGCATGTTAGCAACGAATCAACCATATAGAATTAAAAATAAATTTACGCTTTTAATAACTGAACTTAACAAACACAATATTGACTATGATAAAGTGATTTGTGACGTAGTGTCGCGTGTGATAGTATCATGCGTATATACAAGGGTTTAAAATATTCAAATGTTTATGACAAACAGATGTTAAAAACAAAAAATAATGCCATCTTAAGGTTCCATTTATATCTTGCAGCTATATCTTTAATTATTATCAACTTATAATAACTATTTGAATTGATTATAGCGTTTGTGTCCTTTATTGTGTTTTACCCAAGTGCAAATCATTCAGATTGGATGTATGTACATGTTTCAATAAAAATCAATAAAAAATGTTCACCTTAATTGTGTGTTTAATTAGATGAGTAAAATTTGAGAATAGTCCACTTAAATGCATATGGAGTCACAGGTAAAGTTAATTTCTTTACCACTTGATAAACCACTTCAGGGGTATTCAAATAATATTATTTATTACAAATGATATTGGAGTAACAGGCGTCACTTTTTTTTGGTTGTCAAAATGTCAACAGTAATGTCCGTACATAAAAGTGTCTATATAATTATTAAATGTCACTTTAACTCTAAAATATAATATGAAAGACATCTGAAGAAATCTGATTGACTTGTCCATAACAAGATTTTCTATGGGAAAGAGGATCTGCTTAAAGGAAAAAAAGAAATGCAGCCAGGAATAAAAGTAATAGGCGTCACTATTTTTAACTGTACTACAGAAAAAAAAAAGGAACTTTTTCTTAATGGTAGTTGTTTCCAGTCTATGAAAACCGGATAAATGAATTACTTAACAGTTACTTAATAGTGATTTTGGCAGGAAAAAACTGTTTAAAATGAAAATTAGATTTGTCAAGATAATGGGCGTCACTTTGTGGTGTCTTTACTGAAAACAATAAAAAGTTGTTAAATAAGCCCTACGCTATCTTTTTATTATCAGTTTAAGCATTTATGATATATCTATAAGTGTCATGAACTGAAATTAAGTGGTTTTACCTATATCTAAAATTTGAGAGATAATTTCCTAATAGCTGAGAAGGGCCCATATATATACTATTTTTATACATGTTGTGTGCAATCAGGAAGTGGAAAAATATGCAGCCTATCTCAAGATTTTAAAAATATATATATATCACCATTCATTTACATTGTACTAGTACTTACAATATGATACTTCCTGTTTTAGATAGCAACGGTCAAGCAGCTCTTCACAACTAATTTATTAACATCAGTTATGGTAACATTGTCCAAGATTTTTTTTTGTATGAAATATCAACGACAGGGACGGATCTAAAATAGATGATGGACAAACTCCCTTAAAAAAATACTTCAAGACAAACTCCCTTACAAAAATACTTCAAGACAAACTCCCTTAAAAAAAATACTTCAAAACTTACTTTGCTGGGTAACATAAGTTTTAATGTAAATATTGACAACAGAGACAGATCCCAAATGGATGGTTATTTTAGATGATGGTCAAGCCCTTTTCAAGAAATACTTCACAAGTCAGGTATCTGACAATGTAACAAGTATTTAATTCGAGTTTGCTTAAATTGTACATTCTCAGTCACACATGATTGGCCAATTCAGTGCCTTCCCTATTCAGCTGTTTAATCTGTCATGAATGTGGTTTAGTAGAAAAATTGGAATCTCAACTCAAAGATCAGAAAGATCATATCTCAGTGGTGATTTTAGAAAAGTAAGTATTATGCATACAACTGAAAATGATCGAATTGAAATAATTTATGTAATCATCACTGCAGTCAGTGAATCTTTACAAATAATTAATTCACAAGCTCGGCCGGATGCCCTCTCGAAGAAAACATCTGAGTACTGGTTCTACCCAGAAAGCATACAAACACATGTGAGCATATCACAATCAATCTAAAATGAATTAGTAAAACTAAAGTAAATAAAGGTAAAAAAAGTGCAAAATGTCGGACACCCAGCATTTCAACAGATGTTAAATTTATTTGTAACTAAAGTAAGAATATTAATTATTACGTATTTCAATGACTTCATCCAAACAAGACGTTCTGGTTAAATTTAATATTATTTATGTTAATGGGTTATACACATGCACCTGTTTTTTCTTCCTTAAAACTAGACACCATTACTTTATTGTAATGTATAAATGTAAAAAGGAAAAAAAAGTAGTTTAAATTATAAGGACAGAAAATAATTGAATGATGTTCACTATTTGTGTTTGTGTTTGACTGCATGCTAGAGAACTGATTGTTATATATGTTGTGGTTGTTCAATACACACATATAACTATTAAAAATGCCAATGAATGAGTTGGTATGGCATTTATGACTGATGTACAGAAAATATGGGTATATTTAAGTTAATGAAATAAATCAATATTTATGTGCTTTAACCAATAATATCTACCAACCTTATTTGACCCGTGTAAATGGTTGTGTTTAAAATCGTATGGCTCATTTGCCGAAAAGGTCAACAGAAAAATGCTTGTCATTGTTATGGATAAAGAAAATTGGGCTAGTATACCACTATAAAGACTTTCCATGTATCTACACAAATACATTCAGTGTATGCTGGTCGATGTGGCGTGACATACAGATGATACCCCAAGTAACCCCATGTGTATTGAAAAATCCACATCAACATTATCAGTATGTGGAGTTAAAACGCAAGCAATAAATCCCTAGACACAGGATGTTGTTTTGCATGTCATACTGTAGATGCCAAAGAGAGGCTGCCACAGAGGAATTATAGACAAGTTGTCCCATACTTAAAGACAACTTGTTCTATCAAATTGTTGTCCCAAACAATGTAATTTGTAATAAATGGCCGGTAATTAATTAGTAAAAACTTTAAATAAAACATGGACAATACCAAATGTCATGGTAGTTAGCTGTTTGTCCAAATATTCTATATATTCATGACAAGAATGAGCGGGCTTTAAATAATTAAAACACATTATAAAATATCAAACAGAACAACTAGTTTGGCTGTCCAGTTTGCATGGGAAAATATGCACCATTTGATACTTCAGTTGCATTTCTCACCCTAAGCACTGCACAACTCGTTCTAGCATTTGCATTGGTGTCGATGTTAGTGAAAAATTGGAACATGACAAAAGCTTACTTTTTATAAAATGACATATGTTTGATGGTATACCATATATTCCCAACCAGTGACCTATCCATTAAGTCACTGCCTCAAAAAAGGGTCAAAATTACTATCATAGAATAAAAATCAACAAATTTATTTTTCACCTTTTTTATGTTATAAATCCTTGTCAGCATTCCCTGACCTCGGTCATTAAGGATTGTCAGCTTTTCAGCCAACTTCTGCTGACTTGGTATCATTGCACGAGACATTTTAAATTACTATTGTAGATGAAATACAGAATTTAAAAGAAAATTATCATTTTCTGACAGCGATTTTACTCCATTACTTCCGTAATTCAAATCGAGGCTGATTGCCTAAACCATGACCCGAATGATAATTTTCTTTTTTTTATTATATTAGACAAAAACAGCAAATCAAATGAATAATACAGGTACAACATGGTAACAGAAACGTATTTTTTAGATATGCATATCTATAGATCTGACCATGAGAAGGGTTTAAACAAGCGTGTGCTGATTTCACGAGAATTCAAAAATTACGAGCGCGCCACCGCAATTGTTAGAGTTCAGCCCCTTTATAACGAGAAAAAATACATTTTGCAACATTTTGCAATTCACCATACGAATGAACAAAGTCTCCCGAAATGGAAAGAAGAAATGTCACCATTTTAAATCAGGTAAATTGAACTTGATTATATTATGATTAAGAACACTATTTCCGTCAGTTTCCAGGTCATTCATGTAACAAAAAGTAAAAACAATATCAAGTCATCTTCATAACACTCAAGGATTATACAAGTCCACGTAAAATGATCTTGAATTGAAGATATTTAGGTTTGAAATAACATTTCTCATAATTTGTTTTTATTTTAGCTGCAATAAACACATTTTGTAATCAAAAGTACAAATTTAAACACAAATTTCTGGAAATGGTATTGATTTGATGAGAATTTCATTCAGCAGTGTAAGAATTTTGATTTGTGTTTCTGAGATGAATGGAAGTTAAGATAAATGAAAACGAGAAATTGTGAGATTTTTCGTGAATATGCGAGCAATCACAAAATCTCAATCAGTTGCCTTTTCTTCTCTATATAATTCCTTGGCTGTACCAATTTAATTATATAACTATATTAAAGTGAACTTTGAGAGGTATGTGTGAACAAAATAAAACAAACTAGAATATTTTTTTCACAAATTAATAGTCTAGTAGAAAACCTAAAGCTATTAAAGTCAAACAAGGCTAATTACAAATCAAGTATGACTTAATTTTCAGTTTCACTTCCAGTAAAACAAGTGGGTGGGGATAAGGTTAGCCTTTCATATTTTGCACCATTAAACCTGAACACAAACAAATAAATTATATCATCTATGATTTCTTTTGAAATATTTCAATAAATGATATAAGTATTACCATCAGTTTGACGATTAAAGTTAAATATAACCATTGTTTGCTCTGTACAGGGTGGATGACTTTGGGTGACAGGAATCATATTTGCACTGATTTTTTAGCTCTACTGGCCAAAGGCCAGCAGGGCTTATGTCATGGTAAATTGTCTGTCGCCTGTCCGTTAATCTTTTTAAGCTCGTCTTTATGAACAAAACAAAGGGCTATTGTCATGACCCTGGCAGTGGTGGCATCATTGTCGTCATCCACTGGTTTAAGTTTTATGTTTAGCTCAGCTGTTTCTCTATTTCTGAACAAACATCCATGTAACCATGACAAAACTTCATAAACACATTCATATCATGTTATACAAACAATGTATGTAGCTAACTTACCTGAATTAACATACTTTAGGCTTTAAAACCTTAGGTTAAAGTTTTTTGTTTAGCTCGGGTTTGCATTTTTTTTTTTTTTAAATCATTTTTATTTTCAGCAATGCTATTAATTCTGTAAGCTGATCACCATCAACTAAAGAAAAGTTTACATCACTAACCTTGATCTATTTAATGAACTTTCCTACCCGATCCCAACCAAGACCCCCACCCTGCTGCCCATTTTTTTGCTTTTTTTTTTTGATTTGTTTTGTATTAAATCAAATACTCTGCCCCATTTCAACTTTGTTACCGACCCAAATACCATCACCCTTACACCCACCCATTTTTTATTTATTTTTTTTAATTTTGTTTTGTATTAAATCAAATACTCTGCCCCATTTCAACTTTGTTACCGATCCAAAGACACTAACCCCTACCCCCACACCCATCCCCATCAACGCCCATTTTTTTTTTTTAATTTTTTTTTGTATTAAATCAATCAAATACTCTGCCCCATTTCAACATTGTTACCGATCCCAAGACCCTCAACCCTACCCAAATTCCCATCCCTCCTCGTTTTTTTTTTTAAATTTTGTTTTGTATTAAATCAGATACTCTGCCTGATTTCAACTTTGTTACCGACCCAAAGACCTTCACCCCCACCCAACCTGATCCCTGCCCATTTTTTTTATATCTTTTTTTAATTTTGTTTTGTATTAAATCAAATACTCTGCCCCATTTTAACTTTGTTACCAACCCAAATACCCTCACCCCCTCGAGTTGTTTTCTTAAAATTTTGTTCTGTATTGAATTAAATACACTGTCCTTTTTCAACTTTGTTACCAAATCCAAGACATCCTCCCCCTCAAACTTTTTTTTATTGTATTAAAACTAAACAGCCCTGTTTATTAAACTTTGGCACATACACCCCTCATCCACACCCAGATTTAAAAAAAATGTACTAAATACATTCTAGCTTAAGTACTGGCTAGCTAGCCTTAGCAAGACATAGACATAGTGTATATTCTGCCCTAATAGTCCTACTTGCATGTATTTACTATTTTGCTAATATGAAAGATGCTTTCATTCGTACAGATGTGTCTGTTATTCTGATGGTACATTATAATATACTGTTCTGTGATCGACAAGGCTAAAATAGTCAAGTTAATGCTGTTCTTCAACATCTTTATTTTTTTGGTGATATTTTAATATGTTTTATTTTTTCAGCAATAGTATTGATTTTTTAAACTTATCACCATCATGTTTAAAAAGTTTACTTCACTGACTTTGACCTACGTAATAGATATGGAAAAAAGACGAGCTTCTGCACCCACTAACATGTGCTCTTGTCTTGGAGACGCGATAGCACCTTCATTTTTCATTGAATCTTAACCAACACTTGAAAGTTTCAAACCTAAACCCTAGATATTTTACATGTGGCATTACATGGGGGTTCCCTAAAAGATTTGTTGAAGTCGGATCCCTTGGTCAAATTTGGATCCGCCACGATCAGGGGTCACTGTTTTACATAGAGTTACATAGTGAAAATGTTGTAGACGCGATAGCACTTCCATTTTTCATTGAATCTTAACCAAACTTGCACAGCAGTTATATAACAACAAGTTTTTGAACCAGCATCATTTGACCACAAATGCCCCCACCACAGAGCTTATAAGCAAATTTTAAATGAAATTTTAAAAAACATTTTTTTCTGCAAGTTCAAGGGTTAGACCTTAAATATGTTACATGTAGCATTGCATGGAGATCCTGTAAAGCATCTGTTGCCAGTAGAGCGTTCAGGTCCTCTTGGGCCTCTTGTTTTATGAAGGGTATTGATTTGAAGATCAATGAATATACTTTCTAATGGATTGTGAAGATTTTTGAAGCATAAGACCATTTCTTCTGAATAAGTTGATTGTTTTTTTTTAATTTCCGCCATCATATTATATTTTGATATTAATATTCAACCCATAGGAGCCTCCATCAATGCTTCGAGTCTCGTTTTCAACTCTTTCCACCTAAATAAATGGTTTTGATTAGCTAATTCAATTGGGAGAATACCAACATGTATGTTTCTAAATATAGTTACTCGAAATGCATTGTCAACATTTTTAATCGGAAATTTCTTCTTTAAAAATTTCAAGAATGTTAAAGGGGGTGACTGTTGTTCGACTGAAAAACATTTAAGTATTGATTAGAGATCATAAAAAAAATGAAGTTTTATCATGTATTTGTATTTTTATTTAGTTACTGAAATATATGTACAATCAACGGTGATAGATATAAACGACAGGGCATGCGCAGAAAGCGCTGCTCTCCCTAATCAAGGATTAAGTGGTTGTATGGTTTTCAGAGTTGTTTTCAAGTTTTCAGCCATATTGCCACATGCGTCAACTTGAGGCAGTATTCTGAGTACTGCCACTCTGAAGTATCAGATGTTTGATGCAACATTCGTATTACTTGCAACAATTTCTGATCATTACTGTGAGGCACTGTTTGGGAACAGCAAAAGAAATAATGAAAAATGAAATATGGTTTAAAAACAACAAAGCTATACATGTATTTTCATTTAAAAATAACTACATTTCTAATACCCGGTATTAAAAAACGAGACTTATTAGAATTTGACTGTGACAAGCCCAGCTGTAAACTGATTTAGGCTGGCACTGGCTTTGATACAACTTGGGAGTCTAATCCAATTTCTGATTGTTCTAGGGAAGAAGTAGTTCTGATGATGTAGAGTTCAAGAAGAAGGAACATTGCCAATTGCCAATGCTAATGGTTAAATCATTTATTTTAGAACAATTGTGGGTCTTTTTTGTTTGAATGCAGGTTACATGAGTGGTAAATTTCTTCAATGTACTCATGACCATGACCTCAGCAGAAACGTTAGCACCGATGTAGTCCGATTTTTAGTAAATATGTTATGTTTTTTTGGTCACCGTTCACATATATAGACAGAGTAAACATGTTTAACCCTTTACTCTATAGATCCTCATTTTCCCACACCAATCACAGAAGGCCTTTGAAAACAGTGCAGGAAGAGTTCAGATTGCTCGTAACAAGCAATCTGAACACTTCCTGCACTGTTTTCCACTCTGTTAGTATTAAAGATAATTCACCCAATAATTCAAAAGCCTTTTATATTAGGTGTCCAAAGGCGTCTATATGAAGTAATGGGTTAACCGGCTGAACGCAGCCACACCAGATCTACAACTATTCTCTAAATGTGGTGCACACAGCGAGAAAGCTTCTAATACCATTTTTAAAGTCTTTGGTATGGCCCAACCATAGATTGAACCAACAACCATCCGCATATGAAGCGAATGCTCTACCACTATAGCACCACTGTGGTATTTAAGGAATTGTAGATAAATCCTTGCTGGAATTAAAACAACAATTATGACATGTAATCTTAGAAAGGCAAACATAAAGGGAATTTAATTTGAAACACATTTTACATTATATGTCTTAAATCTATATATTAACTGGACCTGTGTGTGTGTAATTAGTGTTGAAAAAGATAAAGTATTTCTACTTTTGTTTCTGTTATTTTTGTATTCAGTTGACAAATGAAAATAATATTCGTATCTGCAGAAAAAGAATTTAATTCACATACGAAAAGTGTATAATCGAGATTCCTTACTGAAGTAATGATTGAAAGAAATTGGGTGTGTAATTATTACACACAGTCCCAATATTGTTATATAAAATCTTATATTGTTGTAATAATATGTGATCCCCACATGATTTATGACAGTAAACACTATGTGAATGATTATGTTAAGAACAGTGAAGTTAAGCCCAACATTTGCTGTAATTTTGTTTGAAAACAAACTTGACATGATTGCCATTTGTTGTTTGTGAGATGCAGTTGTGATATATACTGATGGTGGCCCTTCAAACTTGTTATCACACTTATGACGCCCTTGTGGTTCCAGCTAAGAATAGACTCACTGTTTATATCTGCAGAGGGGTAGGAATCCTCCGAATGAGTGTCATGATAATTTGATAATTTTTGTCATGTTCATTATTGTGGTTAAATTACCATTCCCCGTGTAGTTCCAGGGAGCCATATGAGTGATGGCAAGAATAGGATCACTGTAACTCATGCATGTCATAGGAAGCGACAATTTGAGTAATATGATAGAATTTGCTGAAACTCAGCAGTTCTGCGGCTATCGAGATTCTAAGTTGTTTCAGCATATTCATTTCTTGATGTATATTTTTAAATCTGTATGTTAATTTGTTGTTTTTGTACAAAAAATGGTTTTAAGAACTGCTCACATGAACTTCCCGTTTACGTGATTCTTAGTATTTACTAACACATATTGACTTCATTCCAGATATTACAGTACACGACTTTGCTGATAGCAATCCAGGCCGATTTTCAGGACTCCGTGAGAGGAAGAGTGAAAGATCCAACATAATGAACAAGAAAGGTAATAATTCATAATTTAAAAAAACATACTGCTCTGAGATTTGTCATGGAATGGGATTTTTCAAAGTTCAAAATATACAAAGAAAATCCTTTGATTTTGCAAGCTTTAAACAACTTACATTCTAAAAAGACAAAAGTTTATCTAGACATTATAAAAATACATGAGAGAGAATGACCTTCTGATCACTCAAAGTTTAATGAATGGATGGGGCTTTATGGCGTACCAACACATTAAAGGTTATTTGACACCAACAGAAAGATAGATTCTAGGTGCACTTTACATGTTAAAAAAAATTAACAAACAGATAAACAAACATCAACAAATGAATATGCAGAATGAACCTAGAACCTCGATACCTGCAGAACTGTAGGGACTTTCAGCAACTTCTGTCATATTACTCAAATTTTTGCTTCTTACAACATGCATGAGCCACAGTAATCTTATTCTTGCCATCACTCATATGGCTCCCTGGAACCACACAGGGGGTTGATGATTTAACCACAATAATGAACATGACAAAAAATGAATATGACAACCATTCGGAGGATTCCTACCCCTCTGCAGAGCTTGATCTTTTAAAAAAGACAGGCTGATTGATGCGCAGGGACTAAAAATGTCCCCTTCTATATAAGCATAAAAAATATCAGTTAATAATAAAGGTCAATTGATCAAAATAAAGTTTGGTATGTTTGCAGAGATAACAAAACTACAAAAAGAACTACAAAAATAGTTGGTAAATTTTGGTATTATAGCAGAGATGTAGAAATGAAAATAAATAGGTTATAAAGTTTGGTATGTTAACAGAGATATCTAAAATAAAAATAAATAGGTGATAAAGTTTGGCATGTTTACAGAGATATCTAAAATAAAAATAAATGGTTGATAACGTTTGGTATGTTTACAGAGATATCGAAAATAAAGATAAATGGTTGATAAAGTTTGGTATGTTTACAGAGATATCGAAAATGAAACAAGAGGTGGAAGAATTATCATGGTTTGATAAAAATCTTGATGATTTTGACATCACAAAAACTGAGGACAATGAGTGTGAGGAGGAAGAAGAAGAAGAAGCCACAGGTAAATATTTATACAATCCAGTCAATTTTATTTGGTGAATAGTGATCACATATCCATAAACAATTTATCTAAACCAGGTAACATAAGATCTGTATGTAGGTGTTGATGTGAGATGAGTCTGGAGAAAATAATTGGTCTGATGACTTTTGATTGCCGTACCATTTGTTTTTTTAAAAAGGGCAATTTGGATTCTGAATAACTTTGATGAAAGCAAGTGCCTTACCAACTCAGGTGAGATGGAGCACATGGTCGCGAGGTTGAGTCTGGGACGCAAGATTAGAAGGTTTTTTTTTACCAGATTATACCCTGGAATACTTTGATTGTGATGTATCATGTTGTAAGAGCTTGTTTCACAGTCAATGTAAAATATACTCCAAAATGTTAAGGACCATGCCCTATATAAATTCTACTGACTTAAAATTCAAGCTGTAACGTAATTTAAAACGTTTTTTAGAACATTGCTAAGCTTAAGAAGTCTTTATAAATACTTTTTCAAAGAAAATGAATTTCCGAATTTATTTAAAAAAGCATTTTTAAGCCCGTGTTTTTGAATTGGAGTAGTATATTGATTATATTGTTAATATATATACAATATTTGAAAATAATCTGATGATAGATTATAGATGTTATATTTAGAGGATTTTAAAACCACATACCCGATTTATTTTAGTGATTTTTTATCGGAGGATGGTTCAGTTTATAGGAAGTAATTAAAATAATTATTAAAATAGATAAAAAACACTTCATTATCATTAATAAATAAAATCTGAATGGTTTGGTATGTCAAATCCACCAAAACATGACAAAATCAATATTTAAATTGGAGTGGTAAACTTGAAACAAAATCCCCATTTTAAAAATAGACAGCAATTAAATACTGCTTGATGACCTTCACATTGTCATTTGGACTCTTTCTAAGATGAAACAATCTTTACTATGTGTAACCCTGTATAAGGGTAGTCTAGATTGTATGCAGTACTTGCTTTTCTAAAAGACAGACATTTTGAAAGGTTAGATCAGAAATAGAAATGAAATGGTAGCCTGATAAAGTTTCAGATTAACTACATGTAGGATGTTTCCGTATATTTCAAAAGATTATCGATTATTCAATTCAATTCATTGTAATTTTAATCAAGCATGAAAGCAGTTTACAATCATGATACAATAAAATTGATAAAGAAGGTAACACAATATCTAGATCAGTAACTTAATATCATACTTTTTAAAAAAAATATATATATAAATAGATACTACGTAATCTGGATATTTATTTCTATATTCATCTTTAGCTCTACTGGCCAGAGGCCAGAAGGGCTTATGCAATGGTGGGTTGTCCATCGTCTGTCATATGTCGTCTGTCATCTGTTGTCCGTTAGCAGCACTTTCTCTGAAACCACTTGGCCAATTAAAGTCAAACTTCACATGGATGTTTCTATTGCATAGGACACTACAGAAGATTTTTTTCTTCTGAAATTCAAGATGGCCACTGTTACTAAAAATAGTCCAAAACTTAAAAAATCTTCTTCTTATGAACCACCAAACAGATTTTGAAAACATTTATGTAATAATGATAACCAACTATAGTTCTGTTAGATTTGTTCAAATGGTGTCCCTGGGGTTAAAAATGTCACTGCTCGAGAGTTCAATTAGGGGACACATGTCATTATAATAAACATTTTTTTTTTAAAAAAATGAACTTAAAGGATTTTGCCTATATTTTCACAGAAGCTTTGTTTGGCCAAGAAGGTTCAGGTTGTAAAAATACTGGGTTCCACTGTCTTTAGGGGTCAGGAGGGGCCCAAAAAGGTTAAAAAAATTGAATTACAAAAATTGTTTTCTTACAAACTGGTTAGTCAGATTTGTTCATATTTGGCATAAATTATTCCTATGTGTAGGGCTTGAATAAAGATAAGAATTAAGGGGCTGATATTAATAGGGGCCCTGTAAGGGGACTTAGCATTTTACCTAGGGAAACTATGGGAAAACAGAAAATTCTCATTTTTTCATCCATTTAGGCAAAATTATTATTCATGTTGACTTCTGAAGTATCATCTTGTCATAGAAAATAAGATTTGGTTCAATAAGGATAATTGACTTTCCATTAGGGGCCAGGGTGGGTCATAAAAGGGTTAAAATAGAAAATGTTCAAAAATCTTCAAAAAACAACCGGTCAGTCGAATTTGTTCATATTTGATGTAGATTATCCCAATGAGAATGGGTTTAAAGTTTGTACAAATCAAGGGTCTTGTATTTATATGGGCTCTGTAAGGGGGCTTTGAGTTTTATATAGGAATATAGATTTTTTTTTCATTCATTTATGACTTTTTTTATTCAGTTTGAGTTTTAAAGCATCTTCTATGGTAGTCATAACAAATAAGATTTTGTTTGATACGAAGGATTGGCTTTCTAAAAGGGACCAGCTGGGGTCACAAAATGGTTAAAATTGAACATTATAATCAATCTTATTCTCAACAATTTGTTCATATTTAATATAAATAAGCCCTATAATTAAGAGTTCTAAGTTTGTACAAATCAAGGGACACTAGGATGTATAGAGCTCTTTGAGTTTTACATAGGAATACTATGGAAAAATGGAAAGTTCTCATTTTTTCTTCCATTTGTGTAAATATGTTGTTCAATTTGAGATCTAAAGCATTGTCTAGTAGTAACAATAAATTTGATTTTGTTCAATAAAGAGGATTGAATTTCCATGAGGGGCTAGGGGGTGGGTGGGGCAATAATTTTAAAATTGGGAATTTTCACAAAGCTTCCTCTAAATAACCTTTCAGTCAAACTAGTTCATATTTGATATAAATTATCCTTGCATCAGCAAGGATTGAAGACTCTGCATATCAAGGGGCTGGGATATATTGGGGCCCAGTAATGTGACTTTTACTTTTACATAGGAATATAATAGGGAAAACTGATTTTTTTTCATTTTCGAATCCATGTGTACAAAACAAATTCTGTTTAAAATCTAAAGCATTTCTGCTCATAACAAATACCTAAGAGTGGGTGGTTGAAGTTCTGACAATTCAGGGGCTGGGTTGTATAATGGTTCTGTACAGGGATTATATTTGTTTAACAGATGAATATTATGGGAATTTAAAGTATTTCATTTTCATAGCAATTAAGTTTTTGTTCAGTATGGGTGTGGTGGGGGTATTTATCCATAAGTTGTTAAGAGGACCCCAAAGAGGAAAATTTCAAAAAGTGCTATGGTCACTATGAGTAAGTAGAGCGTCCTCAAGTCCTCTTGGGCCTCTTGTTTAAATATGCATTTATTTTTTTTAATAAAAAAATAATTAATTACCGTAATAATATGTGTCAGATTTGCTGGTATTACCATTATGGTATGTCAGATGAGATGCTCATTTATGATAGTATCAACTTTTCCATCTTTCCTTCAGAAAATGTAAAGAAGGTGGTGGTGAGCAGGAGGAAGCATCCTGTTGATACATCGGGAGAAGTATACCCGATAGATTTATGGTTTCAACTGGCCAAGTTCATACATCCAGAAAGTGTGGGAATGTTCGCACACTTATGTAGGGGAACTAACTCTGTAGTACAGACTGTGCAATTCTGGAAAAATATGTATCTAAGGTAAATACAAAATGTATCATATTATATCTATACAAAAAGTAGAGTTTACTCTAGAGTACAGACTGTACAATTCTGGAAGAATATGTATCTATGGTAAATACTCACAAATTGTATCATTATGTCAATAGAAAAGTAGAGTTTACTCTAGAGAACAGACTACAATTCTGGAAGAATATGTATCACAGGTAAATACTCACAAAGTGTATTATATTATCTCTATAAGAAAGTAGAGTTTACTCTAGAGTTCAGACTGTACAATTCTGGAAGAATATGTATCTATGGTAAATACGCACAAATTGTATCATTATCTCTATAGAAATGAAGAGTTTACTCTAGAGTACAGACTACAATTCTGTAAGAATACGTATCTAAAGTAAACACTCACAAAAAGTATCATATTATCTCTATAGAAGAGTAGAGTTTACTCTAGTGTACAGACTGTACAATTCTGGAAGAATGTGCATCTAAGGTAAACACTCACAAGCTGTATCATATTATCTCTATAGAAATGAAGAATTTACTCTAGAGTACAGACTCTACAATTCTGGTAGAATATATTTCTCAGGTAAACACTTACAAAGTGTATCATATTATCTCTAGAGAAAAGTAGAGTTTACTATAGAGTACAGACTGTACAATTCTGGAAAAATATGTATCTAAGGTAAACACTCACACAGTGTATCATATTATAATTATCTCTAGAGAAAAGTAGAGTTTACTCTAGAGTACAGACTGTACAATTCTGGAAGAATATGTATCTATGGTAAATACGCACAAAGTGTATCATATTATCTCTATAAGAAAGTAGAGTTTACTATAGAGTACAGACTGTACAATTCTGGAAGAAT
This sequence comes from Panopea generosa, assembly GCA_029582155.1. Lineage (NCBI taxonomy): Eukaryota > Metazoa > Mollusca > Bivalvia > Adapedonta > Hiatellidae > Panopea > Panopea generosa. The sequence continues at coordinate 51,908,329 of CM055902.1, forward strand.
ATGTATCTATGGTAAATACTCACAAAGTGTATCATATTATCTCTATAAGAAAGTAGAGTTTACTATAGAGTACAGACTGTACATTCTGGAAGAATATGTATCTCAGGTAGATACTCCAAAGTGTAGCGATTGTCCTATTCTGGAAGAATATTGGTACGTGTCTATGATAAATATATTCAGATTACAGAGTGTTTATGTAGTCAAAGTCTCTTTTCTGTCCCATGAAGCTCTGCATTACAAATTAAATGACTTAATTTTGGAATGATACATGCAAAGCCAGGTTACTTGAGGTTTCTTCTGTATTGAAATTGATATACGACATTGTGTCTCATTATCATTCGTCTCTCACCACTGATTCAAGTGGGAAAGTTATCAGTTACTTACGGAGACGGGGTGTGCTTGAGTACTGGTTAATCCCAGGAAACAGTGGTTAGGTTAACTGATCGTCTGTTAGCCCTCGATGGCATAAAAATGATGCTAAATATTCAATCAGTCAATCAGTCAATTCTGTATTGAAGTCAATGTTTAGAATTCCTTCTCCGAGGGTATTATCCTCTTTCTTCCAGTATATTTCATATGTGCTCTATGTTTCATAGATTCAAGATATCCTAATAATATACATAACATCGCCTGTGTTGATTTCTGTCAAACTTGGTTTTAGTAAGAAAATTGATTAAATGGCAATCTTTTTCAGTGATTTTTTTGTCATTCAAAACTGACATTTAATTGTCTATAATGTTATACACCGGTAAATGTTTTCAGTAGAAAAGTATTTTAAAGACTTCATTAATTAATTGACCACACAATGGTCCTTTATGAAGACTGAAAGAAAACCACTTAACTGAAATCAATGTGATTTTCTGCAGCAACATTTGCTAACTTTCTGGAAATTTGTAGTGTTAAGAAAAATTTTCTTGAAACTGTTGTATTTGCCTTTTAGTGAACCATTTCAGGAAAAAAATTGTTTGTTATATCTTTGCACCATCAAATAATGATTGGAAAAAATTGTATGGTTGTTGTAGAGTTTAAAATGGGCTCGAAAATATAGACATTTCAACCACAAAATTTATTATGGACAATTTCTTTAACCCCAAAAGATATAAAAATGCTTAATTTATAAAATTGCATTATACTGGTAATATAACATTTTGACATAAAAATATCAAACTAACAGGTAACTCTGTCAAATGACAACTTCTACACCCTTTTCAATTTTTCTTTGACTGAAAAATTCCACTTGTCTTAATGTATGCTGCCTGCTGACCAGTGAATTTTGTAGAATATATTTTTGAAATAATTTGTATTATTTTCTTTTTAGGCATTACAGAAATGATGGCAATCTCCCAGATGTGTTACAAATTGACAATTTAGAATGTATACATGGCCTCAAAGCACGGGTTATACGTATGTTGAACTATGTCTACACACCGTTAGTATTGCGTACAAAGACTACGGTTCCTTTTCAGAATGAACCACATGTTCTGATTGGCCAGAGATGTTTACTCACCTGGCATAAGAAGATTAAGAATGTCTGGAACTTTTACTTTAAATTCCGTAAAGGAGACAACATCGATACAAGCAGTAATGACCGTAAAAGTATAAAATCTCCTGACTTCTTGAGGTGGCACCAGGATTTATTTTACAATCCTGATGAAAATTGTTCAGTTTTAGAAATAACATCACCAACATTCGTGTCTCTGCCTATAGTGATGGGCTTAATACTGAATCAAGTTTATCTAAATGTCAGTTCCACAAGTATGAGATATCATCGGCTGAAACTGATCCTCGACTCCAGTTTTCAATCGACGTCGAGGAAGAATCAAGGCGGCATGTGCGAGGTGGTGCTGGATCCCGTGTTGGAGTTACGGGTGTACCCCTGGTGGCACCCAATGTTTCAGGAATCACATTCCGCACTTGAATGTAGACAAGGAAATAATGATGTATGGAACTGAGAGTGTATACAACTCAAAATTTACAAGAGGCTTTTAAGCTCGACTGTTCGCAGAATAGGGGGGCTATTGTACTGGACCCGGTGTTGGCATTGGTTTTTCACGTTGGATATTTTTATCAGGTAATCTGTCTATGCAACCGCTCATTGGAGATGAATGAAACTTCACATGTGTGTTCAGCATCATCACTGGAATGCACAGAGACAACCGTAACTCTGGGTTGCATTTTGGCAGAGTTGACACTTTTGAACTTGATTTTTCAGGTTAAAGCAAAAATATGTGTTCAGCATCATCAACAGAATGCTTAGAGGCCATAACTATGGGATGCATTTTGGCAGAATTATGGCCCTTTTGGACTTGGTTAAAGGTTTTAAGCAGCTACATATTTCATCAACCTATCATTGGATATGACTGAAAATTAACAGGTTTATCCAAAATTGGCCCAGCCTAAGGCGACAAACTGTTACATAGTGTTATATATGGAAAACTCAAAAAATATTTTTCTGCCAAAGTTAATGGTTGAAGCTCAGATATAATTATTCACTTTTCTTTGTTTAAAATAGTTTTTTTTTTTTTCTAATTTAATTTTAAATTTTTGTTTTTATTATTTTTTCATGATAGGGTATCCAGTTGTGATAAACTGTATGATGGTACATGATTATTTTAACTACTGATCCATTTTCATAAACTGGTACTAATATATTGCACCATGATGTGAAGTTAGTGCATATATTGTTTATGTAAAAAACTGAACAACTTAGAATGTAGAAGGATATCCAGCATTGATAAACTGTATGTGTTGGTACAAGACTATAGATCCATTTATAAGAACTGGTATATTGCCACATGATTTGAGGGTAGTGCATATGTGAAAAAAAACAATAAAAACTGTATAAACGGTCACCTCTATTAAGCAGCCACCTGTCTTCAACTATAGCTTACACTATATCTTAAATTCTTAGGTAATTTTTAATAAAATATATAGTGTTTCTTGATATGCTTGACCAACTTATATTATTCTAATCATGCATTTGTAGTATTTAGGGTAATTATATGTACATAATGTGCCTCAAGTTAGATATTGGGACACTTACCAGATTATTTGTTGGCAATGGTAAGTGAATTTAGAAAAAAAAAAAAAATAAGTTTGAAAGACAAATGTATCTGAATGCGTAATCAAATAATATTAAGGCAATTTGAACCATCCATTCACTTTGTTTCCAAAAAAAAAATTGATTTTAATGAAAATAAATATTGTTGTTGAATTATTTTGCTAATTCATTTTTAACAAACAAGCATTATATAATAATTATAGCTTAATTTTACAACCCTGAGTTTTAATTGTCTTCCATTTGGTACTTATTTCCTGATAAAGCTGTTTTTTTCAGAACAGGATCAAAATAGTCGAGCGAGCCGTCCCTCCGACAGCTCTTGTTTAAAAAATAATGTCTCTTGTAACATTGTTTTGGACAGTAAATTAGTAAACACTAGTTTCAAAGCTGATAACTTCTTGGCTACAAATAAAACAAAACACATATAGATTTCATCTAAGATAATGGCATATAAATCTGTTCAATTTAGATGGCAGTTGGATATACCGCAATTTGGCACCACATTTCACACCACAATCAAACACACATTAGCTAGAGTGTGTGGGGGAACTGCTGAATTATAAAAAAAACTGCTTTCAGACAAAAAATAAATTGAGAAACTGAAAAACATAAATGAGTGCACAGTCTAATAGTAGTAATGAGAATTGAGTCCAGGAACATGGAGTAACTTCAGTCTTCTGTTTCTTCCTATCAGTTTACTGTCAAACAATGTCTAAATGGTTTTGTCAAGCTGATTGCTCACCTTGAATGGTGTAATAGAAAATACACATATCTCGTGTTTTTTTTTCATGAAATATAGATATTTTTTTACACTGTTTAACTTCTGGGACTGGATGTTAAATATTGACTTTGAAACTGTGCGGAGATGGAAGGACAGACTAAACCATCATATTGGTTGACACTTCATTTTGATTACTTGTTTGGAAAAATTGGGAAATCCTAGTATTTGTTTTTGCAAACTCACTTTAGAATGCTGACTTGGTCTGCAGGGTCCACTTTAGAATGCTGACTTTGTCTGCAGGGTCCACTTTAGAATGCCGACTTTGTCTGCAGGGTCCACTTTAGAATGCCGACTTTGTCTGCAGGGTCCACTTTAGAATGCTGACTTGGTTTGCATGGTCCACTTTAGAATGCTGACTTGGTCTGCAGGGTCTACTTAAGAATGCTGACTTTGTCTGCAGGGTCCACTTTAGAATGCTGACTTGGTCGGCAGGGTTCACTTTAGAATGCTGACTTGGTCGGCAGGGTCCACTTTAGAATGCTGACTTGGTCGGCAGGGTTCACTTTAGAATGCTGACTTGGTCTGCAGGGTCCACTTTAGAATGCTGACTTTGTCTGCAGGGTCCACTTTAGAATGCTGACTTTGTCTGCAGGGTCCACTTTAGAATGCTGACTTGGTCTGTGGGTACCACTTTAGAATGCCGACTTTGTCTGCAGGGTCCACTTTAGAATGCCGACTTGGTCTGCAGGGTCCACTTTAAAATGCTGACTTTGTCTGCAGGGTCCACTTTAGAATGCTCTCTTGGTTTGCATGGTCCACTTTAGAATGCTGACTTGGTCTGCAGGGTCTACTTAAGAATGCTGACTTTGTCTGCAGGGTCCACTTTAGAATGCTGACTTGGTCGGCAAGGTTCACTTTAGAATGCTGACTTGGTCTGCAGGGTCCACTTTAAAATGCTGACTTTGTCTGCAGGGTCCACTTTAAAGTGCTGACTTGGTCTGCAGGGTCCACTTTAGAATGCTGACTTTGTCTGCAGGGTCCACTTTAGAATGCTGACTTGGTCTGCAGGGTCTACTTTAGAATGCTGACCTTGTCTGCAGGGTCCACTTAAGAATGCTGACTTTGTCTGCAGGGTCCACTTAAAAATGCCGACTTTGTCTGCAGGGTCCACTTTAAAATGCTGACTTGGTCTGCAGTCCAGTTTCATCAGAAGCAGGAGACAATTGACATTTCCATCCAGACACAGGGATGAATGTAAATTGAAATAACAAATGCACAAAGTTTGCAAATTTATACAAATATAAGTTTCTTTTGAATATTTCCATTTCATTTATAGATGTGCATCAGTTCTGTTGTTAAAAAGAACAAGCTCTTGCATAATTCATGAACTGTCATGTAACTTTTTATTATTTTTAAACATTTTATTGAAAGACCAAATTTTACCATTCAATAATGTATATTTGACGTTGGTTTAGATGTTACATATCATAAGATGGTTGTTTGATTTGTTAATGTACTCGGTCATGTTATACAGATACCTCATTACCATACCACAGTATGTGGAGCGAATATTTCACCACTTTTTGCCCATTTTACATATGAATGACCTTGACCCTGGGCTGGTTGTCCACATCAATACTACATAGAAACAGTTTAGACCCAAATTACCATGCAAGTATTTGCATTGTGATTGGACTTAAATGATTTGGCTCAACATCGGAAAATTTTGATTATTGATTAACATTCCAATTTTGGTTACCTCAGTACTTGGGCTGTGCATTGGCATTTTTCTCATCTCCCATGCATTTCGAGATACTTCATTTTCATACGTATCACAATACATATTGCTTGTGAAAATAAAAGGCGATGGGAATTGCAATATTTAAGTGGCGATGCGCATCACGATACTGATTTTTAAATTATATCTTATGCAATCACCAGGATTGTTTAATAAGGTGTACATGTATGTAATAACTACGCTTGTATGCAACTTAAAAGTATCTTTATTAACAGAGAACAACAGAACTTATCACACTGCATAAATACGATAGTGATGAATAAATCATTTTGGGATAGAACCTGATGGGAATAAGATGCTGTCCGTAGCTGGTTTATATCCAAGTATTCGTCTTGCTTTTATAAAAAAAATGATCATTTTTGTTTTTTTTAGTTTTTATGAGCTATTTTTTTATGTTTTATCAAGAATGAAATTGCGATGCACGATATCTGACGATCGTATCGATGCATCGTAGGTCTAAAGAATGCATTGTATCGCGATCTATTGAAAGCTTCATTTAAAACCCGATACACACATCTGCAGAAAAGTGAATCATTATCCATCAATGAATCGTTACACCTCTACTCAGTACTTGCCAATATCTACAGCAGTGCTAATTTCTACAGCGGTGTGTCACAAACAAAAGTTTCTATCAACATAATTATACCAGTTGCAGGTTTTTAAGAAGTTTGTAAAATTATGGCTTGTTTCAGAAACAAGTTTTGTTTAAATACAGAAAAACTTAACTGAATTTTGATTTGGTTATATATTTTTTATTATTATTATTATACGTTTACCACCTGGTTTCCTAAAATTACCACATACTGCATGCTAATCTGAGGTTGAGCCAGTGTCCGGGAAAATATGTTAGCTAATGTAAGCAAACTGAACTACGCCCATATGTGGTTGTTGATTGATTGAATATTTAGCATCATTTTATGCATTCTAGAGCTAACAGATAATTTGTTAACATAACCACTGTTTCCTGGGATCCTGGAAGGTTAACCAGTACTCGAGCACATCCCATCTCCGCAAGTAACTGATAACTTTCCTACTTGAATAAGCGGTGAGAGACAAATGATAATGAGATGCAATATCATATATCAACCATCACAGAGATTGTGGCTGGGCGGGGAATCAAACTCACGACCCATGGATTGATAGTCAGATGCACTACCGATTGAGCTAATTGGGCCCGACAATGCGGTTGTACTAGAGCCAGTCGAAAATCATGATCACCTAGATGCATTAATATTTAAACTTTAAATATTAAATAGTATATCAAATATGTCGGTTTCACCTAAACATACAAGTATATACTTTAAATCTAAGAAAAGTAGCCAGGTAATTATGATTTCAGACTGATTCCAGTAAAACTGCATATTGATTATATAATAAATAAATAACCAGTCAAAATTGAGATAAATATTTTAGATTTTAAGTCAAACTTAAGAAAATATTGGTGAAACAGAAGCCTTTCTTGAGATTAATTCGAAAATGTGCATTTTTTCGCATTACATTTTAATATACAGATAAAATTTTTCATTTAAAACAATTGTATATGTCCACAAATAACTGTTGATATATTCCAAAAATAAAGACTTGAAAGGGAGTCTCATAAGTTTGTCCTGCAAATATTTTGTTCACTTGTTTTGTAGTAGAATATCTAAGTCTTTTTAATTTTGATTCGAAACTTGTCTATTCTATACTTATTGCAAAATGAATATATGGACACTTATTTTGGAATGAATCTAAAAATGGTCATGTCAATGCTCTTTTATTTAAGTTTTTAAGAATTAATGTATTACATTTTAACTTGTTTTGGTGAAAATCATGGCATGATTAGTTAAATCTGGTGGTACCAAATGTTAAGTATTGTCGTGTAATATATATACACTTTTTACTGGTAAATCATATTAGACTGAGACTGAGTTTAGGCCTTAACCATTTATGTTACAATTCGTTAATAAATTATTCAGTGTATTTTGTTAATAATATATTAAATTGTTTTTTCGTAATTATTTTAATAAAATTATTAATTGACACTTTTTTATTGTTTATGTTAAAGCCACCATAATATTTACTCTGTGTAAACTAAACTAGTGTCCTTGCATTATTCACTCTATAGAAACAATGCATTAGTCACTCTGTGTAAACAAGAGCCCTTGAACTATTCACTCTGTGTAAACTAGAGCCCAAACATTAGTCACTCTGTGTAAACAAGAGCCCTTGTACTATTCACTCTTTGTAAACTAGAGCCCAAACATTTGTCACTCTGTGTAAACTAGTCCTTGCATTATTCACTGTGTAAACTAGAGCCCCTGCATTATTCATTCTGTGTAAACTAGAGCCCCTGCACTATTCACACTGTGTAAACTAGAGCCCATGCATTATTAACTCTGTAAATAAGCGCCCATGCACCATTCACTCTTTAAACTAGAGCACCTGCATTATTCACTCTGTGTAAACTAGAGCCCCTCCACTATTTACTCTGTTGAAACGTAAGCCCATGCATTATTAACTCTGTAAATAAGAGCCCATGCACCATTCACTCTTTAAACTAGAGCTCCTGCACTATTCACTCTGTGTGAACTAGAGTCCATGCATTATTCACACTGTGTGAACTAGAGCTCATGCACTATTCGCTCTGTGTGAACTAGAGTCCATGCTTTATTCACACTGTGTTAACTAGAGCCCATGCATTATTCACTCTGTGTAAACTAGAGCCCATGCATTATTCACACGGGGTAAACTAGGGCCCATGTATTATTCACTCTATGTAAACTAGAGCCCCTGCACTTTTCAATCTGTGGAAACTAAAGCCCATGCATTATTAACTCTGTAAATAAGAGCCCATGCACCATTCACTCTGTAAACTATAGCTCCTGCACTATTCACTCTGTGTGAACTGGAGTCCATGCATTATTCACACTGTGTGAACAAGAGCCCCTGCATTATTCACTCTGTGTGAACTAGAGCCCATGTATCATTCACTCTGTGTGAACTAGAGTCCATGCATTATTCACACTGTGTGAACTAGAGCCCTTGCATTATTCACTCTGTGTAAAGTAGAGCCCCTGCATTATTCACTCTGTGTAAAGTAGAGCCCCTGAACTATTCACTCTGTGTACACTAGATCCCATGCATTATTCACTCTGTGTAAACTAGAGACCATGCATTATTCATATTGTGTAAACAAGAGCCCCTGCATTATTCACTCTGTGTAAACTAGAGCCCCTGCATTATTCAATCTATTGAGCCCCTGCATTATTCACTCAGTGTAAACTACAGCCCATGCATTATTCATTCTGTGTAAACTAGAGCCCAGCATTATTCACTCTGTGTAAACTAGAGCCCCTGCAATATTCACTCTGTGTAAAATAAAGCCAATGTATTATTAATTCTGTGTAAACTAGAAACATTGCATTATTCACTCTGTGTAAACTAGAGCCCCTGCACTATTCACTATTTGTAAATTAGAGCCCTTGCATTATTCACTCTGTGTAAACTAGAGCCCCTGCATTATTCACTCTGTGTAAACTAGAGCCCTGCACTATTCACTATGTGTAAACTACAGCTTATGCATTATTCACTATATGTAAACTAGAGCCCCACATTATTCACTCTGTGTAAACTAGAGCCCCTGCATTATTCACTCTGTGTAAACTAGAGCCCTGCACTATACACTCTGTAAACTAGAGCCTATGCATTATGAATTTTGTGTAAACTAGAGCCCCACATTATTCACTCTGTGTAAACTAGAGCCCCTGCATTATTCACTCTGTGTAAACTAGAGCCCTGCACTATTCACTCTTTAAACTAGAGCCTATGCATTATGAATTCTGTGTAAACTAAAGCCCCACATTATTCACTCTGTGTAAACTACAACCACTGCATGATTCACTCTGTGTAAACGAGAGCCACTACATTATTCACTCGGTGTAAACTAGAGCCTATGCACTATTCACTCTGTGTAAACTAGAGCCCCTGCATTATTCACTCTGTGTTAACTAGAGCCCAGCATTATTCACTCTGTGTAAACTAGAGCCCAGCATTATTCACTCTGTGTAAATTAGAGCCCAGCATTATTCGCTCTGTTTAAACTAGAGCCAATGCGCTATTCACTCTGGGTAAACTAGAGCCCAGCATTATTCACTCTGTGTAAACTAGAGCCTATGTATTATTAATTCTGTGTAAACTAGAGACATTGCATTATTCACTATTTGTAAACTAGAGCCCCTGCACTATTCACTCTGTGTAAACTAGAGCCCATCATTTTTCACACTGTGTAAACTAAAGGCCCTGCATTATTAACTCTGTAAATAAGAGCCCATACATTATTCACTCTGTGTAAACTAGAGCCCAACATTATTCACTCTGTGTAAACTAGAGCCCATCATTATTAATTTGTGTAAACTAGAGCCCCTGTACTAATCACTCTGTGTAAACTAGAGCCCAGCATTATTAACTCTGTGTAAACTAGAGCATTTGTATTATTAATTCTGTGTAAACTAGAGACTTTGTATTATTTACTCTTTGTAAACTAGAGCCCCTGCACTTTTCTCTCTTTGTTAACTAGAGCCCAGCATTATTCACTCTGTGTAATCTACAGCCCCTGCATTATTAACTCTGTAAATAAGAGCACATGCATTATTCACTATGTGTAAACTAGAGCCCCTGCACTATTCACTCTGTGTACACTAGAGCCCCTGCATTATTCACTCTGTGTAAACTAGAGCCCCTGCACTATTCACTCTGTATAAACTAGAGCCAAGCATTATTCACTGTTTAAACTAGAGCCCAGCATTATTCACTCTGTGTAAACTAGAGCCCCTGCACTATTCACACTGTAAACTAGAGCCCAGCATTATTGGTCTAAACAAAGGGCATTCCATCACAAACCAAGGTGATGACATACTGGTTATAATACAGGTCTGAACCAAGGACATTCCATCCCACTCCAAGGTGATGACATACTGGTTATAATACAGGTCAGATCCAAGGACATTCCATCTCACACCAGGTTGATGACATACTGGTTATAGCACAGGTCTGAACCAAGAACATCCAATCTCACTCCAAGGTGATGACATACTGGTTATAAAACAGGTCTGAGTCAAGGGCATTCCATCTCACAGCAGGGAGATGACATACTGGTTATAATACAGGTCTTAACCAAGGACATTCCATCTCACACCAGGGTGATGACATACTGGTTATAATACAGGTCTGAACCAAGGACATTCCATATCTCACTCCAAGGTGGTGACATACTGGTTATAACACAGGCTGAACCAAGGACATTCCATCTCACACCAGGGTAATGCAGTACTGGTTATAACACAGGTCTGAACCAAAGGCATTCCATCTCACAGCAGGGTGATGACATACTGTTTAGAATACAGGTCTGAACCAAATGCATTCCATCTCACACCAGGGTGATGCAATACTGGTTATAATACAGGTCTGAACCAAGGGCATTCCATCTCACACCAGGGAGATGACATGCTGGTTATAATACAGGTCTGAACCAAGGACATTCCATCTCACTCCAAGGTGATTACATACTGGTTATAATACAGTTCTGAACAAAGGGCATTCCATCTCACACCAGGGAGATGACATTACTTACACCAAGGTGACGTCATGATGGTTATAATACAGGTCTACACCAAGGGCATTCCATCACACACCAAGGTGATGACATACTGGTTATAATACAGGTCTGAAACAAAGGCATTCCATCTCACAGCAGGGTAATGCAGTACTGGTTATAACACAGGTCTGAAACAAAGGCATTCCATCTCACAGCAGGGTGTTGACATACTGTTAAGAATACAGGTCTGAACCAATGGCATTCCATCTCACACCAAGGTGATGACATGGTGGTTATAATACAGGTCTGAACCAAGGGAATTCCATCTTACACCAGGGTGATGACATGCTGGTTATAACAACGGTCTGAACCAATGGCATTCCATCTCACACCAGGGTGATGACATACTGGTTATAATACAGGTCTGAACCAAGGGCATTCCATCTCACACCAGGGTGATGACATGCTGGTTATAATACAGGTCTGAACCAAAGGTATTTCATCTCACACAAGTGTGATGACATGCTGGTTATAACACAGGTCTGAACCAAGGGCATTCCATCTCACACCAGGGTGATGACATGCTGGTAATAATACAGGTCTGAACAAAAGACATTCCATCTCACTCCAAGTTGATGACATGCTGGTTATAACACAGCTCTGAACCAATGGCATTCCATCTCACACCAAGGTGATGCAATACTGGTTATAACACAAGTCTGAACCAAGGGCATTCCATCTCACTCCAAAGTGATGACATGCTGGTTATAATACAGGTCTGAACCAAGGGCATTCCATCTCACACCAGGGTGATGCAATACTGGTTATAACACAGGTCTGAACCAAGGGCATTCCATCTCACTCCAAGGTGATGACATGCTGGTTATAATACAGGTCTGAACCAAGGGCATTCCATCTCACACCAGGGTGATGCAATACTGGTTATTACACAGTTCTGAACCAATGGCTTTCCATCTCACACCTGGGTGATGCAATACTGGTTATAACACAGGTCTGAACCAAGGGCATTCCATCTCACACCAGGGTGATGCAATACTGGTTATAACACAGATCTGAACCAATGGCTTTCCATCTCACACCAGGGTGATGCAATACTGGTTATAACACAAGTCTGAACCAATGGCATTCCATCTCACACCAGGGTGATGCAATACTGGTTATAACAAAGTTCTGAACAAATGGCTTTCCATCTCACACCAGGGTGATGCAATACTGGTTATAATACAGGTATGAACCAAGGGCATTCCATCTCACACCAGGGTGATGACATACTGGTTATAATACAGGTATGAACCAAGGGCATTCCATCTCACTCCAAGGTGATGACATGCTGGTTATAACACAGGTCTGAACCAAGGGCATTCCATCACACACCAGGGTGATGCAATACTGGTTATAATGCAGGTCTGAACCAAGGGCATTCCATCTCACTCCAAGATGATGACATGCTGGTTATAATACAGGTCTGAACCAATGGCATTCCATCTCACACCAAGGTGATGACATGCTGGTTATAATACAGGTCTGAACACAGAGCGTTCAATCCAGGTAGCTGCTGTCCCAACTGGACCAGCATGTAACATTTGTGAAACACATGTATTTGTTTTTAGCAACTGGCATGTGCTATTCTGTAAATACCATTTCCCAAAATTCTACAGGTACTCCCATGCTTTATGTGTAGCGTACAACAGTACATCCTCCAATAAGCAAGATGTGTCTGTCATAAATGATGAGTTAAAAAAAATAGTGTTAAACATCATTTCCTCTCTCCTTTTTCAAGCAAACATCAAAACTTTATTGAATATAAATAAAAAAAAAAAATTACTTTTTTTTTTTTAAACATCTTTTATCAGATTTTTCCATACCACTTGAAATCTCATCTCTATGTGTGTGTATACCAGAATTTAATCAAGTAGCTATGTGAACAATATCTAACAAGACAAGAGGCCCAAGAGCACCTGAATTGCTCTACTTGCAACAATGATGAACGTTTCAGAGGAATTTTTTATGCGAGTTCCTCTAAATTATTGGGTTTCTACCGTTCACACACAAAAAGTTATGTTTTATTAATGTTTACTGTATGTAAAACTGTGACCCCTGTGATGGTTTGGGACCTGGCTAGAATAAAATTTTAAGTTCCCCTTAAAATATACTTATCAGCTCCCTTGTCTACAACATTTTCCCTAAAACCATGACCCCTGTTGTGGCCCTAAATTTGACCCCAGAGACCCGACTTCAACAAAACCTTTAGGAAACCTTCATGCAATGCTACATGTAAAATACATAGACCCTGAACTTTAAGAGAAAATGTTTTTTAAGTTTCACTTTAAATGTGCTTATAATCCCAGTTGCTGGGACATTTGTGGTCGAATCACGCTTGTTCAAGAACTTGTCCGAGAAACGGGGGTTGCTATTGCATCTACAACATTTTCCTTATATTACTCTATGTAAAACCATGACCCCTATGGCGGCCTCAAATTTTACCCCTGGAACCCAACTTCTACAAACCTTTTAAGGGACCTCCATGCAATGCTATATGTAAAATACCTAAAATACTTAAAGAGAAAATGTTTTTTGAATTTGTTTAAAATGTGCTTATAAGCTCTGTGACATGCACATTTGTGGTTGAATCATGCTGGTTCAAGAACTTGTCCTTAATCTTGTGGTTATATAACTGCTGTGCATATTTGGTTAAGATTCAATGAAAAATCGGAGTGCTATCATGTCTACAAGAAAACAGTTAATGGAAGGACAACAGCAGACAACAGACAATTTACTATGACATTAGCCCTGCAGGCCTTTGGCCAGTAAAGCTAAATAAACCCAGCCATCTTTCATGTTGACACAAAGAATATGCAGAACAACCTAAAACCTGCACATTCGTAGAACAACTGAGTTGGTGAACTGATTGATATAAAACTCAAATTGCTAGAGGACAGCATGCCCAACTTTCGAAAGCTTTGTCAAAACGATATTTGTCAGGTGACAGAGAACTGCACAATCACTCTCCTGGGAGAGACAGCATAAGATTATCTACACATTATGTCGTCTATGCTGGGAGAGAGAAGGTAAGAAATTTTGTTTTGAACTGATTTATTTTACCTTGATAATCAAACAAGCTCTAACAACTTAGAAAAAATCACGCCCCCCCCCCCCCCCCCCCCCCCCCCCAGTAGAAAATGTACTATGCATACGCGGATAAAGTGTCCTACTAAAGGACACCACACACAAAAGTGGCAGAGGATCAAATCCACAACTCTCTGATCCTGTTTTCAATGCTCTACCACTGGACCACACACTCCACACTGTACAAAACTAAGAAATCTGCCCAAAATATGCAGTTCAAAGTACATGTATGACTAGTGGTGACTGAGATAAGAGCACGCTATAAAACTTTAACCCAATTTCCGAAGTATACAATCAGACATAACATTCTGTAATTGTAACAAAATACAAGTAAAGGTTATGACACTTGTCCCTACAGGTTATGACACTTGTCCCTACAGGTTATAATACTTCACTTGTCCCTACAGTTTATGACACTTGTCCCTACAGGTTACGGCACCTGTCCCTACAGTTTATGACACTTGTCCCTACAGGTTACGGCACCTGTCCCTACATGTTATGACACTTGTCCCTACAGGTTATGAACCTTGCCCCTTCAGGATATGACACTTCACTTGTCCCTACAGGTTTCTTTTTTAATATTGAACATGCCAATTAATTTCCAATTAAATCCCGATGGCACTGTCTGAGTTATGAGCTTTTGAGAATATTTTAATAAAATTTCAGATTACAAAGGATGCAATTATCTCAGTCTTGTACCCCTAATGGTAGTTACCGTGAGGTAGTTGTGATATTTTATTGATATATGACTATCAGTAGCAGTTACTAAAAATAATTACCAAATTTTCAAAGGACAAAAGTTGTTTGAGACTGTACCGGTAATTTCTATTTGAACTAATCAGAAACACATATTAACTTCAAAATCCACATCTGACATGTTTTCAATGCTTTTCTTAGCAGCCTTAAATAACTATGGAAATTGTTATATCATTGATATACCATAAATAGGGCCACAGAAATAGAAATATCAATTTACAATATTTTTTAATTCAAATATTCTAAAAACTATTCATGAGGTAGGATTAAACATCATCTGGAAATCATAAGGAAATATTCAAATCATCTCCCCATCAGCTGCTGTAAACTCGGGAACCATCCTTGTACTTAATCAGTTACAGTATGTTTTGTTGGATAATAACAAACACTATGAGGTAGGATTAAACATCATCTGGGAACCATAAGGAAATATTCCAATTATCTCCCCACCAGCTGCTGTAAACTCGGGAACCATCCTTGTACTAAATCAGTTACAGTATGTTTTGTTGAAAAACAACAAACACTATGAGGTAGGATTAAACATCATCTGGGAATCACATGGAAATGTTCCAATCATCTCCCCACCAGCTGCTGTAAACTCGGGAACCATCCTTGTACTGTTTCTGTCACTCCCTGTAATTTGTACAAGTTTTTATATGTTGTATTATGTATGACATTCTCCAAAGTCATAATTGCGAGTTTTTATTGGGAAATTAATTCATCTAAATGGGCAACCAACCCCATTTACTAGCAGACACAGGGACCACATGCAAATTTCAGTGTCAGCTACAAGGCAGTTGGAAGTTTCCATGTAACTGGGATGGGTGTCATGTGATCATATCACGTGTAGAAACTGTCATGATGTTACTGGGATGGGTGTCATGTGATCATATCACTTGTAGAAACTGTCATGATGTAACTGGGATGGGTGTCATTTGATCATATCACTTGTAGAAACTGTCATAATGTCACTGGGATGGGTGTCATTTGATCATATCACGTGTAGAAACTGTCATGATGTAACTGGGATGGGTGTCTTGTGATCATATCACTTGTAGAAACTGTAATGATGTAACTGGGATGGGTGTCATGTGATCATATCATGTGTAGAAACTGTCATAATGTAACTGGGATGGGTGTCATGTGATCATATCGCGTGTAGAAACTGTCATGATGTAACTGGGATGGGTGTCATGTGATCATATCACGTGTAGAAACTGTCATGATGTAACTGGGATGGGTGTCATGTGATCATATCACTTGTAGAAACTGTCATGATGTAACTGGGATGGGTGTCATTTGATCATATAACTTGTAGAAACTGTCATGATGTAACTGGGATGGGTGTCATGTGACCATATCACATTAGAAACTGTCATAATGTGACTAGAATGGGTGTCATGTGATCATATCACATGTAGAAACTGTCATGATGTAACTGGGATGGGTGTCATGTGACCATATCACATTAGAAACTGTCATAATGTGACTAGAATGGGTGTCATGTGATCATATCACATGTAGAAACTATCATGATGTACCTGGGATGGGTGTCATGTGATCATATCACTTGTAGAAACTGTCATGATGAAACTGGGATGGGTGTCATGTGATCATATCACTTGTAGAAACTGTCATAATGTACCTGGGATGGGTGTCATGTGATCACATCACTTGTAGAAACTGTCATGTTGTAACTGGGATGGGTGTCATGTGATCATATCACATGTTGAAACTGTCATGATGTAACTGGGATGGGTGTCATGTGATCATATCACTTGTAGAAATTGTCATGATGTAACTGGGATGGGTGTCATTTGATCATATCACTTGTAGAAACTGTCATGATGTAAATGGGATGGGTGTTATGTGATCATATCACATGAAGAAACTGTTATGATGTAACTGGAATGGGTGTCATTTGATCATATCACTTGTACAAACTGTCATGATGTAACTGGGATGGGTGTCATTTGATCATATCACTTGTAGAAACTGTCATGATGTAACTGGGATCGGTATCATTTGATCATATCACTTGTAGAAACTGTAATGATGTAACTGGGATGGGTGTCGTGTGATCATATCACGTGTAGAAACTGTCATAATTTAACTGGGATGGGTGTCGTGTGATCATATCACGTGTAGAAACTGTCATGATGTAACTGGGATGGGTGTCATGTGATCATATCATGTGTAGAAACTGTCATGATGTAACTGGGATGGGTGTCATGTGATCATATCACTTGTAGAAACTGTCATGATGTAACTGGGATGGGTGTCATTTGATCATATCACTTGTAGAAACTGTCATAATGTAACTGGGATGGGTGTCATGTGACCATATCACGTTAGAAACTGTCATAATGTTACTAAAATGGGTGTCAGGTGATCATATCACATGTAGAAACTGTCATGATGTAACTGGGATAGGTGTCATGTAATCATATCACTTGTAGAAACTATCATGATGTACCTGGGATGGGTGTCATGTGGTCATATCACGTGTAGAAACTGTCATAATGTACCTGGGATGGGTGTCATAAGATCACATCACTTGTAGAAACTGTCATCATGTAACTGGGATGGGTGTCATGTGATCATATCACTTGTAGAAACTGTCATGATGTAACTGGGATGGGTGTCATTTGATCATATCACTTGTAGAAACAGTCATGATGTAAATAGGTGGGTGTTATGTGATCATATCACATGTAGAAACTGTCATGATGTAACTGGAATGGGTGTCATTTGATCATATCACTTGTACAAACTGTCATGATGTAAATAGGTGGGTGTTATGTGATCATATCACATGTAGAAACTGTCATGATGTAACTGGAATGGGTGTCATTTGATCATATCACTTGTACAAACTGTCATGATGTAACTGGGATGGGTGTCATGTGATCATATCACATGTAGAAACTGTCATGATGTAACTGGAATGGGTGTCATTTGATTATATCACTTGTAGAAACCGTCATGATGTAACTGGGATGGGTGTCATTTGATCATATCACTTGTAGAAACTGTCATGATGTAACTGGCATGGGTGTCATGTGATCATATCACTTGTAGAAACTGTCATGATGTAAATGGGATGGGTGTCATGTGATCATATCACTTGTAGAAACTGTCATAATATACCTGGGAAGGGTGTCATTTGATCACATCACTAGTAGAAACTGTTATAATGTAACTGGGAGTGTGGTGATAGAGTCCTGGTATAATGCTCTTGGACATCAGTGAAGAGCCCATGTTATTGTATAAACTGGAAAATCCTGCATGATGGTGTACATGGGCCAATTTTACTACAAGTCTAGTAAGATATTCATACGAAAAATTATAAAACCTAATTATGTTTCATTTATAAAAAGATATTGTATATTTTCAAAAGGAATATCATTTACAAGGCTAAGAAGTTTGTAAACTAAGGAACATTTGTGAAACTGGGCTAAGACACTAAATACCACCAGCTGGCCCCTGACACTAAACAGCTGGCACTAAAAACCTCCAGCTGGCCCCTGGCACTAAACAGCTGGCACCTGGCACTTAAAACCACCAGCTGGCCCCTGGCACTAAACAGCTTGCACCTGGCACTAACAACCTCCAGCTGGCCCCTGGCACTAAACAGCTGACCCCTAGTAATAAACATCTACAGCTGGCCCCTAGCACTTAATACTTCAAACTGACCCCTTGCACTAAACAGCTGACCCCTGGCACTAAACACCTCCAGCTGGCCTCTTGCATTAAACAGCTGACTCCCTTCAGCTGACCCCTGGCACTAAACACCTCCAGCTGATCCCTGGCATTAAACACCTCCAGTCGGCCCCTGACATTAAACCCCTCCAGCTGACCCCTGACACTAAACACCTCCAGCTGACTCCTGGCACTAAACACCTCCAGCTGATCCCTGGCACTAAACAGCTCCAGCTGACCCCTGGCACTAAACACCTCCAGCTGACGCCTAGCACTTAACAGCTGATCCCTGGAACTAAACACCTCCAGCTGACTCCTGGCACTAAACACCTCCAGCTGACCCCTGGTGCTAAACACCTCCAGCTGATCCCTGACACTAAACACCTCCAGCTGACCCCTGGTGCTAAACACCTCCAGCTGATCCCTGACACTAAACACCTCCAGCTGACTCCTGGCACTAAACACCCCCAGCTGACCCCTGGTACTAAACACCTCCAGCTGACTCCTGGCACTAAACACCTCCAGCTGACCCCTGGTGCTAAACACCTCCAGCTGACTCCTGGCACTAAACACCTCCAGCTGACCCCTGGTGCTAAACACCTCCAGCTGATCCCTGACACTAAACACCTCTAGCTGACTCCTGGCACTAAACACCTCCAGCTGATCCCTGGCACTAAACACCTCCAGCTTGCCCCTTGCACTAAACACCTCCAGCTGATCCCTGGCTCTAAACACCTCCAGCTGACCCTTAACACCTCCAATTGACCCCTGGCACTAAACAGCTCCAGCTGATCCCTAGTATTAAACACATCCAGCCGCCCTGGCACTAAATATCTCCAGCTGCCCCAGGCACTAAACACGTCCAGCTGACCCTTGACACCAAACACCTCCAGCTGACCCCTGGCACTAAACAGCTGGCCCCTGGCACTAAACACCTCAAACTGACTCCTGACACTAAACACCTCCAGCTGATCCCTGGCACTAAACACCCCCAGCTGACCCCTGGCACTAAACACCTCCAGCTGACTCCTGACACTAAACACCTCCAGCTGGTCCCTGGCACTAAACACCTCCAGATGACACCTGACATAAACACCTCCAGCTGACCCCTGGCACTAAACACCTCTAGCTGGCCCCTGGCACTAAACACCTCCAGCTGGTCCCTGGCACTAAACAGCTGGCCCTTGGCACTAAACATCTCTAGATGACCCCTGACACACAACACCCCAGCTTACCTCTGTCACTAAACACTACCAGCTAGTCCCTGACACTAAACAGCTGGCCCCTGGCACTAAACACCTCCAGCTGACCCCTGACACTAAACACTCCAGCTTACTTCTGTCACTAAACACTACCAACTGACACTAAACATCCCAGCTGACCCCTGTCACTTAACACCTCTAGGTTACCTCTGTCACTAAACACTGCCAACTGACCTCTGACACCAAACATACCAGCTGACCCCTGTCACTAAACACCCCAGTTTACCTCTGTCACTAAACACTACCAACTGACCCCTGACACTAAACATCCCAGCAGACCCCTGTCACTAAACACCTCCAGCTGATCCCTTTCACTTTACACCTCCAGCTGACTCCTGACACTAAACACCTACAGCTGGTCCCTGGCACTAAACACGTCCAACTGACCCTTGACACTAAACACCCCAGCTAACCTCTGTCACTTAACACTACCAACTGACCCCTGACACTAAACACCCCAGCTTACCTCTGTCACTAAACACTACCAGCAGGCCCCTGACACTAACAGCTGGCCCCTGGCACTAAACACCTCTAGCTGACCCCTGACACTAAGCACCTCAAGCTGACCCTTGGCACTAAAGATCTCCAGCTGGCCCCTGGCACTTAAACAGCTCCAGCTGACCCCTGGCACTATACACCCCAGCTGACCCCTGTCACTAAATACTACCAGTTGGCCCCTGACACGTAACAGCTGGCCCCTGGCACTAAACACCTCCAGCTGACCTATGACACTAAACACTACCAGCTGGCCCCTGATACTAAACAGCTTGCCCCTGGCACTTTACACCCCAGCTGACCCCTGTCACTAAACACTACCAGCTGATCCCTGACACTAAACACCTCCAGCTGACCCCTGGCTCTAAACACATCTAGCTGATTCCTGGCACTAAACACCTCCAGCTGATCCCTTGCACTAAACGCCTCCAGCTGGCCCCTGACACTAAAACCCTCCAGCTGACCCCTGAAACTAAACACCTCCAGCTGACCCCTGGCACTAAACACCTCCAGCTGATTCCTGATACTAAGCACCTCCAGCTGACCCCTGGCACTAAACAGCTGGCCCCTGACACTATACACCCCAGCTTACCCCTGTCACTAAACACCTCCAGCTGATCCCTGACACTAAACAGTTGGCCCCTGCCACTAAAAACCTCCACATGACCCATGACACTAAACACCTCAAGCTGACCCTGGCACTAAACACCTCCAGCTGATCCCTGACACTAAACAACTCCAACTGACCCCTGGCACTAAACACCTTAAGCTGGCCCCTGGCACTTAACACCTCCAGCTGGTCACTGGCACTAAACACCTCCAGCTCGCCCCTGGCACTTAACACCTTCAGCTGACCCCAGGCACTAAACACCTCAAGCTGGCCCCTGGCACTACACACCACCAGCTGGCAACTGGCACTAAACACCTCCAGCTGACCCCTGGCACTAAACACCTCAAGCTAACCCCTGGCTATATACACCTACAGCTGACCCCTGACACTAAACACCTCCAGCTGGCCCCTGGCACTAAACTACTCCAGCTGACCCCTGGCAATATACACCCCCACCTGGCCCTAAACACTTCCAGCTGACCCCTTGCACTAAAACACCTCCAGCTGACCCCCTGGCACTAAACAGCTGGCCCCTGGCACTAAACAGCTGGTGCCAAACACTAAACAGCTGCCTGCTGGCACTAAACACCTCCAGCTGGTCCCTGGCACTAAACACCTCTTACTGACCCCTGACACTTAACACATCAAGCTGACCCCTGGCACTAAATACTTCCAGCTGACCCCTGACACTAAACACCTCAAGCTGGCTCCTGACACCTCCAGCTGGCCCCTGGCACTAAACACTACCAGCTGGCCTCTGATACTAAATAGTTGATCCCTGGCACTAAACACCTCCAGCTGGTCCCTGGCACTAAACACCTCTTACTGACCCCTGGCACTAAACACATCAAGCTGACCCCTGGCACTAAATACTTCCAGCTGACCCCTGACACTAAACACCTCAAGCTGGCTCCTGACACCACCAGCTGGCCCCTGGCACTAAACACTACCAGCTGGCCTCTGATACTAAATAGTTGACCCCTGGCACTAAACACCTCCAGCTGAACCCTGAAACTAAACACCTCAGCTGATATTTTCTTGACTAAATATCTCAATTTCTCTAAATGATTAAGAATGATACATTTATTAAAATTTGAGCCTGGTACCTAACTTCAAGTTAGACATTTTAGACAGTTCCAGGAAGATTAGGGTTTTGTAAATAATTTGAACAAACATATTATTCATAATTGCTCAACATGTCATTAATAATTGTCCAACATTATTCATTATACCATTAATAGTTCCCCAACATATTATTCATAATTCCCCAACATGTCATTAAAAATATGCCCAACATTATCCATTATACAATTCATAATTTACCAACACATTATTCATTATTTACCAACACATTTATCATAACTTACCGACACATTTTTCATAATTTACCAACACATTATTAATAATTTACGTTAATTTTGTCTTGTAATTGCAGTGTGTTTATATATTGGGATTGGTCTAAATAAATTATTAACAAAATCATTTGCAAAAGCACTTGTAAGTTGTACCTGTGTAATGTTTCTGTATTTTCTCTGCAAGAGCGAGTCCACTAACTGCGGCCCCTTGTAAGCTGGGACTGGTCAACCAGTCTCCGCAGATACCAACATTATGTAGACCATCAAACACACACTCATCATCAGTCTGAAAGTAATCATCTGTATTCTACAAGAACATTTAGCACCTACAAGAAATATTAAATCAAGTGAGCCTTTGCCAGTTTTATGTATGGTAACAAACACTAAGAGATGGTTATTCTGTGTTTAAGACATACATGTACCATATGTCAAAATTGGGCAAAACAAACACAAGGAAAAGATTTAGTTATAGAGTTATTGGTACACAACTGAACGAATGTGTACTTTTTTACTTAAAACCATGACTAAATCAAATCTATTAGAGTAAACTAGAGTATCCAAGAGTAATTTGTAATACATGATTCTTATAAATATAAGGACTTGAGAAGTTTTAGAATGAATAATAAACCAGAGGCCAAAGCTTAAACTATTCTACTTGAAACAAATTGCTAGAGTTTTTTTTTGTAAGTTCCCCTTTATTGTGCTTTTAAGCCCCTGGCATATGATTAGGGCTGTCATGTGTACACATGTAAATGGATTCATGTCATTTAAAAGCAATACACATTTACTAACTTAATAACCTTAAAAGATATGTATTAATTATATCCCAAAAACAATATATGTATATACCTTTGTTATACTTTTTAACCAACACAAAATCTGAATACATTTATGTTTATGTAAATATTCACCCAGCAGCTGTTACTTACCTTTACACATGTAGCGGTCTCAAACCCTTGACACATATTAGAATGGTGGAAAAAATCATATGATTATATACTCAGGGCTCCAGGAGTCGAATAGCCCAGCACCGCCGTGCTTGTCAATTTTCGATCTGGGCTATGGTCCGTTTTATAAAATATTGCCTGCCTGGCCCCTCTAGAATACTAGGGTCCATTAAAGAATACCCAGTCAAGCCCGATATACAGTCTTAATTTGTCAAGTAACATATCTAATTAGTAATAATCCTCCTAGCCTGTAAACGTGACAGCATTACGTATGAGGGCCCCAAATTTAATCTCAGAGACAAGGCTTCCACAAACCTTTTAGAGGACCACCCTGTAATGCTACATGTAAAATATCTAAAGTATATGGCTTGAACTTTCAAAGTGAATTTTTTTTAAAGTTTCCTTTAAAATGTGCTTATAAGCCCTGTGGCATGGGCATTTGTGGTTGAATCATGCTTGTTCAAAAACCTGTCCCAGATCTTGCAGTTATATAACTTCTGAGTATGTTAGATGTTTGGTTAAGATTCAATGAAAAATGAGGATGCTATCACATCTACACAAAATATCAACATTTTTCTATGTGAAACAATGAATACTTGACGACTAGGTTGACATGTGAATAAAGTTTCAAGGAATTATCTTGAACAGTTTGAATTATTAGAATTTTGTAATTTTGGATATTTGTTTGAATGGTTGACATGTGTGCAAAGTTTCATGAAGTTACCTCTAACGGTTTTGGAGTTGTGCTCCAGAAACAGCAAATTTTGTTATTTTGGTTATTTGTTTCCATGGTAACAAAAGTATTGAAAATGAAAACTGGCACTACCAGACCATTAAGATGACTTGTGTACAAAGTTCCATGAAGTTACCTTAGCAAGATAGCAAAAAGCTTTACCAGACCACTTTGTTGACATGTGTATGATGTTTTGTGAAGTTACTTAGAACGGATCAGAAACGACGAAATTAGTAATTTTGGCTAATAGACTCCCTAGTTACAGACATAATATAGAAAATGAAAACTCCCCAAATGCAAACGGCACAACTAGACTACTAGGTAGACATGTGTACAAAGTTTCGTGAAGTGACTTTGAATGGTTTAGGAGTTGTGCTCCGAAAAAGCTTCTGGACGCACGGATGCATGGACTGTGCCCAATTTAATATCCGCACAAAATAATTTTTGTGGGGGATTATTAAATACAAAGACCCTTTCAAAGTTATACATCAGAAACCAAACTGATGGATGGATTGATACAAACACACAACACAGACAGACATTCTAACAAATGGGTATTTAAGTGGCTTCTAAATTTTAGTCTAATAAAAGAAAACAAGAGTTCAGAAACAGCCACATCATTTTTTTTCAACGCTCCAAAAAAAATAAATTGACTATCCATTTGTGTTTGCAGATGAACAGACAGACAGAGGTGATACTAAACATTTTAATCTATGCTAGATCCTACATCACAATGCCAAAAGCAGTCATATGATACTACTGTAGTTTATTTTTTTATATATGATTATTAGATAAGCTTTAAAAAAAATGCTGCCACAAGAAACTTCTTAGTATATGATACACGTAGATGATGAAGGTATAACTGTATGACAAAGTGTACCTTTAATACATTCATGGGTACAGCAGCGCCCCACAGTTGCACTCTGGTATATCTGGGGGGAGGTAACTCTGCCAGACCTGACACTCTCTTCATGGCTTTAAGCAGTCTGTCTGTCACATCTCTCTCAACCTTTGTAGGGACATTTTCTTGAGAACATTTATTTCTGTTAATAAAATAGTAAAATGAACAGGTCTTAGTATGTATTACACTCCATCAAGAGATTTATTTGAGCTAGTTGCTTGTTTCGTAAGTGTATTATAAATATTTTGTGTGCTTCAGCATGTTTAAAATACCAACTGTTAAGAAAGAGGTCATAACTGAATAAAAACTAAAGCACCATTAAGACTGTGCCAGGCACACAAAAATTGCAAAAATTTTGTCCACAGTTTAAAGTAATCCTGCTAATACATGTACCAGGTATATATTTATATATATGTGGTCGACACTAAATTATTGGTTTGGCAGAGGCCTTGATATTGTGTCTTTGGTTTGCATTGTAGCTAGGCGCGCTTGTCGTAGTCTGGTCTGTACATTTATGTCTGGTTATTCACAAATAATTATCTCCATATATATATATCATACATTGTGAATGCGCATCTGAAAAGATCCAAAAAATCGTAAATTCAGTGGTTGTCAATTTAATTACCTCCCTTTACGAAATAAAATATCTATTAATTCACTGTATCTCTGTGATCCAACAGGTTTATAAATCTGTCCTTTATATAGCATGTGAGAAGTCATGAATCCGTTACTAGATCCTACTCATATAAAGTTATCCATAGTATATAAGTCATGGTTGACACCAAATTTATTGGTTTGGCAGATGCCTTGATATTGTGTCTTTAGTTTGCATTGTAGCTAGGCATACTCATCTTAGTCTGGGCTGTATATTTATGTCTGGTAATTCACAAATACTTCTCCATATATTAGACAAACAGACAGGTAGGCAGGTAGGCAGGCAGAGGCAGGCAGGCAGGGGTAGGCAGGCAGGCAGGCAGGCAGGCAGGCAGGCAGGCAGAACAGATATTTGGAATTAAGCTTAATTTGGTCCGGGGATTTAAGCTTAATTTGGTCCAGGGAATGAATCAGCTTATTCTGTTCCAGAGAATGATTAACCTAATTTTGTCAAGGGAATAAATAAGTTTAATTTGGTCCAGGGAATGAATAAGCTTATTTTGGTCCAGAGAATGATTAACCTAATTTGGTCCAGGGAATAAATAAGTTTAATTTGGTCCAGGGAATAATTAAGCTTAATTTGGTCCTGGGAATAATTTAGCTCAATTTCGTCCAAGGAATAATTAAGTTTAATTTGGTTCAGAGATTAATTAAGCTTAATCTGGTCGAGGGAATGAGATAACTATTGATAACCATGATTAGCTCTTTTCATTTCAGTCAAAAATTCTGAGAAAGGAGCCATTCTCTCAGGTAAGGTGAAAGTCTTTGAATATGTAATACAACATTGGTCTAATGGTAGATTATTGGAAGGCTGCCAGTTCTATTTCTTACCACAGGAAGATTGTGAGTATGATTTGTAAATGTATGTTTCACAACTGATGTAAATGAAAATCTGAACTAATTTGTAATTCAAAATTCAAAACCCTTTCAATTAAACTGGCTGTTAATGTTTCTTACAACCTACATCTATATAAATTCTGTGAAATATCTCCTTCCTAGACCAGTACTAAATGAAATGTCTCCTACATAGACCAGTACACAATGAAATGTCTCCTTCGTAGACCAGTACTAAATGAAATGTCTCCTTCATAGACCAGTTCTAAATGAAATGTCTCCTTTGTAGACCAGTACTAAATGAAATGTCTCCTTCATAGACCAGCACTTAATAAAATGTCTCCTTTGTGGACCAGTACTAAACCAAATGTCTCCTTTGTAGACCAGCACTAAATGAAATGTCTCCTACGTAGACCAGTTCTAAATGAAATGTCTCCTTCGTAGACCAGTACTAAATGAAATGTCTCCTTCGTAGACCAGTACTAAATGAAATGTCTCCTACATAGATCAGTACTAAATGAAATGTCTCCTTCATAGACCAGTACTAAATGAAATGTCTCCTACGTAAACCAGTTTTAAATGAAATGTCTCCTTCATAGGCCAGTACTAAATGAAATGTCTCCTTCATTGATGGTACTAAATGAAATGTCTCCTTCATAGACCAGTACTAAATGAAATGTCTTCTATGTAGACCAGTTCTAAATGAAATGTCAACTTCCTAGACCAGCACTAAATGAAATGTCTCCTTTGTAGACCAGTACTAAATGAAATGTCTCCTACGTAGATCAGTACTAAATGAAATGTCTCCTCTGTAGACCAGTTCTAAATGAAATGTCTCCTTCGTAGACTAGCACTAAATGAAATGTCTCCTACATAGATCAGTACTAAATGAAATGTCTCCTTCAAAGACCAATACTAAATGAAATATCTCCTACATAGATCAGTACTAAATGAAATGTCTCCTTAGTAGACCAGTACTAAATGAAATGTCTCCTTTGCAGACCAGTACAAAATGAAATGTCTCCTACATAGACCAGTACTAAATGAAATGTCTCTTTCATAGACCAGTACTAAATGAAATGTCTCTTACATAGATCAGTACTAAATGAAATGTCTCCATAGTATACCAGTACTAAATGAAATGTCTCCTTCGTAGACCAGCACTGAATGACATGTCTCCTTTGTAGACCATTACTAAATGAAATGTCTCCTTCATAGACCAGTACTAAATGAAATGTCTCCTACATAGATCAGTACTAAATGAAATGTCTCCTTCGTAGACCAGCACTAAATGAAATGTCTCCTTCATAGACCACCACTAAATGAAATGTCTCCTACATAGATCAGTACTAAATGAAATGTCTCCTTCATAGATCAGTACTAAATGAAATGTCTCCTTCACAGACCAGTAAAAATGAAATGTCTCCTACATAGATCAGTACTAAATGAAATATCTCCTTCATAAACCAGTACTAAATGAAATGTCTCCTACATAGATCAGTACTAAATGAAATGTCTCCTACATAGATCAGTACTAAATGAAATATCTCCTTCGTAGACCAGCACTGAATGAAATGTCTCCTACATAGATCAGTACTAAATGAAATGTCTCCTACATAGATCAGTACTATATGAAATGTCTCCTACATAGATCAGTACTAAATGAAATGTCTCCTACATAGATCAGTACTAAATGAAATATCTCCTTCGTAGACCAGCACTGAATGAAATGTCTCCTTTTACACCAGTATTAAATGAAATGTCTCCTTCATAGACCAGCACTAAATGAAATGTCTCCTACATATATCAGTACTAAATGAAATGTCTCCTACATAGATCAGCACTGAATGAAATATCTCCTTCATAAACCAGTACTAAATGAAATGTCTCCTACATAGATCAGTACTAAATGAAATGTCTCCTACATAGATCAGCACTAAATGAAATATCTCCTTCGTAGACCAGCACTGAATGAAATGTCTCCTTTTAGACCAGTATTAAATGAAATGTCTCCTTCATAGACGAGCACTAAATGAAATGTCTCCTACATATATCAGTACTAAATGAAATGTCTCCTACATAGATCAGCACTGAATGAAATATCTCCTTCATAAACCAGTACTAAATGAAATGTCTCCTACATAGATCAGTACTAAATGAAATGTCTCCTACATAGATCAGTACTAAAAGAAATATCTCCTTCGTAGACCAGCACTGAATGACATGTCCCCTTTGTAGACCAGTACTAAAGGAAATGTCTCCTTCATAGACCAGCACTAAATAAAATGTCTCCTACATAGATCAGTACTAAATGAAATGTCTCCTTCGTAGACCAGCACTAAATGAAATGTCTCCTTCATAGACCAGCACTAAATGAAATGTCTCCTACATAGATCAGTACTAAATGAAATGTCTCCTTCATAGATCAGTACTTAATGAAATGTCTCCTTCACAGACCAGTACTAAATGAAATGTCTCTTACATAGATCAGTACTAAATGAAATGTCTCCTACATAGATCAGTACTAAATGAAATGTCTCCTACATAGATCAGTACTAAATGAAATATCTCCTTCGCAGACCAGCACTGAATGAAATGTCTCCTTTACGACCAGTACTAAATGAAATGTCTCCTTCATAGATCAGTACTAAATGAAATGTCTCCTACATAGACAAGTACTCAATGAAATGTCTCCTTCGTAGACTAGTACTAAATGGAATGACTCCTTCATTGACCAGTACTAAATGAAATGTCTCTTTCGTAGACCAGTACTAAATGGAAGGTCTCCTTTGTAGACCAGAACTAAATGAACTGTCTCCTTCGTAGACCAGTACTAAATGAAATGTCTCCTTCGTAGACAAGAACTAAATGGAATGTCTCCTTTGTAGACCAGAACTAAATGAAATGTCTCCTTCGTAATCCAGAACTAAATGAATTGTCTCTTTTGTAGACTAGTACTAAATGAAATGTCTCCTTCGTAGACCAGCACTAAAGGAAATGTCTCCTTCGTAGACCAGTACTAAATTAAATGTCTCCTTTGTAGACCAGAACTAAATTAAATGTCTCCTACCTAGACCAGTACTAAATGAAATGTCTCCCTCGTACACCAGTACTAAATGGAATGTCTCCCTCGTAGACCAGTACTAAATGGAATGTCTCCCTCGTATCCAGTACTAAATGAAATGTCTCCCTCGTAGACCAGTACTAAATGAAATGTCTCCTTTGTAGACCAGTACTAAATGAAATGTCTCCTTCGTAGACCAGAACTAAATGAAATGTCTCCTTCGTAGACTAGAACTAAATTAAATGTCTCCTTTGTAGATCAGAACTAAATTAAATGTCTCCTACGTAGACCAGTACTAAATGAAATGTCTCCCTCGTAGACCAGTACTAAATGGAATGTCTCCTTCTTAGACCAGAACTAAATGAAATGTCTCCTTCGTAGACCAGTACTAAACTAAATGTCTCCTTCGTAGACCAGAACTAAATTAAATGTCTCCCTCGTAGACCAGTACTAAATGGAATGTCTCCTTCGTAGACCAGTAATAAATGGAATGTCTCCTTCATAGACCAGAACTAAATGAAATGTCTCCCTCGTAGACCAGTACTAAATGGAATGTCTCCTTCATAGACCAGTACTAAATGGAATGTCTCCTTCATAGACCAAAACTAAATGAAATGTCTCCCTCGTAGACCAGTACTAAATGGAATGTCTCCTTCGTAGACCACCAGTACTAAATGAAATGTCTCCTTCGTAGACCAGTAATAAATGAAATGTCTCCTTCCTAGTCCAGAACGAAATAAAATGTCTCCCTCGTAGACCAGTACTAAATGAAATGTCTCTTACATAGATCAGTACTAAATGAAATGTCTCCTTCGTAGACCAGCACTAAATGAAATGTCTCCTTCTTAGACCAGTACTAAATTAAATGTCTCCTTTGTAGACCAGAACTAAATTAAATGTCTCCTACCTAGACCAGTACTAAATGAAATGTCTCCCTCGTAGACCAGTACTAAATGGAATGTCTCCCTCGTAGACCAGTACTAAATGGAATGTCTCCCTCGTATCCAGTACTAAATGAAATGTCTCCCTCGTAGACCAGTACTAAATGAAATGTCTCCTTCGTAGACCAGTACTAAATGAAATGTCTCCTTCATAGACCAGAACTAAATGAAATGTCTCCTTCGTAGACCAGTACTAAATTAAATGTCTCCTTCGTAGATCAGAACTAAATTAAATGTCTCCTACGTAGACCAGTACTAAATGAAATGTCTCCCTCGTAGACCAGTACTAAATGGAATGTTTCCTTCATAGACCAGAACTAAATGAAATGTCTCCTTCGTAGACCAGTACTAAATTAAATGTCTCCTTCGTAGACCAGAACTAAATTATATGTCTCCCTCGTAGACCAGTACTTAATGGAATGTCTCCTTCGTAGACCAGTACTAAATGGAATGTCTCCTTCATAGACCAGAACTAAATGAAATGTCTCCCTCGTAGACCAGTACTAAATGGAATATCTCCTTCATAAACCAGAATTAAATGAAATGTCTCCCTCGTAGACCAGTACTAAATGGAATGTCTCCTTCGTACACCAGTACTAAATGAAATGTCTCCTTCGTAGACCAGTACTAAATGAAATGTCTCCTTCCTAGTCCAGAACTAAATGAAATGTCTCCCTCGTAGACCAGTACTAAATGAAATTTCTCCTTCATAGACCAGTACTAAATGAAATGTCTCCCTCGTAGACCAGTACTAAATGGAATGTCTCCTTCATAGACCAGTACTAAATTAAATGTCTCCCTCCTAGTCCAGAACTAAATGAAATGTCTCCCTCGTAGACCAGTACTAAATGAAATGTCTCCCTCGTAGACCAGTACTAAATGGAATGTCTCCTTCGTAGACCAGTACTAAATGAAATGTCTCCCTCGTAGACCAGTACTAAATGAAATGTCTCCCTCGTAGACCAGTACTAAATAAAATGTCTCCCTCGTAGACCAGTACTAAATGAAATGTCTCCCTCGTAGACCAGTACTAAATGAAATGTCTCCCTCGTAGACCAGTACTAAATGAAATGTCTCCGTTGCAGACCAGTACAAAATGAAATGTCTCCTACAAAGACCAGTTCTAAATGAAATGTCTCCTTCATAGACCAGTACTAAATGAAATGTCTCCCTCGTAGACCAGTACTAAATGGAATGTCTCCTTCGTAGACCAGTACTAAATGAAATGTCTTCCTTGTAGACCAGTACTAAATGAAATGTCTCCTACATAGATCAGTACTAAATGAAATGTCTCCTACATAGATCAGTACTAAATGAAATATCTCCTTCGTAGACCAGCACTGAATGAAATGTCTCCTACATAGATCAGTACTTAATGAAATGTCTCCTACATAGATCAGTACTAAATGAAATGTCTCCTACATAGATCAGTACTAAATGAAATATCTCCTTCGTAGACCAGCACTGAATGAAATGTCTCCTTCATAGACCAGCACTAAATGAAATGTCTCCTACATATATCAGTACTAAATGAAATGTCTCCTACATAGATCAGCACTAAATGAAATATCTCCTTCATAAACCAGTACTAAATGAAATGTCTCCTACATAGATTAGTACTAAATGAAATGTCTCCTACATAGATCAGTACTAAATGAAATATCTCCTTCGTAGACCAGCACTGAATGACATGTCTCCTTTGTAGACCAGTACTAAAGGAAATGTCTCCTTCATAGACTAGCACTAAATAAAATGTCTCCTACATAGATCAGTACTAAATGAAATGTCTCCTTCGTAGACCAGCACTAAATGAAATGTCTCCTACATAGATCAGTACTAAAGGAAATGTCTCCTTCATAGACCAGCACTAAATAAAATGTCTCCTACATAGATCAGTACTAAATGAAATGTCTCCTTCGTAGACCAGCACTAAATTAAATGTCTCCTTCATAGACCAGCACTAAATGAAATGTCTCCTACACAGATCAGTACTAAATGAAATGTCTCCTTCATAGATCAGTACTAAATGAAATGTCTCCTTCACAAACCAGTACTAAATGAAATGTCTCCTACATAGATCAGTACTAAATGAAATATCTCCTTCATAAACCAGTACTAAATGAAATGTCTCCTACATAGATCAATACTAAATGAAATGTCTCCTACATAGATCAGTACTAAATGAAATATCTCCTTCGCAGACCAGCACTGAATGAAATGTCTCCTTTACGACCAGTACTAAATGAAATGTCTCCTTCATACATCAGTACTAAATGAAATGTCTCCTTCATAAACAAGTACTCAATGAAATGTCTCCTTCGTAGACTAGTACTAAATGGAATGACTCCTTCATTGACCAGTACTAAATGAAATGTCTCCTTCGTAGACCAGTACTAAATGGAATGTCTCCTTCGTAGACCAGAACTAAATGAACTGTCTCCTTAATAGACCAGTACTAAATGAAATGTCTCCTTAATAGACCAGTACTAAATGAAATGTCTCCTTCATAGACCAGTTCTAAATGGAATGTCTCATTCGTAGACCAGTACTAAATGAAATGTCTCCTTCCTAGTCCAGAACTAAATGAAATGTCTCCTTCGTATACCAGTACTAAATGAAATGTCTCCTTCGTAGACCAGTACTAAATGAAATGTCTCCTTCGTTGACCAGAACTAAATGAAATGTCTCTTTTGTAGACTAGTACTAAATGAAATGTCTCTTTCGTAGACCAGAACTAAATGAAATGTCTCCTTCGTAGACCAGTATTAAATTAAATGTCTCCTTTGTAGACCAGAAATAAATTAAATGTCTTCTACGTAGACCAGTACTAAATGAAATGTCTCCCTCGTAGACCAGTACTAAATAGAATGTCTCCCTCTTAGACCAGTATTAAATGGAATGTCTCTCTCGTATCCAGTACTAAATGAAATGTCTCCCTCGTAGACCAGTACTAAATTTCAATGTTTCCTTCGTAGACCAGTACTAAATGAAATGTCTCCTTCATAGACCAGAACTAAATGAAATGTCTCCTTCGTAGACCAGTACTAAATTAAATGTCTCCTTCGTAGACCAGAACTAAATTAAATGTCTCCTACATAGACCAGTACTAAATGAAATGTCTCCCTCGTAGACCAGTACTAAATGGAATGTCTCCTTCATAGACCAGAACTAAATGAAATGTCTCCTTCGTAGACCAGTACTAAATTAAATGTCTCATTCGTAGACCAGAACTAAATTAAATGTCTCCCTCGTAGACCAGTACTAAATGGAATGTCTCCTTCGTAGACCAGTACTAAATGGAATGTCTCCTTCATAGACCAGAACTAAATGAAATGTTTCCCTCGTAGACAAGTACTAAATGGAATGTCTCCTTCATAGACCAGTACTAAATGGAATGTCTCCTTCATAGACCAGTACTAAATGGAATGTCTCCTTCATAGACCAGAACTAAATGAAATGTCTCGCTCGTAGACCAGTACTAAATGGAATGTCTCCTTCGTAGACCAGTACTAAATGAAATGTCTCCTTTGTAAACCAGTACTAAATGAAATGTCTCCTTCCTAGTCCAGAACTAAATGAAATGTCTCCCTCATAGACCAGTACTAAATGAAATGTCTCCTTCGTAGACCAGTACTAAATGAAATGTCTCCCTCGTAGACCTGTACTAAATGGAATGTCACCTTCGTAGACCAGTACTAAATGAAATGTCTCCCTTGTAGACCAGTACTAAATGAAATGTCTCCTTCGTAGACCAGTACTAAATTAAATGTCTCCTTCCTAGTCCAGAACTAAATGAAATGTCTCCCTCGTAGACCAGTACTAAATGAAATGTCTCCCTCGTAGACCAGTACTAAATGGAATGTCTCCCTCGTAGACCAGTACTAAATGGAATGTCTCCCTCGTAGACCAGTACTAAATGAAATGTCTTCCTCGTAGACCAGTACTAAATGAAATGTCTCCCTTGTAGACCAGTACTAAATGAAATGTCTCCTTCGTAGACCAGTACTAAATTAAATGTCTCCTTCCTAGTCCAGAACTAAATGAAATGTCTCCCTCGTAGACCAGTACTAAATGAAATGTCTCCCTCGTAGACCAGTACTAAATGGAATGTCTCCCTCGTAGACCAGTACTAAATGGAATGTCTCCCTCGTAGACCAGTACTAAATGAAATGTCTTCCTCGTAGACCAGAACTAAATGAAATGTCTCCCTCGTAGACCAGAACTAAATGAAATGTCTCCTTCGTAGACCAGTACTAAATGAAATGTCTCCTTCGTAGACCAGTACTAAATGAAATGTCTCCGTCGTAGACCAGAACTTAATGAAATGTCTCCTTCGTAGACCAGAACTAAATGAAATGTCTCCTTCGTAGACCAGTACTAAATGAAATGTCTCCACCGTAGACCAGTACTAAATGGAATGTCTCCACCGTAGACCAGAACTAAATGGAATGTCTCCTTCATAGACCAGAACTAAATGAAATGTCTCCTTCGTAGACCAGTACTAAATTAAATGTCTCCTTGGTAGACCAGAACTAATGTCTCCTTCATAGACCAGTACTTAATGGAATGTCTCCTTCGTAGACCAGAACTAAATGAAATGTCTCCTTCGTAGACCAGTACTAAATGGAATGTCTCCTTCGTAGACCAGAACTAAATGAAATGTCTCCTTGGTAGACCAGAACTAAATGAATGTGGATGAAGCTTAAGTACATCTACACATGGTCCTGGGGAGTACAAAAACCAACA
Organism: Panopea generosa; assembly: GCA_029582155.1. Classification (NCBI taxonomy): domain Eukaryota; kingdom Metazoa; phylum Mollusca; class Bivalvia; order Adapedonta; family Hiatellidae; genus Panopea; species Panopea generosa. The sequence goes on from CM055902.1 coordinate 51,943,631, forward strand.
TCCATCCTAGATCAAGCATTTACCACTTGACTAAGTAAATGCTTTTTTCTTCAAAGTACATAACTGGAGCATCTATTTTGTTTCTTTCTTGAACATGGGTGTTCATCAGTTGATTATAAATACATGTACCAGCATAAATTTACATATTGCGTAACACAGTGGAGAACAATTCAATTCAATTCAAATTTATTCAGGTATATAAGATCATTATACAACATAATATCATGATGATAAAATAACAGTAATAAATCAAGAAAAATAAATAAGTAAAATAATTATAGTAACCATCTAAATATTAAAGATCTTATAACCTGGGATAACCCTGGCATTAAAGCAGCGAACGTGCTTATTTCCAACGGGGTCCCTTCATTTCACATTAAATTAAACATCTGTATCAAAGAAAAATGTGTACATGGTGTGTGTGACTATCCCTAGCACCGTGTTTGTTTTTACTTGTTTTCACACCCCATCAGATGATTGCGATACAGAAACGAACATTGTCCTACCTGGAACCAAACTGTCTTGTACTGAACACAGTCCAACATTCGCTCGATGAGGGTGAAGGTTTGGTCGGGTCGTGTAACTTAGCAGTGTTGTTAGCCATCCAGGATATATCCCAATCTTCCACATGTACACCTGCAGAACACAAAACTGACTGTTTATGTTTCAAAACAACATTTTATACAATGAGAGCTGTCAGATGGACAGCATGCTCAACTATCACAAAAAAAAAACAATAAGAAAAAGAATTAATACATGTAAATACATAACTTAACCTAAAGCTTCACCTATTATAGTGTGCAGAACTTCTGGTTCAAAATCCAACAATTTTAACATGATGTGTTTTTTTCTAGCATCAGACATTATGGCTATCACCATTATTAATATAACAACTAACCATGTGACCATGATCATAACACACAGAGAAGAACTATTAACATAAATAAACACATTAATATATCAACATAAAATTAAAATAAATCGTAAATTCATACTTAAATTGGACACAATATTTAAAGTTTTGATAAATTGACATTTAAGGCATAAACTTATTTTAATGATGTTTGAAAAACCGTTTTTCACATTTTTTGATTTTCATATTGAAAAATTGTAATAAATCATTGAAAGGTAAGCCAGGTGAAAAATAATTGCAGTGTTATGTTTGAGGCAAACATACCGTAACACTGCAATTATTTTTCACTTTAATTGGCATGTTTCACTATGCTTTTTCAGGGGTGGCATAATCCACTGTCAAACATTTCACAAACAGACAAAATTGTTTAATAGACAGAATCAAATGCATTGAGTCGGAGGATTTTGAAGTGTCGGCCGAGAAACAGTAAACACAACATTTTCTTTTTGACCTAATCATGGCACTTATTTTTGTAGTGAGATAAGCTAGTATGAAGAAGATGTATTTAAATCCATTAACCCTTTACTTCATATAGACACCTTTTTAAACTTCTAATATAGACACCTTTGGACACCTAATAAAGAAGGCTTTTGAAATATTGGGTGAATTACGTTTATATTAACTGACAGAGTGGAAAACAGTGCAGGAAGTGTTCAGATTGCTTGTTACAAGCAGTCTGAACTCTTCCTGCACTGTTTTCAAAGGCCTTCTGTGATTGGTGTGAGAAAACGCGCATCTATGTAGTAAAGGCTTAAATAAGTGTGATGTCATACCAGTAAGTCTCAATAAAACAAATAAAAAGACATGAAAACATTGATATTTAACCCCATCACAGTACTTTGATGATTTCCTAGATACTAATCTGGGATCTAGCTGTGAATCATCATCTAGTGATAAGGGGCATTCGTGTGGAATCCGTATTAAATTTTTTTTGATAATCTAAGTCTTTCAAATCCATTTAGTATTCTAAAATTATATGTTACATATTACAGTTAGTCGTATAGACTATAGTCAGCCCTAAATGACTGGGCAAAATGCATGGATACAATTGTTTATTACAAATGTAGTGAGAATGATTTGTTTGAAATTTCATTCAAATTTGTTAAAAATATTTTTTAACTTCTAAGGCTGAAACACACAAGAAACCTGCTTTAAAAAAGTCATATAGATAATAGAGTATAACATTTAACTGTCATAAACAATCAATTCTGAGTGTACAATTGTACAGAAGGTTTATTATTTAAATACTTAAAAAAAATATTTGTTTTGATATGAAAGTGTTTGACCTTAAGTCCACAACAAATACACATATCCATGGTGAAAATGAACTTGTGTATAAAAATGTGTATAAAAAGACTGAGGTATACATTGATATTATGACAGACATTTAATAATCACAGCAAACCAGTTTGTCTGTTAGATGTTTTAACCCTTTACTTCATATAGACGCCTTTAGACACCTCTAATAAAGACGCTTTTGGACAACATATTTTGAAGGCTTTTGAATTATTGGGTGAATTATGTTTATATTAACTGACAGAGTGGAAAACAGTGCAGAAAGTGTTCAGATTGTTCATTATGAGCAATCTGAACTCTTCCTGCACTGTTTTCAAAGGCCTTCTGTTATTGGTGCGGGAAAACGTGTATCTATGGAGTAAAGGGTTAAAGTTTGTACATCTTATGATACAGACAAATTAGACTTGTTTCTTGATCATTTTCATCGCTTGCTTGTCTAAAATAAAAGATCCAGATGATCAAGATTGGTTAGCCTGTATCATAAGAAAATTTCCTCCAGCTTTCAACCAGGGGATGAAAATGAAAATATGAATGATGATAATGTTATGATGTCAAACGATTACAATGATAAAAACATGGAAGTGTGGAAAAATCACAATAAAAATTAATAAAATTGTGAAAACGTTCACAAATTATGATGTGCGCCTTAAGGCTATACTTCACAAAAATATAAAACAAATTCTGAAATTTATAAGAAAAATACCATGTTTTCAGTGAAATACGCCGGTAAAATTCAAACTGTGCTGAGTAAAATGTGAAGCGCAAAGTTGTTATTAAAGAAACCATCACTCTGGCATTAGTGTTATATATCACATTGCGTCTTTATAATTATGACAGTTTGGCATGACTTTCCAGTATGGTAGTATTTATTAAACTGTCTCATGCAGACATTGTTGAAAACAAAGCTAAAAACCAGACAATGCATTACATCTACAGCAATAAACAATAAAATTCTTTTTTTAACATATTTCTTTGTATTTAAAGTTGTGTAACAATCTTAAGTACAATGTACCAATAATACACCAACTCACCCTGGTATGCAAGTTTCAGACTGGTAGGAAAGCACACCAACAAAGCCCATATGGAACACAACTGCATACGCTGGTCTTTAACATCAAGCTGGTCACTGAAGCGTACCTGGGTGAGACGGTGGATCTGTGACACTCCTGCTGATGACATCAGCTTGTCTGCACATTTACCATTGTGAGCTACAACAAGATAGTCATAAAACCCATACCTGTCAACACGCCATTTTTTGGCGATCTCCTCCCATATAACATTCCCTACCCAGGTTTTCAATTTCAAATTGACTGATTCTGCCAAACATTTTGATATATCCTGCATACCGTTGACACCTATAAAAGCTTGTGTAAGATTTTTGTCTGGTTTAAAACTGCCGTTCTTCAAATGTCCAATTTTTCCTTTCCAGACTTTAACAGCTCCTTTTCTATGTAAAAATGATATGATTTTGGCAAATCTGGAGTCACTGACTGTGCAGTACTGGGCAGAGTGGTCAAATGTGCACACCTTCCCATCAATCATAACATGGCGTGTGGAACATCGACCTCCTGGTGCAGTTTTACCTAGAAAGGGATAAGAGTACAAAAACAAAATGTTTGAAGACTATTACAACACTACGATATAATACAAGAGGGCCGAGTGGCCCTAAATTGCTCACCTGTGGCAAAGGTGACAATGCCAAGTTTTTGCAGGTACTAGAGTGTACATAAATTCATATACTAGTAATGTAATTTTTGTTGATTGAAGGACCGTAACACTCGATATTAATTATCCAATTTGACCAGTTCAAGAACTATAAATTGTGAGTGCTAGAGTTCACACAAAATCAAATACACATAATTTTTTACCATTCAAGGGCCACAACTCAGACTTTAATTACCTGAATTGGCCAGTTCAAGAACTTATTCAAGATTTTATGGTTATATAACAACTGTATAAGTAAAAATCAAATAAAAAAATTCTGGTGCTAGAGTGCACACAAGGTCAAATAGAGCAGTTTTTGACAATTCAAGGGTCATTTACTCTGACATTAATATGCTAAAGAACTTGTCTGAGATATTATGCTTATATAACTACTGTGCAAGTCTGGTGAGCAGTGCATTTTTTAAAGTTTAAGTGGCCATAACTCTGACATTAATAATCCGGTTTAGCGAGTTCAAGAACTTGTCTGAGATATTATGGTTATATAACAACTGTGTAAGTTTGGTGAGAATCAAATGAAAAATCAGGGTGGTAGAGTGCACACATGATCAAACACTGCATTTTTAATGTTTCAAGGGCCATAACTCTGATATTAATAATCCAATTTGGCAGTTCAAGAACTTGTCCCAGACAATATGCTTATAAAACTACTGTGCAAGTTTGGTGAGGATCAAATGAAAAATGTGGGGGCTAGAGTGCCCACAATGTCAAATAGTGCATATTTTAATGTCTCAAGGTCCATAACTCTGACATTAATAATCTGACTTTGCCAGTTCAAGAACTTGTCTGAGATATTACGGTTATATAACTACTATATAAGTTAGTGAAGATCCAATGAAAATGCAGGTGCTAAAGTGCACACAACAAAAAGTTCACGGACAGACGCTGGACAACAGGCGATGAGAATAGCTCACCTCGAGCTTTGCTTAGGTGAGCTAACAATGAAGAATTTGAATTAGTGAAGAAAATGGAAAATGTAACAGGATTTATTACCAAAACTTTTAACCTAAAAATGGTTAAGAGCCCAAGAATTTGTTCTAAAACAAGTCTATTTGACCAAGGTTATGTAATACATATACAGAATTAGAATAAACATCAATTTGATGTAATATTCAAAGGGACACATAATAACTCCAAGAGGGGTCTATTAAAATAAAAAGTTTGGTTCATTGCCATTAAAATACTACTTTTTGGCCCATTTCTGTAATCCTATGACAAAACACTGCAGATATCTTTTATTTATAAGGATACAAGACCTTACTTAAATGGCTCACTTTATTTCAGGAAGTTACACAATCCAATAAGCTGAATTTAAAACATAATAAGTGACAGATTAAATGCATGGATACATAATAAGAAACTAAAGCAATTTGAAATTTGAAGCTTTTGAAACTGTTGGAGATTGTTTAAAAGTTATGAACTGCAATTGTCCCAAAAACAATCTAAATTACAATATAATTATATGCATTAAAAATAGCTTGCATTTTCAGCCTGAATTTTCCAGTTCTACGTATTGTCTACATGAACATCAAGAAATTTTCAGCCTGAATTTTCCAGTTCAATGTATTGTCTACATGCACACCAAGCAATTTTCAGCCTGAATTTTCCAGTTCCATGTATTGTCTAAATACACACCAAGCAATTTTTCACTGTTAAAAGCTCATTAAAACATTCGAAACAGACATTTTTAGTTTTATTAACTTAAGTCAGTTTTATTCTTCCAGATGACAGAATACATGTTTAGTTGATCACTAAGAAACTTTGCAAATGAAACACCTGCAGAAAATGGGGAGTAACAAACTTGTTCTTAAAAGCGTCAGTCAGTAATATATGATCAATTCACGTCAGAGAGGAACATAGTATTGGGTTCTGTAGGGATACGATTAAAAATTAAATAACTGCTTGTGGTTAGATAGTTTTTTGATAAAACGATGAAATGGAACCCACAAGCTAATTTTTTTACGTAAGCGACAAATCGTTCACAAAAAATCCAAAATAATATTACTTTTTAAATAACTGTTCTAGACAAACCCCCCTTGGTAGCCTCACAATATTGACAGTGATAAAGTGATTTGTGACATTATAACGTGTGCGATAGTATCAAGTGTATATGTGAGGGTGACATGAGTAGAAAAATTGTGCATTTCAGAAGTGTAATGATGCTTTAATCAAAAGCGTCTTTCTGGTTTTACTTTTGTTTGATGAAATAATCATGGCTTTGGTCTTAGAAGCTTTCATTGATGTTCCCTGGCACCATATTCCTACTTTATATATATAATTATGCATGTATATAAACATAACTACTATGTCTGGTCCAACAATAGTTAGGGAGAGTGCACATGAAGTCAGGGCACTAGACAACTTTAGGGGACAGGTACCCATACCCTCTGGAAGGGGAATTTTTCAACGTTTTAAGACTAATAGGGGAATTTTTAGCCATATAAATATTACTTCTTTTCACACTTATTATACCCCCGACAAACGAAGTATATTGGAGTCACCATGTGGTCGGTCTGTCGGTCGGTCGGTCTGTCCGTTGCAATTTTCCTTGTCCGGAGCATCACTTGAAAAGTACTGGATGGAATTTCATCAAACGTCATACAATGGTAGAATATAATGAGAGGAAGTGCAGTGTACAAGAAACATAACTCTATTCTTGCTAATTACAGAGTTATTGCCCTTTGATATTTTTTCTTGTCCGGAGCGTAACTTGAAAAGTACCGGATGGAATTTCATCAAGCTTCATACAATGGTAGAATATAATGAGAGGAAGTGCAGTGTACAAGAAACATAACTCTATTCTTGCTAATTACAGAGTTATTGCCCTTTGATATATTTCCCTTGTCAGGAGCATTACTTTTAAAGTACTGGATGGAATTTCATCAAACTTCATACAATGGTAAACCATTTTCTGTCATGGCGGCATTCGGGGGTATTCATCACCTTCAGTGATAGCTCTAGTTAATACTGTTTTCAATCATTTCCAACAGCTACATAATAATTTTCTGACAAATACAACAAATGATTATGCAAGTTGTTCTTCTATATTTATTTTTTTTTCCATGAATTAAAACATCTCAGTGACACATCCTAATGTGTCAATTTTACTAGCCTTTGAAGTAAAATGGCCAATGGCCTTTTCAAGTTGTGTGTTACTTATTGATGTTGCCCCTTCATGGACAATCCTCATATTACTATCAAGTGTTTCCTGGCTCATAGACAATCTAAGAGGTGTACATATACTGTTCATCAGAGAGAACACCCTCTCAACACAGGCTGTTGATGTTGGTATTAGGCTTGAAAGAAGCACAAAGTATGACATGACAGGGAAAGTACCTAATTGGATTCCACGTGAAATATATGCAGTTGTCTCATCAGTTACAGTACTACTGTACAGAAATTCACAATATTTGCAGCAGTAACCTTCCTTAGAGGCACTATAATACCACTTGAAAGAGAGTTCATATCTAGTTGTGTCAAACAACCTATTATCAGGAACAAATACATGACATTTCTTATCAACATGGACAATGTCCGATTCGCCGTCAGAATCAGAACTGGACACAGCTTCAGACCGCGAGGCTTTACGTTTTTGGGAATCGGAACATGGCACGTCAGAGGATTTTTGAGGCTCTATCGAGCTTGTAGTGGGATGGATCCCTGGGTTTTCTAAATTTTGCTTTGCTTGCAAACTTTTCTGTTTGGATAAGATGTCTATTTTTTTACAATTATCTGCTGTTTTTCGATGTTATTTTTTGCCGGAAATGTATTTGATTGTACTGCTAAGGGCAATATCTGAAAAACCAGAATGAATCCATACCAACTTGTTACGTGAAAATTCATTGGACAGTCAATCAAGGGAGAAGACTCGTGAATGTTTTACTGGATTCCTACTCAAAACTATTCGTTCTTGCGTCCGGCCAACGAGTAACTTCGTGATTTTCCTTCCGATTTTATTTTTATTTTTGAGGGGATTTTTTTTCTTAGAAAGGGGAAAAAAACATATTATTTTAGGAGGGGAATGGGGCCAATATTCGACCCCAAAATCGGCCAAACGAGTGCCCTGGAAGTTAAAGCAAAAACAAATAATTCAAGAAGGGCCAGGTCAAGAAACTTCCCAAATGTTATGGTTAATAACAAAACTACATGTAGGTTTTGTGAATAGTCAATATAAAAACTGGTGCTACAGTACAAACGTGACCAAATGATGTATCTTTTATTGATTCAAGGACCACAACATTAATTATCAGATTTTGCCTTTTCAATAATCACAGATCTTCTTATTATGATTGCATTATTTGATTAAGAATTAATGAAAAATGAAAAAGTTCACAGAACCTAAAAAGTGACTGGTCAATGGACAACTGACACAGGTGGTCAGACTAGCTCAACTTGAGCCTTTGATAAAAATGCATTTATAATTGCATGTAATAGGACCTTTTAATATAATATCTGGCCTAGTTTCAGAATTGTGATATAAATGTACACATGTTATGATTAATAATTTTACCATAGACGTTCTTCCTGATCTCACCTGTATCGAACACTGTTGTGTTTGTTACTCCAAGTTGTGACAATCTGTTGGCACAAACAAGACCAGATATTCCAGCACCTATTATAGCAACAGACGGTCCTTGGCTCATCCCAGACATAGTGATCTACAGTACACTTAACGTCTGCCAAGATAATAATTTGAAACGACAACTATAATAGTTAAAACAAGTGCACTAGAGAGGAAATTACCTCCCTTGCATGGCTTTACGTAACATTTTCACGGACGAATTGAAATATTCATATTTATAGAAAATGTCAGCTCTGAAAAAACGATTTTATTATAATAAAACATAAATCAGCAATTAAATGCGGTTATGAAATAAAATCTAGGCAACGAAAAAGACACTATATTGTGTAAAATAATTTAGTTAAATATCAACAAAACATATATGGGCGCAGCCATCTTGCCCGAGACTACAAAATAAGGATAAAATTTGTATTTAATTAACTAAATTAGACAAAAAAAACAACAAGAAAGAACTGTATCGTATGTTTGAAAATAAAAAATAAAAGTTATTGCTTAAGATTCTATTTTTATTGCATTTGAAAATTGAGGAATGCGGAAATGTAGTGACGGAGTAAAGGTCAAAGGTGATTTATTTTTGTTGTGGTGCAAAATTGATGTCTTCTGTTTCATTTTGTGTTAAAAGTCTTTATTTACTCACACAGCTTGCTTTTTTTCGCGATATCTGGTAATGTGTAGTGACTCTTATAACAATAGTCTCTAAACAGTTGTGAAACTATTTACGAAGACGTGGTATATGGTGTTATTTGTGACAATTTTAGAATATGAATTTCTGAGTCATTGATTTTATCCATTTCTGAATTCACCAACAACGTGTTATATGGTTCAAAGTTTTCTGACAGTTAATGTATTTGTTACATTAGCCTTCTGTGACCAGAATATTAGTTTTTAAATATGTAATCTTTGAATTGCCAAAAAGACTTGGCATGTGTTTGTTTTGAGAAATTATGGCGTCTCAGGATTACAGGCGACCAAAAGCAGTTCCAACAGCAAGAAAAAACGGGAGATCACCTGAGAACTCGCCCCGAGGAAACGACATGTCCGACCCAACATCCATAGGGTCACGGTCGGCCCAGGCCATGGCTGCTGCTGCCATGTCGATACGTGGAAATCACCAGATGAACGATGTTAAAGCTAAGACTGTACTGAAGGAAGCTGTTGACGCAGTTGTCAACAGTTTTGCAAAACACACCCAGGGATATGGGAGAGGTATGTAGAAATAGTGCATCTATATACTTTGTCATTTTAAATAAAAAGCAATTACATATTATATAAAAGGAGTACACAGCAATTTTAATTTTGTTATCGCAAATGTTTTTTAATGATCATTCTTATCTTATTTTTTCTGTAAATGTTAATTTACAATATTAATGACAATGTCTGTAGCATATCATGCTTGTAGAAGGGTTATTAATTTTTTGTTTTTCATAGTATTATTTAGTGTTCCGGTATACAAATAAATAACTGTCAGTTGGACAAGCCTCGATTGTAACACATGTATTAAATGTAACAGAAATGCCATTAAAATAAAGTTCCTCAGCTGACCGTCAGGGCTTATATTAAGAAATCTGTTTCTTCTGTACAGTTTGGTTTATGATAAAGAATTTAGTTTATACTGATATAATTTAGCTTTATTGTGTTTGAGAAACATAAACTTAGAGCATAATTAATACAGTTAAAACTCATTATTAATTTATACAATGTCAGTATTGTTTGAGATGATATTTCAGTAGTGATGATATTTTTTTGCCTTTACCATCTTTTCCCCTTCTTTGTATTTAAATATATATTCCTTTTTACTCAATATTTTCTGTGTCAAGTATTTGAATATTTTGTTCCCAGTGTTAGTCCCCGATTGATCATTTCACACCTTTAATTGAATGTTTGTCTCTTGTCTTGATATTATAATTGGTGAAATAATATTGTGTTTGTTTTCCACGTTGTGTGAAAATCTGTGAATGCTATTTATTACAGTTTGTTTGTTTAAGACAGGAAACTAATTATAGGTCGATGGTAAAGGTGTCAGTTTTAATGACTGAAGGAGTGTTGCAAAGATTATGTCGTCATATTGAGTGATTGCATGAAAATCACATATAAATATCATTTGATTCAATCAGTCAGCCTCATTGAATTGAATTGAATGAATATTTAGCGTCATTTTTTTGATGATCAGTTCACCTAACTTTTTCCTGGGATTAACCATTACTCGAGTCACCCCATCTCCGCAAGTAACTGATAACTTTCCCACTTGAATCAGCAGTCAAAGATGAATGATAATGAGACACATTGTTGTATATCAATCATCACAGAGACTGTTGCTGAGCGGGGATTCAAACTCATGACCCTGGATTGAAAGTCAGACACGTAAGTTACAGTATGAGAGAACAACATCTCATGTTGTCAAGCAATTCAGAAAAAGACCCTGTGTAAAACCCCAGTGGAGGAGGTGTATTTTAATTAGTAAACACAGTTATTACAGATTTTTTCAATAGATGTGTAAACGTAAATAATAAATGGACTAATGATTATTATGTTCATTGTTAAATTTATGTTTGTTCATGTCACTATTATGCAAATAAATAAAACAACACATAAGGCCATCCTTAAAAAATGTTTGTTTGCAGTGCTCCGACCCAGAATTTTTTAGATGGGTAGATTTTTTTTTTAATCTGTAAATCTGACAGTGATACCAAACATAATGCAGCTATTAGTATATATATTTTATTCTTCAAGACAAAATTGATGATTATAGAAAATATGAGCATTATCACAACAGTGCTATTCTACTGCACGGACCATAATTTAAATGACCCATGTGTTACCCAAGACGATGTCACTAGCTCCGTTTGGTGGAGTCATTAAAGTAGGCATGGACTATTTCAATAGAAATTTCCTGATAAATAGTCTCTTATTCCACATTTCCGTGAAATAGATACAAATAAACTTTTTTTTTAAATATTTTGATTAAATATAGATATTTGTAAATAGTATATAATAATCATGAATTCTAATAAACTTATATACTCCACCTAAACCATTTTCGTATTGCTGACCATACACAGTTTTCTTCAAGAGATGGTACTATTTCTTGGATTCACCAAACCACTTAAATTAGAACAAATTAGATGTTTGAATGCTAAATCAGTAGAGAAAGACATCAGTGCGTAAGTGTCCCCTAGTGATAACACAATGTACAGTTGACATACCACAGATCTATGACAGTTAACAGGTGAAGAAAATAAATATTTATCTTGAGACAAAATCTACGCTGATATTTTGCTATCTCAAAATATTTATTTTTGCCTCCAATATCCAAATTTCGATTGTATATATGAACTGCTCTCAGGTGTTCAAAAAGTTTGTAGAAAATGTAGAACCCGTATTGAGTGTTGTTTTTTTTATAGGCCATCAGGTCGAGCTGGAGATTGAACCCGCACCATCTGATACGAGGGGCCAACATTCATTGACATTTACTTCTGCCCTGCTTTTGGGATATAATATTTATATTGCAGTAATTAATACTACTTCATCGTCAGGCTGTGCTGTGAACTCAGTTATAAATGTTAATAATAGTCTACAGATTCATTATATATAAATTTCAGTAAAAATGCAATCTGATATCTCCAGTAAAACTGAGAATACAGTGAGACAGAAAACAGAAACATTATACATATGATAAAAATTAAATATTATAACCATAAAATCATGACGTTCAATAGTCTATTATATAAATGCATACATTTTCTTGTGGCAATTAATACAATAGACAACAAGACTTCTAAAATCACTGGTTCTTCCAGCTTTCAACAGAATTTTGTTGTCCAAAATATGATGAAAAAATTTGTCCTGATATTTTCTACAAGTTGTAACGAAATCATAAAACTGTCTTTTATGAAATATGGCACTGTGGGAGTACATTGATAAAACTCTGGATATATAGAACAGTTTGTAAATAAAATGTAATGAAATACTGACAAATGCAATATAACCTCTGTATGTCTGTCATTAATATAATTTTTTTTGTTAACACTTCCCTTAAGACTGAATATTTTAATAAAAACAATTGCAGGTTTAAATTGATAACAAATTGTACTGCAAAACATGCAGTGTATTTGCTTAAATATTTTGTTAATAAAGGTCTTTTAAGAGGTACTTTAAAATCATAAATAATGTTAACTCAAAATGTTTTATAAATATCTTCACCATTTAAGCATTGAATGGTTCTCAGATTGTAAAATCTTGAAGTATTTACATATTCATTTTGGTACTCCATAGTTAATTGAACATTACATAAGATTATAAATTTCATGCAAGTTATGTAAATACTGTAAGATGCATTTTAAATTATTAATAAACAATGATGACAGACATAAAGTGATTGAGTAACTATCCTGCATGCAATTCTGAAACATTTCAAATGTAAACTTTAAATAGGTATTTGAAATAAATAATGTTTGATATTGTTCAAGCAAATTTAATTATAGTTAAATTTATACACTGTGGTTGTTAAATGACATGGCCTTGATACCCAATATTAACTATCTATTTTGAATCCTTCTCGAATTTTTCCTTTCTTAATTACCTGGAGTGAACATTTGGTCAGGATGAATAAGATTTAAGAAACTGACCTTAATTAAGCATTCAATTAAAAATGTTGGAAAGGGAGGAAGAGTAGCTTTTAAAAAAAAACTTCAAGCCCTGTGGAATAGATGTCCGATAAATAGTAACAACTTGCAAAAACTGGATGCCTATGAAATTTTACCGCTGAAAAAATAGTTTAACAGTTGAGTACTGAATTGCCGATTATCCTAATTAAATTTGTAGATAAATACTAGTTACATGTATCTTGGAACAATTATTCGGCATTCTCTAGATTTTTTATTGAATCTTTATAATTACTTATTCTTTTCACATTCACTTAACCAGTAAGCCTAGTGGATTATGTTTATAAAGGTCAATTTATAAACACATTTCTATCTTCAATCATGCATTAGCCTCTGTCGCGCAGCGGATACAGCCATGTGTTGTCTTCCCAACCATCCAGGTTCCATTATCTCACAGAAAATTATTTTTTTTGTTAATTTCACTGGCAATACTATTTTTCTTACAGTAACTACTTCTTAACCCTTTACTCCATAGATACGCGTTTTCCCGCACCAATCACTGAAGGCCTTTGAAAACAGTGCAGGAATAGTTCAGATTGCTCGTAACGAGCAATCTGAACACTTCCTGCACTGTTTTCCACTCTGTCAGTTAATATAAACATAATTCACCCAATAATTCAAAAGCCTTCTATATTAGGTGTCCAAAGGCGTCTATATTAGAGGTGTCCAAAGGTGTCTATATTAGAGGTGTCAAAAGGCGTCTATATGAAGTAAAGAGATAAACAACTAACCTATCGAAAAATAATGGTTCAGACAAAACAAAACAAAAAATATTTGTCCATATATCTTTGCATATATCTAGCAACCACTGTTAACATGAAACTGTGGTAATATATTTAAAAAAACAAACAAGCTTATTTATTGCTAAAACGAATTCTGAATCTTCATAGTATAAATTATTGATTATTTATGCCAGATGTCAAAAAATCTCGTGGGACCACCAAAAATTACCATAATATAAACGTAAAATACAAAGTCATCCAAATTACAGGCAAGCTTTGTGTGTTTTTAAATAGTTCAATTTTTATTTGAGTTTGAATTATAAAAAAAAAATCTTGCATGAACATCCCCTCTTTTTAATTGGTCAAATAGTGAAATAAATAAAGTTTAATATATGTGAAATTCAAGAACTTGCACCAGAGTTTTTTTAGTGCAATCAGTCGTGAATGTTCAATTTTTGTTTGTTTTAAAACCCGCATTTAGATTAACCCCATTAATGATTAGATGTAACACAAATTGTACTTTATGTGTATAAAAATTATGCTCTTGTTGCAGGAAATAAAATATGTAATATAAAAATGTTATTTAAAGCAAATTAGAACAAATATTGATAATTTTATAAGGGAAAAACGAAAAAACTCATCCGAAAAATATGTATACCTCTAGCTAGGAGGTACTACTGTTAACGAGAAACTGTGGTTCTATATTTAAAAAAACAAAGCTATTACAAGTGTACAGATTTTTGATAATTTACGCCAGATGTCGAAAAATCTGATATGAAAACAGCGAACTACCTTAAATTTCTTCCTTAGTTTGTGATTCTTTTAAAGATGAAAGTTTGAAAATATTAGTTTTTGTGAACATTACTACCTTTATAAATGTGTTGATATTTTATCTAATATGTGCACAGGGTCTCTATAAAACTTTGTTTTATTGTATATATATTATATGTTATTATTTATCTTTTCTTTTATAATACATTACATACTGATGATTTTTATAACCAGACATTTACACACAAATGTTTAAGTATTGCAGTAAATGTTTGAAGAGGACTTTTTTTCCAACTGATTTATTTGATTTGACATACTTAAGCTTGCTACAACAAAAGATAAATTTCACCTATAGGAAATATTTACTTAAAGTAACTAAACTGGGAGAGTTCCCTTTGTGGTTTGAGATGAGATCTTACAAAAGACAACAAAATGAAAGGTGATGGTGGGCTGGTATTGGGTTTCAAGGCTTTGTAGTGTCACTATAGAGCTGTGATAATCCTGCGTAATCTGATCTTGTCATCAAGCCAGATAATAACCAGTTATAGAAATGAACTGAATTGTCCCTAATATACCTCCATACATGGTCACCTTGCTATCAGCAAATACCTTGTGTGAAAGGCGATTGGTAACATAGAATTTGGTCTAAATTATTATTTTTTTATTTTTTAGACTTTGGTCTAAATTATTTATTTTTTTATTTTTAAGCATACTGGTACATGTAGATAAGCCGGGCCCGATTAGCTCAGTCGGTTACACGTCTGACTATCAATCCAGGGGTTGTGAGTTCAAATCCCCCGACCGGCAACAGTCTCCGTGATGATTGATATACGACATTGTGTCTCATTATCATTCGTCTCTCACCACTGATTCAAGTGGGAAAGTTATCAGTTACTTGCGGAGATGGGGTGTGCTCGAGTACTTGTTAGGTTAACTGATCATCTGTTAGCCCTCGATGGCATAAAAATGACGCTAAATATTCAACCAACCAACCAACCAACCAACATGTAGATAAAGTGTTTTTAACTGAAGTACTTCTGTTTGTTCCATTTCTGCCATTGTTTCTGTTCTCGCAGCTTTTTATTACTTATTGTCCTGTAAATGTAATTATAAGTTATATATCAATTTGAGTATATATTTTACTCAAACTCAAATTGTGTTTTCAATTGATTAATGTTACTATTTATTAACAGTTTCAATATTGCTGTCATTAATCATGTTGCATAATCTGTCATTAATTGTAATACACTGATGCTTTGTCTTTGGACATTTTCAATTCAAAAAGTAATCATAAATTTTCAACTGAAGCTGTCCTAAATGAAAGCTTGAGTTGACACTCCAGTTAACCCTTTACTTCATATAGACACCTTTGGACACCTCTAATATAGACGCCTTTGGACACCAAATATAGACGTCTTTGGACATTTCTAATATAGACGCCTTTGTGAATTATGTTTATATTAACTGACAGAGTGGAAAACAGTGCAGGAAGTGTTCAGATTGCTCGTTATGAGCAATCTGAACTCTTCCTGCATTGTTTTCAAAGGCCTTCTGTGTTTGGTGCGGGAAAATGTGTATCTATGGAGTAAAGGGTTAAGATGTGAAAACAGGGACAGATGGGGATACTTCCATACCCTACATACAGACTATATTAGACATGGGGAATTGGTTCCTGGCTGCAGAGGAACATTTACTGGTGTTTGTATTTTAAGTAATTTTGGTGATGGATCAAACCCATGACCCTCCAGTTCTGGGTCTGATGTTCAGCCACTAGGCCATACACTCTATAGTACATGTATGATGGTTAACTGTGTCTGGCAAGAGACTGTGTCTTGACACTCCCACTCCTCCACCACTAAAGCCTTAAAAGTGACATCACAGGGGATAAAATGTTAGCAATGACAAAAAACAAAAAGTCATAATACTTTACAACCAAAAATATAATTTGGAAGATTTTCCCCTCTTATTGATATAAATTTACACATTACACAAGTGCAAACATGAATACTAACATTCTTGTACATGTAATGAAAGTGTTCGCTGTAACTACTTGAGCGTGACAATGCATCATGCAACATTTTGATAGGATTATTGCTTAATCGTTCTGAAAAAAGTACATGTCAACAGAATTTCACAAATAAGAAATGTTATGCACCCAAATTCTCAACATGGGGTTAAAAAAATTTTTTTTAAATGAACCAGCAAATATGTGAAATTGATCATTTGCATGCATGGTATTAAATTTAAACTATGTATATATGAGGGGGTTTCAAAAAGTTCGCGGAAAGTATTTATAACTTTTTTATCATTTCATATGCATAAGTACATACCGGTATATTGATAACTTGTTCTGTATCTTTAAAACTGAAAATGTTACAGAAGCTTTAGTAATGCCTATCAAGCGTGACCAGATCAATGTCAAGATACGCTTAATTAATTATGTTACTTCAAAGTCACTTTGTATTACAATTATAAAACAACCCGCAATTAATTAGTTTAGAAACAGTTAAATTAATAAGGAACAGAAAAAATGCATAAATAATATAGATTGTGTTGTGCATGCCTTTGAACAGTAGTTGAAGTTGATTGTAGTTTGGCATGAGTCAAGACCACTCTTGGCACATCTTGTAAAAAACGACAAAAATCTGCTTCTTTGCTGAGCTTCTTGGGTGATGGGGATTTTCCAAATTTGATACCGTTTGTTAGGATCGAACGTTGATACCCATGTCTCATCAAACCACAGTTACCATATTTCTTAATTATTCTATAATAGGCACTTCCTGTTAAACTGTCCAGTTAAACTGCTAGATCTGTAACACTTTTGCGTCTATCCCAATATAGAACCGTTTTGGCCCTTAAATGATTCTAGTGTTTTTTTACGTTGCAGAACGTCCGCCTTTTTCCATGTTCATTGGTTAACTGACACCATCGCCGAATCGGATGTTCCATTTATAAATTGCAAAAATACAAAAAATTATTCTGTACCGCTGTTCTTAAGACATTGTGAAGTGAAAACAGCTTTGTAATATACACTACAGTGTGTACAGTTGACAACACAAATAACGTCATAATGTTCTACTGACGTCACAGTATGAAAGTACAGGAGATATAAGTGGACGGGATGTATTTTTTATGAAAACCATCAGCGCAATAAATAATAATGAACATGTAAGGTAGTAGCAATTTTCGAAAATACCTGCCAAATAACTAAAAGTGATCCGGTGACGGTCGATGTACGTTACTGTAGTAACGATAAAAGTGTTACTGGTAAGACTACAGTGCTGATTCCTGGTGAATCAATAAAGAATATACAGACCTTTGTTTGAATTGAATTTCGGATCATACGAATGACGGATAAAGATTTTATAAACATTTTCTGTACACCCCTCGTATATGCAGACAAATCTTACTTTTTGTCAATAATGTTCTCAAAAAGAGTTGAGCTCTGATCAACATTTATATATACACATAATAGTTAAACATTAAATAAGAGAAAACTTGAAACTACATGATAGTGACTACAATAGAGCTTTGTTAGCGTGAACACAAATGGCTGCAACACCACATTTAGCTCAAACCACATTATCTGGTCCCTGATGAATTCCTATTTAGTTGTATATACATGTACATAATGTATAATATGTTGTTGAACAATACTTGACTCGAACAACCCTTAACTTGAATTATTTGTCCCGTCCCCTTGTGTTAGAGCAATGGAAGTTCTACTGTAGTTACCGGTATAAAAGCCTGATGATGAGAAACTAAATGATGGTGCTCTTCCTGTATGTTGAATTTATAGTCACCATCCAGAAAAAAAGTAACAAAATATTAAAAACTCAATTGTCTGTATTCCAGTGAATGTTGTTGAAGCCCTTCAGGAATTCTGGCAGATGAAGCAGGAGAGAGGCGCAGATCTGAAAAATGGGGCCCTGGTGGTGTACGAGTCCCAGCCGTCACAGTCCCCTCCGTATGTGTGCTATGTCTCCCTTCCAGGGGGCAGCTGCTTTGGTAGTTTTCAGGTGAGTTGATGTATAAAAATGTCAAATCAAACCTAGTTCTTGATTTGATTTACTAATTTATTTCAGCTCAGTTGTGAAGTAAGCTCAGAGCTTTTGTGATTTACTCTGGATCCAGTTCTCTTGGTAGAACAGTACTAGGTATTGCAGCCAACTTCTTGTCCAATACACCACAACCACAGTTAAGGTGTTAAGTTTGAGATGATAATGTAACCCTTCACCATACAGATTTACAGTGAGGAAGTTTTCATTTATCAGGGAAAGACGCATTCATAGTACAAAAACCTTATAATTTGAATTTTTAAACCATCATGAAAAATAAATAGCTCCATTGTATAATTGTGAAAAGAGCATAAAACCCAATACAGAAACCATTTGACATGAAATCATAATTTAAAGTTCTGTTTCATTTCCTTTCAATTATACTGGAGAATGAAAGACTACTTAACGGTAATATGTTAAGTATTATCACAAGGCTTGTAGTGGTGGCTTGATCAGCCGTGGGTATTAGGTAGAATAAACATAACCAGGTAAATAAACACCTTCGTCTGATCGTACACCACACACAATTCAGATGGTGTTAAAGAATGTAGTATTGCTATTTTGATCATAAATATTATTGGGATCGATTATTGGGAGCAGCTTGTCTTATTTTTATTATTTGTATAAAGTGTTGAAAAGAATGTGAAATATGCTGTAAAGCCATTGATAAGGACATTGTTGTACAGTAATATAATTATTATGATAAATCATTTTGATGAGTTTTAGTTTTCATTTAAATATTTAAATGAATGTTATACTTATTAGCTCACCTGAGCCAACTTTTGTGATCGCCTGGTGTCCGACGTCTGTAGTCCCTGGTTAACTTTTATAACAACTTCTCCTCTGAAACAACTAGGCCAATTTTAATATAACTTCACAGAAATGTTCCTTGGGTGACCCTTTACCAATTTTGTTCAAGCCGTTGTGATTTGTTAAAAAACATGACCGCCACAATGAGGTGCTTGTTTACTATATAGGCAACTATAGTAAAAACTTAGCCTTCTTGTCAGAATCAACTGACCTGATTTCAATGTAATTTCACTGACATTTTCCATGGGTGTACCTCTACCAAGTTATAACTCTTCTACACATCTGTTACATCTTCAAAACAAATTCCCCGGTAAAAATTCTAACTAATCGCCCATCTCGTTTTTGTGGAATTTTGAGTGTACATATACTATATAATCTACATAAGTCGGGTGACTCAAGGTCAGTCAGGTGAGTGATATAGGGCCATCTTGGCCCACTTGTTTTTATTAATGTTTAAAACATTTATATCCATTTTTTTCATTGCTCTATTTGGTCCACAAAATCTCTTATTTTTAATTATATTTGAAGTAAGTAAACTGCATGCAGTGGTCCTTCGTGTCCGTACACAAGTAGTTCACGGCACCGTCACATGATAACTTAGTGCCACTGCTACATAGATTCATGCTCGGCTCAGTCCAAAAACTTTATGTGAGAAAGTATCTCAATACTGGTAAATTGCAGAAGATGTCTTTTGTGGTCAATTTTGTGCCATCTTAAGATCACTAATCTCTAACCACTGAGGTAGCTGGTTCAAAGCCAGCTGTTAATATTCTATGGTTGAGAAAGTTGGCCGATTTCTTGTGGAAGATAATCTTACTGTTTGATTCAGGTGTCTTCAGTGGTCAAAAGCGCCATCTTAAGATCACTAATCTCTAACCACTGAGGTAGCTGGTTCAAAGCCAGCTGTTAATATTCTATGGTTGAGAAAGTTGGCCGGTTTCTTGTGGAAGATGATCGTACTGTTTGATTCAGGTGTCTTCAGTGGTCAAAAGCCCCATCAAAGATCACTTATCTCTAACCACTGAGGTAGCTGGTTCAAAGCCAGCTGTTAATATTCTTTAGATGAGAAAGTTGGCCAGTTTCTTGTGGAAGATGATTGTTCTAGTTGATTCAGGTGTCTTCCGTGGTCAAAGGCGCCATCAAAGATCACTAATCTCTAACCACTGAGGTAGCTGGTTCAAAGCCAGCTGTTAATATTCTTTGAATGAGAAAGTTAGCCGGATTTCTTGTGGAAGATGATGGTTCTGTTTGATTCAGGTGTCTTCAGTGGTCAAAGGCGCCATCTTAAGATCACTAATCTCTAACCACTGAGGTAGCTGGTTCAAAGCCAGCTGTTAATATTCTATGGTTGAGAAAGTTGGCCAGTTTCTTGTGGAAGATGATGGTTCTACTTAGATGTATATATTTATATGTATATCTCCTTGGTTTTCACCAATGAAACCGTAATAAACCGCTATACCCATGCAGGTCTAGCATATTTTCATATTCCCACAGATACAAATCTACAACTGAATGGACAGTGATGCGTTTATTTATTTCTCCTATAATAGAACTGATATTAATCTTCCATAAGAGATATAAGTGGACAGGTTGAACACTAAAGTGTCAACAGAAGTTATTGTTGACATAGCCTGGTAAATTACCCACAATTCCCACAGTGTTTGTGTAAGTGATGGTACAGAATCGGTCACTGTGATGATGCTAAGGTCAAGTTTTTATATAAGCCTGAAATAGATTGTAAATGTGCAGTAGTATATATGGGATTAACTAGAACATTGACAATTCATGTACTGTATATATATTTAATGTTAATGATATTTGACCAATTTTCTCTTGAAACTGAACAACTTTAAACCAAGAGTACCGGTAATGCCGCCAACAGTGCATTATTGCTCCAGATAA
The DNA here is from genome assembly GCA_029582155.1 of Panopea generosa. Lineage (NCBI taxonomy): Eukaryota > Metazoa > Mollusca > Bivalvia > Adapedonta > Hiatellidae > Panopea > Panopea generosa. The sequence continues at coordinate 51,965,068 of CM055902.1, forward strand.
GCACTTTTGGGAGGTATTTAAGCATTGAAATTTCTGAATAAAGCATTGAAATTTAAATTAAGGGGTAAAATAAGCATTGGTTATTCTCAATTTCATTGTTGATTAGTTTGTTTTAAATGGCAATTTGATAAGAATGTTCATGTTTACCCTTAAAATTTTGGAAATAAGCATTGCATACTAATTGTAAAATACTCATTTGAAGAAAAGCTTATCTGGAGCACTGAGTGCATCAATCCAATGATTTCATCTGCAGCTCCAAAATAAGGGTAGTGCTTGGCAGCATCTAACAAGCAAGGTCTTCCTCTTCCTTTTTAAAAACTAAGTCGCTAACTGCAGTTAAAAACTTGGAAGATCTCCCTCCACTGCTTTTAAAAACCCATTATTACCTCTGTAGTTCCAAATTTGGGCATCACATTCACTGCCTATAAAAACACAAGTCTTTACTGCAGATACAAAACCTGGCAGTGCCTGTACACCGAGGTTCTCCACTGCTGGTTAAAATACAGGGTAATGACTTGAATGTTGCTCAAAACCATGACCTATTGTTGGTTAAAACACAGGGTAATGACTCCACTGTTGCTCAAAACCATTACCTCTAATGTTGGTTAAAATACAGGGTAATGACTCCACTGTTGCTCAAAGCCATGACCTCTAATGTTTGTTAAAATACAGGGTAATGACTCCACTGTTGCTCAAAACCATGACCTCTAATGTTGGTTAAAATACAGGATAATTACTCCACTGTTGTTCAAAACCAAGACCTCTAATGTTGGTTAAAATATAGGATAATGACTCCACTGTAGCTCAAAACCAAGACCTCTAATGTTGGTTAAAATATAGGATAATGTCTCCACTGTTGCTCAAAACCACGACCTCTAATGTTGGTTAAAATACAGGGTTATGACTCAACTGTTGTTCAAAACCAAGACCTCTAATGTTGGTTAAAATATAGGATAATGACTCCACTATAACTCAAAACCACGACCTCTAATGTTGGTTAAAATACAGGGTTATGACTCAACTGTTATTCAAAACCAAGACCTCTAATGTTGGTTAAAATATAGGATAATGTCTCTACTGTAACTCAAAACCACGACCTCTAATGTTGGTTAAAATACAGTAATGACTCAACTGTTGTTCAAAACCAAGACCTCTAATGTTGGTTAAAATACATGGTAATGACTCAACTGTTGTTCAAAACCTCTAATGTTGGTTGAAATATAGGATAATGACTGCACTGTAGCTCAAAACCATGACCTCTAATGTTGGTTAAAATACAGGGTAATGATTCAACTTTTGCTCAAAACCAAGACCTTTAATGTTGGTTAAAATACAGGGTAATGACTCCCCTGTTGCTCAAAACCAAGACTCCCACTGTTTCTCAATATGCAGTTCACTGTTGCTTGTTTTCACAATTGCTGAAACTCCAAGCCAGTGACCCCACTACTGTGTCAAATTCAGGACAGCCACTGGCAATCAAAATTCAGGGTTGACACTGCTGTTTCAAAAACCTCCAAAACAAGGGCACCATGCAGGGGTTAAAATAGTGCAAGACTGAAGTCCAAGACCCTTGTTATTTTACTTGAGCTTGGTTTGTTGGACCTTTCAAATATTTTGTCAAAATAAAACTGGACAAAACCTGAGTAAATTCCAATTAAATATCCAACCAACATACCAATAACTTAAACCATTAGTACACACTCTACTTGTATAAAATAATGCTTATCAGGCTATGAAAACATTTGAAATATATTATAAAATTATCATAATTATATGTCCTACATTTGAGATTACATAACAAGTTTCAGACGGCCCCTTACCATATGTTTAAACATACATTTTAATATTTCATTCCGTGCTGGTGACTAGATACCGAGTCATTAATCTTATATTGTGACGTTAATGACTTGCACAAAAAGTCACATTTTTGTCTGTCTCGTCATTTTCAATTACATTACAAAATATTCGTATGTATTTTAGAATGAATACATTCCTGAATTATCATTTTCAGTTTTGATTTTATCAATAATGTTTTTCCCCCAAAATGATATGATCTTGGGGTAATTTACAGGTGTTCTTTCATAAAATCTTTTCCACTGCGGAACTTAGTGGAATTTCATTCATATATAATTATTTTCAGGGTCATTTTCTCATCTTGATTGTACTGTGTTAATTGCCTGAATTGACAGTCCTAATTGATATGGCTATAATAACAATGAAGCAGGGTATGCTATTTGGTATTCCTGTAAAAATACTGTATATGTTCATTCATTAATGTTTTTATGCCTCCACCATTTTCAATGGAGGGGGCATATAGTATCACCGCTGTCCGTAGGTACGTCCCGTGTGTATGTATGTACGTTCCGTATGAAAATGGTTTCCGACTGCTATCTTAAGTTTTAATTAACAGATTTAAATCAAATTTGGTGTGTGACTTCACATTCAGATAATACAGGGCATGTTCTTATTTCGTTCCGGTCTGATGCCTTTTTACAGAGTTATGTACCATTTTGGACTTAGATTATTGACAAATGTCAAGAAATTGGTTTCCGCTCGATATCTCTTGAAGGATTGGATGGATTTGATTCATATTTGGTAGAAAGATGTATGGTGATAAACTACAGCACATGTTCAATTTCCATCAAAATCCCTGCATATTAATTAAGTGTTCTGGGCTCTGATTGGCTGATAGTTTCTGACCTCTAAAGTCTTTATTTATGGACCGATTTTGACAAAAATTTATATTAAGCTTTATATCAACAAAACCCAGGTCAAGTTTGACAATGGATGGAATTGGCGCATATTAATTAGATGATCTGGACTCTGATTGGCTGATGGTTTCAGACCTCTAAAATCTTTATAGATGGACCGATTTTGATGAAACTTGATATTTGGCTTAATTGATATCTACAATGTAGTTACAAAGTGGGGGCATCTGTGTCCCATGGACACATTTCTAGTTTACATGTAAATTTGTGAAAGGACTTAAAATGTCAATTTGACAGTAAAATACCAAAGTTGCTGTATTGTATAACATGTTTACATAAAGAAAAAAGAATTTACTCTTGAGAAAGCGCAGTGGTGGTCTAATGGTAGAGCATAGTGGTCAGGTCATACCAAATATTTGAAAAATGGTATTAGAAGCGTCCGCGCTTGGGGATCAGCATTTTTACAATAGTTTTAGGTCTGGTTGCCCCGGGGTCAGTATAATGTGACTGGGTGGGGTCTCATATACTCCAGTGTGACAGCACTTGGAATACTGTCTCAAATCGCCACTGTTGGGATATGAATGAAAAATTGTTGAAACTGATGCTTAACACCATACAACAACAACAACAACTCTTGAGAATACATCTTTGCCCACATATCCTTTATCACAAGCATAGAAATGATAAGTACATGTGCTTCTTTACTTCTGTAAAAATAAAGATATGTTTTTAGACATTACCAAGGTCGCTCTTTAAGAAGTATTTATGTTTCTATTAAAAAATGGGTGATTATATAAAGGGACGCAACAATGTTGAAATAACTTTTTGTTCGTTCATGCATCAAATCAGATCTATTGTCATTTTACAACCATATGAGTAGAGCAGTCTGTACAAGTACATGTATTACTGCCTGAAAATTTTAAGAAATTATTAACAGATTTGATAAAACTAATGAAAATATGAATAATAATTCATATTAATTCATAAAAAATACAAATTGATATTTTTTTCTTCTATCATACATATTGTATAGTACATGTACCACGAATACTTGAAATGTATCTGTTAACCATTTACAAGAATTATGCCCCAATCTAAAATAGAAAAGAAATTAAGGCTCTGCACATATACTGGGCTAATCTGTTTTCATATTTAGCCCTTGTGGTTCTAGCTAAGAATGGAATCACTGCCGATCTCTGCAGAGGGGTAGGAATTCTCTGAATGGGTGTCATATTCATTTTATCGTTTTTTTGTCATGTTCACTATTGTGGTTAAATTATCAACCCCTGTGTGGTTTCAGGGAGCCATATGAGTGATGGCAAGAATTGGATCACTGTGGCTCATGCATGTTGTAGGAAGCAACAATTTGAGTAAATTGATAGAATTTGCTGAAACTCTGCAGTTCTGCAGGTATCAAGGTTCTAGGTTCATTATGCATATTCATTTGTTGATGTATTTTTTTTAATCTAATTGTTAATTTGTTGTTTTTTGTACATGTAGAGTGAACCTGGAATCTTCCTCCCTGTATGCGTCGAATAACCTATAATGTGTTGGTATTCTGTAAAACCCTATTCATTTATTATTTTCATATTTGTATCACATATACGTGTACATACAATTTTCAGTAAAAGATTTAAGTAGAAATTGCTGTGTGTCTGTTTTTGGTAAAGAAGGTAGGGAATGTATAACAGTATGGGCTTTTAATACAATTATTAAGGTATTTGGACTTTAAACTTCCATATATTATAATTTTATAAAAATAAAAATTGTCAATATTTATTGATGTGCATTATCGTAATGCCGCAGAACTACATTATGATAAAATTGACTATATCTCTCACCTTTTATGTATGTGATGTTATTTCTTGGATTTTTACCTGTTGAATACGGTGTACAGGTAAATATTCGATTAAAACTGTTAGGTAATTCCCCGATAAGTTGTACAGATAATTTTGGCAGTGTGTACTGTCTTTGTAGCTTGACAACTGTAATAGAGTGCTTAGTTGATGACTTTATCCCTTGTGAACTTGAAATTACTTTTATATGCCGCATTTTTTTCTTCACAATTATTCTCATTAATTTACATTTTATAGAATAAATTAACCATGAGTGTCATTGTTACCTGCTGAATAAATTAGCCTTATTGTAAACTCGGGACAGAATATGTTCAGTGTTCAAATTAGATGTTTAGTACCTGATGATTATAGATATTTAAATGACAAATGTCAGTGATAATTTTTATTGCTTGTATAATAAGTAGTCTTTGGTTGAATGCCCAAATGCTGTATCTTCTTTCTGCCATTATATGTAGATGTGACAGATGTGCACTGAACCCGCAGCTGGCACAGGTGTATAAGGTGCACCACAGCCTTCTATTGAAAATGATTTAATTTCTTTTCAGTTTATTGTCATTGGATATGTATTTAAATTGTATTTCTTCAGTGTCGAGTAATCGGCAATCATTATTCAAGACATGAACTGTCGTGAAATATTATATTATTAAAACTTGTTAAAGATCAATGATATCTACAACACTCTTGTAGAATAATAATCAAATGTTACACAATATATAAACAGCTGGTACCCTCAGATACAGGAAACAAGGAAGTAATTAATGTACTCTCATATTCTTATCTTAAAAGCAAGTAACAACTTGTGAAGTTTTCATAATTAATCATGCACTGTTGAGATTTGTGGGTTTGAGCCCATGTGAGACAATTTGTCAGTTATGGAAGGATGGTGGTTCTACTCAGATTCACGAATCTCACTACAATAACTTATAATAATATGATGAAAATCGATGTTAATGGCATTTAAATGCTGTTTAATTTACATAGTGTCCACTATAAATATACATAATTATAATTTAAATTCACAAAATCCTATCACTTATCCATGAAAGATGGGGGTACCAGTCAGGTTTGTTCCTGTCTGTCCATCCACCATAAAACTGGACTGGTTGTCATAGGTAACTGGCATTGTGGTGATGGTGGTAAACCTCATTATCACTTATATATGTTGATATATATCTAATTCTTTGATACAGAACTAATTCTCATTATATGGCTTCATGCAATTTGACAAGTTGAAAAGACTGCAGAATAATACACAAATATAGCTTGCACATTCTGTAGACTTCATTCACTTTGTGATTGGAAATGCAGATTATAATGCATAACAGTATAAAACTAGTTTTTAGATTCTGTGTCTTTTCTGACAGATTGTGCCAGTTTCAATATTTTACTGATAAAAGTAGAGAAACTAGTCAAATATATACACACATGTATATCATAAAAAAAGTTATTATCCCTAAAGCAGATACATGGCAAGATCAATCATCTGTAATGAGAAATAGTGAATTAATTAGTGCTCCATAATTACTTCAGGCAATTAGAGACTTAAAATATTTCATTAAGGCCTTTTTTTACCTTATTAAACAGAGGCAAAAAATCAGCTACTTCCCAATTAAAAATTCATGTTGTTTTTTTTTCATATAAATTGTGGCCCAAAAAAAATCCTAAACTGAATTTTTATTTTTTCAAAAACCTCTTGGACGGGGAATTGGGAGAAACCAACCTTGAAGAATATATTTTCATTTTTACTACAGCATTGCAGTGAAGTGTACAAGCGTAAGCTGATGAAATTTTAATGATTTATTTGTACGGACCTAGAAAATATCAAACATTTAAAAGTGAGGACTCAGAACTTTTGTTAAGTGTTCTATTAACAGTGGTTTACATATATTTGCCACAATAAGTTTTATCACCAATACTGACAGTTTGGTATAATAATAATGGAATATTCATTTAACCCTTTACTTCATATAGACGCCTTTGGACACCTCTAATATTGAAAGCATTTATTCACCACGTATCAGCACTGGGTGAATTATATCAACTGACAGAGTGGAAAACAGTGCAGGAAGTGTTCAAATTGCTCGTTACGAGCAATCTGAACTCTTCCTGCACTGTTTTCAAAGGCCTTCTATGGTTGGTGCGGGAAAATGCGTATCTATGGAGTAAAGGGTTAAAAAAACATTTGAATTTCATCTGCAGCAGTGGCCTAGTGGCAAGCTGATATTGCTGGTGTGGTCCCCATTTGTGTGACTAAAAATGGCACAAAATGTTACCATGTTCTGTAACTGAGAAATGACATTCAAGTGTTTTTCTGTCCTATCGTATAATATTTTCACACCTTCACGGGTTGATTGTTTGTTACCATGAAAATAAACATGAGAATTGACATCATCTAGAAAACATCCTTGTGATAGTTTTTTAACTTATTTAGATTTCTGTTCACTATAATTGTAGCACTGTCCCACAAAGGCCGAAGCTCGGAGAAGTGCAGCTAAAATTGCCTTGATGAATTCAGTGTTTAATGAGCATCCTTCAAGGAAGATATCTGACGACTTTATTGACAGAGCTGTACATGACGCTTGTGGATCATTTAAGGTGAGTAGGTTTACTAGGTCAATATTCAGTATGCTTCAAAAGGTCATATGCATATATCTACAAGACTTCAGATACTTCTAGGCCTAGAATAACACATGGTATTCAATATGATACAAATATTCCTAGGCCTTGAATGTCACAAGGCATATTCAATATGATACAACAAATATTCCCAGGCCTTGAATGTCACAAGGCGTATTCAATATGATACAAATATTCCCAGGCCTTGAATGTCACAAGGTATGTTCAATATGATACAAATATTCCCAGGCCTTTGATGTCACCAGGTATATTCAATAAATGAATATCCCTAGGCTTGGACGTCACATGGTATATTCAGTATATTAAATATCCCTAGGCCTGAATGTCACATGGTATAATCAATATGATACAAATATTCCTAGGCCTTGAATACAATATATGATATATGAGTTTCCTAAGCTTTGAATGTCACATGTATATTCAATATGTAATGAATGACATTCTGTGATGACAAACAAACCACATATGGAAATATAGGACTATTTCATAATATGTTTATTATATATTCAGGGAAGTGTTGAAGAGGCTGATAACCCCAACACGGGTATTGGTGCCTTCCGGTTCATGTTGGAATCTAATAAAGGCCACACGATGTTGGAGTTCCAGGAACTGATGACAGTGTTTCAGCTGCTCCACTGGAATGGAAGCCTCAAGGCCATGAGGGAGCGGAGTTGCTCAAGACAGGAAGTACTCGCTCACTACTCGCACCGTGCACTTGACGATGATATGCGATCACAGATGGCACTGGACTGGATCGCGCGGGAGCAGGAAAGTCCCGACATTATTGCCAGAGAACTGGAAATTGCTGAAAGAGAATTGGAAAGTGCAAGACTCGCAGGTCGAGAACTTAGATTCTTTAAAGAAAAACGTGATATACTGGTACTGGCTTTAAGTCAGATAGGTCCTGCAGACAGTATGGCTTAGGTCCTAATATTATGTGTGAATGGTTCTGAAGACAGTATGGCTTAGGTCCTAATATTATGTGTGATTGGTCCTGCAGACAGTTTTACTTAGGTCCTAATATTGCATGTGATTGGTCCTGCAGACAGTATGGCTTAGGTCCTAATATTACGTGTGATTGGTCCTGCAGACAGTTTGATTTAGGTCATTATATTACGTGTGATTGGTCCTGCAGACAGTATGGCATAGGTCCTAATATTACAATGTGTGATATTACAAGATTTGCCTTCAGGACTTGCTCACAGAAAATTTAGTATTGTGGTTAGGAAAAAGGATGAAAAAAGACAAAATTGCCAACCTTTAAAGGGAAAGGCTTATTGAGAGAACGTTTTTTTGTTAAAGAATGTATTGAGGACTTTTAAGAGGTTATATTTTCCTATCAGGAGAAGACAATATTTACAGAAATAGAACTGAATGCTGTTCTTCACAGACTTGTGTGTTTGTGTAAAGAAAACAGCATTACTTACAGTAACCAAGTGTATATTCAAGTGAAACTTTGCGATCCAAGTGAATTTAAATTCTGTCTGCATGGAAGTTGTCATGAAACGGGGAAATAAGTGATTTTAGATTTTTTTTCTTCTAACTGACAAAATATTGTGTTCATAAATGTGTATCTTTAAACAAATATTATGATATTTAATGTTTTTGAATATTTTTATATTTACATTTTGTTGTGTGTATTGCATTTATAATATAAGATCTTGGGTCGAATCACTTCAACCTGGCCTCATTATAAATTTTGTGATGTGCTTTACTGTAGATTCTCCTTTATATATTTCACTTAATGAATTATTTGAAAGTAAGCATCTTCTTTCTTTTCCTCATTCTTTCTGCTTCTTTTTCTTGTTATAATTATGAATTGATCCTTCTTTAAAGAAGACTTTGTTCAAATTCAGTCGAAATTTAGATCGAACTAGACATTTCAGCTAAAGTACTCAACAAAATACACTGAGTAAAGTTTAGTAAAGTACTCCAATTAAGAATAGTGATGACTATTTCATTTTTTAATATAAATCTTTCATTTCTTTCATATGACATCTAATAATATTACATGTAGCCTTGTTTATCTGCTTGTATGAGGGTATTTGCCAAACACCAGAAAATCCCCAACAATATCAAGACTTTGTTAGAAATTACATCATATCCATGAGAGCAGCATGTTTGACGTTTTTCGTGCCAAAGGTCGGCATGCCAGGTATTGACAGACACTTTTTAACATTTGTCACTTAAAAAGATTTTTTATATGGAGAGTTTGTGATTTTTAAGCATTTTTTTGTGAATATAAATTTTGTTACTCAAATAATGAAATAGATAATCCTCTAAAGATTTTACAAACTTTGTCCAAATCTGTTGTTTGATTCCAACAAAAACATGGTTTGAGTACTTCTAACTTTAACTTAGTGTAAGATTAGGACCATGAGTTTATTTTCAAAATATTTTCATTAAACATTTGTATATACATTTATTTTTATTATAGAGATATGAAAATTGTAGACTTCATTATCTTTTTTAAAGATTAAAATGAATTTAAAAATTTTGTTTAGCATATTTGATATTATAACTAAATGAGCAAAATATAATGATGTTATTTTGATATTAATTTCTCAGATTTTGAAAAAATGCACATTTCTGAAACAACGGTTTCTCCATTTCTCTCCCCAATTTTTTTACTCATTAATATACGATTTAAATAATATACATTGTCCGCTTTAGGCTGATTCTCTTGTGCAAAGAAAAATGATTCAAGTAGAAAATCTTTGCACTATACCCTATTAGAATTCACTGCCTTTCCCACAATTCATAGCACTTTAATAAATATACCAAATTGTCATATGGTTTACCTTTCACTGAAGCAACTGACCAATCAGCGTGTTCTGTAGAAGTTTTGTTCCCAAAATTATTAAATTCTTTACTGATATGTAGATGTTCAGCTAAAATATGAACAATCTTTGAGAATTAATTTGAAAACATTTTTTAAAGCTGTTGATAGGAAAAGATTGGTTTACCGAGGAAGTGAAAACTTCTAATATTATTTATCTAGAATATTGAGAAAAAAAACATGTATGTAAATTGTACATGTATGTCACCTTTTAATATTTCATTAAATAAAATGTGCTTTGTATACGTAACACATTCTTTTATTGGTCAGTTTAGTATACATTAAAATCATATCATTGAACATATGTGTAAGTGCAATTTCTGTGTAATTGATTTTTTCACAATATGTGTAGCTGTGTAATAGTCAGCTATGCTATCTATATTATTCCATTGGGTATATTATTCCATTGGGTCAAAGTTCAGGTTGTTTAGTTAAAGTATTCAAAGAATATAAATGGCTAATAAACTCTCCATGGTGTAGGGTTAAGTTTTATAGCAAATGGTCTTCTAAAGACAGTTGCTGTACTTCACAGTGTGAGTAACTAGTGGTAGAGTATTGGACATTGTGAGTTTGAACCCCCGTCTCAGCCAGGTGCCGTGCCCTGTAGTAACGGGTATTATAACAGTGCTCCAGATTAGCACTTTTGGGGGGTATTTAAAGGGATTATATTGGCATATTACCATCAATTCCCTGTCCTAATTACACACGCCAAGCATGAAGATACACTTATAACTAAAAGATGTACATGTCTAAAGTGTCTTATTATTACAAACATCGGGTTTCTGAAGCCAAGTTTTTGTTTTTGTTTACATTCGCCATTTTCAACGAACTGCTTTCTGGTTTCCGAACAATCATCGGATAACATCGTGAAGACTCGTTTTCGGGGCTTTGTTCGGGAAGTTTACGGAGTTCAGTGTAAACATTGCGCAATACTTTATTGCAGGACGTATTAAATTTTTGGCCAATATTCAATTACTGTTAATTTGATAACTTTCAAGTTAATAAAGGTTATACGTCAATATATAAGCATTATTTTGTGCACACTGCATACAGGAAAAGTCTGGATTAACAGTGTTTGTGTTACTTGCCAATATAATCCCTTAAAGCATTGAAATTTCTGAATAAAGCATTAGAATTTAAATTAAGGGGTAAAATAAGCATTTGTTATTCTCAATTTCAGTGTTGATAAGATTGCTTTAAATGGCAATTTGATAAGAATGCTCATTTTTTCACTTAACATTTTGAAAAAAAAGCAATGCATACTAATTTAAGGGGTAAAATACTCGTTTAAAGAAAAGGTTATCTGGAGCACTGCATATACTAAATGCTTGCTCTGCCAAGAAAGATTTTGAGTGTGACTTATCTAAATTTAAAAAACTGACAACTGATTAATGTAAAATAAATAAATTTAAACTAAACTTTACAAATCTTCATTAATCATTGGGTTTACTTAAAAGTTTGTGAACAGAACGTGTACTCGAAGGTCAAATTGCCAGGGGTCATCTGTTAGATGCTGTATTGATAAGAGTTCAGGTCAAACTTTTACTGCAGTTTGCCTCCAACAGACGTGCATAATGTATTAACATGAAATTTCATGTGGTGACTCATGGCGATAAACAGGATTTACAAATGGTTGAAAGTGCTGGGGTCATGTGAAGTACTTTTAGATAAAAATGTATACATTGTCAATTGTTGGCTTTCGTTTGTTTAATGCGGTATTTCCACCATTTCACACAAATAAAAAAAAGTTGTTTTGAAAGAAATTAAAGTGATAAATAAAAACACATGATATCATACTCAATTACCCATGGGGCCCTCTTTATACATAATTACAAAATGGTGACGGGTACAATTAAAACAGCAATCGGAATATTGATGTATAACCCTTTACATTTTTCATCACTTTGTTTTTCACTTGTTAATTTTTTTTTTATTTACACATTAAATTACTATATCCATAGAATATTGTACTTTTCTGCCGAACAGATTGTTAGGTGTATACCTTCACCATTTGAATTATTTGCATTTAATGAACTGTTGTACTTGCACGTCTTTATTTCCTGTATAGATGTTGTATGTCCATGATGTCTGTATAAATTTATCATTTCATGTTTAGGTATTGCATGCATGTATATATTTATTGTTTATGCATAATACGGATATATTTGTATTAAAGCTTACACAAATGTATGACATGTTTAGACTCGGTTTATTTAATACCACAGAGTTGAATAACAAACATCCATTTACCAGTAATATTTTATTGCTATTTTCACTGGCGAATAATGTCTTGTTATATTACTCTATGTCCTCCATGTTACTCGACTTCCGTATATTAACTGACCAGATATTTTTTTGATTATCGAATGACCATGACCTTTTGAGATACAGACCTAGGCCTTGTGTGCAACATCTTGTCTGATTATTGTGAAAATTTCTGTCCGAGTGGTTTACAAGATACGGAGCGGACACGAAATTCTGCATGTGTTTCCGATGTTGAATCTCTAAGGGTGACTGAGCTACAGATTTGGGTCTTGCATGTGACATCTCATTTAGGGGCTCATTTGTGCAATGTTACTGGTACTCCAAAATCTGTTGTATTGTTTACAAGATAATGATAATAATTTTATATCTTTTTCTGACCTATAACCTCAAAATGTGTCCTTGACCTTTGAGTTAAAGACCTGGGTCTTACAAGCAACACTTTGTCCCATGCTGAATATTTGTGCCAAGTTATTTCGAAATCCTTCAATGCATTATTACCGGTAAGTTATATCCCGGACAAGTTCGGGCACATGCACACATCGAACCGCCATTAATGTCATGTGGACAGGATAATTTTATTCATAGTGTTATTCAGCATCTTGGAAAACCCATTTTTGTTATTTTCCTTACAAGTGTAAGCCCAAAGTTGATATTTGTTCTTTATTCTGTAGTAAATAAAAAAAATTGCATGCTTGTCATTCATTGGACCCAAATTAAACATTTTATTGTTTGTCAACCTCTGCATTACCAAAAGATGAAGAGAAAAGTAGGCGGCCTTGTGGCATCCGAGATGATAATGCAATTTCAATAAAAAAAATGAACATTGAAATTCCATAGAATTGTTTAAGTAACAAAGATTGTATGAGATATGTCGGTTACAAATCTTTGATGGCTAAACAGCAAGAGTTGCTATCAATGAGCATTACCCAGCTGTAATGGTCTGGGTATTTCAAAAGTTAAATGCAGGTGAAACATCATCATGACATGCTGATCACTTGTGTTAAGCTATTTTAAAATCCCTAAATGTAAGACAAAGTTACAGATCAATTGTTGATCAATTGATAATTTGAGCCAAGTGTTTTTTGAAGTCCATCCATGCATGATAAAGTTAAAGGACAGACTGGAAATCTCACACAGATTCAGTGTTGTCATACATACTAAAAGTGTGACCTTGACCTTTGAGGTACGGGTGTGGGTCTTACTCGCGACACGTCATCATGTTATGTTGATAATTTGTAGCAAGTATCAACAAAATCCATCTATGCATGACAAAGTTACAGGCTGGACAGAAATATGGACAGACGGAAAGACGCTGCGATTACTATATGCCACCCCAAAAATATTTTGGGGGGCATAAAAACACAGCAAGAGTGTCCACTTCACATAAGGAAGAGCGTGGATTCATTCGTCTGTCGGTTAATACCAAAGACCTGAAAAATTGTACTAGAAGCTTCCTTGCTTGGCACAAAGAGGATGAATCTAGATACAGTCGGTGGGTGGGGTATCAGACGATGCACACCATCATGATACGACTGAAAAATTGTAGAAAGTGACACTTAGCACCATACATTAGTTTAAAATTTAAAATGCAGGAGCAGGCTTCACCAGAGGCCATTTAAGCACAGGGGCACCCAAGCACTTGACTATTAGAAATGGTATTCCCCTAGCGCTTGAATTCTTTAACAAAATTTTGCAAAAGCTACTTTTCTCTAAATCATTATTTTTCTTTGCATATCTTTTCTTATTTTAATGCCTAAAATGAAACATACTAAATATGATGACTTTAACTGATTAATACAAGTTTTATTAGTGAAATATCTTTCAATGAGTGCCTTACACAGCGCTTGCAAATGTGTTCGGTGTATATGGGCTCTTACCCCACACATGCATTCCTTTCTGTGGAGAACCCTGAAGAGTACTGATGGGTAACAAATGTCTGTTCTTATTTATCTCTACATCTCAGAACAAGGCAATTATACAGCATGTGATGTAAATGATGGCATATTCTTATTAACACATTAATTCCATAAGCAGTGCACTTACACTTAAAACAAGAGATCCAACACGGCCTGAATCGCTCTACTTGTAACAAATGGACAGATAGGAGACCATCATGCAATGCTACACATAAAATATCTAAAATCTAGGCCTTGAACTTTCAGAAAAAATGCTTTTTTAAAGTTTTGCTTAAATTGTGCTTATACAACGTGTGGCAGGAGCATCTGGCGTCGAATCAATCTGGTTCAGGACCTTGTCTGAGATATTGTGATTATATAACTGCTATGCAAGTTTGATTAAGATTTAATGAAAAATGGGGCTACTAATGCGTCTACAACTTTTTTCCTAGCTAAATAAACAATGACTGTACCCCAGGGTCTACATTGTCAAAGCATTTGATTTTACCACCTTTGTTTCATTTTGAAGCAACTATTTAGGTAAACAAACCACAAAATGAATTGAATGGTGTAACTACTGAAAGTGTATAGATTCACGGTGCCATGCAGTGCTATTTCCTAATAAATGTGTTGAAAGGGAAATTTAGTTTATATAAATTTATTCCATCTTGGTTACAAAGTAAGCTAAGAGCTTACATTAATTGCTCTCGAGCCCATTTCCCCGGTAGAACTAGTACCGAGTTGTTTTGAGAGGTCATTAGGTTGACAGTGGAGCGAACCCACAGCGTATGGCAGAGTGGTCAGCACTATATTCACTAAATTACCTCTTAGCTTAATGGGACATGTACATGTATGTTGTTAAAGTGTCAAAATTGCCAAATTTCGAAGTAAAACTATTATTTAATAATTTATACATTATGTGAAGTGTTTATCAAGTTATTAAATAAGTAACAATAAAAAGCGTTCAAACCTAAATGGCTGACCAAATACTGGCATGATGGGTTTCTGCTCATCATTTTAGTCTGATTTTCGTAGTTGTTTGGGTATAATAATGTTTTGATAATAAAAGTTGTGCAAGATACTTTTTTACCTTCTTATAAAGGATTGCTATAGCAGACATATGAAGTTAAGACTATTTATATAAAACATGTAGCTAATATAAAACACCAACAAATGAACTAACACTTTGTGTGTATATGAATGTGGTTTATATAAAAATAGTCTTACACATTTTTACTCTGACATTACTTTATTAAAAAAGTAGTACATTTACATATCTTTGAAGTACAAGACATTAACCCAAGACACAAAAGAAGAAAGTGTTAGATATAAAACATGATTATTTATAAGTTATGCAGCCCCTGTGCCTATACAAATCAAAGTTTCAGATACAGAATAGTTTATACATGAAAACAAATAGGGGACTTTAAAGCACCATTTTTTCTGTTTACCAAGTTGACAGACAAAATTATCATAAATGCCTGTTTACAGAGTTAACAGGAAAAGTGATGAGGGTATTAAATAAGTAATGTAATTCGTCTCATATATTATAAACTGTGAATATGTAAATCGTGAAATTTCACAATCAGATAGACTTATTTGCTGTGTATTTGATGATGCAAACAAACAAGTTGTGTGAGTTCCAGAAGATTTTTTATCGTAGTCTTGACCACATACAGTTGTATAAAAATCTAAATGTGTTCATATAAGGAGCTGTTTCAGTGCATGTTGCATAAGTGGAGTATGTGCATTGCATGTTTTTATATGTATATTGTAATAACAAGAAAATTGCACACAAGTTCATTATTTCAAGCCCCGTAGAAAGAATGGCAGCAAAAAATGGCCACCAAAGACAGACGAAGGTCTTGCATTGCCAACAGACGTATGGTTTTTCAGTGTCTGTTAAGTATACATAAAACGGACTATTAAGACATATTTCTGTTTTGTTAAAAAGATTGAAAAAATGCATTTCTGTTAAAGGAGATTGCTTTGAATGTATGAACCAAATATTATCAAGATATTATTTGTTGTTTTCATTTTATTACCAATATAACATAAACATTAATTATTGGACGCCCCTCGTACAGGAAATGCCTATTTAATACAGATAAACAATACTATCAGACTCATGATGCACCAGTACTGGGGCAGTAACAAATACATAATATACCATTTATTGTTCCCAATATATTTGACTTCTAGTGACAGGTGAGCAGGTTGGATTAGAGCTATCACTTGTGATTCACACACCTGCTTTACTCTCATTGGATAAAACTGTCATGTGTGCATTTACACATGCTCATACCACTTTAAAACATTAATATAGATGCATGTATCCTAAAAATCTTCATAATATAACCAATATATAATGTACATTAATGAATACTGGCATGTAAATTTTCATTTATTTATTTGTAAATAGTTTAAATAAATTTTTAATAGTGATTATTTAATATATTTTGTGATCATCACGTCCATTAATCTTTGCGCGCACAAAATGTCCTATTTATGTGTCGACATGCCGTAAAACACCATTCATTCATTCATTAAATAAAGTGTAATTAGTTGGGGATTTAAATGGTCAGAATTTAAGCATGCGTGGTGGAATCAGACTGATTCCCAAATACAACCAACATTACAAGAACATTTCATAGGTTTAAGGTTCCGATAGAAAATTACTTCCCGAGGGATAAAGGTTTGCGGGAACAACACTTTGTCAAATTACCACAAATATGGCTATCCAAAAGGTGAAATTTTCTATCCCAACCCCACAAAAACATCAATGATTTTTTTCTTGCATACCAAACACATTAAATAATCATTCCAATTTAATACATCATCATTTTTTACCAAGATTGCTTCAAGATATCGAATAATAAAGTTGACATCATACTGTTTATTTATGTTACATCACAACGCGAGGAGAAAAGGAATGACGTGTGAAGAGGGTATAGTATGAAATTTCCATAACCAGTAAATTGTTTGGATTTCCATGGCCAAGTCTGTTCAAGTCTAGTATGCAAGAAATATAGCATCTATAGTAAAATAATGACAAAGTTAATTGCACTTTCCCACACAGAGTACATTATATGCACTTTATTTTGCTAACAACTGTCATACTTATACATAAATCAAATATCATTTTCAACCGATATTTTGTCTGCTTTCTCTTGCTTACATTCAATAATAGCTTAAAAACATTAATTGCTTTTAGTTGCCAAGCTGTTTATTTCAACAGCCCTTGTTGCTGTTGACTTTGGGCTTATATGACATCACTAAGAAGGAGGCTAACTCTTCATGTACAAAAACAACAAATTCAAACAGATTGAAAACATTAGCAAATGAATATATGCAGAATGAACCTTGAACTTTGATAATTGGAGAAGTGCAGAGTTTCACCAAAGCCTAGCCAATACTCTCAATCTGTCGCTTCTTACGACATGTATGAGCTGCTGTGATCCTATTCTTGAAAATTTAAACACAATAATGAACAAGACAAAAAATGATTTAATGAAAAAATATCCATTTGGAGGATTCCTACCCCTCTGCAGAGAGAGACAATGAACCTATTCTTACCTGAAGCCACACGAATTATTTATTGACAAAGAAGCCAGATTCTATCATAGAAAATCAGCATGTAATGTAATAAATGGATACAGTACATAATATATGTAGTAGAATCTGATAAATAAAAAAATACTCTCAAATATCACAAGATATATATCCAGTTTTAAATGTTTAATATTTCTAAATATTTCTATTTCACATGTATGTATTTTAAGGATACTTAGCATGTATGTATTTTAAGACATAACAATACATATGATGTACATTCATACATTTCTCATAATTTATGTATTTAATATAAACAGAAAATAAAAAATGAACATATAAAAAATACATAATGTATGACGTCATACTGGAATTGAAAAATCAAGTTGTTATGCCTATATTGAAAAAATCAACTGTAGAGAAATTAATTATTGAAACCATGATGCTTGCACAAGTATTCACAAGTAACCATCTTTACTGCTGTATTAGTTGCCCTTGGTTTTGTATCATCTGTCCCAAGGGTCTTCTTCCAAATTTGAAAAATTAATTTTCAGCAAAGATGCTCATGCAATGATCACAATTAACTCAAGATTATCTTCTTAAATCCCGTCTTGCCACCATTAAATACCAGTTCCTATAAATTCACAGAAGCTACCATCCAAACATGTATTCCATGGCTTTATTTATTATTCCACCAGTTTTCCGAGGAGCCAGATTGTTCTGTAACACCTGAAATATTGAAATGAGATCAATCTAGTACTTTTTGCAATTTATTTAAACCCTTAAAAGAAAGCAATTTCAATGTGCTAAATGGAGTGATCCTCCACCGCCAAGTGGTCTAAGGTGCCTTCTCAAGATCACTTTTCACTGCTTATTTCATAGATTAGAGTCCAGCTCAACCCAAACACTTTATACAAGAAAGTTTTCCATTTACTTACAGAAGGACGGTGGTTGGTTATAATTTTCGAGCTATCAATGTGTTTTGACAGTAGTTACTACAAGAGTTTCTCAGGAATGAATTATTGTGTATTACTTTTAACGGTTCAACTTCGATGTGTCATAAAATTATGAAATAACTGCCAGTCACAGTTTATTTTTCGTGAGTAATTAGAAAGACTAATTACGAAGTCAAACACATTTGCATATTCCATAAATGCTACGCAGGTCACCGTTAACTACATGTACATGAACAAAACTTGTCATTATGATTATCACACCCAACTGTGTCTGTGACACTTGGTAACCAAAAGCCAGGTGTAATAACATCCTTTTCGTATTATAGAGTTGCAAAACTATGAAAATGTCAATCTGGGGACCCAATAATCATTTTGTACAATTAAAATTTTCTAACCATTGGATTTTGTACTAGCGATTCCAAAATGCATTGAGTGTATAACGATAAATTTCAGGACTGATCTAGTATTTAGGACCACTGCAAATTTCGGACTACTGCATTACTGGACTACTGAGCTGTTAATTAAAGGACAGTGCGTTCCACTTTTTTGAAGCTCTGTTTAAAACAATAGCTATAGGATGACAGAAAACAATAGCTATAGGATGACAGAAAAATAAACAATAATTAGAAGCCTGTCTTAAAATTTAGTATGACTAGTGGTTACCAGATAAGAATATGCTATAAAACTTTAACCCTAAATAAATTCCGAGTTATCCCAACTGTCCCTTTAATTGCCCTTAATGGTAAGCAGACTATCGAGAAGACATGTGAAGTTTCACTTGTGTATTACAAGTAGATACAGAGTTAAGATTTAGCTACAAAAAGTACAAAATAGGCAATAAAAGAAAAAAAGACTTATCCCACTTGCTCCCTCGAGTCCACTATATGATAGTGAACACACATGTGAAGTTCCAATGATGTATTGGTAGTACATTGTAGTTATCACTATGTTAACTTGCCAAAATCTTTCACCAAAAATCAGTGGCAACAAAGCCATCCTCAAAAAATAAATTGTTTGCTGTACTCCTATCTACTCACTCAAAATTGCAGCTAACCAAA
The DNA here is from genome assembly GCA_029582155.1 of Panopea generosa. NCBI lineage: Eukaryota > Metazoa > Mollusca > Bivalvia > Adapedonta > Hiatellidae > Panopea > Panopea generosa. The sequence goes on from CM055902.1 coordinate 51,984,834, forward strand.
CTTTTTTCAATGACTTTAAAGTCATTTACTTTTCGATTTCTGTCTATTTTTCTTTAAAATGACTATGCAAAATCAAAATTTGGCAAAAACTTTTTACCTACCTACCTACCCACTTGAAAAATACTGGGTCGGAGCACAGCAAACAAATATTTTTTAAGGATGGCCCTATAATACCTCATATTTTCTGAAATTCAATGAGTTTTATTTTTAATTATTACATAAAAAAGGAACAAGAAATTTAGATCAAACCTCATTTTCACTTTTAGCTGCCATGTATGCTGCTGTTAATGGTCTAATTGGCGTACTTTTGGCTGGGGCTTTCCCGGGGTTTGGAGACATGAAATTGGCCGAGGGAGTTCCAAACGCTGCAGAACTCGTATTGAACGTTTCATTCTCCTTATCACAGTCCATTACCTTCTGTAGGTGACAAAAACAAATATACTAATTAGCTCTGTGTATCTGTTTGAACATTTCTCTTAATTATCTACTTTGAATTGCAGTCTTTCAATATTTAGTTGATTGAACTAAAGTTATTTATTTTACATCAGTTGTGAAACATGTTCATACAGCCTTGAAATATTCCTGGTTAGCACCGGTATAAAGCGTATGCAGATAAATTGTCCAGCCTATGGACATCACACATGGTCCTGGTGAGCGACTGAACCCAACAATCCCATGATGCCCTGGGGCCAACACTCTAATACTAGATCACATGTTCCTCACCTTTGTATAGGATTTAAGATTTATTCTCATATTTCGTTTTTCAATGATTTAGTTAGAAAGACATTTTAATTGCGTTTAGATAAATAGTCAAACCTGACTTAAGCAGCCAAGTCAAGGAGTAAAAATGGCCTTTTATACAGGTTGTTACTTAATACAGGTTAACTTGTTCTGAAAGCATAGAAATGGGAAATAGCAAATATGACTGCTTAAGACAAGTGGCTGCTTAATAGAGGTGACAACTTACACAGATTTGACTGTATAAATAAAATTTTACAGCATATTTTAATGTAAGAACTATTTAATTTCTGAATGTGACGATTTGTTTTTTTATGAAATAATGAATACTAAATACAATGATTTTTATACATATACAAAGGGTGGCCTGTCACTAGTTTCACTAAACATCTCAACTTGAGGTTTTCCTTTTTTTTCACTTTTATAAAAAATTCAATATTTGAATGCATTGTTCATTTTTGCATGTTACCCTTTACTAATGAATAAACATTTATTATGACAATTTTGTGTTAAAATCTCAACTTAAGATGTTCAGCGAAAGTAGCTCCTGCCTTCCATAATTGATGACATACATCTGTTGATCATCATGAGCAATGATTTAGGCCACGAGGCTCCTGTTTCACCAATATATATATAAGTAATTTATAAAACAAAAGCATCCAAGTCATTGCAATTTTAGACTGGCATATGAAAAACTGCATTTTCTTTCAATGACATTGGTTAATGGTTAAAGAATATTAAAGTAACCAGTCAATATCATACAACTATGGACTTTTCAGCTGAACAATATGATGTGCTATGCACCAGACATAATAATATTGACCGAGGCGGTAGCGGTAGACGAAAAAAACTGGTAAAGGTTAAATTTCATTTATTTATAGATCATATAATATTAAGTTTTTATGGTGTTTAAGCAAAAAAATGTTGGTGAAACAGGAGACTGTACAATGACACTCATATATTCCAAGTCTACACTTACCACATCAATGCAAGATACCACAGACACACACACACACAGATTCCAAGTCTATACAGACCACATCAATGCAAGATACCACACACACAGATTCCAAGTCTAGACAGACCACATCAATGCAAGATACCACTCACACATATTCCAAGTCAAGACAGACCACATCAATGCAAGATACCACACACTCACACACTCACACATTCCAAGTCTAGACTTACCACATCAATGCAAAACACCACACACTCACACATTCCAAGTCTAGACTTACCACCACATCAATGCAAGATACCACACACACACACACACACACACACACACATTTTCAAAGTCTAGACTTACCACCACATCAATGCAAGATACTACACACACACACACATTCCAAGTCTGGACAAACCACATCAATGCAAGATACAGACACACACACATTTCCAAGTCTAGACATACCACATCAATGCAAGATACCACAAACACACACACACATTCCAAGTCTAGACATACCACATCAATGCAAGACACCACACACTCACACATTCCAAGTCTAGACTTACCACCATATCAATGCAAGACACCACACACTCACACATTCCAAGTCTAAACTTACCACCACATCAATGCAAGATACCACACACACACATTCAAAGTCTAGACAAACCACCACATCAATGCAAGATACCACACACACACACATTCCAAGTCTAGACTTACCACATAAATGCAAGATACAACACACACACAATCCAAGTCTAGACATACCATATCAATGCAAGATACCATACGTACACATTCCAAGTCTAGACTTACCACATCAATGCAAGATACCACACATACACATTCCAAGTCTAGACATACCACATCAATGCAAGATACCATACACACACACACACACACATTCCAAGTCTAGACTTACCACCACATCAGTGGAAAACACCACACACTCACACATTCCAAGTCTAGACTTACCACCACATCAATGCAAGATACCACACACACACACACATTCAAAGTCTAGACTTACCACCACATCAATGCAAGATACTACACACACACATTCCACGTCTGGAAAAACCACATCAATGCAAGATACAGACACACACACATTTCCAAGTCTAGATATACCACATCAATGCAAGAAACCACAAACACACACACACATTCCAAGTCTAGACATACCACATCAATGCAAGACACCACACACTCACACATTCCAAGTCTAGACTTACCACCATATCAATGCAAGACACCACACACTCACACATTCCAAGTCTAAACTTACCACCACATCAATGCAAGATACCACATACACACATTCAAAGTCTAGACTTACCACCATATCAATGCAAGACACCACACACTCACACATTCCAAGTCTAAACTTACCACCACATCAATGCAAGATACCACATACACACATTCAAAGTCTAGACTTACCACCACATCAATGCAAGATACCACACACACACACATTCCAAGTCTAGACTTACCACATAAATGCAAGATACAATACACACACAATCCAAGTCTAGACATACCATATCAATGCAAGATACCATATGCACACATTCCAAGTCTAGACTTACCACATCAATGCAAGATACCACACACACACATTCCAAGACCAGACATACCACATCAATGCAAGATACCACACACACACATTCCAAGTCTAGACATACCACATCAATGTAAGATACCACACACACACATTCCAAGTCTAGACTTACCACATCAATGCAAGATACCACACTGTACATTAACACTCACACATTCCACGTCTAGACTTACCACATCAACACAAGATACCACAGACACATACACACACATTCCAAGTCTAGACTTACAACATCAATGCAAGATACCACATACACACACACACATTCCAAGTCTAGACTTAACCACATCAATGTAAGATACCACACTGTACATTGACACTCACACATTCCACATCTAGACTTACCACATCAACACAAGATACCACAGACACATACACACACATTCCAAGTCTAGACTTACCACATCAATGCAAGATACCACATACACACACACACATTCCAAGTCTAGGCTTACCACATCAATGCAAGATACCACACTGTACATTGATACTCACACATTCCACGTCTAGACTTACCACATCAACACAAGATACCACAGACATACATACATGTATTGCTTTTAACAAGTATCTCTAATAAAATACAGTTTTTGATGAAACTTATTTATTTTACATCAATTGTGAACAAGCTCTGAGACAATTAACTCTCAAAGTCCTCCTGGGTAGAACCAGTACAAAGTCTATGCAGATTAAGCATCTTGCTCAAGGACAGATGTTAACCTACTTTATCTATACAGGATGACACTCCAACCATGATACTGTTTCCCAGAACTTTTCCATTCTTACTGAGAGCCTTTTTAGCTTGTATCTTGGACTGGTAGTGTATATGCATCCAGTTTCCTTCTGAAGATATCTGAAAGTTATAGTGAAAAGTTTTGTCACTTTTATCAAACATTACGGTTTCTGTGTCTTGTATTATAATTGATTTCAATTGCACATAAATGACTGATTATTTCTTAAAATATATCTAAAGAAGAAATCAAATCTACTTTTTCATATTTCATTGATCTTATTTTCATCAACTGAAAGGAAATATTGCTTATTAAAGATAAAGGGTTATTTTGACCATGTATGTCGGGACTTATACTGTAGGTATACACAGACTAATTTTATTATAACCCGGCAAACCATTGGAAAGTGATTTCCCGAGACAGAAAAATGTCAGTTCAAGGGCCGTAACCCTGGAGCTGCTATGACCAATTTTGGTTGGAATCCTCCTCCTATTGGAATAACATTTTCTCAAATACTAGTATACCACTGAGTAGGAATGCCTAATTGCTGAGATGGCTGTGCTCCAGTACTGGTTAACCTTCCAGGATCCCAGGAAAGTCATCAATTACTTGCTCAGATGGTTGTGCTCCAGTACTGGTTAACCTTCCAGGATCCCAAAGAGTCATCAATTACTTGCAGAGATGGTTGTGTTCCAGTACTGATTAACCTTCCAGGATCCCAGGAAAGTCATCAATTACTTACTGAAATGGCTGTGCTCCAGTACTGGTTAACCTTCCAGGATCCCAGGAAAGTCATCAGTTACTTGCTGAGATAACTGTGCTCCAGTACTGGTTAACCTTCCAGGATCCTAGGAAAGTCATCAATTACTTACTGAGATGGTTGTAATTCAGTACTTGTTCACCTTCCAGGTTCCCAGGAAAGTCATCAATTATTTGCAGAGATGGTTGTGCTCCAGTACTGGTTAACCTTCCAGGATCCCAGGAGAGTCATCAATTACATGCTGAGATGGCTGTGCTCCAGTACTGGTTAACCTTCCAGGATCCCAGGAAAGTCATCAATTATTTGCAGAGATGGTTGTGCTCCAGTACTGGTTAACCTTCATGGATCCCAGGAAAGTCATCAATTATTTGCAGAGATGGTTGTGCTCCAGTACTGGTTAACCTTCCAGGATCCCAGGAAAGACATCAGTTATTTGCAGAGATGGTTGTGCTCCAGTACTGGTTAACCTTCCAGGATCCCAGGAAAGTCATCAATTACTTGCTCAGATGGTTGTACTCCAGTACTGGTTAACCCTCCAGGATCCCAGGAAAGTCATCAATTATTTGCTCAGATGGTTGTGCTCCAGTACTGGTTAACCTTCAAGGATCCCAGGAAAGTCATCAATTACTTGCTGAGATGGCTGAGCTCCAGTACTGGTTAACCTTCTAGGATCCCAGGAAAGACATTAATTACTTGCGGGGATGGTTGTGCTCCAGGACTGGTTAACCTTCCAGGATCCCAGGAAAGACATCAATTACTTGCTCAGATGGTTGTGCTCCAGTACTGGTTAACCTTCAAGGATCCCAGGAAAGTCATCAATTACTTGCTCAGATGGTTGTGCTCCAGTACTGATTAACCTTCAAGGATCCCAGGAAAGACATAAATTACTTGCTCAGATGGTTGTGCTCCAGTACTGGTTAACATTCCAGGATCCCAGGAAAGACATCAATTACTTGCAGGGATGGTTGTGCTCCAGTACTGGTTAACCTTCCAGGATCCCAGGAAAGACATCAATTACTTGCAGAGATGGTTGTGCTCCAGTACTGGTTAACCTTCCAGGATCCCAGGAAAGTCATCAATTACTTGCTCAGATGGTTGTGCTCCAGAATTGGTTAACCTTCCAGGATCCCAAGAAGGTCATCAATTACTTGCTCAGATGGTTGTGCTCCAGTACTGGTTAACCTTCAAGGATCCCAGGAAAGTCATCAATTACTTGCTCAGATGGTTGTGCTCCAGTACTGGTTAACCTTCAAGGATCCCAGGAAAGACATCAATTACTTGCTCAGATGGTTATGCTCCAGTACTGGTTAACATTCCAGGATCCCAGGAAAGACATCAATTACTTGCTCAGATGGTTGAGCTCCAGTACTGGTTAACCTTCTAGGATCCCAGGAAAGACATTAATTACTTGCGGGGATGGTTGTGCTCCAGGACTGGTTAACCTTCCAGGATCCCAGGAAAGACATCAATTACTTGCTCAGATGGTTGTGCTCCAGTACTGGTTAACCTTCAAGGATCCCAGGAAAGTCATCAATTACTTGCTCAGATGGTTGTGCTCCAGTACTGATTAACCTTCAAGGATCCCAGGAAAGACATAAATTACTTGCTCAGATGGTTGTGCTCCAGTACTGGTTAACATTCCAGGATCCCAGGAAAGACATCAATTACTTGCAGGGATGGTTGTGCTCCAGTACTGGTTAACCTTCCAGGATCCCAGGAAAGACATCAATTACTTGCAGAGATGGTTGTGCTCCAGTACTGGTTAACATTCCAGGATCCCAGGAAAGACATCAATTACTTGCAGAGATGGTTGTGCTCCAGAATTGGTTAACCTTCCAGGATCCCAAGAAGGTCATCAATTACTTGCTCAGATGGTTGTGCTCCAGTACTGGTTAACCTTCCAGGATCCCAGGAAAGACATCAATTACTTGCAGAGATGGTTGTGCTCCAGTACTGGTTAACCTTCCAGGATCCCAAGAAGGTCATCAATTACTTGCTCAGATGGTTGTGCTCCAGTACTGGTTAACATTCCAGGATCCCAGGAAAGTCATCAATTACTTGCTCAGATGGTTGTGCTCCAGTACTGGTTAACATTCCAGGATCCCAGGAAAGACATCAATTACTTGCAGAGATGGTTGTGCTCCAGTACTGGTTAACCTTCCAGGATCCCAAGAAGGTCATCAATTACTTGCTCAGATGGTTGTGCTCCAGTACTGGTTAACATTCCAGGATCCCAGGAAAGTCATCAATTACTTGCTCAGATGGTTGTGCTCCAGTACTGGTTAACATTCCAGGATCCCAGGAAAGACATCAATTACTTGCAGAGATGGTTGTGCTCCAGTACTGGTTAACCTTCCAGGATCCCAAGAAGGTCATCAATTACTTGCTCAGATGGTTGTGTTCCAGAACTGGTTAACATTCCAGGATCCCAGGAAAGACATCAATTACTTGCTCAGATGGTTGTGCTCCAGTACTGGTTAACATTCCAGGATCCCAGGAAAGACATCAATTACTTGCTCAGATGGCTGTGCTCCAGTACTGGTTAACATTCCAGGATCCCAGGAAAGACATCAATTACTTGCTCAGATGGTTGTGCTCCAGTACTGGTTAACATTCCAGGATCCCAGGAAAGACATCAATTACTTGCGGAGATGGTTGTGCTCCAGTACTGGTTAACCTTCCAGGATCCCAGGAAGGTCATCAATTACTTGCTCAGATGGTTGTGTTCCAGAACTGGTTAACATTCCAGGATCCCAGGAAAGACATCAATTACTTGTGGAGATGGCTGTGCTCCAGTACTGATTAACCTTCAAGGATCCCAGGAAAGTCATCAATTACTTGCTCATATGGTTGTGCTCCAGTACTGGTTAACCTTCCAGGATCCCAGGAAAGACAACAATTACTTGTGGAGATGGTTGTGCTCCAGTACTGGTTAACCTTTCAGGATCCCAGGAAAAGGGGGTTAGGTTAACTGATAGTCTGTTAGCCCTTGATGACATAAAAATGACACTAGGTATTAATTCATTCAACCAAAATATGTTCAACTATTAAAGTTATTGTCCCAGATTAATAAATCATATAAATTTCCCATTAATTCAGGGCAATAACTCTGAAGTTACTAACTGAAACAACAAATCTGACACTGTACCAATAACTATTAAAATCTGGCCAATCATTTCATTGTTACTACCCCGTATGGATGGAAACAGATGGATGGTGCCAAACCTTACTACCTTAAGTGGGGGGAAATCAATCATTGTCTGTCATGACACTTACAACTTACCACATGTTTAAGTATATTTCCATATTGTGAGAACTGTTGTAAAACATAGGACGCTGCTGCTGGCGGGAAACTGAAATCAGACACAGCTCGGTTTAACTTGCATGAACGAGACATAAATCATCAAATAACATAATGGATAAAATACCTTATATCGGAATGAATAATATTTAAAATTACAGTACAATGTAAAGATGCATAATAATAGTAGTTTAGTACAGGTAGTTTCAGATATCAATAAAATTCATGGAGTTGGTGGAAAGGTCTGACATACTGCCTGCCAGGAGTAACATGGCAAATATTAGCAGATTATTGTAAACAGTGATATCAATACCGCCAGCCAGGAGTAACATGCCAAGTACAAGCAGATTACTGTAGACAGTGATATCCTTACTGCCAGCCAGGAGTAACATGGCAAGAATAAGCAAATTACTGTAGACAGTGATATCCATACCAAATTACTGTAGACAGTGATATCCATGCTGCCAGCCAGGAGTGACATGGCAAGTATAAGCAGATTACTGTTGACAGTGATATCCATGCTGCCAGCCAGGAGTAACATGGCAAGTATATCCAGATTACTGTAGACAGTGATATCCATGTTGCCAGCCAGGACTAACATGGCAAGTATAAGCAGATTACTGTAGACAATGATATCCATGCTGCCAGCCAGGAGTAACATGCTAAGTATAAGCAGATTACTGTAGACAGCGATATCCATGCTGCCAGCCAGGACTAACATGTCAAGTATAAGCAGATTACTGTAGACAGTGATATCCATGCTGCCAGCCAGGAGTAACATGGCAAGTATAAGCAAATTACTGTAGACAGTGATATCCATGCTGCCAGCCAGGACTAACATGGCAAGTATAAGCAGATTACTGTAGACAGTGATATCCATGCTGCCAGCCAGGACTAACATGCCAAGTATAAGCAGATTACTGTAGACAGTGATATCCATGCTGCCAGCCAGGACTAAAATGGCAAGTATAAGCAGATTACTGTAGACAGTGATATCCATGCTGCCAGCCAGGACTAACATGGCAAGTATAAGCAGATAACTGTAGACAGCCAGGACTAACATGGCAAGTATAAGCAGATTACTGTAGACAATGATATCCATGCTGCCAGCCAGGAGTAACATGCCAAGTATAAGCAGATTACTGTAGACAGTGATAGCCATGCTGCCAGCCAGGACTAACATGGCAAGTATAATCAGCCAGGATTTACATGGCAAGTATAAGCAGATTACTGTAGACAGTGATATCCATGCTGCCAGCCAGGACTAACATGCCAAGTATAAGCAGATTACTGTAGACAGTGATATCCATGCTGTCAGCCAGGAGTAACATGACAAGTATAAGCAGATTACTGTAGACAGTGATATCCATGCTGCCAGCCAGGACTAACATGGCAAGTATAAGCAGATAACTGTAGACAGTGATATCCATGCTGCCAGCCAGGACTATCGTGGCAAGTATAAGCAGATAACTGTAGACAATGATATCCATGCTGCCAGCCAGGTGTAACATGGCAAGTATTAGAAAATTACTGTAGACAGTGATATACATGCTGCCAGCCAGAAGTAACATGGCAAGTATAAGCAGATTACTGTAGACAGTGATATACATGCTGCCAGCCAGAAGTAACATGGCAAGTATAAGCAGATTACTGTAGACAGTGATATCCATGCTGCCAGCCAGGAGTAAAATGGCAAGTATAAGCAGATTACTGTTGACAGTGATATCCATGCTGCCAGCCAGGAGTAAAATGGCAAGTATAAGCAGACTACTGTTGACAGTGATATCCATACTGCCAGCCAAGAGTTCCATGGCAAGTATAAGCAGATTACTGTAGACAGTGATATCCATGCTGCCAGCCAGGAGTAACATGGCAAGTATAAGCAGATTACTGTAGACAGTGATATTCATGCTGCCAGCCAGGAGTAACAAGGCAAGTATAAGCAGATTACTGTAGACAGTGATATCCATGCTGCCAGCCAGGAGTAACATGGCAAGTTTAAGCAGATTACTGTAGACTGATATTCATGCTGCCAGCCAGGAGTAACAAGGCAAGTATAAGCAGATTACTGTAGACAGTGATATCCATGCTGCCAGCCAGGAGTAACAAGGCAAGTATAAGCAGATTACTGTAGACAGTGATATTCATGCTGCCAGCCAGGAGTACCATGGCAAGTAAAAGCAGATTACTGTAGACAGTGATATCCCTGCTGCTAACCAGGAGTAACAAGGCAAGTATTAGCAGATTACTGTAGACAGTGATATTCATGCGGCAATAAAGAACTCACCCAAACACTGTAATCCATGTCTCATCTAACACATCATCTGTAGAAAGTGACTCTCTTGAAAAGTAAAATACCATAATGTTATAAAAAAAGATATATACAGAATCAAGTTAACCAACCAATATACCCTGAACAACATCAATAGTGAAACAAAAATAGCAATTTCTTAGACAATTAAAATTTAATCTAATTAGCATAATGAAAGAATATTATTTTTCTAATCTATGATTTAGTGATCTTGGCACAGTATGGAAATTAAAATTTCCTTAAAACTTGTGTATTGTATATTATCACTTCAAACAATTTTTCAGTCATAAAACGACATCATCTATTGGATACAGTACTTTAGTTCAATTTTGCAAGTCATTAGCATGACCTTGCTGTGGGTATGAAATCACAATGTTCCACATGCAAGACAAAGGCTCTCCACTGGACCACCACTGGGGTTTGGATATAGTGTAAGGATCCATTCTACAAAATTATATCTCACTTTCTTTGAAGATACTGAATAAAAAGTATTGAGTGTTAATCACATTTTTTTTCAGTAATAGTGACCATCTTGATCACAATGACCTGAAAATTACTTAAAAACTTCCTCAACATGCTAGGAACATTTCTACACAATTTCATCAGAATATTTTAAGTTTCTGAGCAGAAACCATTTTTTCTCCAGTTAAACATATATACCTTGGCTGGAGTGAAAACAGTGTTTATGGCTTCATGTCTTTATAAATTTTTATAACATATGATATTAGGAAATATAAGCTAATGAATTATTATCATATTGTTGTCTTTACATACATATATGTATAAATGACACAAATTCAAGTAAATTATTATTTTGCAAAGCCTTTCTTATTTAAAAAAAATTCAACAATACTATAGTATTTGAATATTGGATGTAGTGAAAAGAAAAAAGAGGTCAAAGAAAAAAAACATGTAGCTGTTTCTATATTCATACTGTGTTTTGTAAAACAATTTGAATGAGATCCATTGATATCAATAAGCGTAAACTATTTATATATCTTTATACATGTATTGCATGCATATTTTAAAAGAGACATATAAATAGGTTTATGAATGTTGCATTGGAACTTTGAAATTTATAGTTATAAATGCACTAGGAGATCCAAGGATGAGGGGACACATATGGCAGGCCCCTACCCACATAGTCCAGTAGTAGAGCAATGAACCCATGATTGGAGGGTCAGGAGTTCATTCCTCCGTCACCACACCGTGTGGTGTCCTTAAGCAAGACACCTTTTCTACATATGCTTAGTACTGGTTCTATGCAGGAAGACTTTGAGCGTGATTTGTCTAAGTTGTAAGAACTTGTTTCACAATCAAGTAAAATAAAATAAGTTAAAACTAAACTATACCCACAATAGTTGGCAAATGTATTATGCCCTCTAAAAACAAAAATCCTGATTCACCTTCCCCTATATTGAAAATTTGCTGATAATACATAGCCCTTTCTTTAAACATAAATCCTGACTCCTCCACTGAAATGTATACAATGAAACTGTTACTAGGACTCTAAGATGGCCATACATGTATGTCATGTGAATCCTGTATTATATTTGCCTACCCTTGTGTATAGAAAGGATCCATCTGTGCCGGAGATGTGGGAATCCGTGATGTGTTCATATAACTTGACTGGTCCGGACTAAACACACCTTCCTGATGCATACTCTGGGATAATCCTAGCAATAACAAAAAACATGCCAAGTTGTGATGAACATACATGTAGTTTATGTCCTATTTTTCAATTATCAGTTGTCGGTAGCACAGCGGACTTTCAATCCAGGGATTGTAAATTTGAATTCCCACCCAGCGGTTGAGCCGGTCTTCAAGAAGACTGATATACAACATTGTGTAATGTCATTCACCTTGTACCGCTGATTCAACTGGGAAAATTATTAGTTACTTGCGGGGATGGGTGTGTTCGAGTACGGTTAACCTTCCAGGGTCCCAGGAAAGAGTAGTCAGGTTAATGAATATCTGATGGCATAAAAATGACACTGAATATTCTAACAGACAAACTGCATACCGGAAACGCAAGTGTTAAATACGTAGGTTTGCAACATAACATCAAAAGTCACAACTCTTGCACAATACCTTCTGTTGAATTTATTTGTAATTGACATCATATCCTATCATCTTGCAAACATCTTTTATTATGATAAATATGCCTGAAGCTAAAAATGACTATGGGAAACGAAACACAAAATTTGACAATGGTTCAATGAAAAAAAAAGTTGAAGATTGTAAATATTTAATGATCTGTCTAGTGCCGTACCTAGGTATAATTAATACAACAGAATTGGAGCAACTAATTTGCATACCTATAATTTTTTTATCTTAGCTTCCTTGACTGTTGAAACATTTATAAATGATCAATCAACATATACGAGATGTGTTAAAAAAATATGTTGACTTTTTAAGTAATTCCCAAACTGGCAGGTTGATTTTGATAAATTTTTAAATACATATATCATGTTTCATATTCAGTAAATATCATGTGGGTTTTTTTACATAATTTCGCCAAATTTCGACTGCTGGTAATGTGACATTATGGACTTCAGACAATAACATTAAAGAACACCATTTTCGTTTATTTTTGAAACAACAACTGTTTTCATAACAAGCGTTGACAAGAAAAATACATAAAAATGGCATTATGCGACATGACGCCCCCCCACAAGGAGTCTTGTCCACATGTTTGTACAGAATCATGTTGCAGTGACCATGACATTTTGTCTTGAAATATCTCACCAAATCACATAATCAAGTCAGCCTGTAAAAATATTTGAGAGTGGCTGCAGAGAGTGATTAACTTATATGACACATACAGATGTTAACATGGAGCCTTTATAATGACCCTGGGGAGACTTACCTGTGGTAGGTGGGGCAGGTGTAGATAGACCAACACTTCTGCTGGGATACTGAAATATATATCAAAGAAGTCCCAGTATAATATATCACGTAACTTACAGTAATGGATTTTTGTAAACCCAAAGCATGTCAATATTTGTTTATGTAAATTTATTTTAGCTCAAATGCTTCTTGGATAGGCCCAGTACCAAGTGTTTCGAATCAAGCTGGCGATTTAACCCGCAACTTGTGGTGTGAGTGACCAACACTCTATCCATTAAACTACAGCTCCACATACTAGCGCTTAAAGTGCATGAGTTTAATAAATCCATGCAATATCACTAATGACCTAAAGTATGTCACTATAAATGTTTTGCTCGATGTTGTCCATACAACTTGGCTCTCGTAAAATGTACTTATTTTCGGGCTTGACCAAACATCTAATGTTGTTGTTGTTGTATGGTGTTTAGTGTCGCTTTCAACAATTTTTTAGTCATATCGCGAGTGTCTACTTGAGACAGTATTCTAAGCGCTGTCACACTGGAGTATCATGCCACAGACACATGGTACGATACCCCTACCAGTCACATTATACTGACACCAGGCCGACCAGGCCTAGAACTCTCCTCTAAATGCTGAGCGTCAAGCGAGGTAGCTTCTAGTACCATTTTTAAAGTATTTGGTATGACCCGGCCGGGGATTGAACACACAGCCTTCTGCATGCGAGATGGACGCTCTACCACTAGACCACGCCGCGGTCCCCAAACATCTAAATGTCATTTATTACAAATGTTATTATCTGGAGACTTTGACGTCATATGACGACTGACAGAAACTAACATATATAGATTTATTTATAGTATCATATATAGATTTATTTATAGAATCTTGGGAAACCATTTACAGAAACCATTTTTCTGGGTAAGACGATATTAACTAGAACTTCACATTTGTGCTTATTTATTATAAAATTTATTGTAACTTGTTAGTTAAAAATAATAAAGTAGCAGGCACAGCCTCACATAATATAACCAACTTCTTTACATTAATAAATTCAGTAACAATGAATGAGAACCCATGTAAGATCCTCAACCTTTTACTCCATAGATACGCGTTTTCCCGCACCAATCACAGAAGGCTTTTGAAAACAGTGCAGGAAGAGTTCAGATTGCTCGTGACGAGCAATCTGAACAATTCCTGCACTGTTTTCCACTCTGTCAGTTCATATAAACATAATTCACCCAATAATTCAAAACCCTTCAATATTAGAGATGTCTAAAGGCATCTATATTAGGTGTCCAAAGGCGTCTATATTAGGTGTCCAAAGGCGTCTATATGAAGTAAAGGGTTTCCTATTATATATAAGATGTATAATTTTTTCTGTATTTGTTTTATTTTTAACCATGCTTGTACTTTTATCCAGGTAACAGACGGCCCTGGTGTAATTTGTAAAAGTTATAAAAATAGGCTTCATATTACATGTAGTGGTGCAGTTATGAAATATGATGGATTTCATTATTCCAGCTGAACTGTTTGACTTATGCTACTCTCACATACACATCTGGAAATGATTCAAACCAGAATAGAACAGTTTAGCATGTTTTTATCTAAATAAGGAAATATCAGTTACATGTCTGACATGGCTGACATTCAATCGCCGTCCTGTCACAATCTCCAAGACAATTGGCCATGAACTTTGTTCTATGGGCATAAGTCTCCCATCTCTGAATAAGTGGGGATATAGTCAGTGACTTGCAGATATAAGGTGTATGTAGAACTGGATCCCTGGTGCACTGACCACCATTAAACAACTGCAATACTGTTAAAAAAAGGATGAGAAAAAACCACACAACAAATTAATATGGGAACATGATGTCTTTCTTCTGAACTCAACATCTTATGACTGAGTTACTGATGATATCAACCTGTGCAGGTGTTGAGAATGGACTGATGGTATCAACCTGTGCAGGTGTTGAGAATGGACTGATGATAACAACCTGAGCAGGTGTTGAGAATGGACTTATGATACCAACCTGTGCAGGTGTTGAGAATGGACTGATGATACCAACCTGTGCAGGTGTTGAGAATGGACTGCCTATGATAGAGTGGGAGGGGCTTGTGGACTGGAGTAGACTTCTGATTGGAGGGGCCCCTGCTTTGTCTTTTCCTCTTGAGTCATTTCTGAAACATAGATAGTTACTCGTAATTACTCTTTTTATCTGAGCAGTTTATAAATGTTATGTATTACCTAAAAACAAGTGTACCAGTATAGCGAAAATAAATGAAAATATTACATTATTAAAACACTTCTATTCTTTATCTTTTTCAAACTAATATCCTTTGTAACGGGATCCCCCTGCTATATATTATTAAATTTTACCAAAAATCAATTCTAAAAAGGGGCCAAAATTTTCACCTGTAAAATCTGACCAATGTTGACAAAGCGAGTCTTTCTTAAAAGACAACCATCTTGAAAACGACTAAGTGCCAAAACGTTGATGTGATTTATAATTATTAAACATAATGTTAGTCATTATAACTTTATGTCATTTCCTGTTTATAATTATATACATCTTGAAAAAGGTACAATATTGATGTCATTTATAATTAATAAATATAAATAAAGTTGGTTTTGAATTTTTACTTGTAGAAAGCCAACCACCATGTTTACCTCGGTGTGCCAGTGTTGGGCGTGGCAAGGCCTGATCTGTGTGAAGATCTTGGAGGACTTCCCCCACTGCCAGACCACAGTCGAGAAGTCACAGGCTGTAAATATAATACTGAAATAATGATTCATTAATACTTAAAGTGAGGAAACATTCAGTCTATCACACCTCAAATAATAAACTGATGTTAAAGTGAGGAAACATTCAGTCTATCACACCTCACATAAACACTAATATTAAAGTGGGGAAACATGGATTCCTCTAGCAGATAACCAGGAAGGTACTGTGACTAACCAAGACAGCATGTGACATGGATTCCCCTAGCAGATAACTAGGAAGGAACTGTGACCTACCGAGACTGAGTGTGACATTGATACCCCTAGCAGATAACTAAGAAGGAACTGTGACTTACCGAGACTGCGTGTGACATGGATTCCCCTAGCAGATAACTAGGAAGGTACTGTGACTTACCGAGACTAAGTGTGACATGGATTCCCCTATCAGATAACTAGGAAGGTACTGTGACTTATCGAGACTGAGTGTGACATGGATTCCCCTAGAAAATAACTAAGAAGGTACTGCGACTTACCAAAACTGCGTGTGACATGGATTCCGCTAGCAGATAACTAGGAAGGTACTGTGACTTACCGAGACTATGTGTGACATGGATTCCCTTAGCAGATAACTAGGAAGGAACTGTGACCTACCGAGACTGAGTGTGACATTGATACCCCTAGCAGATAACTAAGAAGGAACTGTGACTTACCGAGACTGCGTGTGACATGGATTCGACTAGCAGACAACTAGGAAGGAACTGTGACCTACCGAGACTGAGTGTGACATTGATACCCCTAGCAGATAACTAAGAAGGAACTGTGACTTACCGAGACTGCGTGTGACATGGATTCCCCTAGCAGATAACTAGGAAGGAACTGTGACCTACCGAGACTGAGTGTGACATTGATACCCCTAGCAGATAACTAAGAAGGAACTGTGACTTACCGAGACTGCGTGTGACATGGATTCCGCTAGCAGATAACTAGGAAGGAACTGTGACTTACCAAGACTGAGTGTGACATGGATTCCCCTAGCAGATAACTAGGAAGGTACTGTGACTTACCGAGACTAAGTGTGACATGGATTCCCCTATCAGATAACTAGGAAGGTACTGTGACTTATCGAGACTGAGTGTGACATGGATTCCCCTAGAAAATAACTAAGAAGGTACTGCGACTTACCAAAACTGCGTGTGACATGGATTCCGCTAGCAGATAACTAGGAAGGTACTGTGACTTACCGAGACTGTGTGTGACATGGATTCCCTTAGCAGATAACTAGGAATGAACTGCGACTTACCGAGACTGTGTGTGACATTGATTCCCTAGCAGCTAACTAGGAAAGTACTGTGACTTATCGAGATTGCGTGTGACATGGATTCCCCTAGCAGACAACTAGGAAGGTACTGTGACTTACAGAGACAGCGTGTGACATGGATTCCCCTTGCAGATAACTAGGACAGAGCACTGACTTACCGAGACTGAGTATGACATGGATTCCCATAGCAGATAACCAGGAAGGTTCTGTGACTTACAGAAACAGCGTACGACATGGATTCCCCTAGCAGACAAGTAGGATGTAACATTGACTTACCGAGACTGATGTGACATGACTTTCCCTAGCAGATAACTAGGAAGGAACTGTGACTTATCGAGACTGAGTGTGACATGGATTCCCCTAGCAGATAAGTAGGAAGGAACTGTGACTTACCGAGACTGAGTGTGACATGGATTCCCCTAGCAGACAACTAGGATGGAACATTGACTTACCGAGACTGTGTGTGACATGGATTCCCCTAGCAGATAACTCGGAAGGAACTGTGACTTACTGAGACTGTGTGTGACATGGATTCCACTAGCAGACAACTAAGAAGGAACTGTGACTTACCAAGACTGAGTGTGACATGGATTCTACTAGTAGATAACTAGGAAGGAAATGTGACTTACCAAGACTGAGTGTGACATGGATTCCCCTAGCAGATAACTAGGAAGGAACTGTGACTTACCGAGACTGAGTGTGACATGGATTCCCCTAGCAGATAACTAGGAAGGAACTGTGACTTACCGAGACTGAGTGTGACATGGATTCCCCTAGCAGATAACTAAGAAGGAACTGTGACTTACCAAGACTGAGTGTGACATGGATTCCCCTAGCAGATAACTAGGTAGGAACTGTGACTTATCGAGACTGAGTGTGACATGGATTCCACTAGCAGACAACTAGGAAGGAACTGTGACTTACCAAGACTGAGTGTGACATGGATTCCCCTAACAGATAACTAGGAAGGAACTGTTTCTTACAGAGACCGAGTGTGACATGGATTCGACTAGTAGATAACTAGGAAGGAACTGTGACTTACCAAGACTGAGTGTGACATGGATTCCCCTAGCAGATAACTAGGAAGGAACTGTGACTTACCGAGACTAAGTGTGACATGGATTCCCCTAGCAGATAACTAGGAAGGAACTGTGACTTACCGAGACTGAGTGTGACATGGATTCCCCTAGCAGATAACTAGGAAGGAACTGTGACTTACTGAGACTGAGTGTGACATGGATTCCACTAGCAGAAAACTAGGAAGGAACTGTGACTTACCGAGACTGAGTGTGACATGGATTCCACTAGCAGACAACTAGGTAGGAACTGTGACTTACCGAGACCAAGTGTGACATGGATTCTCCTAGTAGATAACTAGGAAGGAACTGTGACTTACCGAGACTGCGTGTGACATTGATTCCCCTAGTAGATAACTAAGAAGGAACTGCGACTTACCGAGACTGTGTGTGACATGGTTTCCCCTAGCAGACAACTAATAAGGAACTGTGACTTACCAAGATCGAATGTGACATGGATTCCCCTAGCAGACAACTAGGAAGGAACTGTGACTTACCGAGACTGAGCGTGACATGGATTCCCCTAGCAGACAACTAGGAAGGAACTGTGACTTACCGAGACTGAGTGTGACATGGATTCCCCTAGCAGACAACTAGGAAGGAACTGTGACTCACCGAGACTGCATGTTACATGGATTCCCCTAGCAGATAACTAGGAAGGAACTGTGACTTACCGAGTCTGAGTGTGACATGGATTCCCCTAGCAGACAACTAGGAAGGAACTGTGACTTATCGAGACTGAGTGTGACATGGATTCCCCTAGCAGACAACTAGGAAGGAACTGTTACTTACCTAGACTGAGTATGACATGGATTCTCGTAGCAGATAACTAGGAATGAACTAAGACTTACTGAGACTGAGTGTGACATGGATTCCCCTAGCAGACAACTAGGAAGGTACTGTGACTTACCGAGACTGAGTGCAGGGCATTAGACAACCTTTGGAGACAGGTACCCATACCCTTTGGAAGGGGAATTTTTCGTCGTTTGAAGACTAATAGGGGAATTTTTAGCCATATAAATATTACTACTTTTCACACTTATTAATACTGGTTTCAATCATTTCCAAAAGTTATAGTACTACTGTACAGAAATTCACAATATTTGCAGCAGTAACCTTCCTTAGAGACACTATAGTACAACCATTTGAAAGAGAGTTCATATCTAGTTGTGTCAAACAACATATTATCAAGAACTAATACATGACGTTTCTTATCAACATGGACAATATCCAATTCGCCATCAGAATCAGAACTGGACACAGCTTCAGACCGCGAGGCTTTACGTTTTTGGGAATCGAAACATGGCATGCCAGAGGATTTTTGAGGCTCTAGCGAGCTTGTAGTGGGATGGATCCCCGTTTTTTTGTAAATTTTGTTTTGCTTGCAAACTTTTCTGTTTGAATAAGATGTCTTTTTTTTTTACAATTATCTTCTGTTTACGATGTTATTTTTCGCGGGTAATGTATTTGATTATGTGACATTTTTCACCTGCTAAGGGCAATATCCGAAAAATCCGAATGAATCCATACCGACTTGTTACGAGAAAATTCATTGGACAATCAATCAAGGGAGAAGAATCGTGAATGTTTTATTGGATTCACACTCAAAACTATTCGTTCTTATGTCCGGCCGACGAGTAACTTCGTGATTTTCCTTACGATTTTATTTTTGTTTTCGAGGGGAATTTTTTTCAAAGAAAGGAGGAAAAAACATATTATTTTAGGAGGGGGATGGGGCCGATAATCGGCCCCAAAATCGGCCAAACGAGTGCCCTGGAGTGTGACATGGATTCCCCTAGCAGATAACAAGGAAGGAACTGTAACTTACCGAGACTTGGTGTGACATTGATTCCCCTAGCAGATAACTAGGAAGGAACTGTGACTTACCGAGACCCAGTGTGACATGGATTGTCCTAGCAGATGACTAGGAAGGAACTGTGACTTACCGAGACTGAGTGTGACATGGATTCCCCCAGTAGATAACTAGGAAGGAAATGTGACTTACCAAGACTGAGTGTGACATGGATTCCCCTAGTAGATAACTAGGAAGGAACTGTGACTTACCGAGACTGAGTGTGACATAGATTCCCCTAGTAGATAACTAGGAAGGAACTGTGACTGATGGGCAGGACTAGCTGGACTTGTTGGCGTACCCATGGTCATTGGCTCAGAATTGTGGTGACCTTCATATTAAAGATAGTAATTTTAAACAAATTAAATATATACTTCACACCATTAATACATGCAAGTAAGGGTATTGTGTTAAATGTTGAATATGACATGAATGAAAAAACCAAGACAAAACTGTCTTACCTTGATTTTTTAATATATTCCCATAATGTAATCACTTTAAAACACAAATGTAACAAATTAGTTGATTTCATTACATATATATGAACCAGTTTTGAATTAAAATGATAACAGGTCTGGGATAAAATATATATTCAACATTAAAACAATTGTATTTTTTAAAGGCATTAACCATACTTATATGTGGGTTACTATTCACTGATCCAAAAGGCAAACCCTTATCATATTACTAATTAAACATTTAAAAAACTCAACCATCACATATTTAAATTTGTATCTTGTTGCACAAGTACTGAAACTATTAGCTAAGGATTAATTAATTTAGATACATATATATATTTCCACAGGATAGTCGATTAAGTTTTACAACTTTTTTCCAATGGGGTCCTTTGTTAGCATAAGCAGTCAAGGATCAAAATATATGCTCATTACACAGAAATTATAGTATTATTATTAGTTCTGACTTCATATCACAGATGTTTTACTTATCTATCAATTAAAATATAAATTACAGTTACAAATTCACATTAAAAACATTACAAAATTCTCAGCCTGAAGATCATAGAACTAATAAAATATAAAATCAAAAAAATTCTCTGAATTTTTCATTTTTAAGAACACATGTATATATTTCTTCACTTCTTGTTTAAACACATAGAAGAAAGCTGATGATGTAAAACTATTAACACAGGGCACAATAAAATTACAGGAACTTCCTCTAGTTTCATGATGATGGGAAATAGAAAGCTTTGTAAAATGTCCATGAAGATAAGAAGGGTTGATTATTTCTATTTTTATGTTAAGTATGCCTAGATTTAATTGAATATTGATTGATTGCATATTTAGCATCATTTTTATGCCATCAAGGGCTAACAGATGATCAGTTAACCTAATCACTAAATTCACAGGTTGGGGTCCTGAAAATATCACATGTATGAAACCCCAAGCTAAAAACATTTTGCTCCGAGGGACAAGAACTGAAGAAGCCTGTTCATCGTTAAGAAGTTGAGAAGCTTCAAGATCCATGACTCAGTTTACTTCTAATGCTTAAGGTGACTGAGGTGTTGGTGACGCCACTGTCAACTAGTGATTTTGTAAAATTCACAAAACCAAAGTTTTAAGAGCAAAAAACTTCAATGTATCGCAATTCACATCAAATATAGTGGAAAAAGAAGAGTATGTAATAATACGAAAGGACAGATAATTTTAGACAGCAAAACACCACAGGATAGCATCGTCAGTGACTTAATTAGAGTATATATAAGTCTGGCGTCTGCATGTAGATTCCTTGGAGGCTTTTAAGACCACCCTAGGGAGTCAATGCCATAAGATCACCATTGACTCTATCTCTAGCCATTGTATAAAAAAATATAATTTTGGGTTCAAACATATGTTGATATAAAAATGCACTATATTTTAACAGATACATATCTTATATTAACAGAGTAAGGGATTGTAGATTTAAAAAAAATCAGATTTCTAGGCAGTTTTATCTGATCAAACGCAAACCAATACTATAAGTCGCATAAATAATTAATCCTATTAGTGTTAATTCATACCATGAGGATCTGGAGACATAGACATCATTGTTAGACAATAAATTCGGTTTCCCTCGTTATAAATTCAAAATTTTAAAATACTTTCACTTTCTACCTCTGCACCGTTTGTGTGGCGTAAGAACAACATTTCCCGTAATAATCAGTCATATAGTACACTTTGTTTATGGCGCTTGTTTCTGCCTAAGGATTTGTTGGATATTGTTGAGGCCCTTTCAGTGGTTTTGGAGATCTGGAGAGCATGACCATTTATTTTCAGAGATCCAGTGATCAAAGGCCTAATTTTAGAGATCTAGGGATATTGTCCTTAAAAAAAAAAAGAAGAAAAAAAGAAGGAAAAAAGTACTTAATTTGACCAATTTTATCAGAGACATATAAATAGAGAGAGATTGGCAACTGGAGGCACTTGTCTAAATTTTTGGTGGCAAATTTGGCGTTTTTCTAGTTTAGTTTTAACTTATTTTTACTTCGATTCTGAAACAAGTTCTTACAACTTAGGTAAACCACGCTCGAAGTCTTCCTTGGTATAACCAGTACTAAGCATATGTCCCCCCGATCATGGGTTTGGTGTTCTACCACTAGATCACGTGGCGTTTTCTAAATCATGGAAACACAATTCTTCCAGAATCAAACAACATATTTTTGTAATTATGGTATCAAAGGAAAGGGTTTGATTGTAAATTTAGGTGATTCATTTTTCTTTTTTAAATCTTAAAGAAATGAAGAATGTTTACGCTTAATTAAGGAGGAATTTACCTTTTAAATTATTTTCGAAATCAGTAGTTTATTTGGTATATAATGTAACTATGAAACTAGAAGTAATTTCCAATGTGAATATGTATTTTTTTCTAAGGTTAATATAACAAAGATTTATATGTGATAATTTTCTCTTTTTTTAGCCCATTTTTAAAGCAAGAAATAAGAAAAACAACCTTAAACATAGATATAAAACTTTCGCCATCGATGAAAAACTGACTTCCTCATCTTTCATATTTCTTTCTTTCTTGTGTGTTGTTCAGACGTATTTGTTAAATCAAGACTACCCTTTTTTGTTAAAAAAATATTCTTTTCGTGAAAATTTCAACATATTTCGTTTTCAATCCGTAATAATTTAAATTCAGAAGAAAAATATTAAATAATTGATATTCGGAATTAGTCATCATTTTTACCAGTTTTACTTTGGTGCCAAAATTATTTAATTCAGATAAAGATCGAAGTAATTCCAAACAAATATATATGTACAGTTTTGATGCTTACAGTCAGAATAGTGCAGTGGTTATCATTGTTGATTTCGGATCAGAAAAACTGGTGTTCAGTCCCATTCGGCATTTAACTTTTTTATTTATTTATTAGATCGTGTTTACACAATAAAGTCAAGGAATTATATAGAGAAGAAAATGCATCTGATTGAGATTTTATGAACGCTCACGTATTCATGCAAAATCTTGCAATATCTCGTTTTCAATTATCTTAACTTCCATTCATCCCAGGTATACAAATCAAAATTCTTACACTGCAGAATGAAATTCTCATCAAAGCAATACCATTCCAAGCAATTTGTGTTTAAAATTGTTGAAGTGCTTCTGATGACAATTTGTATGTTGCAGCAAAAATAACGACAAATTACGAGAAATTTTCCTTCAAACCTCAATATCTTTAATTCAAGATCATTTTGCATGATCGAAACATGTTTAAATAATTAAGATAACATACAACTTACAGATTATGTAAAGAAATCAGTTACCTATGGATTATGAATGATTCATTTGCCAAATAGTTAATCCTTATTGTGCTGTTTTAACATTTAGTCAGGAGATGCAATATTCCTATCCTTCTATACAAGTCCTTGATATAGTCAATTATTTATGTTTGCATATTAACCGTTCAGCTGTTCAAAAACATATTTTTTATTGTCTCTTCTATCCTTTCCTCGATATCTTCTTTGGCTCTACTTGCCAAAGGCCAGCAAGTCTTATGTTGTGGTAAATTGTCCGTCGGCCGATAAACTTTTTCTTGTAGACGAGATAGCATCCCCCTCATTTTTCAACGAATCTTAACCAAACTTGCACAGCATTTATATAACCACAAAATCTCGGACAAGTTCTTGAACCAGCGTGATTGAACCACAAATGCCCCCTGCCACAGGGCTTACAAGCACATGTTTAAGGAAACTTAAAAAAAAAAACATTTTCTCTGATGGTCACAATAGATCTATTTGTATCAATGCAAGATACAAGATACAAACTTTTATTTTTGGTCGGCATGAGATATAACACTAAAAAACCCATTAGACCGACATTTACATGAATTGGTAAGTTTTAAATACAAGTCATGACTCATTATCGCTTAATTCAAATACGCCATTACAACTGTAACCAGATCTAATGACTTATATAGAAGGTTTCTCTATATAATTTCTTGCTACATCCAAGTTATTACATAATGTACAACACAATATTACAACAAGCAAGTCATATATTTAAGAAATAAAACTGAAAAATGGTGTACTATATCACCTCAGATCAGATTTGTTGTGAACTGTTATGCCACGCATTTTAGCAAATTTTATGTCAGCATTTTCAAGTAATACGTTTTTTTGACGCTCACTGATTTGTTGTAAAACATGCTTACTTTTTTTTATTCATTTGATAATTCAAATAAGTAGCATTCAAGACATGTAATTGAAACTAGATAAATGCCTATACTGTTTACTGATCATATTTTAAATATGTCTAAAGAATAAATTTGCATTTTTATACTGTTTAAAATATCAACATATCATATTACCAGTGCTGTCTCGTCAGCCACTGTAAACTGAGAAACAAACAAACTTTCTCCACAATATTGTCTCGTCTGTCATATCAGACAGTGGCCTAAATGGACATTCCCCACTATGGTGCTATCAGTACTGTCTCGTCAGCCACTTCAGACAGTGGCTCAAATGAACATTTCCCGCCTTGGGTTACCAGTACTGTTTCGTCTGCCACTTCAGACAACGGCACAAATGAACATTTCCCACCATGGTACTACCAGTACTGTCTCGTCTGCCACTTCAGAGAGTGGCCAAAATGAACATTCCCCACGATGGTGCTTCCAGTAATGTCTCGTCTGCTATTTCAGACAGCGGTACAAATGAACATTCCCCACCATGGTGCTACCAGTGCTGTCTCGTCTGCCACTTCAGACAATGACCCAAATGAACTTTTCCCACCATGGTGCTACCAGTATGGTCTCGTCTGTCATTTCAGACAGCGGCCCAAATGAACATTCCCCACCATGGTACTGCCTGTACTGTCTCGTCTGCCACTTCAGACACTGACCAAAACGAACATTCCCCACCATGACGCTACCAGTATGGTCTCGTCTGCCACTTCAGACAGTGGCCCAAATGAACATTCCCCACCATGGTGCCAATAATGTCTCGTCTGCCACTTCAGACAGTAACCCAAATGGACATTCCCCACCATTACGCTACCAGTATGATCTCGTCTGCCACTTTACACAGCGACCCAAATGAACTTTACCCACTATGACTCTGCCTGTATGGTCTCGTCTGCCACTTCAGATAGCGGCACAAATGAACATTCCCCACCATTACGCTATCAGTATGGTCTCGTCGGCCACTTCAGATAGCGGCACAAATGAACATTTCCCACCATGATGCTACAAGTAATGTCTCGTCTGCCTATGGTCTTGTCTGCCACTTCAGACAGTGGCCCAAATGAACATTCCCCACCATGGTGCTACCGGTAATGTCTCGTCTGCCACTTCAGACAGTGACCCAAATGAACAGTCCCCACCATGATTCTATCAGTATGGTCTCGTCTGCCACTTCAGATAGCGGCACAAATAAACATTTCCCACCATGACGTTACAAGTAATGTCTCGTCTACCTATGGCCTCGTCTGCCACTTCAGACAGTGGCCAAAATGAACATTCCCCACCATGGTGCTACCGGTAATGTCTCGTCTGCCACTTCAGATAGTGACCCAAATAAACGTTCCCCACCATGGTGCTACCAGTGCTGTCTCGTCTACCACTTCAGACAATGACCCAAATGAACATTCTCCACAATGACATTACCAGTGCTGTCTCGTCAGCCACTGGTAACGGAGAAACAAACAAACTTTCTCCACCATGACGACACCAATATTGTCTCGTCTGTCAAATGAGACAGTGGCCCAAATGAACATTCCCCACCATGGTGCTACCAGTATTGTCTCGTCTGCCACTTCAGACAGCGGCTTAAATGAACATTCCCCTCAAAGGTGCTACCAGTACTGTCTCGTCTGTCACTTCAGACAACGGAACAAATGAACATTTCCCAACATGGTGCTACCAGTATGGTTTCGTCTGCCACTTCAGACAGTGGCCCAAATGAACAGTCCCCACTATGGTGCTACCAGTAATGTCTCGTCTACCAAACCAGACAGCGGCACAAATGAGCATTTCCCACCATGGGGCTACCAGTATGGTCTCGTCTGCCACTTCAGACAGTGACCCAAATGAACTTTTCCCACGATGGTACTACCAGTAATGTCTCGTCTGCAACCTATGACAGTGACCCAAATGAACAAACCCCACCATGACGCTACCAGTATGGTCTCCTCTGCCACTTCAGATAGCGGCCCAAATGAACATTTCTCAACATGACGCTTCTAGTAATGTCTCGTCTGCCACTTCAGACAGTGACTCAAATCAACATTCCCCACCATGGTGCTACCAGTATGGTCTCGTCTGCCACTCCAGACAGTGGCCCAAATGAACATTCTCCGTCATGGTGCTACCAGTAATGTCTCGTCTGCCACTTCAGACAGTGACCCAAATGAGCATTACCCACCATGACGCTACCAGTATGGTCTCCTCTGCCACTTCAGACAGCAGCCCAAATGAACATTTACCACCACGACGCTACCAGTAATGTCTCATCTGCCACTCCAGACAATGACCTAAATGAACATTCCCCACCATGGGGCTACCGGTACAGTCTCGCCCGATACTATCTCGCCTGTAATCCACATACGGTTGAACAAATGAACATTCCAACCATGACGCTTCTGTATTCTTTGACCCTAAGGTCAGTAGGGCTTATGATTTATTTAATCAGTTGTCCGTTGGCGGTGAACTTTTCATCTTAATGCTTGAACAGACAATTGCCTATTTACATGTATATAGAAATGTATTATACAAGGATTCTTTTAAACAAGACTTGTCAATGGAAGACACACGTGTGACTGTAAACACAAATGCTGTAGATTCTACTGTAAATATTTTTTTGCTAATATTAATAATAATAATAATAATAATGATAATACATGTAATAATAATAATGATGATGATAATGATAATAATAATTATATCTACGACAACTAATCAAACAAATTATTTAAGTTTTTAGGGATTTTCTAAATAATTGTTTGTTGCCCCAGTATAGTTAGAATAGCGGTGCCCGAATAATTGAAGTCCATTGACAATTTCTATGTCAGTGACCTTGTAAGTAAACATTTTATTATCTAATAAATTCCCCTTTTTTCTTAAAGCTATAACTTTCGCTTTTACAGTATTGGCATCTAAACTCCATTTATTACAATATTTATTTAATAAGTATAGATTTATTTGTGGATATTCCGGAGTATTTCCTAAAACAATTATGTCGTCTGAAAAAAGTAATAAAATCATATAAAGTATACCGTCTATTGATTAACCTAAATTAATATCTGGTTTTGAGAACAAATATATAATTCAGTAAAGGGAGACAATAATTACCTCCCATTGACGTAACCCATTATCTCCGAATACCTATTGTATGTTCTTGTAAAAATTGTATCGCTATGATACCATAGGCGTAAGAACTGGCTTTGTTCAGCATATACTTTGTCCCTACCCAATCCCTCTCCAATATTTTGACAGAAATGTTTAAACGTTCACAAAACACCAAACATTTGGAGTAAAACACAAACGTATATTTTATCCTAATAACACATTAGAGTGCAGTATTTGGTGTTCCCCGGTGTGTGTGTGACGGGGAAGGGGCGTCCCGTACAGCCAACAGCCCCTTCCAAAAACTCTTCCTCACGTTTTGGCTATCAGTGCACGAGGTATCAGGTTTGAAATCCGGTGGAGGTTCGTTTTTTTAATACATCATTCTGATCTTTTTTTGGTAAAAAAGTGTGTTTTTAATAAAAAATTTTTTTAAAGATATTGTAGTTAAAACTCCCACGCCTAAAAAACGTATATATGTCACAAAATATTAGGTTAAATAACAATAATTTCCCACCTTAAACTGACTAGAATGCAATATTTGATTTTAATAAATGTTTTCCGTGCCTCAACCAACAGTCCCATACTGGAATAAATGACAACTATATTTTTCACTAGAATGCACCATTAGGTGTTTTTAAAGTCAATATTTACCGGGAATGGCACCCAAACTGCCACTAGTCAACACACAAACTAGCCCTCACGTTTCGGCTCGCAGTGCATGAGGTACTGGGCTTGATATCCGGTCGAGGGTCGCTTTTTCGTAAAGTTTTCATCTGATATTTTTCTAATGTATGTTTATGTGTATGTGTATGTAATTGTGTATGTGTTTAATAAAACGTTTAAAACACTGGAGTACATACCAACCAGGTTCCTACCTAAAACATACTTAATTACAACATGTGTTTCAAAACATATGATATCAAAATTTTCCAGGGGAGACATCCATACCCCCACCAGTAGGGGACACCACTAACCCCTCTCCCTCCACGTATTTGATCACAGTGCACGAGTTAACATGCATTTTTTCCTTCTTAATCTTCGGTAGAAACGCCCGTCTCTTATTCGCCAAAAATGCACTGCCATGTTATTGTTAATTTCCTCACGCTTAAAAAATCCAAAGAAAACGAAAATGTGACATTGAATATATATACTTTATTCAATAATATGTTTCAATTCACATCAAACATTTACAAAGTAAATACATAATTTACAACACTAACATAGTTTAGAACACACACATACACATACACACACACACACACACACACACACACACACACACTGATATAATTATTTTTTTATTTCAGTTCTTGTTTGTTACCGTTTGTCTTTTTCGGAATGATGCTCTTTATATGGCTGTTCACACATCGCTAGTATCTTTCATATATACATGTAGTAACCCAATATTGTAGATGTCTCTACAAAATACACCAAAGTAACTTAAGTAATAATAAGAGGATGACTCAGAGATGTTTAGAGAAAAGAAACAAAGAAGGTCGTTAGAGAAAAAGTAAAAGTTGTTGTAGAAGATGAAAATTGCCAAGATGTCTTAGTTGGGTTTTAAAAAAAGTTTATTTTGAGGATACTATTTCTGACAAGACATATAAGAAAATAAAAAGCGCCTATTTCTGGTTAAGAATTTCTAACTTATCTTTATTAAGAGCGATGTGTTTTTTCAATTCTAATGCTTTTATTCAAATAAGTTTTGAACACATTTAAACATGGGGTTGTATTACTATACTTGCTTCTGAAGAAACGATATTTACCACGTATTATAATAACATTCATAAGTGCAATTGTTAAAGGTTTTGCAAACATTCAATATATTCAAAATGTATACTTTGGATTGGAATAATGCCTTATTTGCTATATACATTCATCTGATGACAGTGATGTTTTTATTGCATGTCATTGCATGCGAATGTTTACTGTCTTCTGTATGTATTTGTGCATTCCTGTGTGTGCGCGCATTCGTTCGTGGGTGTGTGGTAAGGTGTGTGCGTATGGCCGCTTGCGAGCGAGTGCATGTGCACATATTCAGTCTTACCCACTACAATTTGCTAATGTTCTTGTTTGTTTGTTTTCTTATTCTATGTTTGCGATCTTGTATATTGTAAAATTCTCTGCAACCGGAGGAATTAAAGATAATTAAATAAATAAAGCATTTGGTTTAGAAATGTTTCTTTTCTATGAATATTTATATCTTCTGTTTTAGTTGTGTTTTCCATTTTTTGGAAATACTTGAAATTAAAAATAAACACCATAAAATAAATATGAATGCCCCGGTAATTCATATAATTCAATAAAGTCGGTGATAAAACTCATGCTTCCTATAATCATATAAATGTTCTATTTATTTTATTCCTACATCATACAAAGTTTTATTAAAGATTGTTTGGTTTCCTAACTTTATTTTTGAATTGTCCATATATTGTTTACCAATATAGCCCCTTCTATTGAGTCATTTATGTCAAACCATCATAATGAAATATCTTGAAATATCAAACTTTTGTTTTAAATAATTGTTATTTTTTTGTAAATATTAAGGCCAATTTCCATGCTTTTCCATTGAATTTGTCGAGTTTGTTTATGTATAAAAGTTTCCACCATTATTAGTAGATCTATTGTCTAAAAATCTTTTGATTTAGTTTTTTTTAATGATTTAAGAAATTTATAAATATCAATCATTTTGAGGCCACCATTTTAAAAAAAAATAAGTTATTATTCAACGTTAAATTGTTTTCCCTTTTTTTACTTCATAATAATCGAACATACTGTTATTTTTTTATTTTAATTTAATATTCTGGTGAATTTGGTGGAATAGTATACGAGGATAAATACGCCTGAGTAAAGAATAATCCTTAATCACTGTACTTTTCCTAAGAGGTGGCATTGTTGTATTTGTTTTAAACAGTTACAAAATGCTTCTATTTTTGGAATTAAATTATACATATATTTTTTGATATTAATCCAAGCTGCCTTCCCATCGAATATTTTTTATACAGTGACCAAGGTTGCCATAAGTAGACCCGAAAATGTACTTGTCTTGGCAACAAAGATAAGAGCAAATATATGTAACCATACAAAAAAAAAAACATTACTGACGATTCATTTCCCAACGGACTGGCAGAGCATAAAACATCTTTATCCATAATGGATGAGGTTGTTTGTGTTGCCAATATGGGTATAGGTGTCAAGTTATTGCATACAAATATGTCCGTGTGTACATAGGATACAAACAAGTACTAACTAGGAGAACTAATTGCTTACAATGGCATTATGCATAAGAACAGGGCAGAACAGAGCAGAGCAGAGCAGAGCAGCGCAGAGCAGAGCAGAGCAGAGCAGAGCAGAGCAGAGCAGAGCAGAGCAGAACAGAACAGAACAGAACAACAGAACAGAACATTCTTTTATTTTGGCTTAAGCATTGCAAAGCTTTTCACCATAAATAGCATATTCAAATACATAAGGCACATGCATAAGTATATATCAATATTAACTACAAACATTTTAAAACATATGATTGTAGAAGTGACAGTGAATAACATGGCTGGTTGACTTGTTAATCACATATGATTAAATATCTAATCGAAAAATACTTTTGTTTCTGTTTTTAACAATATTTTTTGAAATAAGGAATAATCCGAAATCCAAGAGAAATAACTGATTAGAATTGCTGAGATTCCAGAGAAATCATTTCGATCAAGGTCATGTAGCATAACATATAAGAGATATACCTGTTTACACTTGAATTATAAAGTGTTTTCTAAAATCCAAGAAATAGAAATGTACACAGTTGCATCCGTAAGATACTTTTGATATAATATGATACAACTGATTAGTTTGGTCCATACATACTTTTAAAAATTATTGCTTGATAGCGACTTACATACTGAATGTATTAGGAAACGCCGGATAAAGTTCAGGGCCACACTATTAAACTATTGTAAGCCGGATTAAGTTCAGGGCCACACTATCAAACTATTGTAAGCAACGTAATTAACAGTTTTATAATATATATTTGGGCCGTAGCGACACTGAGGCAAACGGAGGCATTTGCCTCCTGTAGAATTTGTGAAGATTCACATGTTTATCAGTGTTTTTGTAAAAAAGAATAAAGTTATCCCCAAAATATGAATTACTCTTGTAAAAATATGACATATTCTTCACATATGATATTTTCAATATCAATGTATCATAACACCCCCAAAAAATACTTGTATTACTAAGAGTTGATATGTACTGTTATGTCAGGCCTAAAAAGCTACCAATGTGTATTCAAGATATTAGTGTAAAAATGGGTAATTGTATAAAATGCGCTTTGTGTTATAGATTTGAACAGCTTAAAATGTCTCTGAAATATCAGAAAAAAACCCCCGCTGGAAATGCATGCCAGGAGCTAAATACTTTTTTCGTGGGAACATGCCCACGGACACCCCTAGCAAAGTACGGATCGTACCACCTGTAAAATCAAAATTTGGCTACGGCCCTGTGTATATGCATGGTTTTAACAACATGATCCTAATGACAGAATCATTTATGTTATACATTTACATATATATTTTAAAATTGTAAATGTCGCTTTCATGGCTCGGAAATTCACCCGGTACGGCGTTTTTCTTTATAAGGGAAGTAATCGCTGTATACACAATGTCCTTATTAATTACGCGATAGTGTGTCGTTTTACAACACGTCTTTCAAATAGATACACGGATGCGAATTTAATCCACTCCTTATAACATAGAAAACGATTGCTGATTTCAGTAAAATGTTATTTTTATTTTACCGAGTGAACATTGAAGTGATATCAGAGACATCTGTAATATACTACTGGTGGTATTAACACTGACGGTGACAGTAACTCTTTTGTACTAACGAGTCTGAGAAATGGCTCCTTATTAGTACATACATAGAGAATCTTACAGGGGTTCTCGTTTCTGTTTACTTTATTAAACGAATAGGCAACATTATTATATTATGTGAGGTTCTGACGAGCTTCATATTATTTCTGTTCTGTTCTGTTCTACTAACGAGTTTAATAAATTAAATAATAAATGCGCACGCTTTTATGACATAACTCGGGAAAATGTTACATTTGTCATTTCTTTTTCAGATCACTTCTGTAAGGAACAAGAACATATCGGGCATATACGTTTCCGTCAGTCATAATACATCGTGGCATAACGTTTCAAAATAATGTCATTTACCATCGGGTACGTCGGAAAGTAGCTCGGCATATTACGTATGAGATTTGAGTTATACGGAAAACGCCGAGCGATGAATAGGAAGTGAGACTAAAACCACTTGCCATTTATCCATGTTATATGTATATGTGTGTAATTAAAACAAATGTAAATGGGCCATGTTTGACTAAATAAAGGGAAAAAAAATAAATTAAAGATATGTCATGAGTTTATTACTGCTCCTTAAATTATGTGGTAATATAATCTCCCGGATTGGTCCATGTATTCCTTAGGGGAAAAACGCTTGTGCTATTTATCCATTTAGTTGTTGCCATTAGATACAGATATCTATATGCTCCCTTTTATATACACATTTGTTTTTGGAATTCCCTTTTTTTATTTGTCTATTTTGAATATTCACCTTTTTGTAACTAAATAGATTTAAGAAATATTAGTGACATGTTATATAATATCTTATAAACTGTTAATAGGATACCACATGCGCCTGAAAAATGAACTTTGACCTTGGATGTCTCCTCGTTCAATTTGCATTTTTCTCGTGCCTATAGCATCATATTCAACATCTGAAATGACATATTTGATTACTTCGGATAGATGGAAGGAGGTAGAAGTAAAACTTTAGTTATCTTTTTCTTCTTTTTTCAGGGCTTTGTATTGCAATGATTTATTTTTTCCTACCATGTGCTAAATGGTTAATATTTTAGAAATCACCACTGGAAATTTGATGCCAATACCAGATTTTAGGCAATTCTGTGTCATTTTAGAATTGTTGGTTCGAACCACATTTTGGGCGAATAGTTGACATATAACACTCTCTACCACATTCGACTGAATGGGTGTAACGAACGATAACTCTGCGAAGATTGAAATTATTACTTTGGAAATTACATTTAAAAAAAGC
The DNA here is from genome assembly GCA_029582155.1 of Panopea generosa. Classification (NCBI taxonomy): domain Eukaryota; kingdom Metazoa; phylum Mollusca; class Bivalvia; order Adapedonta; family Hiatellidae; genus Panopea; species Panopea generosa. The sequence continues at coordinate 52,018,954 of CM055902.1, forward strand.
CCAACCTGGTCATGGTATGATTTTTTTTCTGTTTATAATTGCAGATTTTGAACCATTAGAGAATTTGAATCCATGTTGCAAGTTTTGTTTTTTCACTGTGTTTTGGACATGCACATATGACCTACAATGGTGCCCTATGAGAAATGTAACAATGGTGTGAGGCGTAAACGTAGGTCGTAAACTTCAAAAATACAGAACTTCAAAGATGAGATGAAATTTCTAGCGCGGAGAAACTAATTAAGAATAAAACGCAGTATAAAAAGTTATGTTTCGCAAGTGTTCCATCTCTGCTTTGCATGTTTTGTTACAATGATAGCGACCTGTTGTCTTTCCTGGCGCCGTGTAACATTTGTATTGTTGCGTCATAAACTCTTAATCAATTTTTATTTATTTAAAATGTTTTAATTGTGATTAATTTCTGCCCGTAATTGAACTGTTTTAGCTGCGGTGCTCGGTTTACGAGCTAAAAACTTAATAATGGTTTATAATTACCGGTAATGTCTTTTGAAGATTGTGATGCAACTTTGCTTCGTACGTAAACAAATCTGTGTTACAGTTCACATATTGCCGCGAGATAATTTACTTGGGCATTTCAGTAAACAGGAGTACTTCGTAGCAAGCAACAATAAAACTATACAAAAAAAAGCAATTTTTTTATTTTATAAATGCAGATCACCCGTAGTGCATATCAAAGCACGTTGTCGAACGATTTGATATTGTTTTTTATTTGGTCGGGTAGTCTCATCCCTATTAACGCGATTAAATGAGATTAAGGTCACCCGGTTTTATAATTCAAATACACGACAGAATACAAACCGCGGTTGATGTGAGTAAAAAAACAGTTCGTTAATAATTACAAATTGTAAGCAGAATACAACTAGCGTTATTGTGTATAGAATGTATGAATTTTGCTCTTAATCTGAAATCATGGTACACGTTGTACAGTGTTAATGTGTCATTTGGTGCTGTAATTGAGTAAAACAAATGAATATGTGGGTGAATTATCCGGATAATATTAACAAAGACTAAACTTCACTATAGCCGAAACTTTGTACAAGCCAATCACCGAGTAACACTCTTTAACCGATTTATCTCGGTTGCGGCTAAGCTCAGTGCTTCTGTGAATAACATGTTACTTTCTGCTTAAAACCCATACCGAGTTTTGTGCTTTAGAAAAGTCATCAGGTCGAACCTAGGAACGAATCTCGTCACATATGATCAAGACTAACTCTTGGTAAGGCAGTATACAGGTAAACAGTTGTTGGTAAGGTAGTATACAGGTAAACAGTTGGTGGTAAGGCGGTATACATATATACAGTTGTTGGTAAGGCAATATACAGGTAAACAGTTGTTTGTAAGGCAGTATACAGGTAAACAGTTGTTGGTAAGGCAGTATACAGGTAAACAGTTGGTGGTAAGGCGGTATACATGTATACAGTTGTTGGTAAGGCAGTATACAGGTAAACAGTTGTTGGTAAGGCAGTATACAGGTAAACAGTTGTTGGTAAGGCAGTATACAGGTAAACAGTTGGTGGTAAGGCGGTATTCATATATACAGTTGTTGGTAAGGCAGTATACAGGTAAACAGTTGGTATAAATTTTGTTGATGCTTATTCTGATATTCACAAAGTGAATAGATACAGAATTGGTCTGTAATTATTCATATTATAAATGGGAAGTTATGTAGAGATATAATTGTTATTTTGAGATTGACGGAGGGTCGTATATGAGATGTTGTTTAAACTGCCATGAAACTGAAGATAGTAAGAGTTTAATGAACAGTTATCATATATTGATAAATCTATCATGAAACCGTTAGATGATAAGAATTGAATGCACTAATATCATATATTGATAAATCTACCATGAAACTATTAGATGGTTAGAAATGAATGCACTGTTATCATATATTGATGAAAATACCATGAAATTGATAAATGGTAAGTAATAGACGCAATGTCATTACATATTTGAGTAACTAGTAAATCTGAGTTTATATATATATTGTAGCCGTTTTTAGATGTAAGCGAGAAATGTGTCCGCTACGTTAACGACGTATTGACGTGACAGGACGTCAGCTGGTGGTAGTACAGTCATAGGACAGCAACCCACATATTCGTCATATGGACGGCTTGACGTTCCTGACGTCGGAATACGATCGAAAGTCGTTACGAGGCGATGTAAAGCCATATACTCAGTATAGAGTTCTAGGGGGGGATAACCCAGTTCATATAGCCATCGCCGCAAGGGACGAGTGATGCTAAATCTACGATATCCGAACGGGGTATATAGTGCATTTATAAAAAAAAACATTTTACATTCGAATGATATAAGCAGTTTGGATCGCGATGTAGATTACGTACGTGTAGGAGATAGATTTGTGTGAAAAAAAAAGTGTTAATACCACCATAGGACTTTTTTTTAAACCAGCTGTGTTTTTTGTTGTTGAGTAATTATTTTTAATTTGTATATATTGTATAATTGTATATGCGTAATTTTATTCATGTAAAATTAAAATTAAATTTTACTTTGTGTATGATTGTATTCTACCCCTGTGAGTTGTCGGCCCTTGTTCATTTTGCTACAGGTATACATGTATACAGTTATTGGTTGGCCAGTTTACATGCATACAGTTGTTGGTAAGACGGTATGCATGTATGCAGTTGTTGGTAAGGCGGTATACTGGTATAAAGTTGTTGGTAAGGCATTATACATGTATAAAGTTGTTGGTAAGGCGGTATACATGTATACAGTTGTTGGTAAGGCAGTATACTGGTATACAGTTGTTGGTAAGGCGGTATACAGGTATACAGTTGTTGATAAGGCTGTATACTGGTATACTGTTGTTGGTAAGGCATTATACATGTATACAGTTGTTGGTAAGGCAGTATACTGGTATACAGTTTTTGGTAAGGCATTATACATGTATACAGTTGTTGGTAAGGCAGTATACTGGTATACAGTTTTTGGTAAGGCAGTATACTGGTATACAGTTGTTAGTATTGCAGTATACAGGTAAACAGTGGTAGGTAGTGTAGTATATATGAACACATATGTTGGCGATGCATTATACAGGTACCCAGTTGTTGATAGTGCAGTATACAGTTACACTGTTGTTGATAGTGCAGTATACAGGTACACAGATGCAGGTATTGCAGTATACAGATACACAGTTGATGGTAATGCTGTATACAGGTACACAGTTGTTGGCAATGCAGTATACAGTACAAAGATGTGGTAATGCAGTATACAGGTACACAGTGGTTGGTAATGCAGTATATAGTACACAGATGTGGGAAATGCAGTATACAGTACACATATGTGGGTAATGCCGTATACAGGTATACAGTTGTTGATAATGCAATATACAAGTACACAGTTGTTGATAATGCAATATACAAGTACACAGTTGTTGATAATGCAATATACAAGTACACAGTTGTTGATAATGCAGACTACACTTACACAGATGTTGGTAATGCAGTTTACCGGTACATAGATTTTGGTTTTGCAGTATACAAGTAAACAGATGCGGGTAATGCAGTATACAGTACACATTTGTTGATAGTGCATTATGCATGTACACAGATGTTGGTAGTGAAGTATACAGGTACACAGTTGTTGGTAATGCAGTATACAGTACGCAGATGTTGGTAATGCAGTATACAGTACACATATGCTGGTAATGCAGTATACAGGTATACATATACTGGTAATGCAGTATACAGGTACACAGTTGTTAGTAATACAGTATACAGTACACAGAAGTTAGTAATGCAGTATACAGTACACATTTGCTGGTTATGCAGTATACAGGTACACATATGCTGGTAATGCAGTATACAGATACAAAGTTGTTGGTAATGCAGTATACAGGTATACATATGCTGGTAATGCAGTATACAGGTACACAGTTGTTAGTAATGCAGTATACAGTACACAAATGTTGGTAATGCAGTATACAAGTACACAGTTGTTGGTAATGCAGTATACAGTACACATATGCTGGTAATGCAGTTAACAGTACACATATGCTGGAATGCAGTATACAGGTACACAGTTGTTGGTAATGCAGTATACGTAACAAAAATGTTGGTAATGCAGTATATAGTACACAGATGCTGGTAATGCAATATACAGTACACAGATGTTGGTTATGCAGTATACAGGTACAGTTGTTGGTAATGCAGTATACAGTACACAGACGATGGTAATGCATTATACAGTACACAGATCGGGGTAATGCAGTACACAAGCACACAGACGTGGGTAACGCATTATACAGTACACAGATGGGGGTAATGCAGTACACAAGTACACAGACGAGGGTAACGCATTATACAGTACACAGATCGGGGTAATGCAGTACACAAGCACACAGACGAGGGTAACGCATTATACAGTACACAGATGGGGGTAATGCAGTATACAAGTACACAGTTGTTGGAAATGCCGTATACAAGTACACAGTTTTTGGTAATGAAGACTACACTTACACAGATGTTGGTAATGCATTATACAGTACACAGAAGTTAGTAATGCAGTATACAGGTACACATATGCTAGTAATGCAGTATACAGGTACACAGTTGTTGGTAATGCAGTATACAGTACACAGATGTGGGTAATGCAGTATACAAGTACACAGTTGTTGGTATTGTAGACAAAACTTACACAGATGTTGGTATTGCAGTATACAGTTGCACAGATGCTGGTAATTCAGTATAAAGGTACACAAGTGTTCTATATATCGAGCTTTAACTAGATAGTCAGGTAAATATCAATTCTATATACCGCACTAATATTAATGTCAGTTCTATATACCGCACTATAACTAGATAGTCAGATAAATGTCAGTTCTATATACCGCACTTTAACAAGATAGTCAGGTAAATGTCAGTTTTATATATCGCAATATAACTATATAGTGATGTAAATGTCAAGTCTATATATCGCACTGTAATTAGATAGTTAGGTAAATGCCAGTTCTTTTAACCGCACTAAACTATAAAGTAAGGCAAATGTCAGTTCTATTTACCGCAATGAAACTAGACAGTCAGGTAAATGTCAGTTCTATTTACCGCACTATAACTAGATAGTCAGGTAAATGTTAGTTCTATATCTCGCACTATAACTAGATAGTCAGGTAAATGTTAGTTCTATATCTCGCACTATAACTAGATAGTCAGGTAAATGTCAGTTCTATATACCGCAATATAATTAGATAGTCAGGTAAATGTCAGTTCTATATTCTGCACTATAACTAGACAGTCAGGCAAATGTCAGTTCTATTTACTGCACTATAACTAGATAGTCAGGTAAATGTCAGTTCTATATACCGCAATATAATTAGATAGTCAGGTAAATGTCAGTTCTATATATCGCACTGTAACTAGATAGTAAGGTAAATGTTAGTTTTATATGCTGCACTATAACTAGATAGTCAGGTAAATGTCAGTTCTCTATACAGTTCTATATATCGCACTATAACTAGATAGTCAGGTAAATGTCAGTTCTATACCTCGCACTATAACTAGATAGTCAGGTAAATGTCAGTTCTATATATCGCACTGTAACTAGACAGTCAGGTAAATGTCAGTTCTATATCTCGCACTATAACTAGATAGTCAGGTAAATGTCAGTTCTATATATCGCACTATAACTAGATAGCCAGGTAAATGTTAGTTATATATCTCGCACTATAACTAGATAGTCAGGTAAATGTCAGTTCTATATACCGCACTATAACTAGATAGTCAGGTAAATGTTAGTTCTATATCTCGAACTATAACTAGATAGTCAGGTAAATGTCAGTTCTATATCTCGCACTATAACTAGATAGTCAGGTAAATGTCAGTTCTATATACCGCACTATAACTAGATAGTCAGGTAAATGTCAGTTCTATATCTCGCACTATAACTAGATAGTCAGGTAAATGTCAGTTCTATATCTCGCACTATAACTAGAGAGTCAGGTAAATGTCAGTTCTATATCTCGCACTATAACTAGAGAGTCAGGTAAATGTCAGTTCTATATCTCGCACTATAACTAGAGAGTCAGGTAAATGTCAGTTCTATATCTCGCACTATAACTAGATAGTCAGGTAAATGTCAGTTCTATATACCGCACTATAACTAGATAGTCAGGTAAATGTTAGTCCTATATCTCGCACTGTAACTAGATAGTCAGGTAAATGTTAGTTCTATATACTGCACTATAACTAGATAGTCAGGTAAATGTCAGTTCTCTATACAGTTCTATGAATCGCACTATAACTAGAGAGTCAGGTAAATGTCAGTTCTATATCTCGCACTATAACTAGATAGTCAGGTAAATGTCAGTTCTATATCTTGCACTATAACTACATAGTCAGGTAAATGTCAGTTCTATATCTCGCACTATAATTAGATAGTCAGGTGAATGTCAGTTCTATATATCGCACTGTAACTAGATAGTCAGGTAAATGTTAGTTCTATATACTGCACTATAACTAGATAGTCAGGTAAATGTCAGTTCTCTATACAGTTCTATATATCGCACTATAACTAGAGAGTCAGGTAAATTTCAGTTCTATATATCGCACTATAACTAGAGAGTCAGGTTAATGTCAGTTCTATATCTCGCACTATAACTAGATAGTCAGGTAAATGTCAGTTCTCTATACAGTTCTATATACCGCACTGTAGCTAGAGAGTCAGGTAAATGTCAGTTCTATATACTGCACTATTACTAGAGAGTCAGGTAAATGTTAGTTCTATATCTCGCACTATAACTAGATAGTCAGGTAAATGTCAGTTCTATATACTGCACTATAATTAGATAGTCAGGTAAATGTCAATTCTATAAGTCCCACTATAACTAGATAGTCAGGTAAATGTCAGTTCTATATACCGCACTATAATTAGATAGTCAGGTAAATGTCAGTTCTATATATCGCACTGTAACTAGATAGTCAGGTAAATGTTAGTTCTATATACTGCACTATAACTAGATAGTCAGGTAAATGTCAGTTCTCTATACAGTTCTATATATCGCACTATAACTAGAGAGTCAGGTAAATGTCAGTTCTATATCTCGCACTATAACTAGATAGCCAGGTAAATGTCAGTTCTATATGCGGCACTATAACTAGATAGTCAGGTAAATGTCAGTTCTATATACCGCACTATAACTAGATAGTCAGGTAAATGTCAGTTCTATAAACCGCACTGAAACTAGATATTCAGGTAGTGTCAGTTCTATATACCGCACATTAATTAGATAGTCAGGTAAATGTCAGTTCTATATACCACACCAGAACTAGACAGTCAGGTAAATGTTAGTTCTATATATCGCACTATAACTGGATATTCAGGTAAATGTCAGTTCTACATACCGCAATATAACTAGATTGTCAGGTAAATGTCAGTTCTTGATATCGCACAGTAACTCGATAGTCAGGTAAATGTCAGTTCTATATATCGCACTATAATTAGATAGTCAGGTAAATGTCAGTTCTATATATCGCACTATAATTAGATAGTCAGGTAAATGTCAGTTCTATATATCGCACTGTAACTAGATAGTCAGGTAAATGTCAGTTCTATAAATCGCACTATAACTAGATAGTCAGGTAAATGTCAGTTCTATATACCGCACCATAGCTAGATAGTCAGGTAAATGTCAGTTCTATATATCGCACTATAAATAGATAGTCAGGTATATGTCAGTTCTATATAACGCACCATAACTAGATAGTCAGGTAAATGTCAGTTCTATATACCGCACCATAACTAGATAGTCAGGTATATGTCAGTTCTATATACTGCTCTGTAACAAGATAGTCAGGTAAATATCAGTTCTATATATCGCACTATAACTAGATAGTCAGGTAAATGTCAGTTCTATATACCGCACTATAACTAGATAGTCAGGTAAATGCCAGTTCTATATATCGCACTGTAACTAGATAGTCAGGTAAATGTCAGTTCTATATACTGCTCTGTAACAAGATAGTCAGGTAAATATCAGTTCTATATATCGCACTATAACTAGATAGTCAGGTAAATGTCAGTTCTATATACTGCTCTGTAACTAGATAGTCAGGTAAATGTCAGTTCTATATACTGCTCTGTAACTAGATAGTCAGGTAAATGTCAGTTCTATATACCGCACCATAACTAGATAGTCAGGTAAATGTCAGTTCTATATACTGCTCTGTAACTAGATAGTCAGGTAAATGTCAAATCTATATACTGCTCTGTAACTAGATAGTCAGGTAAAAGTCAGTTCTATATACCGCACCATAACTAGATAGTCAGGTAAATGTCAGTTCTATATACTGCTCTGTAACAAGATAGTCAGGTAAATATCAGTTCTATATATCGCACTGTAACTGGATAGTCAGGTAAATGTCAATTCTATATATCGCACTGTAACTGGATAGTCAGGTAAATGTCAGTTCTATATACCGCACTATAACTAGATAGTCAGGTAAATGTCAATTCTATATATCGCACTGTAACTGGATAGTCAGGTAAATGCCAGTTATATATTCTGCACTATAACTAGACAGTCAGGCAAATGTCAGTTCTATTTACTGCACTATAACTAGACAGTCAGGCAAATGTCAGTTCTATATATTGCAATATAACTCGATAGTCAGGTAAAATGTCAGTTCTATATACCGCACTGTAACTGGATAGTCAGGTAACTGTCAGTTCTATATACCACACTATAACTAGATGGTTAGGTAAATGTCTGTTCTATATATCGCATTTTAACTAAATAGTCAGGTAACTGTCAGTTTTACATACCGCACTTTAAATAGACAGTCATGTTAATGTCAGTTCTATATATCACACTATAACTAGACAGTCAGGTAAATGTCTGTTCTATATATCGTACTATAACTAGATAGTCAAGTAAATATCAGTTGTATATACCGCACCATAACTAGATAGTCAGGTAAATGTCAGTTTGAAATTTTGCACTGTAACTGGATAATCAGGTAAATGTCAGTTCCATATATTGCATTTTAACTAGACAGTTAGGTTAATGTCAGTTCTATATATCGCACTATAAATAGACAGTCAGGTAAAAGGTCTGTTCTATATATAGCACTATAACTAGATAGTCAGGTAAATGTCAGTTCTATATACCGCAATATAACTAGATAGTCAGGTAAATGTCTGTACTATATATCGCACTATAACTAAATAGTCAGGTAATTGTCAGTTCTATATACCGCACTATAACTAGATAGTCAGGTAAATGTCTATACTATATATCGCACTATAACTTAATAGTCAGGTAATTGTCAGTTCTATATACCGCACTATAACTAGATAGTCAGGTAAATGTCAGTTTGAAATTTTGCACTGTAACTGGATAATCAGGTAAATGTCAGTTCCATATATTGCATTTTAACTAGACAGTTAGGTTAATGTCAGTTCTATATATCGCACTATAAATAGACAGTCAGGTAAAAGGTCTGTTCTATATATAGCACTATAACTAGATAGTCAGGTAAATGTCAGTTCTATATACCGCAATATAACCAGATAGTCAGGTAAATGTCTGTACTATATATCGCACTATAACTAAATAGTCAGGTAATTGTCAGTTCTATATACCGCACTATAACTAGATAGTCAGGTAAATGTCTGTACTATATATCGCACTATAACTAAAAAGTCAGGTAATTGTCAGTTCTATATATCGCACTGTAACTAGACAGTCAAGTAAATATTAGCTCTATATATCGCACTTTAAATAGACAGTCAGGTTAATGTCAGTTCTATATATCGCACTATAACTAGACATTCAGGTAAATGTCTGTTCTATCCTATCGTAATATAAGTAGATAGTCAGGTAAATGTCAGTTGTTTATACCGCAATATAAATAGATAGTCAGGTAAGTGTCTGTTCTATATATCGCACTATAACTAAATAGTCAGGTAACTGTCAGTTCTATATACCGCACTATAACTAGATAGTCAGTTAAATGTCAGTTCTATATATCGCACTATAAATAGATAGACAGGTAATTGTCAGTTCTGAATACCGCACTGAAACTAGATTGTCAGGTAAATGTCAGTTCTATATACCGTATTGTAACTAGATAGTCAGGTTAATGTCAGTTCTTTATATCGCACAGTTACTGGATAGTCAGGTAAATTTCAGTTCTATATACTGCACTGTAATTAGATAGTCAGGTAAATGTCAGTTCTCTAGACTGCACTATAACTAGATAGGCAGGTAAATGTCAGTTCTCTATACTGCACTATAATTAGATAGTCAGGTAAATTTCAGTTCTATATACTGCACTATAACTAGATAGTCAGGTAAATGTCAGTTCTATATACTGCACTATAACTAGATAGTCAGGTAAATGTCAGTTCTATATACTGCACTATAACTAGATAGTCAGGTAAATGTCAGTTCTCTATACCGCACTATAACTAGATAGTCAGCTAAATGTCATTTCTATATACCGCACCATAATTAGATAGTCAGGTAAATGTCTGTTCTAAATTTAGCACTATAACTAGATAGTCAGGTAAATGTCAGTTCTATATACCACACCAGAACTAGACAGTCTGGTAAATGTTAGTTCTATATATATCGCACCATAACTGGATATTCAGGTAAATTTCAGTTTTATATACCGCACTGTAACTAGACAGTCAGGTAAATGTCAGTTCTATATACCACACCAGAACTAGACAGTCAGGTAAATGTCAGTTCTATATACCGCAATATAGCTAGATAGTCAGGTAAATGTCAGTTCTATATTTTGCACTATAACTAGATTGTCAGGTAAATGTCAGTTCTATATACCGCACTGTAACTAGACAGCCAGGTAATTGTCAGTTCTATATACGGCAATGTAACTAGACAGTCAGTTAAATGTCAGTTCTCTATATCCCACCATAACTAGATAGTCAGGTAAATGTCAGTTCTTTATACCGCACAGTAACTCGATAGTCAGGTAAATGTCAGTTTTATATATCGCACTACAAATAGATAGTCAGGTAAATGTTAGTTCTATATACCGAACTAAAACTAGATAGTCATATATATGTCAGTTCTATATACCGCACTATAACTAGATAGTCAGGTAAATATCAGTTCTATATACCGCACCAGAACTAGACAGTCAGGTAAATGTCAGTTCTATATACCGCACCATAACTAGATAGTCAGGTAAATATCAGTTCTATATACCGCACTATAACTTGATAGTCAGGTAAATGTCAGTTCTATATACTGCTCTGTAACTAGATAGTCAGGTAAATGTCAGTTCTATAAACCGCACTAAAACTAGAGAGTCAGGTAAATGTCAGTTTTATATACCGCACTATAACTAGATAGTCAGGTAAATGTCAGTTCTATATACTGCTCTGTAACTAGATAGTCAGGTAAATGTCAGTTCTATAAACCGCACTACAAATAGATAGTCAGGTAAATGTCAGTTCTATATACCGCACTATAACTAGATAGTTAGGTAAATGTCAGTTCTATTAACCGCACTATAACTAGATAGTCAGGTAAATGTCAGTTCTATATACTGCACTATAACTAGATAGTCAGGTAAATATCAGTTTTATATACCGCACCAGAACTAGACAGTCAGGTAAATGTTAGTTCTATATACTGCACCAGAACTGGACAGTCAGGTAAATGTTAGTTCTCTATATCCCACCATAACAAGATAGTCAGGTTAATGTTAGTTCTATATATCCCACCATAACTAGATAGTCAGGTAAATGTCAGTTCTTTATACCGCACAATAACTAGACAGTCAAGTAAATGTCAGTTTTATATATTGCACATGTCGCCCGATAACTAGGACCGAAAAGAATAGATCTATATAAAAGAAAAATGTAATGAATTTCATTATGAACACTTCCACATTATGAGATAAAATGAAGAATGGCTTTAGAATGGAAAACTATTATTAAATGTGTCTAAGAATGAATATATGGGTTTATCCATCACTCGCAGATGGATTCCAATTGAGATTTAGCTTCACAGTAGAGGAAACTATTTTTAGTGTGGCTTACTCTAAAAGGAAGGTCGTATTCAGTGTACCTAGATCATGTTAAGATTTCCGCATTTAGTCTAATAATTTGTTAAAACAACAAAATGAAATCGGTAGTATCTTCTAGCCTATGTCCAAATATGGAGATAATGCATTCAAATAACAATGCCACAGGTGTACCAAGCCTCGTTCTGCTTAAAATTCAGAGGACTCGGTCTATCTCCATCTCCACAACAGAACAAACAAACTCATCATATGTAGACTCATCATAGAATGTATAATACATTCATACGTACGTACGGACAGACAGACAGACAGACAGACAGACAGACAGACAGACAGACAGACAGACAGACAGACAGACAGACAGACAGACAGACAGACAGACAGACAGACAGACAGCCAGACAGACAGACAGACACACGGACGGACGGACGGACGGACGGACGGACGGACGGACGGACGACAGACAGACAGACAGACAGACAGACAGACACACACACACACACACAGACACACACACATACATACATACAGTAGTAAACCCGCCACATCTGATGTAAACCTCCCTCTTCCCCTACAGTCAATCAGTGTAAACCCGAGTTACATGTTCAAACTACTTCTTATGTAAAACCATCAATACTTGGAACATGTTCTGTGCTGCTTGTGAATGAAAACCTACAACTCTAACCTCAGCAATATGGCTCAGTCACCTCATGGCGACGGATTTTTTTTTGTACAATATGTAATCTATAGTTATTGCAGAAAATTTAAGATTATCAAGTTATTTCACTTTATTGAATAGTGCCATAAACGAATCTGAATGATAATAGAAATTTCATTTATATTTTCTTTTCTGGCATATTGGTAGATTTATCTGACTTTCCCAACAATACAAACCATATATTGTAGTTTTGTTGCATGTTACTGAACTATTTTAATATCTTGCTTCTCAAGGACCAGCCTATTGATGGTGATATATCCTGTGTTTATTGTACTGACGGTGGTATGTCCCGTGTTTATTGTACTGACGGCAGTATGTCCTGTGTTTATTGTACTGACGGTGGTATGTCCCGTGTTTATTGTACTGACGGCAGTATGTCCTGTGTTTATTGTACTGACGGTGGTATGTCTTGTGTTTATTGTACTGACAGCAGTATATCCTGTGTTTATTGTACTGACAGCAGTATATCCTGTGTTTATTGTACTGACGGTGGTATGTCCCGTGTTTATTGTACTGACGGTGGTATGTCCCGTGTTTATTGTACTGACGGTGGTATGTCCCGTGTTTATTGTACTGACGGTGGTCTGTGTTTATTGTACTGACGGTGGTATGTCTTGTGTTTATTGTACTGACGGTGGTATGTCCCGTGTTTATTGTACTGACGGTGGTATGTCCCGTGTTTATTGTACTGACGGCGGTATGTCCCGTGTTTATTGTACTGACGGCGGTATATCCTGTGTTTATTGTACTGACGGCGGTATGTCCCGTGTTTATTGTACTGACGGTGGTATGTCCCGTGTTTATTGTACTGACGGTGGTATGTCCCGTGTTTATTGTACTGACGGTGGTATGTCCCGTGTTTATTGTACTGACGGTGCTATGTCCCGTGTTTATTTTACTGATGGCGGTATATCCCGTGTTTATTGTACTGACGGTGGTATGTCCCGTGTTTATTGTACTGACGGTGGTATGTCCTGTGTTTATTGTACTGACGGCGGTATGTCCCGTGTTTATTGTACTGACAGCAGTATGTCCTGTGTTTATTGTACTGATGGCGGTATATCCCGTGTTTATCGTACTGACGGCAGTATATCCCGTGTTTATTGTACTGACGGTGGTGTCCCGTGTTTATTGTACTGACGGTGGTATGTCCCGTGTTTATTGTACTGATGGCGGTATATCCCGTGTTTATCGTACTGACGGCAGTATATCCCGTGTTTATTGTACTGACGGTGGTGTCCCGTGTTTATTGTACTGACAGCGGTATGACCCGTGTTTATCGTACTGACGGCGATATATCCTTTGTTTATCGCAATGACGGCGGTATATCTGGTGTTTATCGCACTAACGGCGGTATATATTGTGTTTATTGCACTGACGGCGGTATGTCCCGTGTTAATCGTACTGACGGCGGTATATCCCGTGTTTATTGTACTGACAGCGGTATGTCCCGTGTTTATTGTACTGAAGGCGATAAATCCTGTGTTATTGTACTGACGGCGGTATGTCCCGTGTATATTGTACTGATGGCGGTATATCCTGTGTTTATCGTACTGACGGCGGTATGTCCTGTGTTTATCGCACTGACGGCGGTTTATCCTGTGTTTGTCGTACTGATGGTGATATATCCTGTGTTTATTGCACGGATGGTGAAATATTCTGTGTATTTTGTACTGGTGGCGATATATCCTGTGTATGTTGTACTGGTGGCAATATATCCCGTATTTATTGTACTGACGGCGGTAAGTCCTCTGTTTATCGCACTGACGGCGGTATATCCTGTGTTTATCGTACTGACGTCGGTTTGTCCTGTGTTTATCTCGCTGACGGAAGTATATCCTGTGTTTATCGTACTGATGGTGATATATATTGCGTTTATTGTACTGACTGTGATATATCCTGTGTTTGTTGAACTGTTGGCGATATATATCCTGGGTATGTTTCACTGGTGGCGATATATCCTGTGTTAATTGTACTAGTGGTGGTATGTGATGTGTTTATCGTACTCATGGTAATATATCCTGTGTATGTTGTACTGGTGACGATATATCCTGTGTATGTTGTAGTGGTGGCGATATATCCCGTGTTTCTTGTACTGACGGCGGTATATCCTGTGTTTATCGTACTGACGGTGGTATATCCTGTGTTTATCGTACTGACGGCTGTATATCCTGTGTTTATCGCACTGACGGCGGTTTATCCTGTGTTTGTCGTACTTATGGTGATATATCCTGTGTTTATTGCACTGATGGTGAAATATCCTGTGTATTTTGTACTGGTGGCGATATAGCCTGTGTATGTTGTACTGGTGGCGATATAGCCTGTGTATGTTGTACTGGTGGCGATATAGCCTGTGTATGTTGTACTGGTGACGATATATCCTGTGTATGTTGTACTGGTGGTGATATATCCTTTGAATGTTGTACTGGTGGTGATATATCCCGTGTTTACTGTGCTGAAGGCGGTATGTCTTGTGTTTATCATACTAATGGTGAAATATCCTGTTTATGTTGTACTGGTGGTGTTATATCTTTTGTATGTTGTACTGGTGGCGATATATCCCGTGTTTATTGTACTGATGGCGATATGTCCTCTGTTTATCGCACTGACAGCGGTACATCCTGTGTTTATCGCAATGAGGACGGTATGTCATCTGTTTATTAAATACTGACGGCGGTATATCCTGTGTTAATCGTACTGACGGCGGTTTGTTCTGTGTTTATCGCACTGACGGCGCTATATCCTGTGTTTATCGTATTAGTGGTGATATATATTGCTTTTATTGTACTAATGGTGGTATATCCTGTGTTTGTTGAACTGTTGGCAATATATTTCTTGGGTATGTTTCACTGGTGGCGATATATCCTGTGTTAATTATACTGGCGGTGGTATGTGCTGTGTTTATCATGGTAATATATCCTATGTATGTTGTACTGGTGACGATATATCCTGTGTATGTTGTAGTGGTGGCGATATATCCCGTGTTCATTGTACTGACGGTGATATGTCATGTGTTTATCGCACTGACGGTGGTATATTCTATGTTTATCGCACTGACGGCGGTATGTCCCGTGTTTATTGTTCTGACGACGGTATGTCCGTGTTTATTGCACTGACAGCGGTATATCCCGTGTTTATGGTAATATATCCTGTGTATATTGTACTTGTGGCGATATTTCCTGTTTATGTTGTAGTGGTGGCGATAAATTCCGTGTATGTTGTAGTAGTGGCGATATATCCTGTGTATGTTGTATTTGTGACGACAATCCCGTATTTATTGTACTGACGGCGGTATGTCCTGTGTTTATCGCACTGACGGCGTTATATCCTGTGTTTATTGCACTGACGGCGGTATGTCCCGTGTTTATTGTACTGACGGCGGTATGTCCTCTGAATATTGTACTGACGGCGGTATATTCTGTGTATAAAGTTTTGATGGTGAAATATCCTGTGTTTATTGTACTGGCGGCGGTATGTCCTCTGTTTATCGCACTGACGGCGGTATATCCTATGTTTATCTCAGTGACGGCGGTATGTTCCACATCAATAGTACTGACGGCGGTATGTCTCGTGTTTACTGTACTGACGGCGGTATGTCCCGTGTTTTTTGTACTGACGTTGGTATGACCCGTGTTTATCGTACTGACGGCGGTATATCCTGTCTTTTTATCGCACTGATGGCGGTATATCTTGTGTTTATTGTACTGACGGCGGTATATCCTGTGTTTTTTGTACTGATGGCGGTATATCCTGTGTTTATCGTACTGACAGCGGTATGTCCCGTGTTTATCGTACTGACGGCGGTATGGCCCGTGTTTGTCATTCTGACGGCGGTATGTCCCGTGTTTATCGTACTGACGGCAGTATATCTCGTGTTTATCGTACTGACGGTGGTATATCCCCTGTTTATTGTACTGAAAGCGGTTTATCCTGTGTAATTGTACTGACGGCGGTATGTTCCGTGTTTATTGTACTGACGGCGGTATATCCTGTGTTTATTGTACTGACGGTGGTATATCTTGTGTTAATCGTACTGAAGGCGGTATGTCCTGTGTTTATTGCACTGACGGCGGTGTATCCTGTGTTTGTCGTACTGTTAGTGATATATCCTGTGTATGTTGTACTGGTGGCGATATATCCCGTGTTTATTGTATTGACGGCGGTATGCTCTTTGTTTATCGCACTGACTGCGGTACATCCTGTGTTTAATGCACTGACGACAGTATGTCCGTGTTTATAAAACACTGACGGCGGTATATCCTGTATTTATTGTACCGACGGTGGTATATCCTGTGTTTAACGCACTGACGGCGGTATGTTCTGTGTTTATCGCACTGACGGTGGTATATCCTGTGTTTATCGTACTGATGGTGATCTATCTTGCGTTTATTGTACTGATGGTGATATATCCTGTGTATGTTGAACTGGTGGCGATATATCCTGTGTATGTTTTACTGGTGGCGATATATCCCGTGTTTATTGTACTGGCGGCGGTATGTCCTGTGTTTATTGTACTGACGGCGGTTTATCCTGTGTTTATCGTACTGATGGTGATATTGTTGCGAGCCGGCTACTTCTCAGGTGGTTGAAGATCGAGGTAGTAAACTATTAAATCACTGGTTCAAGTATAAACTAAGGCAGACTCTGCTTTAGATATCTCATTTAAATAAAATAGAAAAGCAAAAGAGTAAACAAGATTATGCTCAATTTTCTATACTTTAATTGCCAATCAGGTAATCATTGATAATCTACAAGTGTGAGTAACATGAATAATCATATTACAAAATGCCAACTTAATTCACTTAAAATAGACCTAAAAAAATCAGTTTCCCCAAAATACCTATAAGTCTGCTTTATTACTCTGTATTTATAACACTATGCTTATATCTAATTCATAAAATGTGTTAAATTATAAGCTTTATAAACTAAAAGTATTTAATGCTAAAACTAAGACTTCCAAAGAAAGAGACACGGAACTTGTGAAGAAAATGTGCTGAGCCCAGAATTCAGTTTGCACTGACTATTTATACATAAACTGATCCCGCAAATAAAAGTGCTGGAATCTCACAACATAATAGTAAGGACTCCCGAAAAATGACGTCGTGAACGTTGTCCCGAATAAAATATGTGGGAAATCCCGCATAAAAAACTGTGGGAACGTCGTCTAGCAAATAACGGGATCTCGCAATAAGTTCTACTATTCCAAAAATACGCGGTACCATCACCTTTTAACCAGTGATTAAACACTATAACTGTATTAAAGTATTACAATTGACTTTATGAATAAAAAGAACAAATATTAAACTACAATTCCATACCTTTGTTTTAATTTTGCATACATTTTAAAGTATTTATTTTAACAAAGAAAAACTTAGTCAGTAATAAATTCTGGAACTGTTATGTATCTGGTAACCTAGTTACAGGCTCCCATAATGCTTTACTACGACAACAACAACAAATATGGCTTCCTCATCAATGACAGGTGCTCTTTTGAAAGTGATAGATCGATTTAAACAAAATACACGTAGTTATGACTATGAGATAAGATGATAACTGACTAGATCAGGTAAAAAAGCTATGAGTGAAATAATGATAGTAAAGATTTAACTTATTTAAGTAGACTTAGCTTATAGAAATGGTTATAACCTGCACCACTTGCGTATTCAAAAATGTAAACAATAGCACAGTTTACCGGAATATCCAAGCATAACAATATATCCTGTGTATGCTGTACTGGTGGCAATATATCCCGTATTTATTGTACTGACGGCGGTATGCCCCGTGTTTATCGTACTGATGGCGATATACCCTGTGTTTGTCGCACTGATGGCGATATATCCTGTGTTAATCGCACTGACGGCGGTTTTTCCAGTGTTTTTTGTACTGACGGCGGTATGTCCTATGTTTAACGCACTGATGGCTGAATACCTTGTGTATATCGCACTGACGGTGGTATGTCCAGTGTTTATTGTACTGACGGCGGTATGTCCTCTGTTTATTGTACTGACGTCGGTATATTCTGTTTTTATAGTACTGATGGTGTATATCCTGTGTATGTTGTTCTGGTGGCGATATATCCCGTGTTTATTGTAATGACGGCGGTATGTCCTATATTCATCGCACTAGCGGCTGTATATTCTATGGTTATCGCACTGACGGCGATATGTTCCGTGTCTGTTGTACTGACGGCGGTATGTCTCGTGTTTATTGTACTGACAGCGTTATGTCCTGTGTTTATCGCAGTGACGGCGGTGTATCCTGTGTTTATCGTACTGATGGTGATATATCCTATGTATGTTGTACTGGTGGCGATATATCCTATGTATGTTGTAGTTGTGGCGATATATCACGTGTTTTTGTACTGACGGCAGTATGTCATGTTTTTATCGTATTGATGGCGATATACCCTGTGTTTATTGCACTGATGGCGGTATATTGTGTTAATCACACTGACGGCGGTATTTCCCGTGTTTATTGTACTGACAGCAGTTTGTCTTGTGTTTATCGTACTGACGGCGGTATATCCTGTGTTTAACGCACTGATGTCGGAATATCTTGTGTTTATCGCACTGACAGCGGTATATCCTGTGTTTATTGTACTGACGGTGGTTTGCCCTGTGTTAATTGTACTGACGGCAATATATCCCGTGTTTATCGTACTGTGGTGATATATCTTGTGTTTATCGCACTGACGGCGGTATATCCTGTGTTTATCGCACTGACGATGGTATGTCCAGTGTTTATTGTACTGACGGCGGTATGTCCTCTGTTTATTGTACTGACGTCGGTATATTCTGTTTTTATAGTACTGATGGTGTATATCCTGTGTATGTTGTACTGGTGGCGATATATCCCGTGTTTATTGTAATGACGGCGGTATGTCCTATATTCATCGCTCTAGCGGCGGTATATTCTATGTTTATCGCACTGACGGCGATATGTTCCGTGTCTATTGTACTGACGGCGGTATGTCTCGTGTTTATTGTACTGACGGCGTTATGTCCTGTGTTTATCGCAGTGACGGCGGTATATCCTGTGTTTATCGTACTGATGGTGATATATCCTATGTATGTTGTACTGGTGGCGATATATCCTATGTATGTTATACTGGTGGCGATATATCCTATGTATGTTGTAGTGGTGGCGATATATCACGTGTTTTTTGTACTGACGGCAGTATGTCATGTTTTTATCGTACTGATGGCGATATACCCTGTGTTTATTGCACTGATGAAGGTATATTGTGTTAATTGCACTGACGGCGGTATTTCCAGTGTTTATTGTACTGACAGCAGTTTGTCTTGTGTTTATCGTACTGACGGCGGTATATCCTGTGTTTAACGCACTGATTTCGGAATATCTTGTGTTTATCGCACTGACAGCGGTATATCCTGTGTTTATTGTACGGACGGTGGTTTGCCATGTGTTAATTGTACTGACGGCAATATATCCCGTGTTTATCGTACTGATGGTGATATATCTTGTGTTTATCGCAGTGACGGCGGTATATCCTGTGTTTATCGTACTGATGGTGATATATCCTATGTATGTTGTACTGACGGCGATATATCCTATGTATGTTGTACTGGTGGCGATATATCACGTGTTTTTTGTACTGACGGCAGTATGTCATGTTTTTATCGTATTGATGGCGATATACCCTGTGTTTATTGCACTGATGGCGGTATATTGTGTTAATCGCACTGACGGCGGTATTTCCCGTGTTTATTGTACTGACGGCGGTTTGTCTTGTGTTTATCGTACTGACGGCGGTATATCCTGTGTTTAACGCACTGATGTCGGAATATCTTGTGTTTATCGCACTAACAGCGGTATATCCTGTGTTTATTGTACTGACGGTGGATTGCCCTGTGTTAATTGTACTGACAGCAGTATATCCCGTGTTTATCGTACTGATGGTGATATATCCTGTATATGTTCTACTGGTAGTAATACATCCAGTGTTTATCGTACTGACGGCGATATATCCCGTCTTTATCGTAGTGATGGCGATATATCCTGTGTTTAATATATTGACGGGGATATAACCTGTGTATGTTGTACTGATGGCGATATATCCTGTGTATGTTTTACTGGTGGCGATATATCTTGTGATAATTGTACTGACGGCGATATATCCCGTTTTTATCGTACTGATGGCAATATATCCTGTGTTTAATATACTGACGTGGGTATATCCTGTGTAAGTTGTACTGATGGCGATATATCGCGTTGTTATTGTATTAACGGCGGTTTGTCCTGTGTTTATCGGACTGACGGCGGTATATCCTATGTCTATCGTATTGATGGTGATTTATCCTGTGAATGTTGAACTTGTGGTGATATATCCTGTATTTATTGTATTGACGGCGGTATGTCCTTTGTTTATTGTACTCACGTCGATATATCCTGTGTTTATCGCACTGACGGCGATATATCCTGTGTTTATCGCACTGACGGCGATACATCCCGTGTTTATCATACTGACGGCGATACATGCTATGTTTAACGCACTGACGGCGATATATCCTGTGTTTATTGTACTGACGGCGGCATATCTTGTGTCTATCGTACTTACGGCGGTATATCTGGAGGTATGTTTATTGAACTTATGGCGATATATCCGGTGTATTGTATTGACGGCGATACATCCCGTTTATTGTTCTGTTATTGTATGCGTCATATTTGCAATATATAGAGTATCCGTCACCATAGCTCGGACATAAGGACACTGCTCATTGTGTAATTGCTATTTTGCACATTGCATTAAAAATGTAGTCCGCGTATTTCTTTGAGAGGGTTGGGATTGGTTGGTGTATGGTATTTCTACAGAGCGAGAAAATATGTATAGGTCTAAAGAAGTAGTCCCGATATGACCGAACAAATGATGAGGAAACATGACAGTAAACTATACGCAGTGCAGCCCGGATAAGACAATGTTCAATGGCGAGCGAATATTTATCTGAGAATAATCTGAATAGTATTGAGGAAATGGAGATATCTAGAGGGGGTATTTTTTCTTTACTACTATTCTCACTGACGTAAATGTATACAATCAAGTGTATTGAACATACTGCAGCCTAATATTCTTAAGATATAGTAAAACTATTGAATGTTTGGTTTCTTTTTAACAAAAGCATTTTAAAAATCTTCTAGGTAAAAGTTCATTTTGAATACAATACTTAGACCAATATAATAACTGAGCGATGTGGCTCTAGCTACCTAGAAAGCTGTTATTTTTATTTCAATTAGAAAAAATTGATCACTTTGTCAAGGTGCGCTACCTAGTCAGCGGACAATTTCACCTTTCCCTATATGATTAATTATTCAATACCGTTATCATTACTCACGCGGATACATGGCACCGTTTGTTATTGGTAGATAACAGTCACATATACTTAGAACTATTACTTTAAATCAGAAACAAAACTGTCTCTTTACGTCATTTTTGTTTCCTGTTATGACAGTTTCAAATAATCATGCTTTTGTAAGCGGTATTTTGATTGGCCAGTCATTGGATGAACGTAATGGGCGCCCTGGTGAGAAAAAGGCCTCGTGTCTTACAACTTGTGATTTTATATTTACATGTCATTGAAATTGAGCAATATAGCATGGGGAACAAAAGGAAATTTTCTTTATAACTGGTGATGTGGTCTGGAGGCAACGACTAATCTATTTCTTATACACCTCTAGGATCAATCTGATCACCTCGGCCTTTATGCTACGCAATAGACCTCAGGTGTATTATACGGAGGATACGGAAATATCCGATGTTTTACGATTGCTCTAGGATAGGCACCATACTAAAATATTATACACTGCAATATTCGCCATATTGAAGTTTGGGTCGCAGCGGCATACATGTATTACAGCCTGCAAACCCCTTAGCTTTAAATGTGTTTACGTCCCACACATCTGCCGACTAACCAGTGTGTTTGTTTGAATATTTCGCGCCATTTTATGCCATCGAGAGCTAACAGACGATCAGTTAAGCACTCTTTCTTGAGATCCTGGAAAGCTAACCAGTACTTGAGCACAACCATCTTTGCAAGTAACTGATAACTGTCCCACTTGAATTAGCGATGATAGACGAATGCCAATTAGACGTTTTATCGTTAATCGGACCCAGCTACCGACTAGCCAGAATATATTACGTCATCGTTAGGTTGCGTGTTATTTATTTCCCAAACGCATCTGATTGTCCTCGTACGTAGGTTATCTTTGATACATTAGTTGAAAAATTAGTATTTTAAACAATAACCCTGCACTTTAATATGTTATGCTAAATATAATAAATTATAATTTTATTAAAATAATTATAATAACAATAAAAACAAAAAGGCACCAAGGACTTATATAAAAGGATAGGAAACTTGCATCTCCTGGCTAAAATTAATGTTGATAAAATAACACACGAAGGATTAATTATTTGGCAAATTAACAATTCATAATTCACAGGCAACTGATTTATTGTACGGAAACTGTAAGTTGCATATATGTGATCTTAGAAGTTTAAACATGTTTCGATCACGCAAAATGATCTTGAATTAAAAGCTATTGAGGTTTGAAGGAATTTTTCTCGTAATTTGCTGTTATTATAGCTGCAGAATACACATTTTTAATCAAAAGTACTTCAACAGTTTTAAACACATATTTCTGGAAATGGTTTTGTTTTCATTTTGCAATGTAAACATTTTGATTTGTATTCTTGAGATGAATGGAAGTTAAGATAAATTAAAACGAGATATTGCGAGATATTACGTGAATAAGCGAGCGTTCTCAAAATCTCAATCAGTTGCCTTGTCTTCCCTATATAATTCCTTGAAGACTCTTACGAAAACACATTCATGTCTGCTTAATAATATCAATATCTTATGATACTACGTCACATACAACGTAAATATCCGAGTAGTCACGTGCACGCAGCAACGGCCTGAAATATTGTTGAGAAACATTGACTAAAATCAAATTAAACAAAAAATGTTTAAAGGGTAATATTTATTGTTCAAATATATCTCTCTCCATATTACTACTATAATGGAGTTATGACCAGTTTGCTTTTGTACACTGAATAAGCACCTACCTCACAAAAAAGCACATATGCGCCACTAGCAAACTGTTGCTGGAATACAGGAAGTGTCAACAGAAGGTACTACATCACCTGCAGGAATACTATCGCAAGAGAACAACAATGGTAGTAAAGTGTTTATGTGGCTAATAAGCAATTATTGAAAGATGTTATAGTTTCTTATTAGCTTGCTAAAATTGTCAAATGCTAGCTTCAAAGAGAGATGGTTGACATTTATGACTCAGTTTTTTAGTGTCAATTAACAAACAGACGGCCATTATTGACTATAGATCATGAAAGAGCGCTGTTTTTAGTCAGATTCCCCCTCGTTACTAATGTTCAAACAAAGTGTACAATATATCCGGAAATATGGAATAAAACATAAAAAACAGTACACGAGAAAACATGTGTGTTTTATGTCTCCATGTGTGCTTTTGTTTTGCTCACACTTGACATTCACTCAATAATAAATGTACCCTTTGTAACATCACACACACAGCTTGCTTCATCCTACTCAACTATTCAAGAAATACTTTCACAAAGCTGGGATGTGTATTTTATATGAAACTGTGACAGAATGTACTGAGTGTGTAGTTCGACTGAAGGTAATGTCAGACGATAACTAGTGGGTACTTCGACTTAAAATAGTGTACTCTTCGACTTAAAATAAATAGCATGTAATTCGACTTAAAATAAATAGCGTTTACTTCGACTTAAAATAAATAGTGTGTTCTTCGAATTAAAATAAATAGTGTATACTTCGAGTTAAAGTAAAAAGCATGTAATTCGACTTAAAATAAATAGCATGTTATTCGACTTTAAATAAATAGCGTGTACTTCGACTTAAAATAAATAGTGTGTTCTTCGAATTGAAATAAATAGTGTATACTTCGAGTTAAAGTAAAAAGCATGTAATTCGACTTAAAAAAAGATAGCATGTTATTCGACTTTAAATAAATAGTGTGTTCTTCGACTGTGTACTGCGACTTAAAATAAGGAATGTATACTTTGACTTAAAGAGTGTGTATTTTAACTGAAGAAGGGTGTGCAAATTTACTTACGTAAATATGTTGTTTTCTGAATGTTGTCTTTTAAGTCTCGCAACACTGAACTCAATCTTAATCAATAGTTTAAACAAATTCTTGTTTCTCAAATGCAACCAATAGTATTAATGTTATAATAAAATAAACACAGTTAAAATACTGTCTTTGATAAGTCAACTTTAGGAATGAATGTCTGGATTTGATAATAAAACATCTAATAAAACAGTTCTTAGGACTCGCAGAACTCAGCCAAGAGAAGAAATGTTATTGAGTTCATCGGGACTTATGCAATACTCTTGGAGTGCGTGGTTCAGTGGTATAGTATCGGATAATGGATTGGAGGGTTGTGGGTGCGATCCCCTGCTACGGCTAAGTGAGGAGTCCTTGAGAAAGACACTTTATCCGCATGTGCTTAGTACTGGTACTACCCAGGAGCACTCGAGTGTGATAAGTCTAAGTTTTAATAACTTATTTCGTAACTGAAGTTAAATAATCAAGTTTAGAATAATATGCAATACATAGTACCTCTCATGTCCCATGGTACCAGGTTAAGCGGTATTATATTTTACGCCAATACCGTGCTGTGTTTTGAGAGGCATTTGGTCGAGCTATAGTCCGAACTCGCAACCTTTGGCGTGAGCGTCAAACACTTTATCCACTACACTACCGAAGTTGTAGCCGTATACATGCGTGTATAATAATCATCAATGATTCTTATATGCAGCACGGTAAGTTGCACGACAGTTGACGATTTTACATACTCATGTTAACTTAAGTTTTGTTTTATTGCCCAGTATGGCCGTATCTGACATGGCCAATGGCAATTAATTAACACCGATATCCCTTTCCTGCATTTCTGATTAAATCCATAAAGCTTAATTTACCCCCTCTAATAAAAGAACGCATTAATATACACTATTAATAATCTGCGACTTGTTAATGTTAACGTGACTGTCCGTGGGGACCTACTCCCGACATTACGGTCGTATATCGATGAATGCACATCCCACCACACACGTTTGAAAGTTTTTATTAACGGCAACTACTCACGTTCTTTGGGATTTACTTATTGCACAGAAGTTTTCTACGTTTTGTTGCATTGCATTGCTGCAATTTTACAAACATATTAAATGTTAAGTTTTTAATTAAATCCTACGCCAATTAAAAACAACAACAACAGACAATACAATGAGCAACGTTTATTTTCCACAAAAAGAGGCACCGATGGTTTTATTGCTCATGTCTCCCCATATCGACGAGCGTAACGTCGTGTATGAAGCTGGTGTTATAGGGAGAGATATGGTCTATAAAACCACCAATGCTTCGGACGAGTAGTTGTAGGTGTTGAACGAAGCTTCGAAAATGACGGTCAAACATTGTCAAAATTTGTCTTTATTTCGAAGCCCACTACATACAAATATTAAAATAACAAGAACAAATTATCGAATACGAAAATCCTTTTCCTCATACGTTCAACATGTACAAGCGTTATAAACGGATCGTTTACTATGGTAAATACGGGTTTACTATGGTAAATACGGTAAAAACTATGCACACAAGAATGTATGTACAATATGTACACTCGTCACAACCGGATCGTTTACTATGGTAAATACGGGTGTACTATGGTAAATACGGTAAAAGCTATGCGCACTAGAATGCACGTACAGCATTAACACTTGTCACAACCGAATTGTTTACTATGGTAAGTACGGTTTTACTATGGTAAATATGGTAAAAACTATGCGTAAAGGAATGCACGTACATCATGTACACTTGTCATGACCGGATCGTTTACTATGGTAAATACGGTAAAATCTATGCGTACTCGAATACACGTACAACATGTACACTCGTCATGACCGGATCGTTTACTATGGTAAATACCGGTTTACTATGGTAAATACAGTGAAAGCTATGCGTACTGAAATACACGTACAACATGTACACTCGTTATAACCGGATCCATGTCTATGGTAAATACGGTAAAAACTATGCGTACTGGAATACAAAGTGCCTTAAGGCAATGAGTACAATTGACACACACGACACGTGCTGCCGTAAATAATTTTAATTATTAATCTTTATGATTTTTTTAACATCAACCAGCACTTAAATATTATCTATTCGGAATGCTTCAGGTTGCCTTTATTTGCATATAAATTCGAGTTTCTGTGAAATATTATGCCTATTCATATGTTTGAAATTGTTTCATATCCATGTTTAATGTCATCGATAAACCATACGTACTGTTACTATGGATATTTTACTTTTACCGATTTACTTTCTAATGAGGTGATACGGTGTATAAGTGTGGAAGCATTTACTCAAATCGAAGTATTTAGTTAAATGCTTCCGAAATGATAACTTGTATGTATGCGAAAAAAACGAAGTGATATATTATTTGCTAATTTTTTTTGAAAACTAATATAAATGCAATATCAATTATCTGTTCTATTCATTTCTTGTCTCCATTAACGTTTCGCTGTACCCTAAATCAATAGTTTCTTGCTGCACTTACTTTCGTAATGATCGAACATACCTACGTATATCAAGTCGTGTTTCTTATATATGTTAAGTTGAGAATATTTGTGTTTTACACCACACACTTTGATGTAACTGCTGTTTCTTATGATATGACTACAGGGGAAGACTGAGTTTGGGTACAGCCGATAACAAGGTTTAAGTTTTTTAACAGCGGTTTTGTTTTTGACCGTTTAAGGACGATGACCCCTGTTGACCTCTGTTGTCACTTCTTCCATTTGTATGTATTGCACTTATGACCGTTATTTTATGTGATGATTTTGATTTTGTTTGTGTGGTGAGTTTCTTGAAGACAATTTTGTTTCGGTACTAAAAAAACAACAAATGTGAAATATTTGCTACATTTATCAAGTAAGGAAACTGGTATAAATGCTATATGTATCATTTATTTCGTTTTTTTATTGGCTCTAGGTAACTCACATAGTAATGCAATTGAAATGACTACTGATATAATAGACAGTAGAAACGACCCTCGTTCTCCCGTCAGGGAACGTTACAATAGCAGTGGTTTACGAGAACGTTGATTGGTCATTTGCTTCAGCGGAAGTGCATCGCATCACTATTTGGTATTAAGAAGCTGTAGTCTATCCCAGAACCTGATGTCTCCCGAATCATGTCTATTAACCACCAATGGAAAAAGCAGGGAATTCTATGCCTGTCCCACACTTCATAGCAACTGAACGCTTACTAAATTATGACGTAATTCAAACTTTCCCTGAGCAACTGACCAATCAGCGTGCTCGTAACAATTGCTATTAAACGGACCCAATCGGGAGAGCTGGGTTCGTTCTATAAACTAAACAATCTGTGAACTGTGGAACATGCAAACGGAATTCCAGTATTTTACATTAGAGTATAAGGGATATACTAGGTCCTGGGGTAGATTAACGGATACGCAGATATATATATATCGCAATTACTCATTCTGTCGTTGATAGCTGTTATTGAGATCAACAATAGTTTCCTGGAATCATTCGTCTGATCAATGTTATATATAGACAACAATAATAAATTGTTGATAAATAATACTCATTTCCATTTGACTGTTTCCGCTATCTCTATAACTTAATCATGATCTCATCCAATATTTTTAAACTAGTATCTTCATTACACATTGATCTCTTATCATCAAAGAAACGGATGCATCGATGTCTATATAAAGCATTTTTATACAGACTATTTTGCGTGCCAAAGCCGAATATAAGTGAAAAGTACTACAGAAGCGCATATGTGGACTCTTTATGGAAAAAACAACAATAACATAAACACTTTCATACGTCTTAAGCGGCCGTAGAATCTGGCACAATATCCTGAATCAATAAAGGGAGTAGTTTGATACGAGTCAAACCGACGCACACATAATACTCAATATGAATTACTAGTAAGCAGATGTATTTGATGGACACTGCCAAAATGGAATGTTTTACAGCAGTATTCTATGACATGAATGTATTTAATCAAAATACTTCTTCTTCACGTATTAATATCACTTATATCATATTTGATGGCTGGAAACAAAGTCGAAATATAATAAAAATTGAAATAATTGAAACTATTACATCTTAAATTTCTCCTACTTAATGGTCATGAAGTAGTTCAAAGGGAAATGACCATCAGATAGTGTTGCAGCAGCCGCCGTACTTAGTGTTTGGCAGTCATATAAGCCACTATGTTCTTGGTTGTTGGTTTTAATTCTGATTCCGTAGAAGTAAATCTATTCCAGAGTTGGTCGTGAAAACAATATCACTGCCGCTGCGAGTGGGTGTGTTAAATATTGCATATTTTATTAACCATACGAATGGACTAAATAAAACCATTCAGCTAGTCCTCTTTTGGTTTTGTTCCAAGCGTCCAAGGGGTCAGATAATAAACCAGTTTCACATGTATTGGTAACTTAACACGAAACCTTGTCCAAAAGCATATACATCGTTTGGCTAATGTTTGTTGATACGATCTGAGAGCGATCGTTATAACACATACGGTCGAGCCGATACAGAAGCTCTCATATTTTTATGAATGGTTGTGCTTATGACTGTATGCTTTGAATTTATATTACTAATAAGAATTAATGTGCATTATCATCCGGTGAATTTGTATGGCCAAAGTAGATGGCAGGAAATATAGTATAAACAGCCACAAACACAACATACAAATAAATGATATACAAAATCAATATAATCATAATAAGTTTATATACAAACATACAGAAGTCGATACATTTGAATCACCTGTCGGGAATGGAGCTAACACGACCTCGCTCTTCTCTTGGCGTCACACTATCAAACAAAACAGTGGAAATGAGTGTTGCTCCGCCAGATGCAAAGTATGCACGTCCGCATGGCACACAACATAATTATAACATGGACCAACATCGCTGTGTATGGCATACAACATAATTATAACAAGGACCAACATCGCCGTGTATGGCATACAGCATAATTATAACATGGACCAACATCGCTGTGTATGGCACACAACATAATTATAACATCGACCAACATCGCCGTGTATGGCATACAACATAATTATAACATGGGCCAACATCGCCATGTATGGCACACAACATAATTATAACATGGACCAACATCGCCGTGTATGGCATAAAACATAATTATAACATGGATCAACATCGCCGTGTATGGCATACAACATAATTATAACATGGACCAACATCGCCGTGTATGGCATACAACATAATTATAACATGGACCAACATCGTCGTGTATGGCATAAAACATAATTATAACATGGATCAACATCGCCGTGTATGGCATACAGCATAATTATAACATGGATCAACATCGCCGTGTATGGCATACAACATAATTATAACATGGACCAACATCGCCATGTATGGAATACAACATAATTATAACATGGACCAACATCGCCGTGTATGGCACACAACATAATTATAACATGGACCAACATCGCCGTGTATGGCATACAACATAATTATAACAAGGACCAACATCGCCATGTATGGAATACAACATAATTATAACATGGATCAACATCGCCGTGTATGGCATACAACATAATTATAACATGGATCAACATCGCCGTGTATGGCATACAACATAATTATAACATGGACGAACATCGTCGTGTATGGCATAAAACATAATTATAACATGGACCAACATCGCCGTGTATGGCACACAGCATAATTATAACATGGACCAACATCGCCGTGTATGGCACACAGCATAATTATAACATGGACCAACATCGCCGTGTATGGCACACAGCATAATTATAACATGGATCAACATCGCCGTGTATGGCACAAAGCATAATTATAACATGGATCAACATCGCCGTGTATGGCACACAACATCATTATAACATGGATCAACATCGCCGTGTATGGCATACAACATAATTATAACATGGATCAACATCGCCGTGTATGGAATACAACATAATTATAACATGGACCAACATCGCCGTGTATGGCATACAACATATTTATAACATGGACCAACATCGCCGTGTATGGCATAAAACATAATTATAACATGGACCAACATAGCCATGTATGGCATACAACATAATTATAACATGGATCAACATCGCCGTGTATGAAATACAACATAATTATAACATAGACCAACATCGTCGTGTATGGCATACAGCATAATTATAACATGGATCAACATCGCCGTGTATGGCACACAGCATAATTATAACATGGACCAACATCGCCGTGTATGGCATACAACATATTTATAACATGGACTAACATCGCCGTGTATGGCACACAGCATACTTATAACATGGATCAACATCGCCGTGTATTGCATACAGCATAATTATAACAAGGACCAACATCGCCGTGTATGGCAAACAACACAATTATAACATGGACCAACATCGCCGTGTATGGCATACATCATAATTATAACATGGACCAACATCGCCGTGTATGGCACACAACATAATTATAGCAAGGACCAACATTGCCTTGTATGGAATACAACATATTTATAACATGGACCAACATCGCCGTGTATGGCATAAAACATAATTATAACACGGACCAACATCTCTGTATATGGCATACCGCATATTTATAACATGGACCAACATCGCTGTGTATGGAATAGAGCATAATAATAACACGGACCAACATCGCTGTGTATGGAAGAGAGCATAATTATAACATGGACCAACGTCGTTATGTATTGCTTACAACATAATTATAACATGGACCAACATCGCTGTGTATGGCATGCAGCATTATTATAACATGGACCAACATCGCTGTGTATGAAATACAGCATAATTATAGCATGGACCAACATCGCTGTGTATGGAATACAGCATAATTATAACACAGACCAACATCGCTGTGTATGGAAGAGAGCATAATTATAACATGGACCAACGTCGTTATGTATGGCATACAACATAATTATAACATGGACCAACGTCGTTATGTATGGCATACAACATAATTATAACACGGACCAACATCGCTGTATATGGCATACAGCATAATTATAGCATGGACCAACATCGCTGTGTATGGAATACAGCATAATTATAACACAGACCAACATCGCTGTGTATGGAAGAGAGCATAATTATAACATGGACCAACGTCGTTATGTATGGCATACAACATAATTATAACATGGACCAACATCGCTGTGTATGGCATGCAGCATTATTATAACATGGATCAACATCGCTGTGTATGGCATACAGCATAATTATAACATGGACCAACATCGCTGTGTATGGCATAGAGAATAATTATAACATGGACCAACATCACTGTGTATGACATACAACATAATTATAACATGTGTTACACTTGGTGTTATTGGCGATAACCCACATCGCTGTGTGAGACATACAACATAATTATAACATGGACCAACATCGCTGTGTATGGCATACAACATAATTATAACATGGACTAACATCGCTGTGTATGGCATACAGCATAATTATAACATGGAACAACATCGCTGTGTATGGCATACAGCATGATTATAACATGGACCAACATCGCTGTGTATGGCATAGAGCATAATTATAACATGGACCAACACCGCTGTGTATGACATACAACATAATTATAACATGTTTTACACATTTTGATATTGGCGGTAAGTCCAATGGACACACATATGCAGCACCCTTCACACCTTCTTCGCTTTCACTCATTCATGAACGCACGCACGCACGCACGCACGCACGCACGCACGCACGCACGCACGCACGCACGCACGCACGCACGCACGCACGCACGCACGCACATACATACATACATACATACATACATACATACATACATACATACATACATACATACATACATGCAGCACCCTTCATACCATCTAACGACGCTTTATTTATGAAACATAAAGCAACCGCCATAACTTCTCACGATGCTTTATTGAAGAAATATGCAGCACAATTCACACCTTCTCACGACGCTTGTATTATGAAACATGCAGCACCCGTCCTAACTCCTAACGACGCTATTTTTATGAAATATGCAGCATCCTTCACAGATTCTAACGACGCTTTATTTATGAAACATGCAGCATCCTTCACAGATTCTAACGACGCTTTATTTATGAAACATGCAGCATCCTTCACAGATTCTAACGACGTTTTATTTATGAAACATGCAGCACCCTTCATACCATCTAACGGCGCTTTATATATGGAACCTGCCGCAACCGTCACAACTCCTAACGACGATTTATTTAGGAAACATGCCGCAACCATCACAACTCCTAATGACGCTTTATTATGGAAACATGCCGCAACCATCACAACTCCTAACAACGATTTATTTAGGAAACATGCCGCAACCATCACAACTCCTAATGACGCTTTATTTAGGAAACATGCCACAACCGTCACAACTCCTAATGACACTTTATTTAGGAAACATGCCGCAACCATCACAACTCCTAACGACGATTTATTTATGAAACATGCCGCAACCATCACAACTCCTAACGACGATTTATTTAGGAAATATGCCGCAACCATCACAACTCCTAATGACGCTTTATTAGGAAACATGCCGCAACCGTCACAACTCCTAACGACGCTTTATTTAGGAAACATGCCGCAACCGTCACAACTCCTAACGACGATTTATTTAGGAAACATGCTGCAACCATCACAACTCCTAATGACGATTTATTTATGAAATATGCCGCAACCGTCACAACTCCTAACGACGCTTTATTTATGAAATATGCCGCAACCGTCACAACTCCTAATGACGCTTTATTTATGAAATATGCCGCAACCGTCGCAACTCCTAACGACACTTTATTTATGAAACATGCAGCATCCTTCACACCTTCTAACGAAGCTTTAATTATCGTTCTAACGACGCTTTCTTTATGAAACATGCAGCACCCTTCACACTTTTTAACGACGCTTTCTTTATGAAACATGCAGCACCATTCACACATTCTAACTACGCTTAATTCATAAAATATGCATCACTCCTCTCACAACCTCTAAAGATGCTTTAGCACCACCCGCCACAACTTCTAACAACGCTTCATTTATGAAACATGCAGCAACCTTCACACCTTCTAACGACGATTTATTTATGAAACATGCAGCATCCTTCACACCTTCTAACGACGCTTTAATTATCGTTCTAACGACGCTTTCTTTATGAAACATGCAGCACCCTTAACAACTCTTAATGAAGCTTTATTTATGAAATATGCCGCAACCGTCACACCTTCTAATGACGATTTATTTATGAAACAAACCGCAACCATCACAACTCCTAACGACGCTTTATTTATTATATATGCAGCACCCTTCACAACTTCTAACGACGCTTTATATATTTAACATGCAGCACCCTTCACACCTTATATCGACGGTTTATTTATGAAACATGCAGCACCCTTCACAACTTTTAATGACACTTTATTTATAAAACATGCAGCACGCTTCACACCTTCTAACGACGCTTTATTTATGAAACATGCAGCACCCGTCACAACTGCTAATGACGCTTTATTTATGAAATATGCAGCACCCTTCACACCTTCTAACGACAATTTATTTATGAAACATGCCGCAACCGTTACACCTTCTAACGACGCTTTATTTATGAAATATGCAGAACTCTTCAAACCTTCTAACGACGATTTATTTATGAAACATGCAGCAACCGTCACAACTCCTAACGATGCTTTATTTTATGAAATATGCAGCACCCTTCAAACTTTTTAACGACAATTTATTAATGAAACATGCCGCAACCGTCACAACTCCTAACGACGCTTTATTTATTAAACATGCAGCACCCTTCACAACTTCTAACGACGCTTTATTTATGAAACATGCAGCACCCTTCACACCTTCTAACGACGCTTTATTTATGAAACATGCAGCACCCTTCACATCTTTTAACGACGCATTATTTATGAAACATGCAGCACCCTTCACACCTTCTAACGACGCTATCATTATGAAACATGCAGCACCCGCCACAACTTCTAACAACGCTTCATTTATGAAACATGCAGCACCCTTTACAATTTATAACGACGATTTATTTTATGAAACATGCAGCACCCTTCACACCTTTTAACGACGCTTTCTTTATGAAACATGCAGCACCCTTCACACCTTCTAACGACGCTTTCTTTATGAAACATGCAGCACCCTTCACACCTTCTAACGACGCTATCATTATGAAACATGCAGCACCCTTCACACCTTCTAACGACGCTATCATTATGAAACATGCAGCACCCTTCACACATTCTAACGACGCTTAATTCATGAAATATGCAGCACTCGTCAGAACCTCTAAAGATGCTTTATTATAAAACATGCAGCATCCTTCACAGCTTCTAACGACGCTTTATTTATGAAACATGCAGCACCCTTCATACAATCTGACGACGCTTTATTTATGAAACATGCAGCAACCGTCATAACTTCTCACGATGCCTTATTTAAGAAATATTGAGGACACTTCACACCTTCTCACGACGCGTGTTTTATGAAACATGCAGCACCCTTCACACATTATAACGACGCTTTTATTTATAAAACATGCAGCATGCTTCACACCTTCTAACGACGCTTTATTTATGAAACATGCAGCACCCGTCAGACATTCTTACAGCGCTTTATTTATGAAACATGCAGCACCCGTCACACCTTCTTACGGCGCTATATTTATGAAACATGCAGGACGCTTCACACCTTCTATCGACGCTTTATTTCATGAAACATGCAGCACGCTTCACACCTTCTAACGACGATTTATTTATGAAATATGCAGCAACCGTCACACCTTTTATCGACGCTTTATTTATGAAACATGCAGGATCTTTCACACGTTCTAACGACCTTTTTTTTATGAAACATGCAGCATCCTTCACACCTTCTACCGACACTTTGTTTATGAAACATGCAGCACCCGTCACAACTCCTAATTACGCTTTATTTATGAAATATGCAGCACCCTTCACACATTCTAACGACGATTTATTTATGAAATATGCAGCACCCGTCACAACTCCTAACGACGCTTCATTTATGAAACATGCAGCAACCGTCACAACTTCTATCGACGCTTTATTTATGAAATATGCAGCAACCGTCACACCTTTTATCGACGCTTTATTTATGAAACAATCAGGACTTTTCACACCTTCTGACGATGCTTTCTTTATGAAACATGCAGCACCCGTCACACCGTCTAACGACACTTTATTTATGAAACATGCAGCACCCGTCACAACTTCTAACGACATTTTATTCATGAAATATTTAGCAGCCGTCACAACTCCTAATGACGCTTTATTTATGAAATATGCAGCACCCTTCAGACCTTCTAACGAAGCTTAATTTATGAAATATGCAGAACCCTTCACACCTTCTAACGACGATTTATTTATGAAACATGCAGCAACCGTCACAACTCCTAACGACACTTTATGTATGAAATATGCAGCACCATTGACACCTTCTAACGACGATTTAATTCTGAAACATTCAGCACCCATCACAACTTCTAACGATGCTTTCTTTATGAATTATGCAGTACCCTTCACAACTTCTAACGACGATTTATATATGAAACATGCAGCAACCGTCACAGCTCCTAACTACGCTTTATTTATGAAATATACAGATCCCTTCATACCTTCTAATGACGTTATAATTATGAAACATACACCACCCTTCAAAACATCTAACGACGTTTTATTTATGAAACATGCAGCGCCCTTCACAACTTCTAACGACGCTTAATTTATGAAACATGCAGCACCCTTCACACCTAATATCGACGCTTTATTTATGAAACATGCAGCACCAGTCACAACTTCTAACGACGCTTTATTTATGAAACATGCAGCACCCTTCACACCTTCTAGCGACGCTTTATTTATGAAACATGCAGCACCCGTCACACTTTCTAACGACGCTTTATTTATGGAACATGCAGCACCCTTCACAACTTCTAACGACGTTTTATTTATGAAACATGCAGCACCCGTCACACCTTCTAACGACGCTTTATTTATGGAACATGCAGCACCCTTCACAACTTCTAACGACGTTTTATTTATGAAACATGCAGCACCCTTCACAACTTCTAACGACGCTTAATTAATGAAACATGCAGCTCCCTTCACACCTAATATCGACGCTTTATTTATGAAACATGCAGCACCATTCACACCTTCTATCGACGCTTTATCTATCAAACATGCAGCACCCTTCACACCTTCTAACGACGTTTTATTTATGAAACATGCAGCACCATTCAGACCTTCTAACGACGATTTATTTATGAAACATGCAGCACCCTTCACACCTTCTATTGACGCTTTATTAATGAAACATGCAGCACCATTCACACCATCTTAAGACGCTTTATTTATGAAACATGCAGCACCTTTCACACCTTCTATCGACGCTTTATTTATGAAACATGCAGCAACCTTCACACTTTCTAACGACGATTTATTTATGAAACATGCAGCACCCTTCACAACTTCTATCGACGCTTAATTTATAAAACATGCAGCACCCGTCACACCTTCTAACGACGCTTTATTTGTGAAACATGCAGCACCCTTCACACCTTCTATCGACGCTTTGT
This sequence comes from Panopea generosa, assembly GCA_029582155.1. Taxonomy (NCBI): domain Eukaryota; kingdom Metazoa; phylum Mollusca; class Bivalvia; order Adapedonta; family Hiatellidae; genus Panopea; species Panopea generosa. Next base: position 52,056,488 of record CM055902.1, read on the forward strand.
TTATGAAACATGCAGCACCCTTGACACCTTCTAACGACGCTTTGTTTATGAAACATGCAGCACCCTTCACAACTTCTAACGATGTTTTATTTATGAAACATGCAGCACTCGTCACACCTTCTAACGACGTTTTATTTATGAAATATGCAGCACCTTTCACACCTTCTAACGACGCTTAATTAATGAAACATGCAGCTCCCTTCACACCTAATATCGACGCTTGATTTATGGAACATGCAGCACCATTCACACCTTCTAACGACGATTTATTTATGAAACATGCAGCACCATTCACACCTTCTAACGACGATTTATTTATGAAACATGCAGCACCTTTCACACCTTCTAACGACGCTTAATTAATGAAACATGCAGCTCCCTTCACACCTAATATCGACGCTTGATTTATGGAACATGCAGCACCATTCACACCTTCTAACGACGATTTATTTATGAAACATGCAGCACCCTTCACACCTTCTATCGGCGCTTTATTAATGAAACATGCAGCACCATTCACACCTTCTAACGACGCTTTATTTATGAAACATGCAGCACCCTTCACACCTTCTATCGGCGCTTTATTAATGAAACATGCAGCACCATTCACACCTTCTAACGACGCTTTATTTATGAAACATGCAGCACCCTTCACACCTTCTATCGACGCTTTATTTATGAAACATGCAGCACCCTTCACATCTTCTAACGACGCTTTTTTTATGAAACATGCAGCACCCTTCACACCTTCCATCGACGCTTAATTTATGAAACATGCAGTACCCGTCACACCATCTAACGCCGCTTTATTAATGAAACATGCAGTACCCGTCACACCTTCTAGCGACGCTTTATTTATCAAATATGCAGCACCCTTCACAACTTCTAAAGACTCTTTTTTTATGAAACATGCAGCACCCGCCACACCTTCTAGCAACGCTTTATTTATGAAACATGCATCACCCGTCACACCTTCTAACGACGTTTTATTGATGAAACATGCAGCACCCTTCACATCTTCTAACAACGTTTATTTTATGAAACATGCAGCACCCGTCACACCATCTAACGCCGCTTTATTTATGAAACATGTAACACCCGTCACACCTTCTAGCAACGCTGTATTTATGAAACATGCATCACCCGTCACACCTTCTAACGACGCTTTATTGATGAAACATGCAGCACCCTTCACATTTTCTATCGACGCTTTATTTATGAAACATGCAGCACCCTTCACAACTTCTAACGACTCTTTATTTATGAAACATGTAGGACCCGTCACAACTTCTATCGACGCTTTATTAATGAAACAGGCAGCACCCTTCACAACTTCTAACGACACTTTGTTTATGAAACATGCAGCACCCGTCACACCTTCTAACGACGCATTATTGATGAAACATGCTGCACCCGTCACACCTTCTAACGACGGTTTATTTATGAAACATGTAGCACCCTTCACATTTTCTAACGACGCTTTATTTATGAAACATGCAGCACCCTTCACATTTTCTAACGACGCTTTATTTATGAAACATGCAGCACCCTTCACAACTTCTAACGATGGTTTATTTATGAAACATGTAACACCCGTCACAACTTCTAACGACGCTTTATTTATGAAACATGTAGCATCTGTCACAACTTCTAACTTCACTTTATTTATGGAACATGCAGCACCCTTCACAATTCTAACATTGCTTCATTTATGAAACATGCAGCACCCTTCACAAATTCTAATCTCGCTTTATTTATGAAACATGTAGCCCTGTTCACAACTTCTAACATCGCTTTATTTTATGAAACATGCAGCACCCTTCGCATTGTCTCCGTGTCGGCATATCAGAAGCCTATTGTCTCCGTGTCGCCATATCAGATTCTCATTGTCTCCGTGTCGCCATATCAGATTCTCATTGTCTTCGTGTCGGCATACCCTTTATATTTGGCTTGTCTCCATCAGAGTATTTTTGCGTGTAACATCTTAACTTCTGTTTTGTTGATAAGCTTCCCAAGTGTGTTCGTTACAACAGACCGTTTCACTTCTACTTTTGTGTATGTATGTCTGTGTTTTAACTGTGCCCATGCTACTGCAGTATGAGTCCTTTGACATATATTTACCCCCTTTTTGTCTTACTGATTGTCTGACAGTGCTTTTTATTAACACCATACTATTTTGTGATATAACGCCGCGTGCTACATACGTATTTGCTGTCCCGTAGCGATTTTAACATTATTCTGTCTAAAGAACCTGAGACGGTGTTGCTATCGGCCATTCATGGCGGTGATTTCTATTGATATGATGATAATTCTTTTGCTCCGGATTATTGACTGCATCTTCGTGACGCAGCATTCGTTATATATATCATACATTATTGTGAATGTGTATCTAAAAAAATGAAAAAAATCGGAAATGTCGTTGTTGTCATTTAAATTATGTCGCTATATATATATTTACCGAATTGTTATGATTTAAATTATATCCCTTTATCTCTCTTTCTCTCTCTCTCTCTCTCTCTATATATATTTTTTCCACTTTGGTGATTCGACCCACGGCCCCTGCGGCGTCAGCGCCTAGCACATTAGTGACGACGTCTCTACCGACTGCGCTACCGCAACAACGCCAAAACACGTTGCGCAAATAGCACATATATTGGCGTCGCCATTAATGTACACAGGACATAGGCGGGTATTATTATTATATTTACATTCAATATTTTGTATTTTTCCTACTTTAAATGACTCAATGGAGAGGAATGACACATGTCTTATTCACCTGACCATTATTGAATGTAACCGTGGGTTTGAATCTCCAAAGTGGCAAAAAATATTTCCCGAAATAAATCAATGGTCAATACATCGTACTTGTTTATGCCAAATTTATCCTGGATGTATTGTACTTATACTTGTTTATGCTGCATTTATCCAGGATGTATTGTACTTATACTTGTTTATGCTGCATTTATCCTGGATGTATTGTACTTTTACTTGTTTATGCTGCATTTATCCAGGATGTATTGTACTTATACTTGATTATGATTTATTTAACCAGGATGTATTGTACTTATACTTGATTATGCTTTATTTATCCTAGATATATCATACTTATACTTATTTATGTTGCATTTATCCTGGATGTATTGTACTTATACTTGATTATGATTTATTTAACCAGGATGTATTGTACTTATACTTGTTTATGTTTATCTTTCCTGGATGTATTGTACTTATACTTGTTTATGCCGTATCTATCCTGGATGTATTGAACTTTTACTTGATTATGCTTTATTTATCCAGGATGTATTGTACTTAAACTCGTTTATGCAACATTTATCCTTGATATAGTGTACCTATACTTGTTTATGTTGCATTTATCCTGGATGTATTGTACCTATACTTGTTTATGCTGCATTTAGCGAGGATGTATTGTACTTATAGTTGATTTTGCAGCATTTATCCAGGATGTATTGTACTAATACTTGATTATGCTTTATTTATCCTAGATATATTTTAGTTATACTTATTTATGTTGCATTTATCCAGGATGTATTGTACTTAAAATTGTTTATATGCATTTATCTAGGATGTATTGTACTTTTTTATGTTTTATCTATCCTGGATGTATGAACTTTTACTTGATAATGCTTTATTTATCCAGGATGTATTGTACTTAAACTTGTTTATGCAACATTTATCCTTGATATAGTGTACCTATACTTGTTTATGTTGCATTTATTCTGGTAGTATTGTACTTATACTTGTTTATGCTGCATTTATCCAGGATGTATTTTACTTATAGTTGATTATGCAGCATTTATCCAGGATGTATTGTACTTATACTTGATTATGCTTTATTTATCCTAGATATATTTTTGTTATACTTGTTTATGTCGCATTTATCCTGGATGTATTGTACTTAAAATTGTTTATATGCATTTATCCTGGATGTATTGTACTTATACTTGATTTTGCAGCATTTATCCTGGATGTATTGTACTTATACTTGATTATGCAGCATTTATCCTGGATGTATTGTACTTATACTTGGTTATGCAGCATTAATCCAGGATGTATTGTACTTATACTTGATTGTGCTTTTTTTTATCCTAGATGTAATATACATATACTTGTTTATGCTGCATTTATCCTAGATTTATTGTACTTATACTTGATTATGCAGCATTTATCCTGGATGTATTTTACCTATTCTTGTTTATGTTACATTTATCCTGGATGTATTGCACTTATACTTGTTTATACTGTATTTATCCTTGATGTATTGTACTTTTACTTGATTATGCAGCATTAATCCCGGATGTATTGTACTTATACTTGTTTATGCTGCATTTATCCTGGATTTATTGTACTTATACTTGATTATGCAGCATTTATCCAGGATGTATTGTATCTATACTTGATTATGCTTTGTTTATCCTCGATGTGTTGTACTTATACTTGATTATGCAGCATTTATCCAGGATGTAATGTACTTATACTTGTTTATGCAGCATTTATCCAGTATGTATTGCACTTATACTTGTTTATGCTGTATCTATCCAGGATGTATTGTATTCATACTTGTTTATGCCGCATTTATCCTGGATGTATTGTACTTATACTTGTTTATGCTGTATCTATCCAGGATGTATTGTATTTATACTTGTTTATGCCGCATTTATCCAGGATGTATTGTACTTATACTTGTTTATGCTGTATCTATCCAGGATGTATTGTATTTATACTTGTTTATGCTGCATTTATCCCGGATGTATTGTTCTTATACTTGTTTATGCTGCATTTATCCTGGATATATTGTACTTTTACTTGATTATGCTGCATTTATCCTGGATGTATTGCACTTATACTTGTCTATGCTTAACCTGGATGTATTGTACTTATACTTGTTAATGCAGCATTTATCCTGGATATATTGTACTTTTACTTGATTATGCTGCATTTATCCTGGATGTAGTGCACTTATACTTGTTTATGCTGCATTTATCCTGGATGTATTGTACTTATACTTGTTTATGCTGCATTTATCCTTAATATATGGTACTCATATTTGATTATGCAGCATTTACCCAGGATGTATTGTACTTATACTTGATTATGCTGCATTTATCCTGTATGTATTGCACTTTAATTGATTATGCTGCATTTATCCAGGATGTATTGTATTTATATTTGATTATGCTATATTTATCTTGGATATGTTGTACTTATACTTGGTTATGCTGTATTTATCCTAGATGTATTGTACTTATACTTAATTATGCTGCATTTATCCTGGATGTATTGTATTTATATTTGATTATGCTGCATTAATCCTGGATGTATTGTACATAATTGATTATGCTGCATTTATCCTAAATGTATTATATTTATACTTGATTATGCTATATTTATCTTGGATATGTTGTACTTATACTTGGTTATGCTATATTTATCCTGTATGTATTGTACTTATACTTGATTATTCTATATTTATCCTGGATGTATTGTACTTATACTTGGTTATGCTATATTTACCTTCGATATGTTGTACTTATTCTTGGTTATGCTATATTTATCCTGTATGTATTGTACTTATACTTGATTATGCTATATTTATCCTGTATGTATTGTACTTATACTTGGTTATGCTGTATTTATCCTGGATGTGTTGTACTTATACTTGGTTATGATGTATTTATCCTAGATGTATTGTACTTATACTTGGTTATGCTGTATTTATCCTGTATGTATTGTACTTATACTTGATTATGCTGCATTTATCCATGATGTATTGTATTTATACTTGATTATGCTATATTTATTCTGGATGTATTGTACTTATACTTGGTTATGATGTATTTATCCTGTATGTATTGTACTTATACATGGTTATGCTGTATTTATCCTGGATGTACTGTATTTATACTTGATTAAGCAGCATTTATCCTGGATGTAGTGTACTTATACTTTATTATGCTGTATTTATCCTGGATGTATTGTACTTATACTTGGTTATGCTGTATTTATCCTAGATTTATTGTATTTATACTTGGTTATGCTGTATTTATCTTGGATGTATTGTACATTTACTTGGTTATGCTGTATTTATATTGTATATATTGTACTTATACTTGTCTACGCTGCATTTTTCTTGGATGTATGGTACATGTTCTTATACTTATTTATGCTGTATTTATCATGGATGTATTGTACTTAAACTTGTTTATACTGTATTTATCGTGGCTGTGTTGCTTTTATACTTGTTTATTCTGTATTTATCCCGATGTGTTGCTCTTATACGTGTTTATTCTGTATTTATCGCGGATATGTTTTACTTATACTTGTTAATGCTGTATTTATCCCGGATGTATTGCACTGATACTTGTTAATGTTGTATTTATCCCGGATGTATTGCACTAATACTTGTTTATGCTGTATTTATCCCGGATGAATTGCGTTGATACTTGTTTATGCTGTATTTATTCCGGATGTATTGTACTTATAATTGTGTCTGCTATATTTATCTAAGATGCTGCGTCTATTTCCGGTTATGAATATCTATTGCATTTCCTTTCATTAAATGTCTTTCATTTACGTTTGAAGCGTTCAGCACTATCGACTGATAGAGCCACCATATTTTTTAACATGATGTTTTATCTTAATGACATTTCAGACTTGATTTATTAAAGCTGCAGAATACCACACACCCATAAAAACACCCTATTCAGAGATAATTTAACAAAACGGTCATAAAAAGGAACATGTGTGCCAATCATGCCAAAACAAAAATAACTTCTGCGTTTTATGAATCGCTTTTCATTGTTCGCTGTCTTTTCAATTTGTAAAATTGCTCACAATGGTAATTTATGTTATAATATCATTGAACGGGAAGGTTTTTCATGTTTGAAGTGTTAAAGTTGCAACATTTTCATGCTACGTAATATATTTTAATAGAATTACTTCATATAGTGTACCGTGTATTCAACCGCACGTTCATTGATTAGAATTAAACTTTTTTGCTTTATTTCTTTTTAACGTTTTGTTTAAAAACAACTAAATTATATCAAATTAATTTAATGATTATGAATATATAGTTTACGTGGCCTAAGTGATCGGTGTCCGCAAATACATTGTTATTGAAATGTATTTATGTCAGCCTACGTACCGCTAGGTAGATGTGGATATAGCGCTGTAAAGATAGTTTAAACATTTATTTTTGGTATAAGTTAAGTAATTTTGACGTTTATTTCATAAAACTGCGTTAGAATTAAGGGTTTAAGATAATTTAAACGGATTTAAATTTGTGAAAATAACTTTTTTTATGTAGCCTTTTATGTAATTTAATGGCATACAATGTGGAGCGCTGTCATGTTTAGCAACAGAAATCCAGGCTTACTGATTTCTCACATGTAATATATCTATGTGGCAAAGATTTGGCTATTTATTTAACAGATCTTTTTTTATAAGGAACGAGCGAAATATCGGGCATATTTGTTTTCTGTGAGTCATCGTATGACGTAACGTCTCAAAACAACGTTGTTTTTTTTTTAACCATGAAAAACATACGTCATTTATATATTCGGGCAAGTCCGACACTACTTCGGCAATTTACATACGAGAGCCGAGATAAAAAAAACACCAAGCGATGAATTGGAAGTGATATTACACAAGGTTAATATTAAAAATATGTCACGGGTTTATTACACTTCTGCGCCGTAAATTATGTTAAAAATATGTGCATTGTTATTGCATAGTGATAGGAATAAATGCAATGTAACACACATACTCCTGATATGAACGACCTGCCGCTCCTGACGTCATAGCATAGTCGACACGATGTGACGTAAGCCATAATATCTCAGTACGACTTGGATCATGGGCAGACAACCCTGTAATACAGCCATCGCCTTAAGAAACGATTTGACACAATCGTGAAACATCAGGTATTTCCGTGTCCTTCGTATAATACACCTCGTGTATAGCTCTAGAATACACTTAACGCTATTCGCCTGTGTTACAAGTCAGTATTCATTCGCGTGAAAGTAACAAATTATGTATTCGTCATTTAGTTGAATATATGGCGTTATTATATCGATTTTTTTCATTTATACACTCAACATGGGTTATGTTTATAGGGAAATTTAAAATATCAGTCTTGATTAACCAACGTTTATATTTTCAACGTACATGTATATAAGGTGGCCTAAGGGGGCCGCCAATTTAATAGATCATGTGACTGTACGTTGTTCCAAAATGGCGCTTTATTCTGTCAGAGGTCTATTGCGTAGCATAGAGGTCGAGGTGATCAGATTGGATTGGACATTGGAGATTAAATCTTCGAAACCGGAGTCGGAAATAGTACATAACCGGTATTTTTTTGTTGAGTGAAATGTGTATATACGAGTATATTTAAGTATGATCTGTATCGTATTGTGTTAATGTATTCTCGTAATTCTATTTATGTAAAAATTGTACATTTTATTTTGAATAAACTGGTATTCTACCGTAGTGGGTTGTCGATCCTTGATCATTTTGTCACAAATTAACGTCGACACATGTCAAGTTATATAACATGTTTTATTATTATGTAATATCACGTTTTACTGACGGATGAAGACACTAGAATGGATCTAAGTAGCAAGTAACTGGCTACTTTATCTTGGGATCGAATTTGGCTCAAACCCATGACCTCACCAATTATAGGTTTATTAGGCGACAACGCCTTGAACCAATCGGTCAATGAGTATTTTCAAAATAATCAACAAAAACCTGTATATTGTTATATATGCTGTCATTATAACGTTATGCTCTAACTATACCCTCTTCTGTATTTTTGATTGTAATAATAGCTGGATTTCCAACACCACCTTAAAAAAGAAATTTTTTGCCAAAACTCGTTCAAGATGGATATGTTCATTATATAATATATATAATATATATAATATTCAGTTTTAAAATACAAATGTACACTTGTTAATGTTAGCTACGTTTGTACAAATATACCGGGCTTAGAAAGATCAATGAGTTTTTTCGACACTGTTGGAGAGCTGACCAAAGTAGTTTACGTTTGAAAAACGGTAAAATAGCTTGTTTGATTGTAGGACATATTTGGCAACAAAGATACCTTGGTAGTAATTAAAATAGGGATTAAAGGCTTGCTAATTAATGATTAATATGACAATTATCTAATGACGTCATCTTTGTAACAAGGATACAACTTAATGCGATGGGTAATTTATTTATAGCCGATGAGTAATTTGAACGGAATGTTTTTAATTGGATTTTGTCAAGCCCAGGAAAATGTTAAATATTTAGAATGCTTTTGTAACATTTTAATGAACTACTTAAATGAGGATTTATAATGTCAAATCTCTCAATTCTACTGTAAACGTTATTACGTTTTATATAGATACATCGGCCATATTACTGTCACAGCATGGATCTCAAGCATATGCAAATGATATAATCTCGGTGTACGTCATAGTTACAATGACGTATACATCCCTCCATTAAAGAAGAAATATTGCCAAATTCTTTTGCAAAACATTGACTCTCTCCCAGGTGGGAGTGGGTGGGGGGTGGGGGGGGGAGGGGAGTCCCTGTTCCCTGAATATCTTAAAGTAATGACCATTGTTACCCAGATCCCTAGAAGTATTTGCCATATTTCCCCAAAAGTATTTTTCCTAGATCTCTAAAACTAGGCCTTTGATCCCTATATCCCTGAAAGAAATGGCCAATATTCCCCGAATCCCTAAAAATATTTAGTTGAGCTTATACTAATTTATTTTAGCTCGATTGCAATGAAAGCTCGGAGCTTATCTGAACCGCTCTCGAGTCCGCTTCCTTGGTAGAACCAGTACTGAGTGTTGTTTTTATGAAAGGCATTGGATCGAGCGGGGAATCGAACCCGCAACCTCCGCCATGAGCGGCCAACACTCTATCCATAACAATACCGCCACGCTTTAATATTTGCCATGTTATCCAGATCTCCAAAACCCCTCGGAGGGCCTCAACATTTTATTAAGATTAGCAGTATAAAATACGCATTGGTACCTGGACAATAGTAACTATTTAAGTCGGCAATCTAAACGACATCTTTCACCAAACTGATAGGGGTATCACACTGCTCGTACCTATTTGATAATAAAAACATTTATCAGTTTCAAGCGAAACAGTGCTATATTCAAAAGGGGTTTTGACGGATTGTTTGAACGGTGTATTGTACTTTTCATTTTCTGTTTCTTTTATTCCTTATAATACACAACATATACAAAGGTTATGTGTGTATTAAACTAAACATAAATCAAACATTATTGCACGTTTATTTCATTAAAATGTAAGAAAAAGAGAAAGTTTGCAAGTTCTTGTCGAATGAAGGTGGTTCTACTCAGATTCATTCAGAGGTCTATTTCCAAAAATACAACTTGATATGCCGTTTATAACCCGAACTGTGTTAAAGTGATGTTAAACCCCAATAAAACAATAAAACAACAACAACAACAACAACAACAACAACAACAACAACAACAACAACAACAACAACAACAACAACAACAACAACAAAAACATTATCAGCAACAGCAACAGCAACAACAACAACAACAACAACAACAACAACAACAACAACAACAACAACAACAACAACAACAACAACAACAACAACAACATTAACAGCAACAACAACAACAAAAACATTATCAACAACAGCAACAGCAACAGCAACAGCAACAACAACAACAACAATAACAAAAACAACAACAACAACAAAACAATAAAAAATATGGCGACACTGCGCGTCCTTATTTCACTTCCCGTCCTACTTTATTGTCGATAAACATACTTAAACCATTTTTTATTCGATTAACAAAATATTTTGTAGCTATTTTATTATTAACATCTAATAAACTTATAGGTCTCCAAGTTATTAAATGAGACGGGCTTCCGCTTAATATGAGCAATTGATTAAATTATTATAAATTTATTTTTATTCATTGCAAAAGTATTTTGTTAAATCGATCGTAAACTAATATTATTATTTTTATTTCCTTAAGGATAAAAAATTGCCCCAATGGTGCATAAAGGTACCAAGTGCCTTCTTATTTCATTTACACTTGGTACCTAATTGTTCTAATGAAACGAAATATTCTGCTTTCTGTAATTCCTTTTTACGTATTTGGTGTTGTTCTGTATTCATTGCTGTATTTGTACTAGGAAAAGATCACTGATTGTTTTTTCGGAGTTTACATTTGTTAATAATATGTTTTGTTACAGTCATGTTTCTTTAATTAGAATGCTAGATTAATTAGACTTAATATTGTTTTAGATTCCCTTATTTTCTTTCAAGATTAGCCAAATATTTTATGTTTTTCTTTGCCCCTTCAATAAAGTTTTATTCTGCATTTGCTTACATTAGTATACTGATTGTCGTTTCTTCAATGATGTTTTGGCAATGACTTCTTTCTGTAATATTGTTAAGTGAGATTCATTGTTTGGACTGTTTGATATTTTCAGATCGAGTTAAAGCCATACCCATTGGTTTATCAAGGTAAACTTATTGAAATCGAAATGCTTTATTTGGTGCAAATGAATTTATTTATAAGTAACAATTAGGTTTCTTGAAGGACCAATCCAAACACAGTCCATCAATTTATCGATATATGTAACCAAAACTAAATAACTAGATTCTAGTCTATATACGTGTATGTTTTTTTTGTGACACGTCGAAAGCTTTTGATTTTACTTGACTTACTTTTTAGTCCGAGAAACAAACCGGATTAAGTGATACATTCTTTAAAATGAATTTAAAGTTGTCAAACAGAATAAAAAGACAGAGGTTTCTATGGGTATCTACAGGATTTAGTTTCCGGAACTAAAGGCAATTTCTGCAGGTGTGTTAAAATTCAAGTTGGTTTAATCCAAACATTTAGGTCGACGGCACAAGTGTATTTTATAACCATTGGTTCTCTAAGGGTGTTTTATTGATAAATGATATTACGAATACAAAAGGTTATTGCTACTCAATGGTGGATTTTATTAATAGGTAAAGCATAAATACAAACTTCCTAGAATATCGAAAATAAAAGGTACTTGTCTTAACTTTCAATTGTCCATTTAGCTAGTAATGGAAGGGCACCTACAATGCCCTTTTTCAATTGCAATAATTATTAAAGATTCAAAAGGATGTAGAACAATCTATCGGTCTTATATAAACAAGAAAATTTAATCCCTCAATCCGCTACTTAATGGGAAAATGAATTGGATGTAAGAACAAGTCCGGTTGAAACAAAATTTCACTGCCTTCCTTTCAACATTTCAATATTTTTATCGATTGTGACATTTCTAAACAATTTATCTCGTGTTTGATGAACCACGTTCGTGATAAGCGTATAGGCATTAAATTAAATTGGACAAAAACAGTCATTATGTCCAGAAATAAAAAGTTTCACAAAGTCTTGAATAAAATGATATTTATTGCAAGGAATTTTATTTACACTCAGAAACTTAAAACAATTTTTGATATTTCTTTTGTGTATCTGTATAAATAATCTTCTGCATACAATACAGAGTCCATATCAATACTTTTCCAACAGTAGCTATCAAACGGTTTTAATAATGCATTTGCCAAAAAATGCTTAACAACATGGTATACACTGTCTTCCCTGTGAACATTGACTGAATATTCGATGACCCTGGTGAAAATTGCCATTTACAGGGAATTTTGAAAACTGGTAATGTGGTGGTCAAGGATTCCTTTCCACATCTCCACATAACAGTTATCAACATGAAAGCTTGACAAACAAACCTTCATATTCTGACGTTTGACTTTTTGATAGAGTATTGATCGACACATGCTTCCCAGAAAAATGATAAATTTTACACCTCCACTGCTCAATATATATCCCCATTATTTTATAAAAAAAAAGAATGTACCGTTTAAAGTGACTTTTAATAATGTGCAAACAGCCACCAGCAATGAATGAAATATTGTTTATTTAAAAAAATAATTAAATTCTTAAAAAAAACACAAATATACAATTCAAATTGGTCATCTGAACTCTTAACTTGTCCAACTACTTCACAAGCAAGAATTTCAACGATTCAGCTCCAGATATATATTATGTTTTAACTTCAGATTGTGTTTTTCCATGAATAATCTTCAGTCTGTCGATCATTTTTTTTGTGCTAAAACTCCAGTCAATTTTAATATCTCTAGTTCGATACTTATGATTGATGGATAACGAAATGCATTCAGCACAATATGTTTCCGATTCTCCGAGAATATACGACACATATCAATAACTCTTTGTAGGACAATTTATCAGTCTTGTATACAAGAAAATATAATCCCTCAATCCGCTGCTAAATTGGAAAATGATTTGGATATAAGAACCAATTTAGTTGAAACCAAATTTTACTGCCTTCCATTTAACATAACAAATGACACAAACTTACAATGGTCTCAGTACAGAATAAATCATCAAATATTAGAAAACAATTCTCTTCTTAAAAAAATGAAAATAAAGGATTCTGATATTTGCAGTTTATGCAACAGAGAAATAGATGCAATTAAACATATTTTTATCGAATGTGACATTTCTAAACAATTTATCTCATGTTTGATGAACCATGTTCGCGAAAAATGTAAAGGTTTTATTTTAAATTGGACAAATACAGACATTTTGTTCGGTAACAAAATTTTTGACAAAGTTTTGAATAAAATAATACTAATTGCAAAGAAATTTATTTACACACAGAAACTTAAAACAGTCAAACCTACACTTAACAACTTTAAAAAAACATACCATAAATCTGTATAAATAATACAAAAATATATTGTAAAATACACACTTTTGATAGTATTTAGAATAATTATAAGCAACTAATATCTTGATATTACTTTGAAATATTTTACACAATTCTTTTTCAGTTTTAATTTAGAAACTTTTGTTTGATTTCAAATACATTTATTATTTGAAGACATTTAATTATATCAGTCCCCATCCCCTTCCTAGAATGTTTTTATATTTTTCTTTTCTCCAAACAAGTCAATCAATTATAAGATGTAACTACTCATTATCACGACTAGACATGCAAGAATAGAAATAACTTAATGTTTAAAGATTTAAATAAAGCATTACTATCTTTTAGAAAAATAAGTTTACAAAGTCAGATTAAAAGTTCAAAGCGGAATGTTTTATGGCAATTGGGTTATTTTTATGCACTTATCTATCTTCAATAAATGAAGTCCAACACTCAATTTAACATGTCTTGTTGCTTTATAGTTTATACATTATAATTAGTGCAAAGCATTTTGATAACATTTCTGTAATTGGCAGTACATCAAGGTTGACTCTCATCAATGTTTGTTAGACTGGTTGAATACTTCAGGACTTGTATGTGAAATTTTGCATTTTTTAAGGTCTATTGTAATTACTTAGGAGTTGGCAGTGTTTAAGCTTATACATTTGTAGTTTCAAAAATACAAATAATTAACCTGCCAGATGCTTAATGATATGTCACTATATAACTAAATAGTTTATATTAAATTGTGAAAACTTATTTCAATAATATTGTTGTGCACGTCTATTAATGCGTATTTGTACAAGTTAATGTTCGGTATCTATTGAATTGTTGACCCCAGTTACATTAAACACATTTTGGTAGTTTCCTCAACGATATTTTTAAATGCTTACTAATTGTGTTGCACGTTATACTTTATCATAACGTATAGAGGTATTGAGACTTCACTGTGAAGTATCACAAATAATAATTAAAAGAGAAAATGAAAAAAAAATGGTTGAGGAAGATTTCTGTTTGATCATTTTTACTTATTATGATAAACCGGCCTTTTAGCTTTGGACCACATAAATGAATTATCTGGATTGAGTGGGTACTGTTCGTAACTTATTCAATTCTCACAGACAGTGTGACAATTAATGGCTATTAAATATTTTTAAATGCATATAAAATTGTCATGAACTATTTATGTATCATCATGTCTGATTTTGTAAAAACTAAATTGAAATAAAAGTTAAACAAATATATTGGAGAGAATATTAACTAGAGTAATTCCCCGGTAGTTATTAGGGTCAGTTTATGTCCTTTTTATGAATAGGAACTATAACCCCCTACAATAATGTAAAGGTATTCCAGCCGTTATTTTACATTAATTAGGTTTGATGATACTAGAAAATCATGAAGACTATGATATATTGGAAGGTAAAGTTCGGGCTTAAACATATCCATATCATGTATATCATTATTTAATTATTTTTCTAATACTGTTTTCTGGACATTGATTGAATTAGGCAATTTAACCATTTGAATTATCCGTCAACGATAATTATATCACTGTTCTTTGAATTAACGTAATGTTTGAAAGATAAAAAAATGTTTCGTGATATAACTTAGGTGTGTAGATAACTAACATTAGAAAATACATCAATATTAGTTTAAGTGATTGCATTATGTCCTCTATCATATTTTTAAATTCCACTTGTGTGTGTTTTGATGTATTTACATATTTTACATTATAGTGTATTGTACACTACCATTTGATAAAAATATGCTATGCAGAATATAAACTTAACGACAAAAAATGCGATAGCCTATGACTTTACAATAATAATTGAAGCATAACAAATGGAACACCCCTCACGTCAGATATCCCGGATCACAGGCTGGACCCGATGGCAGTTAGTACGTGTTCTGTGGAGGAAATATATTCGAGGAGAGCTCTGAGCTTGCATCGCATTCGAACTAAATAAACTAAATGATGTAGGTTCCAACACAATACTTAGCCATCTTGATTCTAATGTTATTTGTATATTGAAAGGGGAGGGGCCGTAACTAAAGTTGCTAGAACTTGTGGCCCAACCCGTCTGCTATGTGAATTATGCAATAAAATATGTTTAAACCAAATCACAATACTTAGAAAAGCAAGTTATACATATAATAACGTGCTGTGGACGATTTAGTTTAAACAATATTTTATTCACATATCGAAGTACATATATTGAGCATACATTTAACAATAAAGCATAAAGTCATACGTTTGACGAATTATGCGGAAAGGATACAGAAAAAAAGCTTTAGAAGCTTGTGTAAATCTGCTTCCATAACAGTTATTTTACATTTCATGTAGACATTGTTTCGAAAAAAATTTCAATTTGGCCAAGTGTGCAAAAGTTGTTAAAAGAAATAATGGTTTATTCAGAATATTTCAAATAAAAAAGAGATTATTGGTGGAATAGAAGGAAAGAAAGACACTCCACTGATATTGTGGGCGA
This sequence comes from Panopea generosa, assembly GCA_029582155.1. Classification (NCBI taxonomy): domain Eukaryota; kingdom Metazoa; phylum Mollusca; class Bivalvia; order Adapedonta; family Hiatellidae; genus Panopea; species Panopea generosa. The sequence goes on from CM055902.1 coordinate 52,072,774, forward strand.
TTTATAACTATGTACACTTATTATGGTCAAGGACTGTAAAACACACGTGAAAATCGACTGACTCCTTTTGCCAATTAATACAACACTGGCGAAAAGTATTGTAAATTGCACGAAGTTTATATACTAATGTCTGTGTCGACGTAGTGTTAGCTAATTCCCCCTTATCAGTTAGCTTTGTCTGTTAACCGATATGTGTAGGTCATAATAATTAATAAATTTCGCCTGTTTAATAAATATGCATATTGCATGATACCGAAGTACTTTCACAAAGATTTTATTTTTTGAAATTGTAAATGATATATTTTCACAAAGACTTAATTTTTGGAATTGTAAATATTATATTTTTATGTTTGAAGGCATTATTTCAATAAATTATTATTGAAATATTGTATGATATATCATTCATATTCGTGGAGTTGTTTATATTTATTTTTTATTTTTAAATATAATATAAAATATAATATAAAATAATCATAAGATGGTAGCATTACATAAGATCATTTTATTACACGGAAGTACATGCAATGTTTAATTAGTTTATTTGTGCCTTAAGGAATAACAAGATGAAGGTAAAATTGAAATGCCAGCTAGGATGGACAATTTCCTGGTTTATACCCTGGATCTGAATACCAGAAGCGGTATTCTATGATTAAACATAATCGTTTCAGGTACACGAATAGTTTTTATTTCAAAAGATTTTGTTTTAATCAATCAATCATAAGTTAAAACTCAATTTAATGATTTCAACTTAAGAAAGTATGTTTTAAATATATTGTTCTTCGACCAATTATGAGAACTATATTAATGATAAATTAAGTAGTATTTTAAAGTGACTAGTGACAAAACTAAATTTAGTCACTATACTTTATACCTTTCACCATCTGTCACATAAGTCACTGTACTTTATACCTTTCACCATCTGTCACATAAGTCACTGTACTTTATACCTTTCACCATCTCTCACATAAGTCACTATACTTTATACCTTTCACCATCTCTCACATAAGTCACTATACTATATACCTTTCACCATCTCTCACATAAGTCACTATACTATATACCTTTCACCATCTCTCACATAAGCAAGTAATCCTCCATCTTGTTAATATCATGTATGAATGTTTATTTATATTTGAGTTCTGTTTTGTTACTTATGTTTATATGTATTTGATTTCTGTTGTGTTGATGGATATATACAGATTCAATGCTTAAACACAATCGTGGGATATAAATTTCAGTTATAATTTGTTCCACAGCAACAACAAAAACAACTACGACGACCACAACAACAACAACAACAACAACAACAACAACTAGTCCCAATAATAACAACTAAAAAACAGAACGGAGAAAAATTCCGTTCTGAAGGTACTCATCATTCGTTTTAATGAGTTGGTAACGTTTTGGGTTATATTCTCTTTACAATCCCATTTCTCAAACATATCAAGATGTTTCTCAAAAGAAGTTATGCTGCTATGATTCAATAGCGTACTTCGTGTTCAGTTGTTGGCCATTTCCAGTCGGCCATCACGGTTCCATGTTTATTTGTGACCATTTTAATGACCACTGTTTGCTACCTCCTCATGTTACTATGGAAGGGGTGTTTATGGCAATATCTGTTGAAACTTTTTAGTTTATTTATAAGTGTATGTTTACATTTTATCTTCAAATGCAACATGTCAATTCTTGTTAAACCTGCTGTCACATATGCTCAGTGCCAACTTCTTGATATCTTAAATACTACTGTAACGCTTAATAGCTTAAACTGATTATTAATCAAGTTTTATGTGAACTTATTTCAAACTTTCGATTTATGTATAAACTGTTGAAGTCTAATTGAGTATAGCAATTGGAGGTGTGAAAACTTATTGCTTTTGGTGTACTGTTCATAACATTTTTATCATGTTTTGTCCAGTGTATCTTGTTTGTTTTTATGTTTTCTTTTGATGATTAAGTATTTAAACCATTTCAACGCCATGGTTTGTGCAATCAAAATAAGGTAAGCATTTAAGGAAGAAGTTAATAGATCACCGAGAAGATAGAACAACTTTTAGGACATAGTTACTGCCTGGATAGTTTACCAGTCAGATTGGAAACCCGTCAAGGCTTTGTGAAATTTACTTTTACCTTGTGAACTTAACCCTTTACTTCATATAGACACCTTTGGACACCTCTAATATACACGTCTTTGGACACCTCTAATATAGACGCCTTAGGAAACCTAATATAGAAGGCTTTTGAATTATTGGGTGAATTATGTTTGTATTAACTGACAGAGTGGAAAACAGTGCAGGAAGTGTTCAGGTTGCTCGTTACGAGCAATCTGAACTCTTCCTGGCCTTCTGTGATTGGTGCAGGAAAACACGTATCTATTGAGTAAAGGGTTAATATATATTTGGATTATCCGATATTGGACACTGTTTTTACCTAACTTTGTTCGCAAATAGTCTATGTTATGGACATCGTTTTTAAAGTGTAATTTTAGTGAATTGCATACCATTTGACTTATATACAATACTGTGAATTTGATTATTATATTTATTATCTTTGGAACATTTTATATTATAAACTGTGTGACTTTAGATTAAAACTGATAGAAATTGATAAGTGTCGTCGTATTTGCTGTCTGTGACCTTCAACGTAATACATTTATTTAGTGTCTTCAACTTCATCAACATTTCTAACAATTACTCATTCATCAATAAACAACGCTCAACGTATCGGCACGTCCGATCACGTACGTTACGTTGACGACAAATAACCCTTTATAATCGTTACGTAATATCCTTAAACAGGCGAGGCGCTGGATACCATTATCTCCGTATTGTAGAATACTTCTATTACTGCCCTGACTTCTGCACAATACGCACTTGCTATCTTATTTGTAAAATATACTACCCACATGTTTCTTTGTTTTACTTTATTATATAATTAAAAGACACCAGTACAGTTCTGATTGTTTTAGAGTTCTTGTGTCATGTTTTTAGATTAAGAACAACATTTGTAAAATCTACAGACATTAATGATGTGAAACAATACTTATTGATGATAAATTGTATCTTGTATCTTGTCAGAAGAATAATCTATTGTATAGGTGTATTCATGTAACAAACCTAGGTCACAAACCTACTCACACATGATATATTCTTCAATTGCATCTCATTGGATGAAAGAGATCAGAACGTAGTATTATATGTTCGCTTTCAACTATCATTGACAATAAGCGTATATACGAATATCACATGGGCTTGAGGTTTGGACAAAAATATCCGTCTAAAAGAATAACTGTTTTGGCGGGAACGAGGCCAACCGAGGGCGGACTTTTCTATCCGAACCAAAAAAAAGCCATAAATGAATCGTTTTCTTACAAACCAAAGACATTGAATAATTTAATTTAATGCGTTATCAGTTATTACCGCACTCTCTCTTAATACATTAATTCATATCATTTATGTCACATGTGTTTATATGTCACGTAACAGAGCGATAATGGTTGAAAAGGCACATGGGGGATAGAAAGATAAAATTTCGGTACCTTGTAAAATAAAAATTCATTGTAAATCCATGTCTGACATGCAAGAAATTGTCTCTTAATATGGAATTGGTTATCATCAATATTATTTAATATTTTTTTTTACAATTAACATGTCTGCTTTTATATAGGTTTATGTGTTGACAGATACGATTACTTTTAATGACAGCCTAAGCATATTATTGAACGAATATCACCCTAATTAACACTGCAGCTTATCAATCTTATTCAGACCGCTAAATTATGTTTTATGTGTGGACCCGCCTTTGTCACGCCACTGATGCTATATTCTCGATCAACAAAATACCCTAGCTAATACCACAATCCTTCTCCGGCAAAACAGTAAGCTCTCTCATGATAACTCAATTTCCACAATGCTTGTAATGCCGTAATTAATTGTATTGGTTTATTATGGTTTAATATGGTTTACAACGGGGCGAGTGCTTAATGTTAAGAGAGCTTTAGAAGCAGTGATGAATTGATGCGTTATTCGATTATCAGGCACATCGCCATTTGGCTTGTTTGTAACCGATGAATGGGAAAAATATAACGGATTTCACAACGGTGTACATAGAGTATCGGTCATTATAAGCATTTGTGAGAAATTGCTATTATAAAATGTACTTTGTCATATTATGTAAAAGAGTTCTATATGTTAGATATATCAAGTGTATTGTACTTGACGTCTTAACCACTAGGCAAAACGTTCCATACCTGTGACGTGTTAATCATTACGCAATACGCTCCGTGTATGTGAAGCCTTAATCACTAGTCAAAATGCTCAATGCACGTGACGTCTTAACCACTAGGCAAAATGCTCAATGTACGTGAGCCGGGTCCGATTAGCTCAGTCGGTTACGTGTCTGACTATCAATCCAGGGGTCGTGAGTTCGAATCCCCCACCCGGCAACAGTCTCCGTGATGATTGATATACGACATTGTGTCTAATTATCATTCGTCTCTCACCACTGATTCAAGTGGGAAAGTTATCAGTTACTTACGGAGACGGGGTGTGCTCAAGTACTGGTTAATCCCAGGAAACAGTGGTTAGGTTAACTGATCGTCTGTTAGCCCTCGGTGGCATAAAAATGACGCTAAATATTCAATCAATCAATCAATCAATCAATCAATCAATCAATCAATCAATCAATCAATCAATCAATCAATCAAAGTACGTGACGTCTTAACCACCAGGCAAAACGCTCCATGTACTTGACGTCTTTATCACTAGGCAAAACGTTCCATGTCTGTGATATGGTAACCATTAGGTAAAACGCTCCGTGTATGTAACGCCTTAACCACTAGGCAAAACGCGCCATGTATGTGACGCCTTAACTACTAGGCAAAACGCTCCGTGTATGTGACGTCTTTAATCGAAATGTCGTCATTATTTGGTAAAAAATGTTAAAAGTTAACGTATTTCATTGTTTTCCGTTTAATACTTGTTTAGTGTGTTTGATAATGTTCGTAGATAAATGACTGTGTTTCGAAAACTTACTTAAATACGTTTTTGTCTTATTTATATCATTATACTAATTTTGTTTCAACAGAGTAACGTGTTTTGGTTTGTGCTTTGTATTATAAAAAGTAGCTTGGTTTTGGTATTTTATTTCTATGCACAACAAGGAATGTTCTAAACTGATAATGGTCAAACTTATGGGTAAACACATTGAATTAAACCAACGTTTGTTTGGAGTATTTTGCATCCGCCAACCAGGTTTAAGCTCACCGGTGGCGGTTTTGGTACTCACAGTTCCCATGTGGCGGTTCTTTTAGTTACAAGGAGACATCAACCATATGTCCAATAGCAGACGTAACATTGAAAGTACACCACCACAAACACCGCATACAATATGTAATGTATAGGATAACCATGGTACAATGGACGTGAAGAAACAGACACCGCCAAAAACACCGCATACAATATGTAATATATAGGATAATCATTGTACAATGGAAGTGACAAAACAGACACCGCCACAAACACCACACACAATGAGTAATGTATAGGATAGTCATGGCACAATGGAAGTGACAAAACAGACACCGCCACAAACACCACACACAATGAGTAATGTATAGGATAGTCATGGCACAATGTAAGTGACAAAACAGACATCGCCACAAACACCGCATACAATAAGTAATGTATAGGATAACCATGGTACAATGGACGTGACAAAACAGACACCGCCATAAACATCGCATACAATAAGTAATGTATAGGATAACCACGGTACAACGGAAGTGACAAAACAGACACCGCCACAAACACCGCATACAATAAGTAATGTATAGGATAACCATGGTACAATGGACGTGACAAAACAGACACCGCCGCAAACACCGCATACAATAAGTAATGTATAGGATAACCATGGTACGATGGACGTGACAAAATAGAAACAGCCATAAACACCGCATACAATAATTAACGTATAGGATAACCACTGTACAATGGAAGTGACAAAACAGGCACCGCCACAAACACCGCATACAAAAAGTAATGTATAGGATTACCGTGGTACAATGGAAGTGACAAAAACTGACACCGCCACAAACACCACAAACAATAAGTAATGTATAGGAAAACCATTGTACAATGGAAGTGAGCAAACAGACACCGCCAGAAACACCGCAAACAACAAATAATGTATAGGATAACCATAGTACAATGAAAGTGACAAAACAGACACAGTCACAAACACCGCATACATTATGTAATGTATATGGTCACCATGGTACAATAGAAGTGACAAAAAAGACATCGTCACAAACAGCGCATACAAAAAGTAATGTATAGGGTTACCACGGTACAATGGAAGTCACAAAACAGACACCGCCACAAACACCGCATACAATAAGTAATGTATAGGATAACCACGGTACAATGGAAGTGACAAAACTGACACCGCCAGAAACACCGCAAACAACAAGTAATGTATAGGATAGCCATAGTACAATGGACGTGACAAAACAGACACAGTCACACACACCGCATACATTATGTAATTTATATGGTCACCATGGTACAATAGAAGTGACAAAAAAGACATCGCCATAAACAGCGCATACAAAAAGTAATGTATAGGGTTACCACGGTACAATGGAAGTGACAAAACAGACACCGCCACAAACACCGCATACAATAAGTAATGTATAGGATAACCACGGTACAATGGAAGTGACAAAACTGACACCGCCAGAAACACCGCAAACAACAAGTAATGTATAGGATAGCCATAGTACAATGGACGTGACAAAACAGACACAGTCACACACACCGCATACATTATGTAATTTATATGGTCACCATGGTACAATAGAAGTGACAAAAAAGACATCGCCATAAACACCGCATACAATAAGTAATGTATAGGATAACCACGGTACAATGGAAGTGACAAAACAGACACCGCCACAAACACCGCATACAATAAGTAATGTATAGGATAACCACGGTACAATGGAAGTGACAAAACAGATCACCGATTTTGGAATGGTCTCTCGCAAACTACCACTGGCGAGCCACATGATTAATATCCCACAGATAGACGGTAAAACATTCTTAGGATACAAACCTTTTTTAAAAATATAATATTCTTTCTCTTCAGTTATTTACTTGTTAACGTTGTTAAAATAGTTTTAGCTCGACAATGAGGTAAGTAGAGAGCTTTTATAAGTTACCTTCGCTTCCGTTTCCTAATTTGGTGTTGTTTATCAAAGCCCTGGATTCGAATTCGGAACCTCTGACATGAGCAGTCAGCACGACATCACCTCATCCGCTTTTTCTTTTATTGGTTTTATTCTTTCCTTTTTATTTAAAGGACAACGTTATTCAGAATTTATCTTGTTAGCCGAGGCAATGTGGCTTCTGTTTTTTTCTTATAAAAATAAATAAATGAGAGCCTAATCTGATACGGACAGTTAAATTTCATTAAGATTGGTTCTTTAGATGTTTTATCTTCCGATTGGTTAATAAGTCAAATCCCAACCGTATATGTTTTAACCGTTTAATCATTGACGCATAAATATATAGGTGAATAGTTAAAGTTCAGCCAATGATGATCAAGCATACAATTATGTTGGTTAATTATTAGTTTAGCCCTAAATTCGTGTTTGTCAATGTCAGTTGTAAATTGTAGTTCTTTATCTAATGATTTTCGTTATTTATTGGTATATATTGTATTCTCTCTCACTGAAAGGATCCGTTAATCATTTCCCAAATATGTCGCTGAGTTTGATTTGTATTAGTTACATTTTAGATTGTCAGTGTATTCGGCGAACTGAAACGGAGAGCCTAAAAGTGATTTAGTAAACGTTGTATCAGCCGTTACAGTGCGTTGTATTGCAGCTTAGTGTATATTGAATCAAAGGTAGATGTTCACGGTATCACTATGTTTTGTGAGTTATATCACTCAGTTTTATTTGTTATATTTATTTTACGTTGAGCTAAACTGTTAAAACGTTTATTGTAAATTGCATTAGTAAGTAGTGTGCGCTGTATCATAATTTAATGTGCGTTGAAGTGTCATTTATTGTGCGGTGGATCAGATCTATTTTGCGTTCTACCCTTCTTTCATGCGCGCTGTAACGTCCTAAAATATGCTATGCACCATACTTTACTCTATTTGAATACATATTTAATAAATACTGTCACTTTAATCGTGCGTTTTATTGTTCCGTGTAACACACTTTATTCTGTGTTATATGAACACATAGTGTGTATTGTCTCAATGTTGAGTTGCATTTATTCACTCCGTTTTGTGCGTTATGGCACTCCTTATTTTATACTTGTATTCACCCAGTTCTGTGCGTTAGACCGCTCTTTATATCATACGTTAATTCACCCCGTCCTGCGCGTTAGACCGCTCTTTATATCATACGTTAATTCACCCCGTCCTGCGCGTTAGGCCGCTCTTTATATCATACGTTAATTCACCCCTTCCTGCGCGTTAGACCGCTCTTTATATCATACGTTAATTCACCCCTTCCTGCGCGTTAGACCGCTCTTTATATCATTCGCTTATTCACCCCGTCCTGTGCGTTAGACCGCTCTTTTTATCATACGTTAATTCACCCCGTCCTGTGCGTTAATAAAACATGATCCTTGCTTGTGATTTCGGACGACGTGAAGAGAACGCCATACGATAATGCAAACTCTACGTGACTTGTTTACTCTACTTCCGGTTCAGAGAAAGTGAACACTCCTACATTTGACAGTCTTTTTGTTGGCATGTTCGTTTTCAGCTCCGTGTCAATTTTACATTGAATGCCGGGTATAATACACAGCCCCAAATGTAATGCAAATCTGCGATTTCAATAGATTATCAATGAGAAGCGAAGACACTCACGCTCTGTCCCATTCTGACAGGTATTTCCTACATCAGAATTTAACATTGTTTACATATCTGTATGATGTCATAATGCTTGTTCAGGCTTCAATATCTATTGATGCGTGGAAAAATAAACTACATGCACATTGTTTTGTTTAAGAAGTTTTTAAAAATAAAATAAACAGTTAACCCTTTACTTCATATAGACGCTTTTGGACACCAAATATAGACGCCTTTGGACACCTCTAATATAGAAGGCTTTTGAATTATTGGGTGAATTGTGTTTATATTCACTGACAGAGTGGAAAACAGTGCAGGAAGTGTTCAGATTGCTCGTTACTAGCAATCTGAACTCTTCCTGCACTGTTTTCAAAGGCCTTCTGTGATTGGTGCGGGAAAACGCGTATCTATGGAGTAAAAGGTTAAAAACGTGCTAAAAGATTATAACTTTTTGAAATATTTTTTAAGCCCAACAATTGCAGCAGGAGTCTGTTTAAGAACTTGTACCGGAGCAATTTATGCTTGTTTTTTTTTTGTTTTTACACCCGCGTCTTAATCAACCCCTTCGTATTGGTTAGATGTAAAGGTAACACAATTAGCGTTTTATCTGTATAAAAGTTATAATCTCATCACAGAAATAAAATGAGCAATTTAGAATAATCGTCCGAAAAACACGCACCGCTAGGGGTGGCGCTGATAACCAGTTTTTTCGGGACTATATAAAAAAAAAGCTAAACCGAAAGCTGATACTTCATTGAATAAGCGTACAGATTTTTGATAATTTCCGACAAATGTCAAAAAACACAGTGCGTGGTCTTGTGCATTGCATAATGTTTCATTTTGTGCAATCGATTATGACGATTATTACTCTCGTTTGTACTTTGGATCATGCTTAAAATAATGATTTTATTACTCTGAATTGTGAGTTAGCATTGCTATTCGTGCATTGTATCGCTAATATAATATACATATGCACAATGAATCCTTGTTCAGATTATAGTGAATGCATCTATACATACGTACAATGAATCCTTGTTCAGATTTATAGTGAATGCATATAAACGTGCGTACAATGCTTCTCTGTTCAGATTATCGTGAATGCATCTATACGTGCGTACAATGCTTCCTTGTTCAGATTTATAGTGAATGCATCTATACGTGCGTACAATGCTTCTCTGTTCAGATTATCGTGAATGCATCTATAAGTGCGTACAATGCTTCCTTGTTCAGTTTATCGTGAATGCATCTATAAGTGCGTACAATGCTTCCTTGTTCAGTTTATCGTGAATGCATCTATAAGTGCGTACAATGCTTCCTTGTTCAGTTTATAGTGAATGCATCTATACATACGTACAATGAATCCTTGTTCAGATTTATAGTGAATGCATATAATCGTGCGTACAATGCTTCTCTGTTCAGATTATCGTGAATGCATCTATCCGTGCGTACAATGCTTCCTTGTTCAGATTATCGTGAATGCATCTATACATACGTACAATGATTCCTTGTTCAGATTTATAGTGAATGCATCTATCCGTGCGTACAATGCTTCTCTGTTCAGATTATCGTGAATGCATCTATAAGTGCGTACAATGATTCCTTGTTCAGTTTATCGTGAATGCATCTATAAGTGCATACAATGCTTCCTTGTTCAGTTTATCGTGAATGCATCTATAAGTGCGTACAATGCTTCCTTGTTCAGTTTATAGTGAATGCATCTATACATACGTATAATGATTCCTTGTTAAGATTTATAGTGAATGCATATAAACGTGCGTACAATGCTTCTCTGTTCAGATTATCGTGAATGCATCTATCCGTGCGTACAATGCTTCCTTGTTCAGATTATCGTAAATGCATCTATACGTGCGTACAATGCTTCCTTGTTCAGTTTATCGTGAATGCATCTATACGTGCGTACAATGCTTCCTTGTTCAGTTTATCGTGAATGCATCTATACGTGCGTACAATGATTTCTTGGTCAGATTATCGCGAATGCATCTATGCGTACGTATAATGATTCTTTGGTCAGATTATCGTGAATGCATCTATAAATACGTACAATGCTTCCTTGTTCAAATTACCGTGAATGCATATAAACATACATACGTTCAGTTAATCGTGAATGCATCGATACATACGTACAATGCTTCCTTGTTCAGTTTATCATGAATGCATCTATACATACGTACAGTGCTAACTTGTTCAGTCATCGTGAATGCCTCTATACATACGTCCACTGCTTCCTTGTTCGGATTATCATGAATGCATCTATACATACGTACAATGTTTCCTAATTAAGATTATCTTGAATGCATCCATACATACGTACAATGCTTCCTTGCTCAGTTTATCGTGAATGCATCTATACATACGTCCAATGCTTCCTTGTTCAGATTATCGTGAATGGATCTATAAATACGTACAATGTTTCCTTATTAAGATTATCGTGAATGCATCCATACATACGTACAATGCTTCCTTGTTCAGTTTATCGCTTTCCCACATTTCGCTATTCGACTATTACTATGACTATTCGATTTTTAAAAACAAATTAAATTAAGCATGCAGTTTCCCGTCACTATTATACCGAAATGCACGCTTCCCAGTAGTCAGCATACAATGTCCACACTTTCTTGTGGTTAAATTGACCATGGGTATACTGAGTGTCGTATCTCGCTATATACGTGTTAAATCGTCTTTCGATAGATGCCACCATTTTATAATGAGCAATGACATTTATACTTAATGATTTCATTAACAAGCTTGGAGTATTTTTTTTTGTTAACAGGCGCAAAGTTCACAGTTTTGTAGGACTTATTTCCGTTGTCTTATCAGTAACAAGATGTGCAAAATAATTGTCCCGCTAAAACGGAAACAACACCTGTTTTGTGCTATTGGAGAAAAGGTTGAAGTAGTCCACGATTATTAATAACAGATGTTAAATAAAGTAACAAATGTTGAAAACATTTATATTTAAGATACTCCATTACCATGTCCATATGCGCCGAGGAATTTAAAAAAATACTAACACACGTTTTTTTCTTAAAATAGTTTATATAATTACTTAGGTATTTTAGGATATATCTTCTGGACAAAGTTTGATAACTTTAAACTGCTTAACAAATGATATTTAAAATAAAATTAACAGTAACGGTTTTGCATTAATTACAGTATTTTTTTTTTAAAAATTGCGACATGTAAATAAAACAGTGTCTCTAAAACATAAGGTAAAATATTTATTTTATAGAATTATTTGCAAAAGACTATAAACAAAATATCACATTTTCTTTGTTTTAATTTGATTAGTCGCTTGTATCTAATCCGTTTTGCTTTTCGATACCCATATTTTCGTCAGATTTACCTATTCTAACGAATGCACTTTTTCGTTTGTTGATGTCACTTTTTCCGATTCTGACAAATTTACTTAGTCCACGTTTCTCTGCTTCAAGCTCGTTAGCTGGTATCTCGTCGAAGTCCTTCCCAATTCTCACAAATTGACTGAGACGTTTTTCTGCAGCACTCCCCAGTTCGCTTTTTCCGATGCGGACAAAAGAACTCAATCTCTTCTGAGGGCCATCAAAAATGCTTTTACCTAAAAACAATCAAATATGTTCTAATTAATCATAATGAACATACACAAAATGTATAGTATTTCCCAAACTACTTAATATCATAGCTGTATGTCATACCATTTAGCAAGGAAACATTGGAGTAAATGAAACACTGACACTTATCTTTTGATAAATGGGAAAACACTCAATGTTTCTTTTAAATGACAATCGTAAAAATTAATTTATTTAGTAATAACATCACGCATAATGTCTACTATAATACTAGTATATGCTTTTTCAGCCGTCCCTACAACACGGCTAATGTTAAAAGTTGATAAATACGGCAACAATGAGTGCTGCACGTCGTGCTTCCCAATACCCCATAAAATATACAACGTACACAAATTGTCGTTTAGTAAATTAACGTCAGGGTTAGTGAAGGGTTTTGCCTCAAATCCTTAAATTCAAATGGTTTTATATTGGAGGTAAATTGATTTATATTATCAGCCATTTTCTTCCCACTATTGGCCATTTATTATTCATCAAAATGCGATGAGAATTTTCGTACCCTTGATTATTAGTTTTTTGGTGTTCAGGTTTCTGGATAGTCATCAGGTTCGTTTACTTGTGCATTTCTGTGTTTTTCAACATACACATGTGGATGCTATATTTATGTTTACATTTCTCGTCTGTTGATGTGCCGACGAGGGAAGAGTGAGATAAGGTGCACATTTACCAGACTTGGGCTCCCATCAGCGCTCTTTGTTACTGCCCATACCAAGCCGATGACCTCTGTTGGTCACCATGTATGTTTGCACTTATAATATTCTGTATATCAATTATATCTATGTTGATGTGGTGGCTGTTTCCTTTCAATGCTACACATATTTCAAACTGGTCAGATATTGTCTTATGTTTTACGGAACATTGCAACCAATCATGATAGCAACTTGACATCTCAGGTTACTAGTATTCTCGCATGCATGTGAATGAAGCCACACCGTATTCCGAGAAGAGCAATCCGTACATATTGAATTGTGGTACCATACATTGGTTTTATCCTTATCTCTATTGCTCTTTGAGTCAAAATATGAGCGGATTGTAAAGGGTTTAATATAATTAACCCAAATCCATAAAAAACGAACGAATATCAATATGCCCACCGACCAATACACGTTAAAGCACCGCTTGGTTCGTTAATAAGTATTCTAATGTAATCGTTTGGAATACCCAAATGTAACAAATCAGTAAAATAGAGTGTGTCTTTCAATCACACATTTTCTAATTATTACTGACGATACTGTTTCTGTAGAAGAAACAGACGCTCATAACATTGTGGGACAATTTACGGTTTCCAGAATCTCGATATATCTCAGATACGTATCACACAACTTTGGTTCTGCTTTACTTCAATAACAATAACCATGGTTCTGCTATTATGATTGATGATGCATCTCTGTTCCCCATAGCGGTTTTATATATATATATAAAAAGATCAAGGCCATTAATCTAACGTAAGCCTATATCCGTGTATTACCATACTCATACTGTTATAGTCAGACAACAAAGACATGGCATGTATATAAACATACATACAATATAAACTCGTATATTATGTTTAATTTTAAAGTAACAATCAAGTCAAACCCTAAAGAAGCAAGGGTCTTCCGTGGCCGAGTGGTCTAAGGCGCCGTCTCAAGATCACTTACCTCTCACCGCTGTGGTCGTAGGTTCGAGTCCCGCTCGCTCCAAAAACTTTATGTGAGAAAGTTTCCAGTTACTTGCGGAAGGACGGTGGTTCTACTCAGTCTGACTCGGTCTGAGGTCTTCCTCCACCAGTAAAACTGGATATGCCATATATAACCTGAAATGTGTTGAAAATGGCGTTAAACCACATTCAAAAAAAAAAAAAAAAATAAAAAAAAAATAAAGAAGCAGTTAACATTTCGTCAATTGTGAAACGTGTATCTGGGTGCTGAAATGGGAAGGTCGTATTATTAAAAATATTATTTTTTACAAATAGTTCTTCATTTACCCATTGACAGACGCCCTGTCATCGTATCCAATAACATTATTATAACGATTCTTGTCTTTACAAAAATAGCATTTATTCTTAATGTGTGTGTAACTGTGTGTATGTGTGTGTGTGTGTGTGAACATATTTTGTTGTTTTATTTTTAATTATTAATTAATACTAAACAAAGTAACCATTTAATTAGTTCATGAAATATTTTAGGACATGTCGTATATGCTATAATCTGGAAAAAGTTTACATACCTATTCTTACAAACTTGCTCATTCGTTTGTCGTCGACGATTTGTGACATATCCGTATTCGTGTATGCTCTATATAGTTCTTCCGGCTGGATGTAATATGCTGGTCGTCCTATTCTCACGAAATTGCTCAATCGTTTTTCCTCGGCTGATTTCATGTTTTCATTGACACCTTCGTCCATATTGGACTCGTCTTCGCCAAGATCTTTCCCAAGTCTGATATATCTTCTATAGTCATCCTTATCACTACTGTCGGCAGCCATCTGTTGTAGAGCATCGCCAGTGTCGCGTTTCCCTATGCGTATGAATGACGAATGACCGATCCTACCACTGCGTCGGTAGTAGGGTTGTGGAGAAATGCTATGTATCCTTCCGCCACGATTTCTTATAAAAGCAGAAGAAGGAAACTTTCCCATCCGTACAAATGCACCACCTCTTTTATTCTCTTCCATAACGTCTGGTTCGCTGTCTTCCATATCACGTCCGATTCTTACAAAAGAACTCAATCTTTTGTCAAGGTCTGGGTATTCGAAATCTCCACGACCAATTCTTACAAAGGCACTTTTTCGTTTTTCCATATTTTCTTCGTCACCATCAAGCGCTGTTATTGGGTAAATTTCCTGATCTGGGTCATTCTTTCCAATGCGAACAAATGAACTCAAAGCTCTGCTTAACCGTGCAAAATGTTTATGGGGAATGTCGTCTGTCAGGCTATCAGAATCGGGGTATTTGAACACGCCATCTAGCGGATTGCATAATGTGTGTCCAATTATATTAATAACTATCACTACAGCAAAGTGTTTCCAGTTTGGTCCCATCATCATCTGTCTGAAATGAAAAATAATTTTATTCCATTAATTTTGAAAACAAAAACCTTGATAACAACCACTATTGGTTTTATCAAAATACTCTCACAATGCACCAGCCCCTGTTATTCTATTTTATGTTGATTTGAAAATATGTTGCTTTTATTAATCAATACACTGTATTTGTGATGTTGACGTTGATGTGCCTGTATTGTTGACGTTGATGTGCCTGTAGTGTTGACGTTGATGTGCTTGTATTGTTGACGTTGATGTGCCTGTACTTTTAACGTTGATGTGTCATTTGAATGTTATGTTTCATGTTGGACATGTGTAATAGTTTTACAAAACAACCCGAATGTCACAGTTTGATTCTATAGTGGTCAAAAATGTTTGTACTGTTTGATAGTGATTTTATCCATGTGAATGGTTTAACACTGCTAACGGAACAAGTTTATAACAAACACACACAATCAATGCATGTGGGCATTTGTGAACTAGAATGAAACTCTCTTCTCTTAAGTTTCACCAAATCATTAATAATGAAAAAGACCCGAGCATGAGAGAACGTTTCATCTAGATGTATTGATTTAGAGAAGGACCAGAAATAATGCTATAGAATAATATGACAATAACATTTAACTAGGACAATCATTTGAACAAATAAATACATTTCACGCTCAGATTTATCTTTTTATTTTATGCTTTTTGATGAATTATATATATTTATCTGTGGATTATTTATTTTTTTCATTTTTTGTCCTTGAATATTAATTTAAAAAAAAAAGAAAAAAAAGGTAATTTAATTTTTTTATTTATCCAATAATACCGAACGGCGAGATCACCAAAATGACATTCTGACTAGTGGCAAGTCACTCGTGAGAATATGATTTTTGGTAATCACTTGATGAAATACAATCCGATCTTGCACTAATATCCTCTATATATTAAAATTGTTTCTTTTTTCCTGCCAAAACATTACTCATAGAAAAGCATGTTCTAAGTTACAAAAGCGCATGATTTAATAATGACAAGCGTTTTTAAGATAAGTAGGTATATACACAGTTTTAGGTCAAATGATTGATGCATACTTCAGGGTAAGATGTTTTCTACGGCTGATCTTACAGAATGTACATATTCATAAAAGTCAATTTGTATGAATGCAGTGAAAGACGATTGATAGTGTAGAGGCAAAAGTTGAGGTTTTAGACAATCACAAATTGCTGTTATATTCATTTTCAGCGTGACAATAAATCGTGTAGTGTTGTGATACAGTCTAAGATCTACATTCCACCAGAATCCAATTCAACACTGTCATCATTTCTATTCAAAATTGAAAACGATATGGGCAGCAGGAAAGGCAACGTTCAAAAGCAGAGCAGAGCATATCTACCACTGCAAATACAATATAAATATGAAGGCGAAAAGGACGCTTCACCTACGCAGAAGCGACAGCCTTCGAAATGGGGATTGTGTGTGTGTGTGTGTGTGTGGGGGGGGGGGGGGGTTGGTTTTTGGTTTTTCTGGTTTTTGGATGCACACATTTTATCCCTTAGTATCGTTGTTTCATCATAAAACAAGTTAGAGTTGTAAATAATATAGCATTGCCAGCAGGGTATCTGCTTACGTATACGGCAGCATGATATACCCGAAAAGGCATAATTGTACAATAGCATGCATTATTTTAATATTTCATTTTAACTAGATAAATGCTTAAGAGTTAAGTGGTTATCACAACCAGCGTTAATTATAAATGTGAATAGAGAGGTTGTAGTTGGTACATTAGTATGAATTAGTGATGGGAGTTTAGTGGTTATCACAACCAGCGTTATTTATACGTGAATAGAGAGGTTGTAGGTGGTACATTAGTATGAATTAGTGATGAGAGTTAAGTGGTTATCACAACCAGCGTTAGTTATACGTGAATAGAGAGGTTGTAGGTGGTACATTAGTATGAACTAGTGATGGAATAAATACAAAAAATAAACAAAAATATAAATCCTTAAAGCTATTAAATCTTTGATTTATCCCTTCTGTTTGTGCTATTAAATCTTTGATTCAATCCCTCTGTTTGTGATATTATAGCTTTGATGTGCAATTAAATCTATGATTGGACCTCTCTGTTTGTGTTATTAAATCTTTGATTCAATCCCTCTGTTTGTACTATTAAATCTTTGATTCAACTTCTCAGTTTGTGCTATTTTATCTTTCAAATTGATTGGACCTCCCTGTATGTGCTATTAAATCTTTGATTGGATCTCTCTGTTTGTGCTATTAGATTTTTGATTGAACCCCTCTGTTTGTCCAATTAAATCTTTGATTGAACCCCTCTGTTTGTCCTATTTAATTTTTGATTGGACCTCCCTGTTTATTCTATTAAAGCTTTGATTGGACCTCTCTGTTTGTTCTATTAAACCTTTGATTCAACCCCTTTGTTCGTGCTATTGTATCTTTGATTAGACTTCCATGTATGTGCTTTTAAATCTTTGATTCAACCCTCTGTTTATGCTATTAGATCTTTGATTGAAGCCCTCTGTTTGTGCTATTATATCTATGAATGGACCTCTCTGTTTGTGCTATTATAGCTTTGATTGGACCCTTCTGTTTGTGCTATTATAGCTTTGAATGGACACTTCTGTTTGTGCTATTATAGCTTTGATTGGACCCCTCTGTTTGCGCTATTATATCTTTGATTGGACCTCTATGTTTGCGCTAGTAAATCGCCCGCTGAGTAGCATTTCCTGCGACGAAATTGTCAAACCGCGTACCAATACATGACACTATGGTAGTGTTACTAAAATAGAAACAAAAAAAACAAACTGCATTACGGGCCGTTACTAATATTGACACAATTTTGTCTCTCTCTCTAACATGTGCTTGTATGTGTATATATTTATGCGTAAGTATATATACTGTTATAATATAATTGCAGTACATACATATGTTTAATTAAACTTAAACTTCGTTGCGTCGTTCTTGTGTACAATAATGACGTGTCCAAAGGATTCATATTTTTTCTATCTTTGTTTTATTGATAGTGAGATATTGACTGGCGGTGTTAATTGTATTTCCCCGCTTAAATCTGCAATAGCACTAGTATACAGTAGTTGATAACCGATGCATTCATCAATCATCTCAACTTAAGTATACAAGCTTAGTTGTTTTTGTATTTTCTATTACCAGTTCTATGTATAAAATGTTCTAATAACATTTCCAATTATTACGTTGATATGTCAATCAAATATATTAACACGCTTTTCTTTTAAAAATCAGATTGCTTGCATATCAAATTTAAAGGATTTACATGTATTAATAAGTTACCAGTGATTTAAATAAATGATTAAAAGGAGGTTCACACATACACACTTAATATTATAGGCATGTAGATTACTTTTAAATATTATCTACATCTCTAAAAGTTGTTTTAAGGAATTTATCTCAAACTTCGGAAACAGTTCCAAAACAATTAATCGCTGTTAATGAAACCCTCTCTCCTACACTCTTCCCTGCCGTTGACATATAACAGTTGCGTCCAGTAGCGGTAGGAAATATGTTCTTTCATATTTTCATTTCATGGAAATGCAATATAACTGTAGTTATTTTGCATGTCATGTTATTATTAAACTATCTTGTATTATTCAATAACAGTTTCCCTACAGCCTTTGGTAGTTTGCAGAAATGCTTCCGATGTAGATTATCGGTGCCTTTGATCTTAGTTTTATCCTATAGCAAACAGCCGTGATGTACTCTGGAGCAAAGCAAAAAGGACAAAACATCTATAATACACGGCACCAATCAAGACGAAAGTACCACACGTGCCTGCAGTCCATGGTAAGGAAACATCGATATAATTTATTTACTTTATTTGAGAACGTACGCTGAAGTGGAACTTGCTTCGCTGTATTGCATTACTGAAGGCGCTTATGAATTTTAAGAAATAGTCTTGTAAGTGCTTGTAAGGTTAAATCTTGAAAGTTAATGGTTTTACTCGTATAAATAGGTGACCAGGGTATATTGGAGATATTTATAGATGCTTAATAATAATAATTGATTCTGTATCTGATATGAACGTATTTTATCATGCGTGTATTATCTTGTTGTTGAGTATGTGACATTATATCAGCATTACATAATTTGACATATATTATATGGTGGTATATATTATTTGTAAATCTCATCGAAATTGACGTTTTTATATGAGACTATTATGATGAGAGTACTATTTCGAAACTGTTGTGCCTGATAGTGTGACGGTGGTGCAAAGTTGGGTGCATCCGTCAACAAAGTTTCAGTATTCTTAATAGAGTTTGATTTTATTTTCAACACATGGCATGTTATGTATGGCGTATACAGTTTTGTGAGACTAAATGCGTCTGTGTAGAACCACTGTAAGCTCTCACATTAAGTTAATTGACCAAGTTTGGTTAAAAACCTCAGATAGAAGGTAGGGGAGGTAAGAGGTCGTTCGTCGACAGCGCAACGGACCACTTGACCATGTAGCTACTGACCGTACGGTGTCCATTTTACTTCTTTAGTATGCATAGGTTGTATTCTCTATATTTATTTTTTTATGCTGTTTTGTGTATGTTCTAACCTATCAAATAAAGTTCATTCTTGAAATGAACAATGCACGAGCTGCATGTTTGATTTCATTTATTAATTAAACATTTCATTTCAAATAATACTAAATGAAATTATATTTTATGGTCGGTCAATCTCGAATGTTTATCTATATTTAATCACGGGATCACACTGTCGTCTTCTTATAAAAACTCGTTTAATTAACTAAGTTAAACAAACATTTTAGTATTTTTATAGTTTCTTTTATAATTTTTCTGTTCCCTCTGCACTTATTCTCTTACAATTTTCTCCTTCATATCTATTTTTATTTGTTTACAACTGCCGTACTCTATTTGTTATTTGTTAAACTGTAGGAGTAGAGCC
Organism: Panopea generosa; assembly: GCA_029582155.1. Lineage (NCBI taxonomy): Eukaryota > Metazoa > Mollusca > Bivalvia > Adapedonta > Hiatellidae > Panopea > Panopea generosa. Next base: position 52,093,216 of record CM055902.1, read on the forward strand.
GGATCTAATATTGGAAGAACTTGTGGCTCAACCCGTCTTCTGTATATATAAATAGAAATAAAAGATGTATAAACCAAAAAATCAAATAATCTTCAAAGTGTTTAATATAAAAGCATGAAAGACATTCGTGTCTGTAAAAACAATATCCCATATTACCATAGAAGTAAGTTTAACATTATACAAAAATACCGTTCAAACAAAGTCGCAAATTGCTTTTTTTTCTGTAAATCTGACGATCAAAATTTAAAAATAAGAGATTAAGATGTTGTCTACCAAATTGATACACATGCCTGTCACCGCAATTTAACGCACACCTTTTAAGCATAAAACATCAATTTAAATTAATAAAATTAGCCGTTCGATGACTTCTTTACATTGTATTTAAAAAACTAATCCTTTCAAAAGGTTTTTTTAAACCCCGACGGTACGATATAATATCTCTGGCTGTAGTATAAAATGAATGGCTCACGATACGCGATGTCTTTAAACGTCTGTGACGCTTTTGATAGTTATTTTGATGAATATGTATTTAACGACCATCTTTATGCCAAAGCATTTGCAGGGGACTTTGGCATTGATATATCGGAAATAAATACATTTATAAACATACAAACATGCAGAGAATTAATGTTATACCGGGTATTAGACATATAATCTGCACACTGACATTATGTAATCGGAGCACAAATCAAAATGCCTTCCGGGAAATCAGGAAAGAAAGGGTTATTGCAAATTTCCTCCCACTGCTCTTATGAGAACTCTTTTTGATAACATATGACGCAGTTTTGATACAACGTTGCCTGTAAACCAGTCTTGTTAATATATCATACATTGATTGTAATTAATAAAACACATTCATATGCAATATACTTTTTCGCTTTTTTTCTGAATTTACTGAAATATCCAGAAACAATAATGTGTTTTGATGTTTGGTATTGTCATCATTATGCCAGGTATCTCTTTTTAAAAGTGACTGACTTTATAATATGTCAAATGAATATTCTAGCAAAATGACAGGAAATACGAAATAAAATATAATTATAAATATATAATCGGAAATCTTAAATATGTTTTATATTGCATAGAAAAAAAACCCCATTACATTAACACTAGCTTGAAATTTCCTTATTGATTTTTATTTTTATGTTTTTTTACATGCACGTTGTAATATATCCACAAACTTCATCGTTGTATAATGTAGGAGAGTTCTTTGTAGTTTGATAAAAAACACTTTAAAACATACCATATGCAATAATAGAAATAACTGATTCATTGTACTATATAAACTGTTCAAATTAAAAATGGTTAAAAAAATCGGTACTTTTTATTGTTATGGAGATTGTGCTAGGGATACTTATGGCGTCATTATAACCTGTTTATAATGGTTTGGCCGTAAAACTCAATTTACGTATTACTTTAATTTCTGATTATGTTATTTAATTAGCTCAGTCGTTAGCTTGTCTGACATTCAATCCAGGGGTCGTGAGTTCGGCCGCAATATCCGTATTGATTGATTTACGACATTGCGTCCCTTTATTATCCGTTGATTCAATGGGAAAGTTATCAGTTACTTGCGGAGCTGGGGTGTGCTCGAATATTAAATTAACCTTTCAGGATCCCAGGAAACTGTGGTTAGGTTAACTGATCGTCTGTTATCCCTCGATGGCATAAAAATGACGCTATATATTAAACCAATCAATCAATTTAATTATGTTAACTTACACAAAGGAAACCCTTATATCAAAATAAAATAATATGTTATGCGTTACGTTTCCCTAGACGTCTTTGTAAATTTATTTAAAAAAAATGTCCGCGAGAGTTATATAGGATAGTCTTCAATATTGTATAGTAACTAAAGTGTATCACGTCTTAGGTATATAAACATAGCTATAACATGCAGTTTATGATGCAATGCACCTTGGTGTAATCCATCAGGACATGTCCAAATTCAGCAGCTTTACTGTGTGCGATATTCGTTCTTCAGGGAACATTGTTCTCTATTCGAATCGAATCCAAACAGTCTGTCTGATACTGCGGCTTTATGTAGTCATTTTAACTTTACTTTTTATTTCCTTTGTTATTTGTTTTTTTAAAAGTTGGTCATCTGCTTTGTGCTGGCTTTAGTCAAAATGGACAAAATGAAGCACGTTTAAAAGCTGTGATATGGCACAACATTTGTAATGGACATTAAAGTATCAAGCAACGTTATGTACTTTTATCTCACCTACCTTTAATCGCACTGATATGGTAAAATGTTAAAACATATCACTGATTGAAATATTATTGTATTTGAATTATAAAAAACAAAACAACATAAAACATTTCGTCAATATAACGCTGTTCGTATTCAGTTGGTTATAAACAATTCATGTATATATTTAACAGTTCATATATATATATTTAATCAGGTATAGTTTGTTAATAAGGAAACCAGCGTTGTACTTGAGTTGTATGATAATTATATATATTTTTTAATACAAGAACTATTTGAATATATTACCCAATAACTTGCGCTTTTTTTAAAACTAGAATTAAAGTTTCAGATCATCAGCTTAGAATACATACTGGTAGATTTGCTAGAAACAGAATACAAAGAAATGAACGTTATTGTCTATGTTGTAACAAAAGAGATTTAGAAGAAGAGTTCCATTTTATTTTCATATGTCCATGTTATACAGATTTAAGACAGCAGTATATCAGAAAAGTTACTATGGTAAACCTAGTATGTTTAAATTTCTAGAATTACTAAAGTCAAGTAATAAAAATAGCTTGTGTAAATTAACCATTTACTTTAAAAAAGCTACATCTGTTAGCTCCGCTATCTAAACAACATTATATAATACTATTTTGTTATGTTTATTTTAAGATGCAACTGGTTCAGCCTCAATATTTGAAGAAGTTATGAAACTTAATTGTTCGATTAATTACATGTGCCTTAAACTGACCAATGAAGTACTTTTAAATATTCTTCCATATTTATGGCTCGTAGTACCAACGACATATACTGTCGGACGGGACCCACGATCTGATTACTCAGTGTTCGACAGCATGCGGTCAATATTCGTTTTATAAATTTTATCACCAGCGATATTACAATTTTTAATTTTTAACAATTGTCACTTGGATATTATCAAATTTGAATCAATGATGTTACAAATGCATATAATGTTAGTATCAATGGTCACTGTCGTATTGTTTCATTGTTGCTTTTGACGTTACACATTCACAGCTATTGTTTGCATTACACATACAAGAGTATATGTACAATATTAATCATTGGATGCATTTAATACGTACAGCAGACATGACAAGGCATTGTGCAAGCTTGGTATCCTCAAGTAATACACCAAAGATAATAGGGTCAAACGATATATATATATATATATATATATATATATATATTGTATAAAGTATAAATCATAAATGGAAGTTACAGAAGTTCTGACTTCACATCTGTCAGTCAGTGTTTTCTCGGCATGCGGTGAAGAGTGTAAACATATTTTCAAACATAACAATATAAAAGCAAAGACGCGTTGCTTCATTACAAAATAAACAGCAGCTAGCAATTCCTTCTCTACTTTTTCTTCGACATCAAAATAGTTACACTCATTATTTTTCTATAAGTGATTCCAGAAGTATGATAAATGCTAAGGAAGAGTTCGTCAGGGAAATTTTGCGTTTCACATTAAGGACGTTATTGCCTTCAATCACGGTTTTATAAAACAGTGAAAGCGTCATAAAAGTAAATTCCACACACTTGATATCTTTTAATTGTTCTGTTCAATTGTTCAATTATCATCTTGAAACCAGCGAATGTAAGTTTACAAATATTGGCAGAAGGAATGGATGAATGGTGTTTTGCAGCATGACGAAACATAAATAGGTAATTTTGCGCGCGCAAAGATTAATACATGTGAAATAATGAAAAATAATATGTTAAATAAATATTGTTAAAATTATGTAAAAACTATTTACAAATAAATAAGTGAAGAAGTTAATGAGGTACACATTAAAAAGATTAGATAATACTAATAATTGACAGAAAACGCGTGTATGTAATACAAAAAATTAGAGTGAATAAAAATATAAAACTATTTGTTTGTCAATAAACCGCACAAAGAGACGAGTCAACATAACCACTTTGTTTGCAATACATATATATGCATATAGAATGCGTGTGATGAAATATCATTGAGCCATTACAATTTCAAACAACGCTGCCATAATAGAGCGTGCAAGTATAGAACATACATGTTTGACACACACAGGCACACATTTATCATAAACATTATATTCTAAAATCTTTTTTCAGCATTCTGTATTCTTCTGACAATTCATACATAAACATATTTTCTTTATTTTTTAATTATATTTTTGTAAATTTGTATTATGTTTTAATGTAAATTCTTTTGTTAATGTACGAACACCTTTTTCTCTAAATAAACACTTATAAAATAACTCTGGAAAGCACAGAAAACATCCAAGAATCAGACTCTTATTCACGAATATGTTCATAATGGAGATGATAAAATTAGCTTACACTTCATGATTATCTAAACGCATCGGCTGAGGCGGTTTTCATTTTCGAGTAACACTAAATGAGATCTATGACTTTAAAAAAAAAACACAAATAAAAACAACTGTTGTATATATAAGCTATCATTGTGTTTCTTCAATTATCATTTTATATTTCATTGGTACGTTAACATTTATAAACACGCGTTGAAGGTCAACAATAGTGTTTGGTCTGTTTCCAAATAAACATCGAAGAGTACAATGAGTTTCAATTGTCAATTCACCACTCTCGTCATTGGCGCTTCCAGGGTAAAAAACACGTTAATTTACAGAAAAGATAAAAAATACACTATTATTAAAATGATGTTAATGGTTTTTAAATGATTTAACTTTTGTTCCTAATGCTAGCAACCTTTTCTTAAAATGTATTGATCTAAAGACAGTTCTGTTATTGTTTCCAAAAATGTTGTTATCTTTTTATACATTGCGACAATTTAACTTGATTAACAGTTATTTGTCATGATACTTGGTCTCAATATCACGAGATGACGTTATTCAAAATGGCTGGTTATTGTTCGATATAGGCCTCGGTGTCCCCGGAAGTTTATCTTTACGTAACTTTCCTTTAAGTTCATTGTTCATTAACGGAAGTTAAGAACGGGACACGGAAAGTCATTGTGTATTGTATAAAAGGCATTTGTAATTGATGTGTCGAACACTGAAATAGAATCGAACTCTGTCTGCCATAGATATGTAGTTCTCATTCATTTACAATAACAGCACACAAACAGTAAGTTAGTTAAAACTGAAGAAATTAGACAGGAAAAAGTGCGATTGCTTTATGCGACAGATTGTACGTGGCTACTTTAGCCAATCATAATTAAGTCCTTCGGTAGCGTGTTGGCTGCTGCCTTTATCCCCGGTGTACATAGTATAATTATTCCTCGTATAAATTGTGTTCGTATTGCTTTGGTGGCCATTTGGATGCTACTTATTGAACTGATTATATATTCTACTACTTTTGAAAGAATAAATAATTATCTGTTTATATATTGTATAAACAGTAAAAGGCTTTATTCCAACATGACGACGGTCCATAGGTAGTATTTATGATGTTACAGTAATGCTGTAAAAGTAATATGGAATTTAAATCATGGTAACAATGTGGTAAATGAATCTCATCCTGGAATAATGATATTTATCCGTAACTTATGTTCTCTTGTTTTAATGTATACGAGACAAAACTATGTAATGAATTGAATTTATGTAGAAAACGTGACCATGGACTATACATTTGATATTATGACGTGTTACCCGCGATTGTTAAAAGTAGTATTTCATATTCTCAAATGATCATCGTTATCCGGTTTGCTATAAAATATAGCTTATTACTCGAATGTTACATCCAATGAACACTTTTAGTTGCATAAGCACGCCAGTTTGAAACAACCAAGCAATATTAATAGCAGTTTTATGATTGTTTTATGTCCTGCGAGTACGCACGTGTATGTTTCCGCATTTGAAAGGGGATATTCTGACGGGATTTGCGTTTGACTCAGCGTTGTTGTAACATCGGATGCTTTGAAGTCGCGTATCTCATTCAGTATTGCTCGAAATATTATTCCAATTAAACCGATGCTAGTAATTTACCGAAAAATATTTATTTGCATGAAACAGTTATGCCGATCAATTAACATCGGTGCAATATGATGCCTCCTCTGCTAACATCATCGGCGGATATGATAGCATGCATTCATTGCAATAATTCCGTACTTTGTTTTGTACGCTGAGTTCTGGTTCTACAAAGGATGTGGACACGAGGGCTTTGGGCTTTCTTTGCAATCAAGTCAAAATATATAAGCTTTAATTTATGTTTTGTTAGTTTTTTGGTATCACAAAAATCATTTGGCGTTGCTTGACCTTAGACATCGCAAAGCTGGTACTGGATGTGAGGGTATGGTGATGTGTGTGTGTGTGCGTGCTTGTGTGCGCGTGTGTGCGTGCGCGCGTGTGTGTGTGTGTGTGCGAGGGGTATGCTGGGTTGGTGTGGGTATGGTGTTGGGGTGTGTGTGTGTATGGTGATTGGTGTGTATGTGTGTGTGAGAGGGGTGCTGTGTGTGTGGGTATGGTGATGGGTGTGTATGTGTGTGAGGGGGTGCTGGGTGTGTGTGGGTATGGTGAAGGGAATGTGTGTGTGATAGGGGTGCTGTGTGTGTGTGTGTGTGTGTGCGTGTGTGCGTGTGAGTGGTGTGTGTGTGTGTGGGGGGGGGGGGGTGCTGGGTGTGTGGGGTATGGTGATGGGAATGTGTGTGTGAGATGGGTGCTGGGTGTGTGTGGATATGGTGATTGGTGTGTATGTGTGTGAGGGGGATGCTGGGTGACTGTTGGTATGGTGATGGGAATGTGTGTGAGAGGGTTCAGAGTGTGCGTGGGTATGGTGACGGGTGTGTTTGTGTGTGAGGGGGTGCTAGGTGACAGTGAGTATGGTGATGGGAATGTGTGTGTGAAAGGGGTGTTTGGTGTATGTGGGTTTGGTGATAGGTGTGTGTGTGTGTGTGTGTGTGTGTGTGTGTGTGTGTGTGTGAGGGGATGCTGGATATGTTTGGGTATGGTGATTGGTGTGTATATGAGGGGGTGCTGGGTTTGTGAGGGGGTGCTGGGTGTGTGTAGATATGGTGCTATGCGTGTAGAAATATGGTGCTGGGTGTGTTGGTATGGTGCTTGGTTTGTGTGAAGGGGGGAGGGGTTGGGTGCGGACGGTAGGGGTGTCTGGGAGAAGTTAATTGACAGTTAACTCTCATGAACATATTCAATAAAACCGCATCTGATATTTTCTGTTCTTGTTAGCGTGCTGATATATTTTCACCATTTCGCTGCATGATGTGACAGAGGTATAGTGGCAGTGCGAGGACTGGCTGCATTAATAACCAATGTTGAAGCTCCTACAATAGCAATTTTCCTATTGACCGTTTCCAGGCGGTGCCCTATATTGTCTTATTTTCATTGTTTTCATTGTATTTATTATGGTTATTCTATGCATAGATTTTGTGTGTCATCTTGCTGGTGGCTGTATCCTTTAAATTAAATTGAAAACCATTTTAACACATAATATGATATATATATATATATATATGAGATATCAAGTTATATATGTATAGCTTAAAATGTATCCGAGTATAACGACCGTTTTTCCACAAGTTACTGGCAAACTTCTAGCATAAAGAGTTTGAACAGAGCTTACCTCGAACTCACGACCTCAGCAGTAAGAGGCATTGGTCATAAGACAATGCCCTTCGAACGAATTGTCTTGGGTTGGACAAACTTTCTTATTGATGAATATAAACAACCTTGCAATAACGACGTAATGCTACTTAACACAGGATTAATCGTATAATGCAAGCTAGCCACTTCTTACACCCAATTACGCAACGTGAGAAAATTGTTTCTTAATTAGAATATGCATGAGCCTGTAGCTTCTACGGCACACAATTATTCATAAACATTGCTTCATATAATGTTGATGCAGATAAGTGATTCGATTCAATCGTCGATGTAAAGCATATACATGTAATTAAATATATAAATTACTTATGATTTATTTTTAATTTGTGCACTTTTTTTCTTATATAATAAAATTGAGTCTGCTATTATCTTTTATTGGAAGCGTTCTTTGCTACCAAGATATGATGTTATCAGAGCCAGTGGCGTAGCTTGGCTGAAAACGATGTGTGGGCACAATTGTATGGGGTCCGGGGTCATGCCCACCCAAAACGTTTTTCAGCTAGGCAGCTGTAGGTGCGTTTAGGCGTATATTCCTTATGTTTTTACCAAACTTGGTTATCCCTAACATTAACCTTAAATTCACTGTTTTATAACCAAATAAATCGATAAAATGATGTTAAATATCTTGATCATATTCAATGATGTTTTTGTTGGGAATTGATAGTTTACTCCCGTTAAGGGTCCGAATTATGTTACATTTTTGTCATTTTTATTTTTTGCTCGGAAAAAAGTGTAGGTACGTACCTACAGTGCCTATATTGAGCTACGCCACTGGGAGTGTATTTTATAACCGACAGATGTGTTATTTGTTTTACCATATTTGGGCTTAAATTTGGTATTGATTCATAGTACAAGTGTTGTTCAAGAGATAGCCTCCGCTTAACTATGCTATAATATGATACATGCTACTCTGATTAAGACGGTCTTGACGTCAACCTAAGTTAAATAATCTGAAGAATTAAAATATTATATTTGATTTGAATTGAATTATTAAGTTGTACTTCATTTTTGAGGGCTTTAGAAACCGCTCTCAAAGCTAACTCGATTTTCTTATACTGTGTTTTTACAATCACGTTTCCTTATTATAAACCTAATAACCGCCCCGCTCCCCCCCCCCCCCCCCCCCCCACCCAACATAATGTTGTTCTACGGACTTCAAAGATAACATGAATTGACTATGCATACCGTGCAGTTTTGGTTAACCTTTTCGTTTTCCTAATAATCACTCATAAACACCCCCTGCCCAAGTTACACCCAAAAGTGGTTTCGCGTAACTCCAATATACACGTGGCGCAGCTATAACACACACAACTTAAGTTATGTTTTACCCAGCAGACAAATATTACCAGTTGTATATTATATGAATTCAGTGCCATTAAACAATACCATTTAATGGTTGCAAATCTAGGTCACTTCGGGCACAGACAAGAGTAGTGTATTTCGGCAAGGACTTATATAAGTCAATGATTTGGGAATCTGATTTCGGATATTTTCTATCATTATAAACATTTGTACGGGGAAGCAAACTTTTCTAGATCTTCCCTTTATCAGGAGGAACAATCAACCCAAAGATTATCTGATTAATTGGAACGGTCAGTAGCGGAACATACCAATGGGGAGTGTTACATGGATTGGAAGGCAATCATGCTCATCCTTCGCCCATATTCAAGTTTTATAAAATTCAACGAACTGTACGCTAAAGATCGGTGTATCTGTTCCGCGTTTATGATTATTTTGTAATGAAGATTTAAAATGCATTTACCAGAAAGGGCAACAATTTATTCGTGATTGCACATTCTATTTCACCGCCGTTCTTACAAACGCTAGCTAAGAAACATTTATTCTGGTATGGAGACATGGTATGCACTTTAAGTTGATACGCTCTTAATAAGATACGGGAAGGATATTGCTAAGTAACGTGCTTCGGTACACCTATTCAAACTTACAAAGTAGACACTTTCTAGTGTTAATTAGAGGGGTTTTCAGCAGAATTGATTTTGTGATGCACGTATAACTTATTTGTATTTCTCAGAAGAGTAAACTCTGCAATTACATGCTGTAGTTATTTTGTATTGCCCGTCTTCGTCCGTTTTTTTTCTAGTTCGGTAGTTCTTTTAAGATGTGCCCGTGTGTGTATATTTGATTATATTGGAGATGTGTATATTACTGGTATTTTTCGTTTCCACATTAGTGTACATCAACATCTTTTACATATACCACAAGTATATTGTACGATTACACGTCGAATTAATTAAACGTGTAAAAGTGGGTTTGGTGATAGTTGCTACGTGGTTTGGAGGTATGCTATATCACTGTATTGAAAAATATGCACTCAAGTGCATGCACAAATGTGTAAACTACAAATGTAAATGTTATAGCTTAATAATATAAATTTCTTTTTAATTTTGAAGGCGTTTTTTTTTTAAGAAATTGTTTGTTTTTGTCAGCACATAGACTAAAAATTTAAAATTTTATAATTATCTATGTTTATTTTTGTTCGTTTTCTGAATATAAATTCATCTTCACGTTCTTGTATATGGCATCTTTTAAATGATTGAATATCGTATATATTTTGTTTATCGTCATCAGATAAACCATGAGCAGATCTTATATAGTTTTGGCAGCGGGAGGTAAAAAAGAATGCAACATAAAGAACTTCATTTACAGAGTCAAATGGCGCTGTAGAAACCCAGGTGGAAGACTGCGATGGAGGTAGAATATATTGCCTTCCCCTAAACCAACCAGTACAATTATTATAAGAAATACAATCATACCAATCGCTGTATTCGTTGATTATCCTGGGTATGGGCGAACCTTTAACAACGAGAGACGACATATTATTATATACATTTAATAAGAAAGACTTGATTATGACAGTGCATGACAATTGAGGCATGCCACCTCGAAATGTCAACCGGTATCAGACCAGTTAACGTTACCGATACATGTAATTGTATGTAATTGTATACACGCCATGGTAATGAATGTTTTATATAGATTAACAAAACAACAACAACTATACTTAGGACAAGTACAACACCATAGACCCAAAGGTAGTGTATATAATACAAAGTGTCGAAAACTATTTACATTCAAACATTTATAATCATTATTGAAATTCATTATGTCATATTCTAACAATTCCAATATTATAACAGAAATACATTATATGAAATTTTAACAATTTCAATGGTATAAAAATACAAATGTGTACTATATTTTTAATATTTGAAATATACAGTTGAAGAGATGACGTGATACAAAACGAATAACATAGGAAACCAGTCCAGAAATTCAACCATGTACTGACAGGGCTAATGCTTTACCGAATGAACTCGCCATATATGTGTGTGTCATTGAGTCACTGGCTAGCCTGACTACTCATAAACGTTTTTATCATGATAAAATAATATTACACACACTCTCTGACATATTCCCAAACATATTTGGAACTCTTATCCGAATTTTCATGAAACCGATATGTAAATAACATTTCCCCATTTAGTATAACAAACTCGTACAACAAAACAAGACACACATGCATCCAGGTCAGAACCTTTCGCTAAATCAGACTGAGTTTTCTGAACTTCTAACGTACGTTCCTCTCCTTATAGTTTATTGTCACAGTGTAATAGACACACAATCTGTTAACTTAACGATAAAGAAGCATTTTTTATTTTATTTTCACAGACGAATATTTGAGATTGCAAGTAATGTTACAGCGTTTGATAATGAGTGTAAAGTAAGATATTGTGTATGTAACCATGTAGACAACGTTGCTATAAAACAATATGAGGGGACTTCTCTGGGAAATATTAAAGTATTGTTTTGATAATGCAGGTTACAGATATACGCGTAACCAGGATCTTTTTTATTACTCAATTATTAACCGCATATGATTGACAGAAACATATTCACAAAAAAAAAAAAAAATGATAGATTGTACAAAGACAATTATTTCCACATGTGTTAAGATTTTATTGAAAAGTCCTTGATGATTAGGTTTCCATAAATAATTTCTTTTTGGAAATCGATTTATGGTTATTATTTGTTTGCATCAAGTAATTTAAACCAATCCATCTATGATCTTGAATGCAGTATGATGCCTACTGTATCAACACCATCGCCGGATATTGTAACATGAGCATGCATTCGCATATGTAACTTATCCAGACCTGCACTTTGACTTAGTGTATTGACGGGATTTGGAATAATAAATCTCATACACTTTTCTTAGAAAATGGAATTTTAATTAAGCATGAACTATGGTTGGGACGAGTCCAAGTGTGTTCTCGAGATTGTTCCTTGGCTAGAAGATTTACTCATTGTTATTCAAGTACAGTCTGATATTGAACTCTCGACTTCTGACGTGAGCGGCTATGACTCTGTTAACTGAACTACCGCTCCGCTTTGAAATATTGCTAAGTGTGACATTCTTTTAACTGGAAATTGACATCATAACTTATTTACAAAATGTACTTTCAAGTTTGTTTTATAATATGAATTAATACCTCAGCGATAAAGGTGCATGTAATTTTATATATGTTCATTGGTAGCGATCAGCGATATAAGTTATCGTTTTTATATGTTCATTGAGTGCCATCAGCGATATAGGTTCTTGTTTTATATATGTTCATTGGTTTCGATCAGCGATATAGGTTCTTACTTTTATATGTGTTCATTAATTACGACCAGCGATATAAGTTCTTACTTTTATATGTGTTCATTGATTGCGATCAGCGATATAGGTTCTTGCTTTTATATGTGTTCATTGATTGCGATCAGCGATATAGGTTATTGTTTTTTTATGTGTTCAATGATTGCGATCAGTGATACAGGTTCTTGTTTTTATATGTGTTCAATGATTGCGATCAGTGATACAGGTTCTTGTTTTTATATGTGTTCAATGGTTGCGATCAGTGATACAGGTTCTTGTTTTATATGTGTTCAATGATTGCGATCAGTGATACAGGTTCTTGTTTTTATATGTGTTCAATGATTGCGATCAGTGATATAGGTTCTTATTTTTATATGTGTTCATTGATTGCGATCAGCGATATAGGTTCTTGCTTTTATATGTGTTCATTGATTGCGATCAGCGATATAGGTTCTTGCTTTTATATGTGTTCAATGATTGCAGGTGTTATGCACTTGATACAAAGTATTTTAACCTCTTCCTTCTTTAAGACCATGCATGGTAAATGGAGTGTAAGAATCCATTATGAGTGTCCGTGTGGGATAGAAATATCTCATATGGATGAAATCATGATGGACTTTTTTTCTCCCATTCATCTGAGTCAAATGATAGATCTTCGATAATGACCTTCATCACAACATATTCTTTTTTTAACGCGTGTTTAACGCCCAAATTTTCAAACATATATGAAGAAATGGACATTCTTAAAGTATGTACCAGAAAATGCAAATGTTAATCTCTCCGCACATTGTTTAAACAATTCACTTCAAATGTAATTTTACTCTGACCTTTTTCATGTAGGTAAGCAAGACGTCATAAATATATTATATAAGTTGACGTCATTATTCTGACGTAACGTCTATCTCTTTTGTACGATTTCCTACGACAAAATCAAGTTATAAAATATATTTGCAGACGTGAAAATGAAAATGTATTACGATTTGTGGATAAGGAAATAGATTACAAAAATTGATTTTCATCAGGCCATGTGAGAAAGCTAGCACGTGACATGGAAGATATTTCTTCCATGGTTCCATGGGGCAAAACCAATATCTTCTATGAGCAGAAATGGGAGAAATACTTTACGTCGTTCACCTTTACTAGTTTATGTAATGTGTTTGGACAAAGCTGTGCTCGAGTTAAGTGGAAGGCGGTCTTCAAACATCACGTTAGACCGTTTTGGTACCGAGGACGTCGTTTATATTTTAGAACGTGTCATAACATACCCTGATCTGATATCAGCTTTGTGGATTAAGTTTCATTATCACTGGTGTCACTTGTTATGATTATTCTGTTTATTGACTGTGTTAGTCGTGCTCCTATTGATGACATATTTTCTTATATTTAAAGACTGCGTCGTGGTCTAGTGGTAGAGCGTCCGCCTCGCAATTGGAAGGTCGTGGGTTCAATCCCCGGTCGGGTCATACCAAAGACTTTAAAAATGGTACTAGAAGCTTCCTCGCTTGACGATCAGCATTTAGAGGAGAGTTCTAGGTCTGGTCGGCCCGGTGTCAGTATAATGTGAATGGGTGGGGTATCATACCATGTGTCTGCGGCATGATACTCCAGTGTGACAGCGCTTAGAATACTGTCTCAAGTAGACACCGTCGCGATATGACTGAAAAATTGTTGAAAGCGACGCCAAACACCATACAACAACATCTTATATTTAACTTGTATTGAATCTCCAGCAGATATATTTTTACTTCCCCACATTATTGAACACATCGTGGTCAACCGTTGTAATACCATTCGTTATAATATCTACTTTCCGCATCTCTAACATACAAGATGTGTAGGTTATATATCATTTATTGATAATCTAACGAAATTAAGTTGGTGGCAACGAAGCATGGCGGACTAAACGCATTACCTATAGTTCGTTAGAAGGTCAATAAGTAATCTATGATCAAATGGTCGTTCAAACATTATCTTAACCAATGAAAAGCAATGGATTTTCAAAAATATAGATATTGCACAAACAACTTAATGATTAAGTGGGAGCAACTTTGTGCAGTTAGGAAACATTGTGAAAATATGCTGGTCAGTTTTTGAAATTCTCTCGCTAAACATTGGTTAAACACTATAAATACATGTAATATATATTCTTATTTGAGTTTTATCCATTACTTCTATGATAGTGATTGCTTTTAATGGTCATAATATTTTATTCCGATATTAGGATAGTAACCTGTTTTCAATGTTTAGATATTTATGTTAAATGTGTGATCAAATATAACCATAACAAAAATAAGAATGCATTAAGAGTTAATGTAAATCATTTTCAGTTAACCGTCAAGAAATTATATAGATATGCAAGTTTCATATCATTCTATATACAAATATTTTTTGTAACCATGTATTTTTTGTATCGCCGAACATGTTTTTTTTTTAAATAATATATATCCAAATTAATTTAAATATATATATTTTAAAATATATATGATCACAGTAGTAAATTTTAAATAATATAACAGTTAATACGTTAGAAAATATATATGGTAAGGTTCAAAACATGTTTTAAAAATCCGAATGTCAATGTATAATGATTGAGATTAGTGCATTTGACACCAAAGTAACTATTAAGCACACCGCATTTGCCTTTGCCCTACAGTCGGAATTTGTCCATGGCAGCCGTAACCTGGTCGGGCCCGTACATTTAGTACTCTGCGCGTTTTTTATATTTCTTGATTTAAATATGCCCTTCTATTCGAATATTGCAGCTTTACACCATTTAACAAGCGTGTTTCTTACAAACCCAAACATACACATTTGCCACCTCTTTTATAACACCTTACTAGTGTATGCTTTTTAAAAGCAGCTAAATTGTTATACATTCTCGCCAGTTATGGATTTGTTGCCCTTTTCAATAATACTGTAAGAAAACTGTTTCATTTTTTTCATGTGGAGTTGCATAACAAAGGATAACGTCTTTATACAACACATTGAGAAGTTAATATGTGAAACAAGATTTCCGTTATAAAATGAATTTTAAAAGTTTATTTTTTTCAATCATTTTCCTTATAGTTTTATTGATGTGGCTTGAAAATTCTCAAAATATGAAATTATACGTGCAACTCTTGTATACTAAGTATTAAACCCTTGTGGCGATGGTTTGATTTAAACAACGCTTTTATGGTGTTATAATGGTTTCACAATAGTGTCATTCTCTCTTCATGATATACATTTCATTTAGCAATATTAGCCACGTGAGTATATTATTATTGATGATATATATCAATGCATAGACACGTTATAAGGGCACACATGTAGATACGTGCTAACAGGGAATATTGCAATGACACATACTACACGAGGCAGCTTCAGTCTGGTTTTGAGGTTCTATTCAACTGTGTTCTTTCCCCGTCATCATACATTCTGCTTTATAATAATAAGGAAGGCTTTCAACAAATATGTAATTACACGAAAAATATTCAATTGAATATCGGATAAAAGAAAATGTTGAAATAGATATTTATTCATTTGCCTACAATACTTACATATTTACACATTGCAATGCATTACCGTACGGATATATATATATCCAAGAATTAATGTCTGATATTTTGTAATAATTTTTTTCCTCTAAAACTAAGTTTTG
The DNA here is from genome assembly GCA_029582155.1 of Panopea generosa. Classification (NCBI taxonomy): domain Eukaryota; kingdom Metazoa; phylum Mollusca; class Bivalvia; order Adapedonta; family Hiatellidae; genus Panopea; species Panopea generosa. The sequence goes on from CM055902.1 coordinate 52,109,310, forward strand.
AAAATATGAGTGGAAATTCTTATAAAAAGATAATGTCATATGCTTGAATTCTTTTATCAGACCGATACAAAACTTAATGAAAATATTTTATTCACTTTCTGTTATGATCAGAAATAAGAAGTATGATGCATTAATACCATTTATCAGAAGTACAGTTTCAGAAGTAAGTTTTGGAGTTGAAATGGGATTGAGTGGACGAATTCAAGTGTCATATTTGCTTCATGTATATTATTTTAAGATATAGAGTTTAGTAAAAGTGTAAAAAATGTGTTACTATAATAGTATATTCATTTAGCGATGTCATAATTTATGTTTTGTGGACTTACTTCATTTCTGTAACTATTAAAGAGACAGTTTTACGACATTTATCTAAAAAATAGCTTAAAAAATATTTTATTGCTTCAAAATAACAAGCAAACGGGTTTGTCAACACAACAGCATAAGTAACGGCCTGTTTCTAATTAGTCACGTTAACACATACAAGACTAAGTGAAGTGTTGAAATTTAAGTTTTTCTTTATTAAGTGTTCAATGTATTGTGTTCAAAATCGCTTTGAAACATTTTTTGTAATTGAATTAGTTTATGTGTAAATACGGAACTGTTATATTCCAAGTGGAAGAACTATTCCTGGTACAAACTGCGGTATCTAACAAAATATAACACACATATTTAGAATTAAAAAAATCGAATTCAGTAATAAAACTGTTTAACCATTCTTTATACAATGTCAGATGTTGTAAACTATACAAATATTCGATTATATTACTTGGTCAAGAATTAGCATAATTACTTGGAAACTTCCTGACATTTTTCAAACAAGGTATAGTAACAAAACACGCATCGCTGATAAGAAGTTAATTATAGGCATTCGACAACGGACGACTGCCCATTCCTTACTGAAGCTAATTGACAGCGTAGTAATTGCCAATTAGAAACGATCATGTGTAACAAACGCTAACTTCCGGCCATATTTATCTTATATTTAGTGGGCAATTATCCAAATGTAGGTTTATGAATTGGTATTGGGTTACCGAACACGTTTCTGCTACCGATGAAATAGGTTAAATTCGTGAGATTGATCTTTCAGTTTTATGTGCAATTTCATGTTTATACACTCTATCCATGTATAATTGAAAGAATACAACATTTTTAAAAAAATGGATATCTAGGTCTCGCAGACGTTTTATTGATTATTAAGTCATTGCTGCTATGGTTACTGCAAAGTCATCGCATACATCAGAAAATAGCGCACTTAATTCTTTTTATATATGTTGCATGAGTGTTGCATGAGTGCAAATTGTTACATTGAAAGTAACATTTGGCGGGGCTACTTGTATTTACACCTTCTCGTTTGAGGATGTGGAAATAGTAAGGTTGGAGGCAACTATTTACCAGGTTTAATCTCCCCAGACGCAGTTTTGCTATTGACCATTCCAAGGAGATGACCTATATCGTCAGTCATTTCTTCTATATAGTTGTATTTGTTATAGTTATTTTTGTCTTTATTAATGCTGTTGACGTGACTTATATTATTTTAGTTATAAGTCATCCTGTTTAAATAATTATTTAGGTAGATAACATACCCTATAACTCGTTCAGGACACATGATTTATAAACAATACGTTGTAAAAGAATGATTTGATCTCTCAGAACGTAACCCAGTGACCACAGAATAGAATAAAGCTGTTTTATTGAATTTAAGCAGTTTCTATAATGGTCACATCGATAGCGCTACTTTTGAGCGCATTGCGCTAAAAAGGATAGGCATAATAACAATATTTGGTCTAATACTTTCTACACATTTTTTTTATATGCAGACAATTTTCTTGCAACATATACATGTACATAAAACCCACATTTTTGTCATGGGTAATTGAGTGATTATTGGTTGAAAGTATATTGAGCTAAATTTATAATTCAAAGGCAGATTCGAATGCACAATTGGCGTTGGCAATAGACTTGAAATATAAATATTTTTCAATAACGAATAACATTCTTCAATTTATTAGTTTTACTGGAGGATGCAGCGCTGTTGTGGATTACATAAATAAACAATTAAAAAAAATAAACTTACTAAAGAAACGAGAATCAAAGGACTCGAATTCTGATAGTCGCTGTTGGATATTTAGCGTCATTTCATGTCAGCAATAGTTTACAGACAATCAGTTAATCTTACGATTACTGGAATCCTGGAATATTAACCAATATTCATAGATAACTATAACTTTCCAACTTGAATCGGCATTTAGAGACGAATTGCAGTGAGACACAATGTTAAACATGTACATTTGTCAGTACCGAGATTTTGACTGGGCGGAGATTCAAACTCACGCCCGCTGGGTTGATAGTCAGACGCTCTGCCAGCTTTGCCAACGTGACCAGACAGAGAGTCGATATTGAAGTAATGGACGAAAACTAGTTCTGCTTTTTTTTCTTCTAAATATCAAAATTGATTATTCAAACAATCAAGTATGCATCTGTTCAAAATATTGTTTAAATAAAAGGTATATGAAGTGACTTAACATTCTCGAATGGTGCATTTTTAAATTGTATGTTTTTCATTCTATAATTTAATATTATTGGTTTAAATTGAATAAATCATATTAAAAGTGTCTTTAATGGACAATTTGTCATATTTTAATAAAGTTTGATTCTATAGTGAATGATTTTGTATTTTATTGAAGTATTTCCAAATACATATTGATATCAACTTGAAGGCGCTTACTTTTAGACCGGTTTTCACACCCGAGAATTTCCATATTTTTGCAGAATAAACAATTAACAAAAAATGCTTGATCTTATTAAAAACAAATCGTGATTGTATCTTAGTTGTGTTGAAATATGACGCTGGGGAAAACCTTTATGATGTCTTTGTTTGTTTACAATAAAACACTAACTAAAACACTGCGATCTAATTGTAGTTCCCTTTGTGATCATCTTCAAGCCAGAAAGTGTTATAGCCAATAGATAAATATTTCTATTTCCGGTTTCCCTATAAACGACTGCACATTACGCGTCTCTGAATAGTTAACCGCTGGACGGTTATGAGAATAGGTTATCACCTTCTGGGGATTAATGCATGTTTTAAACTATTTGTACTGTAATAACTGAGTGTAATTTTTCTATGTCTATGTTAATTTGTTTTTAAATGGCTGGTATATGTGTAATTACGGTTATATATTAATGAGCTATATAAAGTTATGTTATTCATAGCAATTGTTTAATAATACTTTCCCTTTCCTGCAATGAGCATCACTTCCGGTACATTGTGCGCGCACGCTGAGTTAAACGGAGATGATAGTAATAATAAATAGCACGTCGTGAAATAATAGAGCACCTTTTAAATTCCATTGTAATTTTCTTGTGTTTTTTTTTAATTTTCTGCCAACATAGATGAGTTGCTTATTCTATTTTGGCTTTGCTCAACCCGTTTTTCTATGAGATAATAACGGTTTTCAAATATTCCCGTAAAATAAGCAGCTGTTTGTTTCGCTGATAATTCTTCATGTATACAGGAGATGACTGCCTTGCCTAATTATGAAAAGTTTCTCATTATATAGGACTAATTAACAACAGACTAATGTATCAAGCTGTCGGTGTTATATGGAAACAGATAAAAGCAATGTGTGACTCTAATCCAGGCGAACGATGATTGATTGGAAAAAAGGTGATAATCAGATCGATCTATCGAAAACAATTGCGGTATTTCATGAAACCATCATCATATATTGGCAGGAAAAGTGTTTCATTACTCTAAAAGTGACGATGTAACCGACATATGAAAAAGGGAGATAGGTGAAAATGACAACTATAACATGCAGAAAACCAATTATTCTGATGTTCTTATAACGAAATTATGAATGAACACATTAAGCTATGTGAGGACGTATTTTAAATACATATTTTAAAGAAAGAAACAAAACAATGAACATAGTGGTTTCTAATGAGGTTGGCAATGACTGCTTCTCTAATGTAGTGGATGACTTGTAATATGCATACATGATTATTTTAATGGACTTGCTAATATCCAAATAGCTTTGTGTTTCTAACATTTGAACATATTAAGAAGTCTAGACCATACTATATGTTATTTAAATTATTGATAGCACATGTAAATAATAACACCTAAACTATATTAAAACTATATGCCTTTTGAAAAAAAAATCGGTAGCATTTCTAACATATTAGGAAGAATCGGAATCGTTCGAAATCTTCCCCTTGATAAAATTCAAATTGATGACGTAAACCACACGTCATGAGTCGCGCCCTAACTTGTAAACTTATTCCCGCAGTTTGTTGAACAAAATATCGAATCTATTGATCGTTAGGTAAACAACAATTTTATATTTGCTAATAGTTAATTGCCTTTTTAATATTTAACGAACAGTGGTTACAGGTAGACAAGCATATCTTAACACTACTGAGTTCAATGACTGTCTTGTTTGATGTTTGTATTCTGTTGGAAAAAGGTAGGAACCCTTAAGAAACCTGCAGGTTAATCATAATGATGTAACAAAGAATATCTTTGGATGAAAATGTGAATACTCTGATGTATTTATTAATGTGATAAGACATCTATGAAAACTGTTAATGACATATGTCGTTCCTGCGCTTAAACTAAGAACTATTTGACTACTTTAAGTGTGTTTACAATCACCTCGAGGGTATTAAATTACACATTATACAGCAAAACAGATCGTAACAAATAAAATATATCCAAGGGAGTTGATAGTGCCAACACAGGAGGATCGTTTATTATTATAATCGAAAAGATGCGGAGGAGATGTGCTGGTATTGATTATGCAATTGATTTCGTAGATTTAACAAAAGTAATACAATACAGAGCAGTTTTAACATCATTTAAGAAAATGAAAAACAAAATAGAAAAAATATTTAGGAAAAATGAGTATTGAACTGAAATCAAGCAGTTCATGCTAGATTAAAATCAAAATAAATGCAACAGCTTGTAATGCAGATTACAATGCTTTGCAGATAGACATATAATATCATTATGATAATAATAAAGATCTAAAGTTATTTGATAAATATAATATAATATAATACTTACAGTATGGTTTGAGTATTTTGTTATTTGATAAAATAAATGATTGCAATACGATATTTGAGATATTTAGTTGCTTGATAAATGCAAGGAATTATATACAAGTCCTTGATAAATATAATGATTACAAAACGATATTTGAGATATTTAGTTACTTGATAAATATAATGATTGCATTACGATATCAGAGATATTTAGTTACTTGATAAATGTAATGACTGCATTATGATATTTGAGATATTTAGTTACTTGATAAATGTAATGACTGTATCACGATATCTGAGATATTTAGTTACTTGATAAATGTAATGACTGCATTGTGATATATGATATATTTAGTTACTTGATAAATATAATTATTGCATTACAATTTTAGAGATATTTAGTCATTTGAGTACTTTGAATCATTATATTTGGTTTATTAACAGTAACTATAGAGTTCATTAAAATGAATTGCACAATTTATCAACTTCAAAAGAATAGTTTCTAATTTAACATGATTTTTTTCTTCTAAATCTTGTTGGTATATTCTCTATAATCAGATTTTAATCATGGCGCAGAATGAGCTTTTCGTATACTGTTGCTTATTCTTATATGTTGTATATTCACTACTTTCCATGTTACATACTTGTATATTATAATTCATGACAAAGTTTTGACTTTGTTTGAATATTTAGCGTTATTTAAGCCACCTAGGGTTAACAGACGACCTATTAACCTAATCACTATTTCCTGAGATCATCGAAGGTTTGCCAGTACTCGAGCACATCCATCTCTCGAAGTCACGATCCCTGGATTGATAACAAGACGCGCTACCAATTGCGCTACCCGGTACCTGCTGAAGCGTAGGTAATATCAGTAAGCATATACATATGTACGTATATGACAAATACGCACTAAGCATGTTGTATAAAAACTAAACTTTTATATACAAACGTACGTATGTAACAAATACGCACTCAGCATATTGTATAAATACTGAACTTTTATATACAAATGTACGTATATGGCAAATACGTACTAAGCATGTTGTATAAATACTGAACTTTTAAATACACATGTACGTATATGGCAAATACGCTTTAAGCATGTTGTATAAATACTGAACTTGTATAAACACATGTACGTATATGGCAAATACGCACTAAGCATGTTGTATAAATACTAAACTTTTATAAACACATGTACGTATATGGCAAATACGCACTAAGCATGTTGTATAAATACTAAACTTTTATATACACATGTACGTATATGACAAATACGCATTCCTGTTACCTTTCATCTAAATGTTGGCTGTACCTAGAACTCAATTCTCAATATTGCCGGTATGTAAGAGAGTAGAAGTTTCACATTTTTTTGGCTTATTTGCGCTATGAAATTACATTTCCGCTATTTAAACAAATTCCTTCTTTAAAAATATATTTCTTCATTGACACATGTTTACACACATGCAAACAAATGTTATAAAAAGTGACTGTTTTGATTCATAAATATGGTTTATATCGTTAATGGCGGATATGCCCTTGGGCCATAATCTATACAAACTTTTAACAAGATCAAAAAGCATAATATATATTACCTCCAATAACGTTCAAATAAATGAGCAGTCATAAACACACACATGTTTCGAACTTTAAATATTTAATGAAAAAAAAAACAATAAAGAAGAATTTCACTTTCGCATTGACATTTCGCATTATTTGACAATGGCACAGACACCTCTGGTTACAATTTGCCCTCACCCTCAACCAGCGTATGGACCACGACTGACTCTCATTTATTGAATGCTTTCATAATATTATATTAATATTTCAAATTATGATCAATATTCAGAAGAAAAAAAACAACAACTAAAAACTTGAGTTGAAACTTCATGGGCTGTATTTCAGATTTTTGCTTTGATGGTAACATAAAATAATTCATTAGTGTTATCTTTACACTTAAAACTACACAATTGGTGATTGATCGCAATATACAGTGTAAAACAATAACGACGCAAACATTACAATGCATGCTTAACAAAATGACATTTTGATAATAGGTACTTACATAACCAACTGTAAAATGCCAACTTGAAGCTAATGCAGATTACCATGCGTATAAAATGTCATAAATAAAGTCAGAGGCAAATTTATTATCTTGTAAGTGCTTGCATCGTGTTAATTTGTTTTGTGTACAATTCCATGGGGAATTAAATGAACGCTGCTTTGTTTTTCCTTGTTCATTTCAATTCCGCAAATAGCATGCTTTATGTTGAGAAAATTAGAATCATGAGATATACAAGGCGATTCGTCTTACAGGTTAAATATATTGCCATTTAGTTATATAGCTTGTCTTCTATTGAAAGTGTCAGTGCCTCTAATTGTGCTTCAATTTATTATTGTTCTTATTTATTGATCGACTCGGTTTAACATTAACTTATACGCGTTCCTGGTATTTAGTGAGAATCGATGTAACCACTAGTACAACCAAGTGTCAATTATGGCCAAGAGTGAGGTTGGGTGCAGCCATTAACAATGGTTAAGCTCCCCAGTCGTTTGCTACTGACTATTCAAGTGCTGTGACGCCTAACTCCACTTTTTCTCTTTGCATTTACAATAGTTATAATTACCTATAATAACCATCTTGAACAATATATGTGTTCATTCTGCTTTGATAGCTGGTCCTTTGAACGCTACGTCATGTTTAAGCCGTATAGATAGATATTTTGGTAACTATTTAAACCATACACACGCAGATGGTTATCTTCGAATAAATGCGGAGGATTGCGGATATACATTTAAGTAATTGTATAATATATTAAGACTTGTTTTGTTGTGTCAAACGCATATTGCTAACGAAAACTGGTTTTAATTTAACGATTTTACAGCTCCAAAAAATCCTTTATTTCGGATATTTGCATGCACAAAACCGGACGTAGATATGGTGGTAAAATGTTGTGTATAAGTTCCTGACATGAAGAAGGGTTTTGAATGATAATCAATCGAATGATGGTAAAGGTTATTTTACTAAAATAGAAAAAAGTCCCACTGATTAACTTTAAACTTCATTTCCTTTCTGTTCATTGTGGTTGGTTTTGATGTAAACGAGTCTAGGTCACTATTACTAAATATAGATTTTAAAAGATTTAACTAGGGTATTATATAGATATAGGTTCCAAACATGACTGCGAAGCTTGGGAGATATATTAAAGTCATTGGTCATTATTAAAAGTAGAAGAAGAAAAAAACGTGCCGTTTCATTTATTTTGGTTTCCTCTTAATAAATTTAGTTTCATTTAATAATTCCCAAAACACTGAAATTCTTTTTCCCATAAACAAACCTATTATTTAAAATACATCAGGCCTTAATAGACAGTTTTGCACCGCTTGTTTATGCTAACATTTGTATCTATTGTTTTATATATAATTTTATATTTTCGAGCTCTCTTAATAACTTGAACAATAACTTTTCAAACAGTCAATACTTTGCACGTTAATATTTTATAACAGTCGAGCGTGCTGTCCTTCCGACAGTTCTTGTTTAATTGGACTTCCTGAGGCTATGATTACTCTTTGATTGTACTTGTTCAGCTGTTGACATATATTTTCATATTTTGGACAGAACATCATTAAACATGTTAAGACTATCGATTTTCTGAAGTATTGGATTCTTATAAGCACCTAAAGAAATCATTAGATTATTATGTATTTAATATAGTTCTTCTAATATAATTTGTACGAAACCTCAAATACCTTTGTTGAAACAAGCACCTGGACAATAGAGCTGTGTTTGTAACTGACAAATGGTTTTGTTAAGCATAACAGCATTCATATAATATGATTATTGACAACTGTAAAAAACCAAATCATGTTTTTGTCAAATTTGTCACTGCGAAAGGGTTAAAAAGAGACATTTAAATATAGAACAACAACAGTAAAAACCGTGATTAGGAACACATTACAGCATTACTCCCGTGGGATAATGTATCAATCTCCAATAAAGTGACATAGCGGCAATCGCCAATGAGCCTAATACATTCACAGAAGCCAGTAATATGATGCCTTGTGATTACGCTGTATAGACTTTTACAATGGAACAAGAACATTTAGATGCTAATTATCAATTAAAACCTAGTTGTGGTTGACACAAATTGCTGATATATTAGTTCTTCAAAACACATGAGCGCATAACGTGATGAGATGAACTGATATTCGCCCAGCAACTAATACATACTACAAAACTGTTAAATCTCATAGAACAGAACAAATCAAGTAAGAAAAAAACTGAGAAATAATGTAGAATCATGTAAAATTACTATCCGTTGTTAAAATTATGTAACGGATCATAATTCTGTGTATAACATTAGGTGTTTTAAGTCAAATTAGGTAACAACAATATATATACTGTAGTGTAGGTTACTGTGTAATTATAACCGCCACCTACGCAGCTAATTCATTAAGCATTAAAATATTTTTTCTGAACATTTCTGTCGTATTTGTAAGAGACCAGTCTTGTGATGATCCTGTTAATGACACCTTTTCGTTTAATGATTGGTTGGCGACACCCATAATCTAGATTTACGCGTAAGCTTTTTAAGTTTATTCTGTTTATTGATTATGATGTTGGTATTTGATGACTGTTTCCTTTCAAATTTATGTCTCCTGTTAACCTTATATATTTATATTTCTAAATATCTGAGAAAAAAACATTATACAATGAACTGTCATACGAATCACGCATAAAGTGCAAAAGAAGTAATTAACTAGAATTTCTGAAACAATTAATCTGATTATATAACTCTTATGTACATGTACCTGTTAAAGTGTACAAAGTTGTCCTTTTAAATGGATCAATTATTTGAATAGTTCTAAAATCAATTCATATAAGAAACCACAACTATGAATATAACCAAAATACTTTTCTCTTTAACGATTCGATATATGTACAAATGAACTTAACCTATTAATGAATAATACAGTTTATAACTGAAGTTTTAATTTCATTAAATCAACTAAATATACTCTTTCTCCTGAAGGATATCTATATCTATAAATAAATGTAAACTCATATTTTTATCAAATAATGTAATAGTTGAACTGACTATATATTTCCGCTGTAAGCATATTTATATATGTATTCAAATTAAATGAATATCCGTTTGCTTTTCTACATATTAAAAGATATAATTTGAATTTATATTTATTCTTCTATATTTGTTTTTTTTATAGAAATCTACAAATAACATCTGATGACATTACATTACAAACTATATTTTACATTTTTGCACATAAAGTGCGAAATTAAATTATGCCCTTTAATGAGTCCATATATATATATATATATATATATATACACACGAATATCTATATCTACTGGAGTATTCTCATGTCATATTTGCATCATGTAGGTTTTAACATATTATATATTCTTAGAAAACGTGATAATAGGTATTTGACAAAAAGTGCAATGTTTCCCTTTAAGGCATCACTGTAATTGATTATTCCAATAGACATATTCCTGTTAAAATTGCTCTAATTGGAGTTTCAAAAGATGAAATACACACATGTTATTTTGTATTGTATCGGGCAGTATCTTGTCAAGTGTAACAATTCTATGTTTGGGGTGTAAGTAGGAGTGTTAAGCATCAAGTTCCATATATAATTAAATTGTAAATAAGACTAAACGAGCGCCTTCGTCAACAAACCTATTGGAAACATTTTATCATTAAGTATAAATCTATATTTATACAAAAGCAGTTTTAAGTAATTAATGGGCAGTCGTATTTTTTCCGTAAGATCTTTTAAGTTCAATAACATTTGTAAAAGCTACTTTTAATTGATGTCATAAGTAAATAATGTACAATGCTCAAACAATAGCCAGCGCCATTCCTTTCTTCTAATTAGTTGATGTATTTATCAATTACATATACATTCAGATCAACCTATACAGTTAAGTTGAATTTATTTCAAAGGTGAAACTCACAATTCACATATGAATGTTCTTGTAAGAATTCGCTAATTACTAAATATGACTATTGTGTAATAATTACAAATAATTTCTGAATTATTTCATACTGTATAATATCAAATATAAAATTAAAATAAATAAGTTTGCAATGGTTTCACCATTCAATATTAAATCTTAAATAGTATTAATTAAAAAAAACATTGGTAATTAGATTTTGTAATCTATTTGTTTCTCGCAACATTACTAGTAAATCCAGATCGCTAATTATGGGTAGAATCAACCAATTCTAAGTGATGTTCTGTGCCCCTTGCGTCACTTATTTCAGTAGTTGAACATTAAGGTATTGGTACAATTTAAGAATTAATCTAAAATCTGTTAAAGTTAAGAAGAGTTAAACAGTTTTTGTCATAAATTACCAGAAATGTGCAGAATGTCTACCAGTCTATTGCCAGAATTCGGCATTGCCCATTTCTTAAAGCAAATTGGCAAAACATACATTGTATCAATTAATCATAAACTGATTGTATGCAAAGTTCATCTGACTTATTTCAAAACTGCTGTTGACGACAAAAAATGCATGATAGAAATTTGTCAGAAAGACCATATTTGGTTTTTGTTACAGTTTGTTTATTGTTCTATCTGATTTGTATTATCGCCATCAGGAAGCAATAACATCTCTCCATATTAGAATACGAGTAAGTGTTAATATCGTCAATTCTTACCGAAAACACGATTATTTGGCTTTCAATAGATTGGAAGTTACATTACGCCTGGTTCTCTTTGATACCATATCTTCGTCAATAATACGCGGAAAAAATAACGGTAATTTATCGTTATTCATTGATAGTGTATAGTTAATCTGACAATAATGCCCTTGTACACAGTTACAAGATACTTAGTAAACTTTTTTTCTTTAACGAAATCCTAGATATTTGTTTTACTTTATAGACTGTGTGAACAGATTTTCGTGTTGTTATGTCATAGTTAAGATGTATTTTAAACACCAAGAGTATAGATGCAGCTCACTTATCTTTAATTTCGTGGTCAATGTATCTATCTTTCTTAAAAAAATAAAGATTCAGATTAAATAAATTGAACTAGATATTATTATTTTTTTCTTTATGAAGCGTTCTCTGATTCAAAGGGATGTATATTTCAGTTTGGAGGGAATCAACGCTTCTAGCATTATCACGTGAGAATAAGAGAAAGGGTGAAGTTGAAGGCATACGTAAACAAGGTACAAGAGAGCAGATGGCGGTTTGAAACCACTATTGACATTTCTTTAGTATGGTTGTATTGTCCTTGTTGGTGACTGTGTTTATGAATGCTAATTTTATTAGTTATAAACTTTCCTTATTTTGCCTAAACAGTATATTGCATTTATTTTTCAATTTTATTTATTAAATGCCAAGCATCTATTTTCAAGGAATATATGTGTGCACGTGTACACCGAGTTTAACCGCTTAAGTAACGGTTTACAATGACCGCTCCTAGGTGGTTCCCCTGTTTAACGTTTAAATAGTATACTTTAATTAGCATTATGAATGCTGTGTACCGAGAACACGATGTTTTTACCCGCCGTTACACCGTTTTTTCTATTAAATTTTCTTATTTATTTATTTTAATTTAATTTAAGCTTATAAACATGCTTTTCATAAATAAACATTTTAAAGGTTTATGTATATGTAGAGGCACACAGTGATGAAGAAGATTATGGAGAAAGGCCCAAATACAAATGGCAATTTCCTGGCTATTGATATCAATTATGTACTGTTTATCGCAGTACACTGTTTCATTAGACTGTTTTATATCGATAATGTAGACGGTGATGGAATTGGCACAAACTACAATGGTAAACATTAGTAATATAATACTGTTCCAGAACACATGATGCTTTAATTAACATAAATGATCTTCGTCTGCGAACCTTGGATATTCAGACAAAGTATGCAAGTTTGCTATAATCGATTTTTGTAAAAAAATACATATCCAATATATCCCTTAAATGACTAATGTTCTTACGTCCCAGCATTTTGCTTTATACAAATACAAGTATCTTTATTCGGTTATTAAACATACAACATGTTTATAGCCTACACAAATAGATGACAATATGAATAAATTGACAATTTCCTTTAAGAATGCTTTTTAGATAACATTTATCAGAATGGGATCAAAGACTCTTTGTTTTGATATCCAAACAGAGTTTCAACGGGCCCTACCCAGGAATACTGTGGTGCATGTGCAGCCAAGTTTAAAATCCCATGTGAAAGTTTTACTACTGACATTTCCAAGGCGGTCGTCACTCATTTCCAGAATGTTGGTATTGACTTTACTTTAGTTGTAATTAGTCTACTTGCACGTATCGACTGTGATTGTGCAGTTAAGGTAAGTGTGCCCTTTGTTCTGTGTCCTGCAGGACATATAGTTTTTTCTTTTTAACTAACTTAAAAGAATAGCAATTTGATTTTTTACAGTAGAATACCGTATTTTGAATATATATCCTTTCCCATAAATAATATGCTTTTCTTATTGTAAGAAGAGCCATACATCAAGCTTATATCACAGTTTCTTGTTCCCATCTAAAATGTATTTTATGTTCAATCAATATTCAGTATTACATGTGTGTATAGTTCTGTATTTGTTATTTAATACCAAGGAAAGTAATATTTAGTTTTATAACGGTGTTAGGTTGCTCTACAATATTCATAGCACATTACTTTTACGTGTAACGCCATCAACAACATACTTCACAACTATTTTATAAAATGTCTGAACTTCGAACAAAAATAACGGTCCTGTAAAGATGTGTTAATGCAATACATCAAAGCCTGTTTGTAATGCCAACGGAAAAAAACACAACAACAGATATCCATCAAACAAAAGGTTGATTACATTATAACTTATTACGTCTGCTGTTAGGGAGTCAAATTCCGGCAATGAGTGCTTTAATGAACAGTAAGAAATATATACCAGTAATATACCAGATCGTTAAATATATACCAGTAATATACCAGATCGTTAAATATATACCAGTGATATATACCAGTAATATACAAGATCGTTAAATATATACCAGTAATATACCAGATCGTTAAATATAAAGAAACTTCAGACGCATTATTGCTGAAATACGCAACTAAACTTATAGGGCCCGACAAGAATAACAAATGATCATAGTTCAAATAAAAGAAAACGTACATGTATTTTTGTCTCCATTATCACGATCAGTTCATAAATATACATACTGATATACAGCTTAAAACACCAATTCCTTTTAAAACAAACTTCGTTTCATTTGACTTAAAAAGTTTGACAGTGCCAACTTTTTACACTGTCTTGTTTAATAATATGACGACGTGAGAAGAGCGAGGTTGGCTGCACCTGTTAACCAGGTTTAAGTGTCCCAGTGGCGGTTATGTTGTCGTGGTCCAGTGGTAGAGCACCGAAACCATGATCGGAGGGTCGTGGGTTCGATCCTCCGCTACGGCTATGTGTGGTGTCCTTGAGCATGACACTTTTCCGCATATGCTTAGAACTGGTTCTAACCAGGAAGACTTCGAGCGTGATTTGCCTAAGTTGTAAGAACTTGTTTCACAATCGAAGTAAAATAAATAAGTTTAAACTAACTACCGTTCCAATATGATTAATCCTGTTGTTACTAGCTCTGCCTGTGTGTATCGTACTTATTATTATTATAAGTAGTAGTATTGTTATTATTTCATATATTGACTACACTTTTATTTTTTATGCTGTTGTAGTGGATATGTCCTTTGAATGCTACGTTCCCTGTAGGACATATCGTTTGTAATATTTGAAGTAGAAATATAAATGTAAAATGATACTTACAAGTAACATTACATGCTATCTGATCAAATTGATAAAAAATACGAAACCATGCTTTAAGCTGGATAAAATTAATGAGAAAATAACATTCCTAATCATCGTCGTAACTTGGAAACATAACCTTACGTTTTACAGAAATACCATATCTAATTAAAACAACTAAAAACATTCAAACTGGATCATCATCAAAGCTGATTAACTTTTATCGTGCGCATGAATTTAGAAATAATGAGTAAGAAGAAGTTAGATTCAAAATCAATACCTGGCAGCCTGATTCCATCAAAACGAACAAATATAATTGAAATGCAGTGGAATTGAATATGTCGCCATTAAAATAAACATCAAGTAGAGTCAGTACCATATGTTATAGCCATTTGAACGAATTAAATAAATGTTCTTCCTGAAAAAAAACCTATAACTACTTATAAAAATAATTTGTATATAGTTTCTATATACCATTGAAAGAAAGATGTGGCTCCTAAAATCAATAAATAATGATTGTAGTGTTTGGTGATGTTTCGGCCAGTTCCTGAAGGGGCTTCAGACAGTTTTAATGTTAGCCTTGCCATACTGCAGTTTTACGAAACATGCACCTTGTGTGACGTCCCAACTGCTAGTTTATACTGAACAATTTTAGCTCTATTGCGATGAAAGTTCAGAGCTTAAATGAATCGCTTTCGAGTTCGCTTCCTGGGTAGCAACAGTACTGAGTGTTAATTTATGAGAGGCATCGGGCCGAACGGGGGATCGAACCCGCAACCTCTGGCGTGGTCGGCAAACACTCTTTCCATTACACTACCTCCACCGCTACTGTAATGTGTTACTAGTGGGGCGGACTTGATCTGAAACTATATGCAATGAATGTTTTTGACGCAGACACATGGTATGACACTCCAGCCGTTACATTTAGCTAGTGGGGCCGACTTTATCTGAAACTATATGCAATGAATGATTTTGGCGCAGATACATGGTATGACATCCCAACCGTCACGTGTTACTGGTGGGGCCGACACGATTTGAAACTATACACTATAAATCATGATACCGCAGACACATGGTATGGCACCCAAACCATTATATGTTACCACTGGGTCCGAACAGATTTGAAACTCTACACAGTAATTAATTATCACGCAGATTCTGTGTATACCAGATCTAAAACTATATATAAAGAACCATTATTCCGTAGACATAAGACAGGATGTAAATACTTATAACATTATACCGAATGTAGGTCGACTAGCCTTATAGCAATCCCTTAAATCACCTCCAGTACTATTCCTCTAGCTAACATCTAGTTTTGAACATGAAATTGACCGCACATGCTTGCAAGGCGGTGTCTCGACTCCTAATCGCCTATATCAAATATAAATAACAAATAACTTGCCTTATCGTAATATATCTCGCAAGCTTAATATTTTGACTTTCTGTAATTCTCTTTTATCAGATATAAATAATAATCTATATTTACTTAATATACTTATAGCTTTCTTATATTGCATCGATTGCAGGTCAGTTCTCAAAGCCAGATGTATATAAATTGTACTAAGAATATGTTACAGGTGGGGATCGATCCGGGCTCTGAAAATGTACCAATTAATCCCACGCAACATAGGTATATCAGCCGCTGAAGCTGTGTGATTCATTCGACTGATTTTATTGTTGATTTTGTTAATTGAATTATAACATTGCACTTAATTCTCATCTTTTAGATAACAGAAATATAAAACACACCAGATAAATTCTATAGTAATCAACGAAACTGTATTATAGACCAAATGATTGATTGAATTTTCTTAACTATTGAACGAAAAGTTCATTAACGGGAAGATATAGTGGTAATTTTATCTTCCATTGTCATGTTAATAAAATGGAAATAAAAGAAAATAACTAAAGACAAAGCTATTAAATAACCAGCTATGTTTTAATTAGAAGACGTAATTGAACTCGGCTAAAAGCATCTCGTGAACATGTATATATATTATGCCCAGAAAAATCTACCGAAGACTGCTACGCAATAAATGCAGCTGAAGATTAAAAATACAGAAAAAAATAATAGTTCACATTTTTTTTCATAAGCAATCTGAAATAGGCAATCGTGCAAATGAAGTATTCTATATAATAAAGAGAGAAAAATACCAACAAGATATATGCATCACATTTAAGAAAACGTTGTTTTTATATTATGTTTTGTTTAATTAATATATGACACATCCGTAACCACGCCCAAGTTACAAGTTGAAATCCTTCTTACTTAATGGATGTATTCTACGGTCCGGTCCCGTTACGGATTGATGATTTTTCATGAATTGCCCTATATCTCAATCAAGTGCCACCAATCGTGTCATGGAACTACGGTTTGTATATTAAGTTTAACTTATATCACAGACAAAGAAACAGGGATCAATGGATAATTGAACCTTCTGATAAGATATAATAATTACATTCTAACGGTAATGGAGGTCTTATTTTATTTTACATATTGTTAGAATTCAGTCAGAGAAAATTTTGTTCGAGACTTCCAAATTGAGTTAAACGGCCCCACTATTCTTGACAAGAGACAACTTTGTTCGAGACTTCCAAATTGAGTTAAACGGCCCCACTATTCTTGGCAAGATTGTTTGTATTTGTATTTATCATACATTGTAAGACCATGCTATCGAAATTCCTTACAATTTACGTACACAGATTTTTATTAAATAGAGCGTCTAAGCTATCATGATTTGAGACTGGTTCCAGAACAATCGCATATAAGTTCATTAACATCGACTACATAAAACTGTATCGAATACAAATGTATTTAAGATCTAAAGTATGACGGGCCAATTTAAGAACATTTTGACAACTAAAATGAAGCTAGTTAACGTAGGTATCCATCATACACAGTTTATTTTAGTTAAATTAATTTCCTGTTGCACATCGTTCAACATTATTTGGTATAAGTTTTAAAGAACACGGAGAAGTATACTCGATTAGACTGGTGTAAAACCATTCAATAGCAGTGATTACTGGTTAGCAACTTCAACAAAACGTGGTACCATATTCCAATATAGCAGACGCCAATACGCGCTATGAATCGTGGGACATACCTCACGTCTCCGAGGAATCGTTGGACAAATTCTACATTACAACTCTTAGAAGGTGCAACGACGGAAGCCGATTTTATGTACTGGAAGCTCCTAGTGGAATTAATTGCAAATGGTTCATGACTTCAAAATCCAAACAATCCAATATTATGTTTGTTTTTTTTTCATTTGGGTATAACATATCTAGATTGGGATACACCAGGGAAATGTGTTTTATATCCATACTGCTAAACGTTGGTGTTTCTGAAAGTCTCTAATCCCGCTTCACGTTAAAGATGCTGCTATATTCGTATGAATATCAATTGTCATTTCAATTATTTAGACCATTGTTTAAGATTCCATTTTGCATTAAAATATGTTCAAAAGTACTTTCAATTTAATGTTAACCTCCATTGATGCAAAGTATAACCATTTCAAGTAGAATAAATAAGACAGTCAACATATTATTTAAAAAAAATGACTTAACTCGAAACGGAAGTTATCTTGTTATCGTATTAAATTTTTCTCTTATATCATTTAAATAGAAATTCGTTTTTGACATTACCATATATCTAACAAAGGAGGAACGAACAACAATATTATTTTTAGATTATTTTTGTATTTCGTATTGCAAAAATGGTTTTTGCATTTGGTGTATGTGAGATTGTGGACCCAATATTATTGACACTCAAGAATGTGAATAAATGTTTTTAATTTGGATGCTGAAGGATACCCAAGAGTTAATGGATGCGTAATCTCGCATACTCTATAGCCTCTGCATATGTTTAGCTATTCATATTTTTAAAATAGAACCAATAACATGGTAATTATTTTTGTAATAAATCCGAGGTCTTAAACTATATTGTTATACGTGCCAACTAAAATCAACCTTTCATTTCGTTGTCTCTCGTTCTTTCTACGGTCTAGCACACTGTTATTTATTAATTAATAAACGTGGAAAATGAATCTGCCAGTGGAAAAATATCTAAATTGGTTTTATAAACATTTATTCGATATTTATGAACAACAATAACATAATTCGGTTATTAGATAAGGATTCAAATGATGTTTTCTCAGAAAACCCATACTTATTTGTATTTAAATTGATAACAAGCTGTAACAAGCTGTAAATAAGCACTTTATGTTCTATATACTATGTCTTGTTGCCGCTATATCATAATAGCAGTGTAGGTAATATAAAACAATTACAAGACGCTGTAATAAATAACAATGCATTATTCCGCAGTATGACATTACCGTAAATCGCCACTGAGAATATAAGTAGTTATATAGATATAATTTGATAAAACACAATTGGTGTTCGTGAAATGAAGTAATTCAATATATCGCTGATTTTTTCAGAATATTATACTTTTGATGACTTTATCTTTTTAAAGCGATCGACTATATATTTTACAAATGCTCAATCCATCTGTCTTACTTGGAGCTTCAAGGTATCCAATTGGTAATTGCAATTTCTTAACACATTTAACAATACAAATAGTATGACGAAATCTCTTGTTTTCAAGCACTGGACTTAAAATTATTTTTAAACAAATAAAAACAACAACTTTAAAGTATATTATAATCACACGGCAACACACTATGAGTGAAACATAAAATAAATATATTATATACACTGTAACACACTATCAGTCAGGCATAAAATAAATATATTATATACACTGCAACATACTATCAGTCAGGCATAAAATAAGTATATTATATACACTGCAACACACTATCAGTCAGAAATAAAATAAAAAGATTATATACACTGCAACTCACTATCAGTCAGAAATAAAATAAATATATTATATACACTGCAACACACTATCGGTCAGACATAAAATAAAATATATTATATACACTGCAATACACTATCGGTCAGACATAAAATAAAAGTATTATATACACTGCAACATACTATCGGTCAGACATAAAATAAAAGTATTATATACACTGCAACACACTATCGGTCAGACATAAAATAAAAGTATTATATACACTGCAACACACTATCGGTCAGACATAAAATAAAAGTATTATATACACTGCAACATACTATCAGTCAAACATATACATATTCAAATGTTAAGTCATCCTTTGTTAACTGATAGTGCCTATTTAAGCATACTTAGCACTCACTCTATATTCCCAAGCCAGAACTTCCCCTGGCATGTTCGGCGGAAGGAATAAAGTCATTAAAACCACACGCATAGTGATGTTATATTTTCATAATATGTTGATATACGTCCGCGTACATTCTAAATATCTATGAATATTTAATCGTGTTTCCAGTATCTTAAATGAGCACTTATGTACTTAGCAAACAATGTTACAATTGGAAACAAAAGCATGTACTCTCTATTTTGTATAATAGCAAACTAACTATATGCCCCACACTCTTCTATAAACACGTTATACAATACACTATTTATATACGGTAATCGATAAATACACAGTGCAAAACATAAATGAATTGTACATTAAAATACAAACTTCATATTTGAATGTATTTTAAGATGTGGAGGCTTAATGTATTTTAAGATGTGATGTATTGTTATGATTTATGTTGGTACAACAGATGCAAGCACGTTTTTATAGCTTTTTTATTTATATAAGCTGTCATAGCTTTTTAATTGACAACAGAAACATATGAGCTATAATAACTATTTTTAGTTGCAACAGAAATATACATATATACGCTATCAGAACTTTTTTATTTATAACATATACATATATGGTAGTATAACTAGTTTTATTTTCAACCGATACATACACGCTATAGGAACATTTTATTAACAGCATATTCATAACAGAGACATATAAGCTATCATAACTTTTTTTAATTAATAACATATTCATAACAGAGACATATAAGCTATCATAACACTTTTTTATTAACAGCAAATACAAATACGCTAGTATAACATTTTTATTAACAACATATTCATAACAGAGACATATGAGCTATCAAAACATAACATATGCATCTAAGCTATTATAGCTTTTTTTAAAAATCCTTTTTGACTTGTTACAGAACTTAATTTGTATAATGAAGGTATGATTGCCATGTTAATTAACTATTATTTAACTTAAAATTTTGTTTTCCTTTTTACATGTACATACAATTTCAGTGGCATATTTATTAATAAAGTATCCGTCAAAATTCAGCATTGAAAATTGTATACTCGAATTAAACTTTTGAAATATTTAAAATAATGTTAAACCGATTTTGAATTTTTATTTACCATTTAAAAATGTTGAACTGGTAATACTTTAAATAATCTTTGGCCGAAACGTGCGTCCCAAACAACAAATGCTATATGGTTTAAAGTTATCTGTTTTTTTTAAAGATGATCAACTGTTTATATATGGCAAAATTTAATTATTTAAACAATCTTTACTCCTGTCCGGTTTGGGTTGTAGTTTTAACTTCTTTTAAAACATCGAACCTCAGTTAAAATCGGTATGAGTTATGAACAAGACATTGACAAAAATCCAACTTGAAATGAGTTTAAAGCTGACATTCAATCTTAACCAAGGGTGGTACTCACAAACCATTCTTAAGAATATTTTTCGACTTTAACTCAATAATAAATTTTGAAAAACACACTCTGAGACCATTTATTGAGGCCAAAATTTGCAAGCATGTACGGACAAATAAAACATAATAAAAAATAAACAAGATATCTAAGGCTGACATTTGGATTTTCAAGCTCAAGTCTAAGAATATTGTCAAGAATGGTTGGTGAATACGACTCCAGATCATATTATGGGAAAGCTTTGTTACTGATCAATAGTTCACTGGGCATTTTATTTGGTATATATTAATTTGATACATTTTGTCAATATAGCTATACAATAAAGGACTAAAGGTGTTAATTTGCTTGTTTTTGTTGTGTCCATTTGAGATTGCATGCTGCTTGGTATATAGGTGCACTTTGTATCAACAAAATCATCTTTGTGAACAAATTCCATAAACTTATTATGCGAAAAACAAAATCCCAACAGAAACATCGAAAAACTAAATAACAGCAATATAATAATAACAAAGCTAAACCTTGAATATAATAACAGAACCTTACGGTAAAATAAAATGTATAAATGGCAACTCATCCAACACAAGAATAAGTATTCGACGGACATTTCCAGATTAGTAGCGGATGTAAACTGTGTCATGTAACGGGCATGAAAAGAAAATATATACCACTAAAGTATATACAACTAAAATATACACCATTAACAGCTGCATATATTTGTTTTAGGAAGATGTATTTTCTAATTAAAACAGTCAAACCGTGTCAATTATGTCTAGCTAATTTCTTAACTATCACCCGTCAATTATTATTATCTACAAAGACTTTTATCTGCTCTGTATGTAGTGAAGTTGTAGTTGAACCTTTATCTTTGTTTCTTTTGTCTTTTTGATGATTTAAACGCATATTCTATTTAGCATATATATCTATACCAAAAGTAAAAATAACGCCAATATTTACATACGTTTTCAACTTTATTCTCATTTTTACAGTCATTAAACTAAAATATAACTTTTTGCAAAGCACATTTTTGAAATTGTCAAAAATGCGAATGTTAATAGTTTCATATTCTATATGTATTTGAAGTTGTTCACAATCATGCTTACGAAGAATTATAAAGGTGTCTCAGGGGATGAGTTCTGATAATTGCATGGCAATATTATAATTGGTAATTTCACAGTTTCAAATAAAAAAATGAAACTAACAAAATGTTGATTTAATGTTGAATATCAATTAAATGGCTCTGATGGCATATTCACTTAAGACATACCGTTTCAGTGTTCACTAGATGAAGTAAAAATGATATTTTTTCTGAAACTAACCATTGTTGTCTTTTATTGGTTCTACTGTTTTTATTCAATCTCTGCTAAATATTTTTTATTTATCATCATCATTATTATTATTATCATTATTATCATTAACATAATTATTTTCATTATCGTTATCATTATTATCATCATTATTAATATGTCAATAACTGGTATATTCTGCTCATTGAGAACAGATCTATATGTTGCAACCTTTTCCAGAGTTTTCCTCAGTCACACTGCGTATTTTATGTACAAAATATAAAACATCGTATTTTTTCGGTAAAACAATGACCTCTCTCTCTCTACACATAAAAGTACGAAAGAAAGAATGGAATGCTCTTTCTTCCAGTAAAGAAATAAAAATATTTGACAATTATTATAATAATTTAATTGATGTTATCCATTGTATTGCTATTGATGGTGTTGTTTGTTGAATATTATACATTTTATTATTTCTGTAACAATTACAACGCATTCGAAATATATTGTACAGTTTGAACAAAAATGAAGTTCATCACATACCTTTTGAATTAATTATTCTTTTAATTCCAATTTCTCTGCGAACGGTGATTTTAATTCCAAAATAAAAATAAATCTTAATCTAAAATTATATCTAATTTAACATTCACACAATGATATGTATAAGTCAAGTACATAGAATGTTATGTCATTTCTTCGTCTTGATTTATTTAAAGTTAGTGTCACTAATAGAAGTATTCACGTACCTATCGTTCTGTGATGATATTCCAGCAGAAGTGCTTTAATAGTTTCGTTCCCGGTTGATAGAGTTGTCTACCAATATTTATACGGCTCTGGTAAGTTATTCACAACCGATATCTACGACAGCGTGGGATTGGGTGCTGGCACGTGTTTATGTACTGTGATGGGTTCGTACTCCCAACAAACGCTACTAACTGATATTGATAAATGGACTCGACTGATGCCATAACGAGTTCCAATATCATTTTATCAGATTGTTTGTTTTTATTGTCGTTTGCTTGCGTTTTGTGTTTGACTTTCATTACTTGGTACTTGATTTAGAAGCGAGTATTGTTGCATGGTACAGGCGTTTGAAAGCCGAGTGTTTGCGTTGAAGTTCAGCGAAAACATTTGGAAACGCGTCATTTGTTTGCTTTGTTTAAAGGTTTATTTGAAAACTTGACCATTGGTCCTTTCGATCCGCTTCTTCAACTTGACTTTGTAATTAAGCACCCATTTAAAATCATTTTGGTCATTATATATATATATATATATATATATATATATATATATATATATATATATATATATGTGATGATTGATCTGAATTCAAACGAAAACTAGTTTTAATTCACCCCCCCCCCCACCCCCCAAAAAAAAAATACGGTAAATTGGTAATTGACTGAATACACCGCATTGTTACATCTGAATTTGATTTCCACAAAATTCAATCGAATGCGGACATCCCTGCTATCGCTTCTTCTGTATATCTATAACATACTTGTTAAAATTAGTTATGTCATGTGTTTACATATGTACTGTTGTACTATGTTGTTAATTGTGTTGGTTGTATCATTTGTATGCTACGTGTCGTTTCTGAAACATTATTTTAGGTCTAATTTAGAAGTGTGACAAATCATTATGTGCAATAATAACATTGACTCTCATTTACATCATTGTGAATGATTTTTGAAATAATTAATAAAATTGGTTCGGTGGATAAGGGGCTAAGAAAACAGAAAAGCATTTCGCCAGTATTATTGCCAATGTATTTGCGTTCTTAATGTATTATTATTGTATAAAAAGTATTGTGCCTCTGAGCACAGTCATTTATATTGGGCATACTTTTACACTAGTTTCTTTTTTGATACTATTTTTCTCTCAATTTAAAAAGCAAGACTTGGGTTTATTTGTATCAAGGCTAATTATAGTATGGTTTGTTTAATGCATTAAAAAAATCACTTAATATGACGTCATTAAATTACAAGTTATTGTATAGAAATCTAATCTGCATTATAATAAACAATGAATCGGAACTTATTGTTTACACACATGCAGGTTACTCAGGCCGGGGTCCGGATCATCCCTGATGTTTCACAAGCTTTTTGATTTACATTCTGTCCGATCCACTGAGACCTAGAGTACCTTTATAAATAATAACCCAATCAAATTTTATATCGGCAAACATTTGTCCATTTACAATGTTTTTGAATAAATATGGTCAATACACAATATACATCAAAATCATAAATATCATACACATACAAGTTATTAAGACACATGAACCTATACAAACTTTATGTTAATGAAAGCTTGCTGTGCACATAATGTTACAAATCTGCTAAGTGATCGCTGTAACAAGATACTTCTGCCAATATCTGCAACTCCACTATTGAGACTTTTTTTTATTGGCGCATGTCACTTTAAATAAACACACACACTTGAATACTTTTCCTTGCTATCTGTTTATTTTTCAGGTGTCACAGACCATTTGGCAACATCTAAGAAGGAACACTGAACATTTTGAAAATTGGTTTTATTGTAAAATTAGACAGATAAATGATATCAAGATTTACTGTTGTTTTTTTGTTGACTGCTTATTTTCATCTGGGAATGGGTCATAATCTTTCAGTATCTCGCCGATATGCACCCAGTCTATATCTCGAAACAGATCTGACATTTTAACGTTTGATATTTGTGACAGCGTTTGTTGTGTGTTTACATAATTTGCATAAAAGATAGTCCCACAAAAATCACACACGTGCATTGGAAACTTGCTTATCTTTCACGAAACAATATTGTGAAATGACGGTGATATCTTTCACTGAGAAATCCTAATCTTTCTCCGGTTAAAATGTAATAAACTTTAAAACTAACCAGATGAAGTTACAGATGGTTATTATTACAATAAAGACTATTAAACTATAATTTTTACTACGTTGATGAACTTGTTGTAACATCTGAATAATTCTGAGAAGTTATATTTATTTAGTGAATAGAAATATATACACAAAGAAAGGGAATTTGAGTCAGGTAATTTCTAGCCATTGAGTTTATCAAGGTATTTTAGTAGGAACTCATATTGTTTTTGTACTGTGTAAATAATGAGGATTTCTTAACTAAATTGCTAAACATGTTATATTCCAATTATGACACTAAAATTGATTTACAGTTTCGCATCAATGCACTTTATCACACCTTTATACCGTTGTTTGCAACACCATGTATCACTAACAGTGACTGCCCACTATCGCAACTGTCACCAATTTCAATAAGGATAAACAAGTCAATTGTATTCATTTGCACCAGCATGTTGTTCAGTTATATTTCTGAGCAGGCCAGTAAACTCGTCTACTGGGAACTGGCAGATATTGCCAAAACTAACGCATTTGATTTTCCCTCTATCCTGTTAATTACTGTTAAACGCAGGTATTTGAATGACTGGTAGCAGCACGTATTTCACTAGTGTATTTTCGGTTGTTTGTAATTTATACTGATACAATATTTGTTATTTTTTATTTAAAATCTCAGACGACACGTTCTAATTATATGAACATAGCTTCGTATGTTACACTTCAATGTTGCTACTGCAGTCTGTATGTACTTCAAAGACAAATAACTTTAAAGTTAAGTAGTTTTGTATTGACTTATATCATGAAAAGGGGGATATCAAAAGCGGAAAGTAAAATTTACGAGCTTAAAATTGGTGAAAAAGGAAACAAAAAAGCAACCTGAGTGCGCAAAGAATAGTTTTCTTGAGAATGAATGCTGGTTCAGCCTAGGAACTAGATTATTGTCTGAAAGATAGAACTCCCCAACACATGGAACCCAATTAAGTAAGATAATGAATTTAAAGCATTGATGTAACGTTAATTAGTTTACTTTACATTTGTTTATTTGACATTTACCTTATAAAAGTAAACAAGAATTTGTCCTTAAGTTCCTATTTGCCTCATTATGTTCGTCTCTTGGAAATAGTTTGTCTCTAGTTTCAACACTCTACACATAACATATGACATCGGGTTTTATCGGTGAAGGGAGCTTTTCTTAATACTGTATTACTTCTTTTAAAAATTTGTTTGAATAGATACCACCGAACTGACAAACTTTCTCACAAAATGCATGGAAACAGAGCAGGATTCGAACCAAACAAAAGTGGTGAACATTGAAGACACATGGATATCTATTGTAAAACCCATCACTAAACTTAAATGATGTTAAGTAAGAGTAAGACTTTTGTCATGTGGTATAATAGTATGTACTTAAAAGATTCAGTTAGGAAAATATCTGACATTCTAACAGACACGTAGTCCCCGTACTTTAACTCAGTGCTGTTATTAATGTCATCATGCAAAAAATGGAGGTTATTCGACATCGTTAGATAGACATTTATGTGCTGGTCAGGAACAGACTCAATAAAACAGTGTCGCAATAAGTTTCATCTCGTGGACGCATTCTGTACCTTCATGTATGTTCATGAGATCCTTATATCATTATATATGGTTCCTAAAGTTTGATTGGAACATATGTCACACAGGAGACGTTTCATTTAAAAATATACAAACCACATGGCAAATACAGGGACATCCATGACAGGTACAATACACACGTACAGAGGAAATGACAACAGGTATCACCGTCGTCTTGGAACGGTCTGTAGCAAAGACGTCACACCATGCTCCCGGATACATCCAACTTCGCTCTTCCTGCAGGTGTCGCATAAAACAAGCATACCTCTGTCTTCACATAATACGACAGCATGCACATGTGTGTCGTGACAAACACAAATATGCTAATTTAAACATAAAAAAAAGAAATAATTGGTGCAGTACGCAAATAAATACGATGAATTTTCAAAAAATACTAAAGTATAATAGGAAGAGGATATTCATTGAAGGTATGACCAATAGGAGATAATGCCAAACACCACCATTAACTTATTCCATAAAAAAAAAGACACACATCACTTAAACATAAGTGACATAATCAATTAGTACATTTATTAATAACGTTCTTTTCTTCGTCGTTGTTTCCAAATACAACAAGTTAGCCATTCAGATGGCCTGACCATGTATCATGTTTCGCTGGCAGTGTTTGTTTAATATTTTTAAAATTCTAACATTTTAATAAAACAAATATTCATAATTATATTGACTCATTTTGTTATTGTTCTAAGGGTTTTCTATGAGTGTCATTGCAATATTGTGCTTCTAATAGAAAATAAGCGATCAATTAATGGATTAATGGTCATCCGATTGACAGTTATCTTAAAATAGGAACAAGTTATGCATGTTTCGAAAATAAATCATCAGCAAAGATTCTGTTTAGTGCATTGCATACACATTTATCTGAAACGAGTTAATAAGTGCTATTTCTATTCCCAAAAAAAGATTCATAAAATTTAATATCTGACACGTGTAAACAATTGATGTTTCTATTTCCTAAGAATCTTCATTCAAATGATATCTGACACAAGCAGATAATTGCTGTTTTTATTTCCGAAAAGAAATCATCAAAATAATATTTGACACGAGTCAATAATTGGTGTTTCTTCTTCCACAGAAGCTTCATAAAAATAATATATGACACGAGTAAATAATTGATATTTCTATTTCCAAAGAAACGGCATCAAAATAATATCTGACACGAGTACATAATTGATAATTTAATTTCCAAAGAAACGTCATCAAACTAATATCTGACACGAGTAAATAATTGATATTTTTGTTTCCAAAGAAACGACATCCAAATAATATATGACACGAGTAAATGATAACTGTTTCTACTTTCAAAGAAACTTCATCAAATTAATGTCTGACACGAGTAAAAAATTAATGTTCTATTTCAAAAGAAACTTTATCAACATAATATCTGACACGAGTAAATAATTGCTGTTTCTATTTCCAAAGAAACTTTAAGAAAGTAATATATGACACGAGTAAATGATTACTGTTTCTACTTTATAAGAAACTTCGTCAAAATAATGTCTGACACGAGTAAATAATTGCTGTTTCTATTTCCAAAGAAACGGCATCAAAATAATATCTGACACGAGTACATAATTGATAATTTAATTTCCAAAGAAACGTCATCAAAATAATATCTGACACGAGTAAATAATTGATATTTTTATTTCCAAAGAAACGACATCCAAATAATATATGACACGAGTAAATGATAACTGTTTCTACTTTCAAAGAAACTTCATCAAATTAATGTCTGACACGAGTAAAAAATTAATGTTCTATTTCAAAAGAAACTTTATCAACATAATATCTGACACGAGTAAATAATTGCTGTTTCTATTTCCAAAGAAACTTTATGAAAGTTATATATGACACGAGTAAATGATTACTGTTTCTACTTTATAAGAAACTTCGTCAAAATAATGTCTGACATGAGTAAATAATTGCTGTTTCTATTTTCAAAGAAACTTCATCAACATAATATATGGCACGTGTAAATGATAACTGTTTCTACTTTCAAATAAACTTCATCAAAATAATGTCTGAAACGAATAAATAATTGCTGTTCTATTTCCAAAGAAACTTTATTAACATAATATCCGACACGAGTAAATAATTGCTGTTCTATTTCCAAAGAAACTTTATCAACATAATATCCGACACGAGTAAATAATTGCTGTTTCTATTTCCAAAGAAACTTCATGAAAATAATATATGACACGAGTAAATGATTACTGTTTCTACTTTATAAGAAACTTCGTCGAATAATGTCTGACACAAGTAAATAATTGCTGTTCTATTTCCAAAGACACTTCATCAACATAATATCCGACACGAGTAAATAATTGCTGTTTCTATTTCCAAAGAAACTTCATGAAAATTATATATGACACGAGTAAATGATTACTGTTTCTACTTTATAAGAAACAAGATAATATCTGACATATGTAAATAATTGTCTTTTTTTATTTCCAAAAGAAACGTCATCAAAATAATATATGACACGAGTAAATAATTGCTGTTTCTCATTCCAAATAAACTTCTTCAGAATAATGTCTGACACGTGTAAATAATTGATATTTCTATTTCCAAAGAAAATTCATCAAAAAAATATAACACACGAGTAAATGATTACTGTTTCTACTTTCAAAGAAACTTCATCAAAATAATGTCTGACACGAGTTATAATTGATATTTTTATTTCAAAATAAACGTCATCAAAATAATATCCGACACAAGTATATAATTGCTGTTTCTACTTCTAGAAAAACTTCATCAAAATTATATCTGACACAAGTATATAATTGCTGTTTCTTAGGAATAATTGCTGTTTCTATTTTCGAAGGTATTCATCAAAATAATATCTGACAAGAGTAGATAATTGCTGTTTCTATTTCCAAAGAAACTTCATCAAAGTAATATCGAACAGTAGTAAATAATTGCTTTTTCTGTTTCCTAGAAACTTCATCAAAATAATATCTGACTCGAGTAAATAATTGATCTTTCTATTTCCAACGAAACTTCATCAAAATGATATCAGACACTAGGAAATAATTGCTGTTTTTAACTCCAAAGAGCTTCATCAAAATGATTTCAGACACTAGGAAATATTTGCTGTTTTTAACTTCAAAGAAGCTTCATCAAAATTTTATCAGACGCGACTTAAAAATTTGCTGTTTCTATTTACAAAGATATTCATCAAAATAATGTCTGACACGAGTAAATTATAATTACTGTTTCTATTTCCGAAGAAAATTCATAAAAATAGTACCTGATTGGGTAATTAATTGTGTTTCTTTTTCCAAAGAAGCTTCATGAAAATAATACTAGACACGAGTAAATAATTGATATTTTATTTCCAAAGAAACGTCATCAAAATGATATCGATACGTATAATAATTGCTGTTTTTATTTCCATCGAAGCTTCATCAAAAAATATCTGACCCGAATGAATAATTGCTGTTTCTTTTTCCGAAGAAACTTCATCAAAATAATACCTGACACGATTAAATAATTGCTGTTTCTATTTCAAACGAAGCTTCATCAAAAAAATATCTGATCCGAGTGAATAATTGCTGTTTCTATTTCTGAAGAAACAACTTCATCAAAATATCTGACACGAGTAAATAATGACTGTTTCTATTTCCAAAGATATTGATCAAAATAATATCTAACAAGAATAAATAATTGCTGTTTCTATTTCTGAAGAAACTTCATCAAAATAATATCTAATACGAGTAAATAATTGCTGTTTCTATTTACAAAGATATTGATCAATATAATATCTGACACGAGGAAATAATTGCTGTTTCCATTTCCATAAACATTCATCAAAAAAATATATGACACAAGAAAATAATTGCTTTTTCTATTTCCCAAAGATATGTATCAAAATAATATCTGACAAGAGTAAAAAAATTGCTATTGCTATTTCCAAAACAGCTTCATCAAAATAAAATCTGACACAAGTAAATAATTGTTGTTTCTTTTTCCAAAGAAATTCATCAATATAATGTCAGACACGAGTAAACAATTGCTGTTTCTAGTTGCTAAGAAATTTCATTGAAATAATATATGACAGAAGTAAATAATTGCTGTTTCTATTTCCTAAGAAATTTCATTAAAAGAATATTTGACAGAAGTAAATAATTGCTGTTTCTATTTCCAAAGAAGTTTCATAAAAATAATGTCTGACACAAGTTAATAATGCTGTTTCTATTTCCAAAGAAACATTATCAAAATAATATCTGACACAAATAAATAATTGCTGTTTGTATTTCCAGAGTTATTTATCAAAATCATATCTGACACAAGTAAATAATTGCTGTTTCTATTTCCTAAGAAATTTCATTAAAATAATATTTGACAACAGTAAATAATTGCTGTTTCAAAAGAAACTTCATAAAAATAATGTCTGACATAAGTTAATAATGCTGTTTTTATTTCCAAAGAAATATTATCAAAATAATGTCTGACACAATTGAATAATGCTGTTTTTATTTCCAATGAAATATTTTCAAAATAATATCTGACACTAATAAATAATTGCTGTTTCTCTTTCCTAAAAAAACATTATCAAAAAAATGCTGTTTCTGTTTCCAAAGAAAGATAATCAAAATAATAGTTGATACTAGTAAATAATTGCTGTTGCTCTTTCCTAAGAAATATTATCAAAATAATGTCTGACAAGAGTAAATAATTGCTGTTTCTCGTTCCTAAGAACCATTATAAAAATAATGTCTGACACGAGTAATTAATGTTGTTTCTATTTCCAAAGATGCATTATCAAAGTTTTAGCCGACACAAGTAAATAAATGCTGTTTCTTTTTCCTAAGTAACATTATCAAAATAAAATCTGACACTAATAAATAATAGCTGTTTCTATTTCCTTATAAATATCATTAAAAGAATATCTGAGACGAGTAAATAATTACTGTTTCTCTTTCTAAGAAACATTATCAAAATAATGTTTGACACGAGTAAATAATGCTGTTTTTATTTCCAAAGAAACATTATCAAAATAATATCTGACACGAGTAAATAATGCTGTTTCTATTTTCTTAGTAACATAATCAAAACAATATCTGACACTAATAAATAATTTATGTTTCTATTTCCAAAGAAACATCATCAAAATAATAACTGACACGAGTAAATAATTGCTGTTTCTATTTCGAAAGAAACTTCATCAAAATAATATCTGATACGAGTTAATAATTGCTGTTTCTATTTTCCGAGAAATATTATCAAAATAATGTCTGACTCGAGTAAATATGCTGTTTCTATTTGCAAAGAAACTTCATCAAAATAATATCTGAAACGAGTAAATAATTGCTGTTTCAGTTTCCACAGAAAGATTATCAAAATTATATCTGACACTAGTAAATAATTGATGATTCTCTTTCCTAAGAAACATTATTAAAATCATGTTTGACACGAGCAAAAATGCTGTTTCTTTTTCCAAGATACATAATCAAAATAATATCTGACACGAGTAAAGAATGCTGTTTCTATTTCCTTAGTAACATAATCAAAACAATATCTGACACTAGTAACTAATTGCTGTTTCTATTTCCATAGAAACTTTATCAAAATATTGTCTAACACAGGTAAATAATTTCTGTTTTTATTTCCAAAGAAACATCATCAAAACAATATCTGACGCGAGTAAATAATTGCTGTTTCTATTTTCCAAGAAACATTATCAAAATAATGTCTGATTTGAGTAAATAATTGCCGTTTGTGTTTCCAAAGAAACTTCATCAAAATTATATCTGACACGAGTAAATAATTGCTTTTTATATTTCCAAAGAAACTTCATCTAAATTATATCCGACACCATTAAATAATGCTGTTTCTATTTCAAAAGAAACGTCATCAAAATAACATCAGACACGAGTAAACAATTGCTGTTACTTTTTTCCAAAGAAACTTCATTAAAATAATATCTGACACAAGTAAATAATGCAGTTTCAGTTTCCAAAGAAACATTTTCAAAATAATGTCAGACTAAAGTAAATAATGCTGTTTCTATTTTCAAAGAAACACTATCAAAGTAATATCTGACACAAGTAAATAATGCTGTTTCTATTTCCAAAGAAACATTATCAAAGTAATATCTGACACAAGTAAATAATGCTGTTTCTATTTCAAAACAAACATGTTTATAATTCCAAAGAAACATAATCAAAATAATATCTGACACTAGTTAATAATTCTGTTTTATTTCCTTAGCATTATTATCAAAATAATATCTGACACGAATAAATAATTGCGGTTTCTATTTCCTAAGAAACTTCATCAAAATAGTGTATGACACAAGTAAATAATACTGTTTAAATTTCCAAAGAAACATTATCAAAATAATATCTGACACTAGTAAATAATGCTGTTTCTATTTCCAAAGAAACATTTTCAATATAATGTCTTTCACAAGTGTTATCCGCTGGAAGCGCTACAATCCTACTTAGCGGACGATTTCCTCGCTTCCATAACGTTAAATCTCAAACTGATTTATTGAATGCCATATTTTGATATGGCTTTGTTAAAACGTTTTACAAAAAGCAATTCTATCCACAATCTGTATCAAGATGCTACAATTGTTTATTATACTCGATAAAAAGTTGTTTAATCAATGTGGTTTAGTCAGCGTGACGATCAGCACGTTAGAACAATCAGATCAGTGACTTAATAGTATATATGTCTCTGATCAGACATATCGCCCAACTTGCACACGTTTTGAAAATAACATTTATTTTAACTGTTTTTTTTTAACTAATATATCCACAATCTAATTTAAAAAATTATATTTTCACAATACTAAATTTTATAGAACATTACAGTAAATAAGTTATATTAATATATAAGATAAGTTTAAAGACATTTTGTTCCAGATAATTTCTTACTGAATATACAGGTGGAAAAACATACTGATTCAGATTTGTGCATTTCACCCTTTGTCTTTTAACCCTGCAGTCGGAATTAGAACGGGTCAGCTGGAACCTGATCGGGTTTGGTATCACGCATGTATTTAGTACCTGGTGCTCGCTTGTTTTTGTTTTCTTCCCTTATTGCATCTTACACCATTAAACAAGCATATTTCGTATAAACCATTACTTACTCCTTCATTCACTCTAACTGCCTTCTTTACAAGACCTAACCAGTCAATGCCCTTTTTAAAAGAACTTGTTTGCGGTAAGCCCTAAAAACACATAATACTTTCTTTGATCGATAGAAGCCACGTGTCATTATTGTAACTTGACGCAGAAAGAGAAACACATCATGACGTCATACGTACCCAGATATGAAAGTCGCTTAACAAATACTCGTAGGATTCATGTTCTTTAAATAGTTACAAGTTTCAAAACCGAAGGACGTCCATGCAATTTTACCTCTAAGTTTCTAAACACAGCTAAGCTCTTCAAAACAACTAAAAAATATAAATATATATGCAATGTACAACAGCGGCCAGAAATACATGAATTTATAAAGCTATGCAAATTTGTCCAACCTGTCCAGATGTGTTGCATGTAATTCCATAGTATATAAGTCATGGTCGACACCAAATTTATTGGTTTGGCAGAGGCCTTGATATTGTATCCTTGGTTTGCATTGTAGCTAGGCGAACTCGCCGTAATCTGGTCTGTACATTTATGTCTTGGTTATTCACAAATAATCATCTCCATATATATATCATGCATTGTGAATGAGCATCTGTAAAGATAAAAAAATCGTAAATTCCGTTGTTTTGAATTTAATTATCTTCCTTTATATATATATATATATATATATATATATATATATATATATACACACAGTCAATAGTGTGAGCAAGCAGGATCAATATTCTTAAGAGTGTGAGTATCACGATGTGTGTAAATAACGCTGTCAATATCGATGATATCTTAGTATGAAGTATAATTTATTCATGCACAAGTAATCCTTACGTCAGATGTTTAACGCGATATGAGTATATGTATAAGCTACAGCTTTAGATTCACCAGAAATTCTTCAATAGTAAGGCTTTTAATCCAATGTAAAATGAATACCTGATTCATTCATTCAGTTACGTTTCAAATATAATCACAATATGAGTGGGTTTTATGAAATGCCGCATTACAATCTGATCACATGATCCACAGATCATAGCAAAGATTAAATATTCGGTTTTGTTGCTTAGGAGCAACGTTGCAACATCCTTCATGTCCCCTAAAATAGGCTTGAGCGGAATACACCGAGCAACATGAAAGAATCCAAAAGGAAGCTTCACAAAACAACTTACGGCAAAAACCGTCGTTAATGTAAAACAAATATTCATAAAAATTGTAATATTCATCTAAATGAACCGAAAAATGGTTAAAATATGAAGATAATGATTTATTTTCTGGAAATACAACAGCAACAACAAAAACAACAACAACAGCAGCAGCAGCAACAACAAAAGCAGCAACAGCAGCAACCGCAGCAGCAGCAACAGCAGCAAAAACAAAAACAACAACAACAATATTAACAGCAGCAGCAACATCAACATCAACAACAAAAAGAACAGTTATAACAACAACTACAACAACAACAACAATAACAACAACAACTATAACAGCAACAACAGCAATAACAACACCATCAACAGCAGCAACAGCAACAGCAACATCAACAGCAGAAACAGCATCAATAGCAAAAGCAACAACATCAGCAACAGCAACAGCAGCGACAGCAGCAACATCAGGAACAGTTACAACATCAACAACGAAAACAACAACAACATCATCTATATCATCAACAGCAACAACTTCTGCAACAAAAACAGCAACAACAGGAAAAAAATCAACAGCATCAACAGCAACAACGGAAACACCAGCAATAACAGCACCAGCAACAACGGTTATAACAACAACATTAACAACAACAACAACAGCAGCGGCAACAACACCAACAACAGTAACATCAACAACAACAACAACAACAGCAGCACTTGACTTAAGATACAGACAACTTTGAACGGTAACACATATGACACATTTTCTTTTAATAATTCCCTCATTTACTATTACATCATGCTAATCGCAATCACACAGGCTAATGTCTTCAGAGCATCACATAGTTTTATTATCTACTAAACATTATATCATATTGCATCTTCTGCTAATTATGACCATATGTAATGTTTCGTTACCTCAAATTATGATCATATAGGTTGTTGCATTACCTTTAATACATGATCATAAATTACGTTACCTTTAACGTATCGGTAAAAAATATAACTGCATATTTTTTTACGTTACTTTTGTAACGATCGATATCAAAGATGACCAAACCGGTTTTATGTCACTTTAAATTGATCCATATCAAAGATAACCAAATATAATGTTATGTTATTTAAAAAACATTGATTTCAAATATGATCGCATAGGTTGTCACGTTACTTTAAAATCATACATATCAATGATGACCACATGAGTTGTCACCTTGCATTAAATACATTGATATCAAAGATAACCAAATAGAATAAAAGATAAACACATAAGTTATTACGTATCAAAGATGACCATCTATGATACTAAGTTACTTTAAAATCACCAGTATCAAAGATAAACACATATATTGTTACGTTACACCGGTATCAAAGATGACCATTGAGGATGTAAGGTTATTTAAATCATTGGTACCACTGATGACCACAGTTGTTTCGTTACTTAAATACATCGTTATAAAAGATGACCACATGGGTTGTTACGCTGTCTTAAACACATCGCTGTTAAAGATGACCATAAAATGATATGATGTCAGGTTACTTTAACATCATCATAGATGACCACATGAGGTTTTACGTTATCTGAAATGCATCGGTATCAAAGATGACCATTGAGGTATTAGGTTACTTAAAAACATTGGTATCGAAGATGACCACATGAGATGTTACGTTACTTTAAAAACATCGGTATCAAAGATGACAATATATTATGTAAGGTTACTTAAAAACATTGATATCAAAGATAGCCACATGAGTTGTAACGTTACCTTAATTACATCGGTATCAAAGATGACCATTCAGGATGTTAGATTACTTTAAAATTATCTGTAGCAAAGATGGCAACATGAGTTGTTACGTTACCTAAAAATAAATCGGTATCAAAAACGACCATAAAGGATGTTAGGTTACTTTTCAATTATCGGTATAAAGATGGCCACATGAGTAGCTACGTTATCTTCAATACATCGTTATCAAAGATGACAATATATGATGCTAGGTATCTTTAAAATATTGGTATCAAAGATGACCAAATGAGTTATTACGTTATCTTCAATATATCGGTATTAAAGAAAACCATACAGGATGTTAGGTAACTTTAAAACATTGGTATCAAAGATGACCACATGAGTTATTACGTTATCTTCAATACATCGTTATCAAAGATGACCATAAAGGATGTTGGGTTATTTTAAAATCATCGGTATCGATTGACCACATGTATAAATGCTCTACGACGATCAAGATATCGATTATTTTATAATTAAAGGAGGATATCTATCAAGCTTGGCCGAGGTAGGGGAAATACTTTAGAGTTATTCCCCTTTGAAAATCTGCACAGGTAAGCAGAAGTTTTTATTTACCACAAAATAAATTTTAGAATATAAAAAAAAGATAAGTCATATTAGATAAACACACCCTCACATTCCCTTCTTATAATACAACTCCCCTCTCTGCATTATTTCAGCAACTTGACATGGAGATTCATATTATAATAACAAATATAGACTTAATTAGCGTGACTGATGATCTGAGATTCATATGATGGACGTTGGAGCAAGATCATATGAAACAAACTACGGAAACTCATATGGGCGATGGAAGTCACATTTCTCCGAAATATCAACATGACAGGGAGATGCATACGATTACAACACATATAGACTCATTTTTGACGATATGACTGATGGTCGGGGATTCATATAATGGACGTTGGTGTAAGATCATATAAAACAAACTACGGAAACACACATGGGCGATGAAGTTACATTCCTTCGAAATATATATGGACATTAACATAAAATTAAGTTATCATAGTCAGTACTGCGTTGTCATAGCAGTATTTATCATCACCTATTTTAATCTATTTCTACAAGTATACAGTTCAACTGATGTATAATTATTCTGAATTATTTAGGCATTATATTTTGTGTCAAAATAAATAATAATGAAAAATACAGTTATAATCCTATCGCTTTCCCTTCATGTTTTGTGTGTTAACAAGTCTTTGATAAGGGTTTTTGTGCGAGAATTTAATACCATTTTCTAAAGGGGCATTGACAGCATGTTTCTCAAACAACAATTTTATTTTACTATCAATTTTACCATCAGTATAGAATATACGTTAAAATTAACATACAATATATAATTATAATGATTGATAGATTTAATAATTGTAATTAATATAGTTATAAGTGGCACGTAGTCAAAGTTGACTGTACGGATTATGAACTAGTTTATTTCCGATTGTCCGGAATATGTTTTATTTTATTACCGATTATCCAGAATATCTATATCAATTTGACTGGCTATAATCCTGCGGTTATACAGATCGGTGGTCAAAATATTGAAATTTATTTCCGATTTTCCGGAATATCTATATAATAGTCATTACCGATGTCCGGAATATACGAGGTTAGCTCTGATTGTCCAGAATGTACCTTATTGAAATTGTATTTCCGATTGTCCGGAATATTTATATTGATTTGACTGTCCATAATTCTATTTAATATTCATTTTCGATTATCCGGAATGTATTATATTGTAAATTATTTCCAATTGTTGGAATATCTATATACTATTCATTTAAGATTTTCCGTAATGTACTGCATTTGTAAAAGTGTCCGATTGTCTCGAATATTTATATAATAATCATTTCCGAATTCCGGAATGTACTACATTGGAAAAAGTGTCCGAATGTCTAGAATTGTATATATTATAGCCATTTTCATTTCCGATTTTCTGGAATGTATTACTTTAAAATTGTGTCCGATTGTCTGAATTATCTACAATATTATAGTCATTTCTGACTCTGAGGAATGTATTACAGTGGAACAAGTGTCCGATTGTCTGGACTATCTATAATATAATAGTAATTTCTGACTGTCCGGAATGTATTACATTGGAATAAGTGTCCGATTGTCTGGACTATCTATAATATAATAGTAATTTTCGACTGTCCGAATGTACTACATTGGAAAAAGAATCCGATTGTCTGGACTATCTATAATATAATAGTCATTTCGACTGTCCGGAATGTACTACATTGGAAAAAGTATCCGATTGTCTTGACTAGCCATAATATGATAGTCATTTTGGCTGTCCGGAATGTACTACATTGGAAAAAGTGTCCGATTGTCTGGACAACAAAACCATAGAACTTATTTCTATTGCGTTAGTGTATGACTAAAGTCTTTCACTATTTCTTATGAACAGTTACTATAAAGCACCATTTAAAAAAAAAAACACGCATTTTTAATTATTTAAAACCATAATGTTGTCCCCACGCTATATGTTGTTTCTTATGCATCATTTTATCAAAGACGTTATTTTATATGTAAATATCACAGATTTCCTTACACCAATATGTTAAAGATGCCTTTTCTATATTTAAAGATCACATTTGTTACTTCAGTTATTTTAATAAAAAACTTCTGTATACGAAACCGGGTCCGGCTGTCTCAGTCGGTAACGCGTCTGACTGCCAATCCATGGATCTCCGCCGGGTAACAGTCTCTGTAATGATTGGTCGTAAGCTTTGTTCTACGGCCATGCGTCTCTAACCTCTTTTGTGGGTAAACTGTTAGTGTTCCTAGTATGAATTAATCGTCTGGCAGATCCCAGGTACTACGATTAGGTGTGTCGATTACCGTTTCCTAACATAATTTCACTAAAAGTCCATTTTCGATATACATGTAATTTGCCATACTGTATTTTATCATATTATATCTCCAGCTATACTATCGTCACACAGTCTGTCATTTCGTCCATCCGAGTTTGCGGTATGCCTGCAAAACATTGAATACTAATTGAAAAAAAAACGAGGGATGTTATTTATGAGGACCTACTTTCTAACCACTGTCCTGTTTTATCTCAGAATTCACTTGTACCAAAAGGCATTTATATCTGCTCATTCTCCAAATACACGTCAACAATACCTCTCTATTTAAGGCTTGATAACGACGTTTTGCATAAAGAAAAACTTAATCACTGCAGTTGGTATATCTATTATTGACTTTGCGTCAGAGTGTCTATGTATCAACAATGATGTCTTTGTAAGATTGATCGTTCTTCAAAATATCTTAGATGTGATATATATATATATATATATATATATATATATATATATATATATATATGTGTGTGTGATATATATATATATGTGATATATATATATTTATGTGACACAATTCAGGAGGAATGCAGGTTCTTTGATAAGAATGGACATCCAAGACATTGACGTTTGTTTACTTAACATGTTTTGTTTTTTAAAAAACCTGCTTTAAATTATAGTTTATTATTATTTAACGTTATTACTATAACAAGAATATTAACTATGGACATGTATTTCTTGGCGTAAAGAATATATTTAGGTAGATTTATTTTGGTAATAAATGTACAAACATGGCAAGGTAATAACATGATGTATGAAAAACATAACAACAATAAATATAGAAATAACCATAACGATACACACATATATACCAATGAATACCAAGGATAGCACCAAAACAAAATGGTCGTTGAATACTGATGGCATGCCATAGAAAGTCATGTAATTAGTAATTATTTTCAATATATATCACAGTAATACGTTAAATAGTATATCGATTATATATATACTTGATTACTTAATTAAGTATACATTTACAATTAAATATCACAGACAACTTCATTATCATTTCATATTTTATACTATATCATTGCTATGCCATTGTTTGCTTGTCACGTGACAAGAGAATAAGCGCGACCGAGGTTTGGCCTCTCGATAAAACGGACTTAATTATTACAACTTAGACAAATTCTTCCTGGGTAGAAGCAGTACTATACATATTTGGATAAAGTGGCTAGCTCAAGGGCATCAAACATAGCCGTGGAGGATCAAACCCACGACACTCCAAACCTCTGCCACTGAAACGTCCGCACCACTAGCCATGTAAAGGTAATAAACTGTGATTATTCTATATATTGACTCTGTTTCAATGTGTCTTATTCTATCGTCCATGGGCCGTATTCATACAGCTTCTTAGATTTATTTTCATCCAAGATATTCAAAATTTTCTTAACTTTTCATCTTAAATACATATTTTCATCTAAGATTAAAACTATTTCTTAAGTGTTATTCAGATAGCATCTTAGCGAAAAAATCATCTAGAACGTTTTTCCTCTCAACTGTAAGCTAGCTCTGAAGTGTATTAACTATTTAAGAAATTTCTTCAAACCTGTAACTTGGTTTAAAAAAATGATACTTGCACCAAAAGTATGTATTTGAGCACGATTGCAGCACACATGTGTCATTAGACTTTATCAACTGCTACTAAAGATATACATTTTGTATTGATTGACCTTTATTCTTTATTTGTAGTTGACCTATTTATCCTTTATGTATACTTGACAGTTAAGCAATTTGTCTGTCTGTCTCTCTGTCCATCCGTCTGTCCGCCCGTCTGCAAGCCCGTCCGTCCGTCCGTCCGTCTATCTTTGTTCGTTCGTTTGTTTGTTTTTTCGTTTGTTGTTTGAATATTGAGCAGCATGTTTACGCCATCGAGGGCTAACAGGCGACCACTTTTTCCTTGGATCCTAGAAGGTCAACCAGTACTCGAGCACGCCTATCTCTGCAAGTAACTGATGATTTTCCCATTTAAATCGGCAGTGTGAGGCAAATGAAAATAAGGTGCAATGCCTTATATCAGTCAGTCATCACAGAGACGTGTCACAATTGGTTGAGGGTCGAATAAGAAATTCGAGTAAGAAAAACGAGTGTCGAGTGAGCAAGTCGAGTAAGAAGTCGAGCGTCGAGTTAAGTGTCGAGTGAGAAAGTCAAGTGTTGAGCAAGAAAATCGAGTATTGAGTAAGAAAATCGAGTGTCGAGTAAGAAAATGGTTTTGTTTGTTAAACACCCAATTAAACAATAGGACATTTTTGTGATGACGACCATTATCGAGGGTCTACCATTTGTATGAGATGAATAGGAGATAGAATCCATCATCAGTTTATCTATGTCGAATAGACAAATCTTACCCTCTTGGTCAAAATTGCACGGAACTTGGCAGAGTCTTGTCTCTGCATGTAAATTTGATCAAAAGTGTGAGTTTATTCTATCACACAAAATTCTAATGATAGATTTCTATATTCTTACTCGACACTCGACTTTCTTAATCACTCTATTTTCTTACATGACACTCAGACATTTAATTTTCAACTGTGGTAAGGTTTACTGATCGTCTGTTAGCCCTTAATGACATAAAATTAACGCTTTATATTCAATCAATCAATCAATTTTCCACTGTTTTATCAATAACGGGATAAATATCAGTTAGTTGCGCAGATGAGCTAACTGATCATCCTAAAATGCATTTATTTCACTTTGATTGAGACGAATCACGTTCGATGTATTCCTGGGTAAACCAGTACTAAGCATATACGGATATAATGACCGTCTCACACATAACCGTGGCGGAGGATCAAACCCACGACCCTCTGATCGTCTGTTAGCTCTCGATAGCATAACAATTGCGCTACATACAAATGGTAAGAAAAGAGTGAACAATTTCAGCGTTTAAGTGATATTTTACTGAATGCATTGTATTTTCTGGTTTTTATTGTCGTATTCAACACTGTTCAACACTGTACACATACACACAAACAAAGCTAGATACCCTACACACACATAGGTATATACACAAACACACTACACACCAAGCTCACATACCACATTGACATTTCAATACAAATTTAAAGTAGATTATAGTACAGAATGTATTTCCCAAACTGTCACATACGATACTATTTTAAGATCTGGAAATCCCACACTTCCTAAGTTACCGAGTTAAGATGAAATATTTGATCTTAGAATTATTATTTTCTTATACGTTTTCTTAAGTAAGATTTGTCTTAGTGGTTTTATGAATACCACTTAAGTTAAAAATTAGTTTTTATCTTAGCTAAGAAAATATTACTGAGTTAAGATATTTTCTTAGCGAAAATCTAAGAAGCGTTATGAATACTGCCCCATATCATTTAGCTGAATTTTGTTGTAAAGCTATAGTGTGGAATTTAATTTGATTTTTCTAATCTTGATTTTAAGAATAAAAGGGGACAGTGGTATGAAAACGGTTTATGTGTACAGCATATTTAAATATAATTTTCTCAAATTCAATATTTAAAAAATATCCAACAAATTAATCACTTCATTTTTAAAAAATATACAAAAGAAACTGTCTTAATATGGACCTCATTTTAAACGTTTCACATGTATATAGAACGAAAATGATACTAGCTTAATGTGCTGATGAAACGAAATACATTATATAACTATTACTTTTCAAACAGTAGGCTTTGTGTGAAAGTTTCCTTCGGAAAATACAATGTAAGAACGTTTGTGAGCACCTGTACGTCTTTGACAGGTTGTGTGACTAAAATGTTAGTAAATTATTGTAGTCATTCAATAGATTCTAAAACTATAGACTCTTCATTATTCCAAGATTTATTGTAATGAATCTATTGTTAAAATTTAATATTGAAAATCAAATATAATGTTGTTATTTCTTCAATCTGATAAAATTATAAAATATCGTACAAAAATCATACTATATCGTACTTTTCTACATAATCATATTGAATGTCGTTTTTGTTGTGTTTAATTCCTGACTTGACTCGTTGGAACTTCTCATATAATGTCATTACAACATAAACCATACTCTAAAGTGATAACGTTTTAAAACCGTTACTTATATGTATGAATCATCGAAACCATAACCTATTGATGGAACAACATATTTATATTTGTTATGATTTAGCTATTGTCCTGGTAAAGCTTGACCCTGAAACGATATGGAACACGTAATCAAAACCTTGAACAAGTCCATGTTAAACGTATTACAGTTATCTGAAAACCTAACAATTGAATGATAGATTTGTTCGCGTAACACACTTTTTAATTGTTTCATGCAT
This sequence comes from Panopea generosa, assembly GCA_029582155.1. Taxonomy (NCBI): domain Eukaryota; kingdom Metazoa; phylum Mollusca; class Bivalvia; order Adapedonta; family Hiatellidae; genus Panopea; species Panopea generosa. The sequence continues at coordinate 52,153,732 of CM055902.1, forward strand.
CGGTTTATAACATTTAGCACTCGTATTACTAATAATATAGACGTAGTCTAGGCAGGATCAATATCTGTTGTCTTATTTCATGCTCTTAATTGAAATCGCTACATTCTAAACCAAATTGAAATCGCCCGAGACATATGATCCAAGTCTCTAATTGTGGATTTAACCAATTATATGAAATACCAATTTCATATTTGTTTAGTACAATTATGAATTCAATAAACCAGTATTATTATTTGTAATTGTTTACTCTGGATATTTTTTATATTTGGCACCATGCGTGAAACAGACACTCATGTGATTACTCATACAAATAGTTTGGACATTATGATACAAACAGTAATTATTTGACAATAGATTTAAGGAAATACCGCACCGTCAAATAAAAACATGATACAAATATCGAAATGTATGTATTGACACAGTAATTCTATTTGATAAAAGAAGTTCTCAGACTCGCAGAACAAGTACAAGAAAATTTGACAATAGATTTCAGGAAATATCGCACCATCAAATAAACACATGCTACACATATATTATGAAATTCTTGTATTGACACAGTAATAATATTTAATAAAAAGGAATCATAGGAATAACAGAAGAGTACAAGAAAGAAGATTGTAGACTATGTTCACCTTTGGTGTTACCTTTATTGATATACATTCAATATACGAGTATACATTATGTGGTTATTATGTATGATGAAGTAAATATCAGTATATATTTTTATAATCATATTAACAATTATCATTTAAAAAGAATTGACCATAATCCATTTCAATCTCGCTAGTATCTTGAAACACTGACAGTTCTGTTTCAACACATTTTGCCATTATTTGTAAACATGTTTTTGGATGAAGTTTTGTCTTTGTTGAAATGTCGTTTTTTTTAAACATAAACAAATTTCATTTTTCAGATTCAGTTCAGACATGTCACAAAGAGATGGCAAACTTCACCCGATCAAAAGTTTAACTTAATTTAAAATAATATTACTAAACAATGATTTAATTCACAGTCTTAAATTTATTGCAAAATATCTAAATGATTGCTGTTTTGGCATACTTATTTACATTGATTTTCCAAATATAAAATCAGTTTTTGCTTTATTTGTTTTACTGGACAGATGTAAACAAAGACATTTCTATCAAGCAATACAAAATATTGTTCGCTGATGTCTAATGTATAAATATGCCACTAGAATTGTATTTACAAAAGCCCCCAAAATGTTTGGCTCATCCATCCCAAAAATAGATAGCATATTTAATATAATGCATATAAGAATTTTGCAATTTACAATTATTGGTTTTATTAACGGAAAAATTGTTCTTAAGAAATCTATATATATATAATAATGATATAGAATCATTCATTATTATTATTTTTTTATGTCCATCAAATTGAGTTATTTATGATGTGACGAGTGCGAGGTTGGACCCGTTACCAAGATTTAAGTTGCCCAGCCGTCCCTGCTCCTGACCGTTCAAAATACAACGACCCTAGTTAATTCTTCTGTATGTACACTACAGTTTACTAATTATAATTATTATATGTATTTAATATTTTATGTTTATGATGTTATTGGAACTGGGCCATTTGAATGCTTTGTCACCTGTTAGACATACTAAGATGCTTTATTATATACCTAATAGTGTCAAGTATATACTTTTGTTCATCTATGAATATCCAATACGTAACATTTTGTTTCTTTAACACTGAATAATTCTATATTATTTCGCAACCATATAATTGGTTTAATTTATCAACTTATTCGTTTTGCTAGAGGATGTAGCTCTGATGTGGAATTTAATCAATGTACTATATAATTACTAAAACCTCGATTAATCAAATCATAAGTGTCCTCTCATATGCAACTATATCGATGAAAAATACATTTCTACAATACGGTTTTCATGAACCCTATATTTACAGTGATGTGATTCACAAAATTAATGAACTCTTGTGTCTTTCGCACTTTAAACATTTATTTGTTGAAGATGTCAAGAATTTAATCAGAATATTTGTTAGTTGTACAGTATATCAAAGTACTTGTATGGACCAACAAATTCGCTATATTGCCACTGTTTAGAGTGGTTTACAGAGAGTTGAGTGATGACGATATAATTAGCCAATTATAGCTCTGTAAAAAGTCATAAATTTACCAATCACATTTTATATTAAAATGCAAACTTAGGAACAGTGCAACCTCCGTAATATTATGGTCTCTTTCGTGATCATTAATAAATATTACCGAATAATTTTCAATCATGTTATTATTTCACCGAGGTGTGTTGCTATTGTTAAAGAAAGCCGCTGCTGAAGTGTCAATGAGAGTACAGTGTGTTTGGCGGTTGACATGTTCTCTTCTGCAAACACATCGTGTATATCTGCATATACCACCACTATTTTCTTATATATGTGTAAATATTGATGTTCCATAGCGTATTTGTTTTTAATACTTTATAATTGTTGATGTTTCGGGATTTGTATATTGACAGTCTGGCGAGACTAGTTTTTTTGGCCTGGGGTTTATCAATCTTTCTTTTGAAACACATTTTAATTCGATCTATATTATAATTGGTGTCTCATTCAATAGTTAACGTATATCAATCGTTTCTGCAAATACTAATAACATGTAACATCTATGTCTTCAAACCTGTTATTTCACTAATTACCTAAGCATGGTGCCCTGTAATTATAACCCAATTAATGGTTCAAAGGGATCGTATTAGAAACCGCCCTTGCATATCAGTACGTTAACTTTGGTTACACCTTTCATCAAAGACTTATAAATACGGATGAGATACATTTACTCTAGTGAGATGGTTGTCGCTATATTAATCATCTCATGATGGAGTTACTCAGACAACTTTATTTGTAATAAAATGTTTATCTATTACATTACAGTATCCGATAACGTATACTTCACTGAATTTAAGCTGGTGTCGTTTTCAATCAACCATCTTTAACAACTATCAATACTGTTGTCATACTACAGACAGTTCCAAGACGATTACCCGTATTGTTACTTCTCTTTATTTGTGTATATATATTGAATTTATAATGTAAATTGATTGTGTCTATTGTTTATTTGATGACTGTGCCCTTTGAATGTCGCGTCTCTCGTTGGTTATGTATGCTCTTATATTTGCTGTATATTGACAATCTAGACTCGAGCATTCACCACAAGGGCCACTAATATTACTGATGTGATTTATTCAGATTCGGTTTTATTGTTTTATTGAATGTGTTCATGTGAGGTAATGGAAAATGGAACACCTCCGCGCCCCATTCCAGAGATATTCTATTCTGAAACCTGACCTTAAATATATTGTTATAAAATATTTCTGTAAGTACGCGTATTGCCTGATTTGTTAAAATAAAGTGTAAACATTAAAAGGATATCATTAAAACCAGACTCGGATTTATCGATCTTCTATATAGACTTATTTTGATAAATGAGTGTTCAAAACAGCAATAAACACGTTTGATTCATATGGCTGTGTCTACTGTTGATGTATCGATGTCGGTATTCTAGATATAGGATATATGCTGGCTATCATCTTCTGCTGCATCAGTTTCACAATTCTGCAAAGTCGTCCATCCAATATGACAGTAGGTCTGCTGAGAACGGTATACAATTCTGAAATGGAACCGATGGCGATCGTTGTTAATGTCTTAAAACTGTTTTGCTACCTGCCGAATTGGGTTTGTCTGAATATGCATTCATTTGATACTGAACTCTTAAAATATACATCCAAAACAATTTGAGTTACAACATGCAGTTAGGACGTATTGTTACAAGAAAGTCCAGACACAGACATGTGTATTAAAGCTGCCGAATACGAGATATATGTTCTCTAATATCCAAACTACTTAAGAACGGTTACACATGTTAATATGCCTTTCATTTCTTTATCAGTTTCCATCGCTCCTATAGAAGTCCGCTGTGTGATGAAAAAGATACGAAAATACATGTACTTTAATAATCCGCACATAATCATTAATCTATTTATGGACTATTCGGTTGTTTCATTGATTTATTGATGAATCTGCTGATTGAATGATTATTTTACTAAGTCTTATTGGTGGGTCTGTTTATCAATTGATTGATTGATGCCTATTGATTCATTATGTATTTTATGTAAAATAGTGTCGCGTTGAATACACAATATATTTCATCAAAAGTTGGCTATATAGATTCTATAATAAGAAACGTTTGGCATATCACCTCACTGAAATATGGAACAGTTTCATTTTACGACATTCGCTCTTTGACAACACGTAATTATCTGCTTTGTGTCATATTTGGCATTACTAATTTCAGTCAGCTCGTCTGCTGTAAGAAATAAATATACTTCGATGAGAAAGCTGTATACAATAATCCGACTGTCTGATTGGAGCAATTTAGATGAACTATTAATTGGCTTCCGGAACTGTTATGATATGTTTGGTATTAATTAGGTGTGAACTTCAACGAATATGATGTATTCGTGGTTCTTCTATTCATCTGGTACATAATACAAATATAAGAAACCTATGTGGACTGTATAAATGTCACTGTATTGTCACGATCAAAGTCTAAAAATAAAATTGAAATTATGGCGTATATATAAAATAAATATCAAATCCTTCTCGGAGAGATAACTGACATATATATGAAGACGATGTAATTGATATTGTAACTGTTTATATGCTAGACCAGAAAGATACTTATCGACGAGGTCACCTTAGGACACGGGAGTATCGTTATAATGTACACATTTATTTGATATTCCAAACTCAAATACCAAAGAAGCGTGTTTCCCATACACGTATACTTATCAATGAAAGCAAGATGTGTTGAACAAGTGAGCACAATCAGAATTAAGTAGCATGCACATCAACCTTTATTTACATTTCAATAGTTGTAATCTAAATACACAATGCTGACGGCTTACGTTTTAATACGTTGGTGAAATTAAAATGGACGCGTAATTGCCGTGTATCACTATTAAACAAACAATCGATGTTAAAATACGTTACACCATACACCTTTGGATGCTGCCGTATTTACAAGTGTACTTCAAAATCCCCATGGTGAAAATCCACATGACTCATATATGATCAGGGTGATCAAAATCCCCTAAATAGGTAATCAAAATTCCCATGGCAAAAATGACAGGGTAGTCAAGCTCCCCTCATTAGGTAGTCATAATCCCTATTACTAATATTTTCTCACTGGTAGCGTCATAGTTGATTGCTCCTATTTTGTAAAACAATTAACTATTGTTTTATTGATTGATTTCATGTTGTTCACTATGCTATAAGGAGAGAGCAAAGAAGTCGAGTAGGGAATACGTACATTGAATTTTGCACAAAGAAAACAGGCCACTGTATTATTTTTTAGAGAAATCAAAATACAATATTTAGAAAGTTTTTTTTCTATTCAGACTAGTTTTGAAAATTATTTAGAGAATATAGATAAGCATACTTTTCTAAATTCGGTTATATTGTGTATCTGTATATATATCAGAATAAAGTTAATAGTGAACGTATAAGCAAATCAGTATTGTCATTGCTCCTTTGAAGTTCAAAGCATTCTCAATGGATAGAAGAATTACAGGCGTGTAATCATAACCATCATGAAGAAGTTTGCGCGAGCCTTTATAACGTGTACGGAATTCCATTTTTAATGCCATTGATTCCAAAAGACATATTATATATTAAAAGATGTAACAGTTTGAAATGATACGAAAAACAATATGAAAATGAAGTGTTTTTTGAAAAAATTACAAATTTATATAAATACATTAATATAACAATTTAATTAAAGTAATTATCAGTACTTATTGAGGGGATTTTGACTACCCAAAAGTTTGTTTTCTCTTACAACATTGTATCAAAATTGCCTATTATGTATATAAAAATGAAGTTTGTTATCTCCCTTATAACATGGTATCAAAGTATACAAAAGTGAAGTTTGTTACCTCCCTTACAAATTGTATCAAAGTTGCCCATTATGTATAAAAAAGTGAAGTTTGTTATCTCCCTTACAACATTGTATTAAAGTTGCCTGTGTCCTTTAAAGATACCTAACATCCATGAGGGAAGGACCCAAAAAGGGATAAAATGTTATAATTTCAACAATTTTCTTCACAAGAACTGATGAGTCAAACTCTCATTTATGTTTTCAACTATCCCTATGAGTAAAGTATTTGATAATTGTTCTAATAAATTGGCTAAGCTGTATAGGGGCCAGTTAGGAGAATTTGATATTAACATAGAAAAACAATGAGGAATTACCTTTTTTTATCATATATGTATATTTGTATTATCAATTGTTTTCATCATCTTGAGATCTAGATAATTTTTTAGTAAAAACAATTGAGACTGTGTCCTTAAAAGACAGTTTAATATCCTTAAAGGGGCTATAGCAAGGGTTCAAAGGGGAAAGAATTTTGAATGTCAGAACCGACAAACCAAATTTGTTAATATTTGGTATAAATGATCTCTATGACTTTGGTTCTCAAGCAAAAAAGGTAGCCAACTTTGGGGTTAAACATGGGTACTCGAATTTTACATAAATAACATTGGGAATACAGAAAAGAATGTTTCCAATGTAATATTTAACGCATCTTGATGTATGGGCACTGTTTAGTCATTACATTTATTACTGGGTCCATATAAGGAGATTTAATACCCAATCGGTTCAGCAGGAGCCCATTAAGGTATAATATGTGAATTTCTAAAAGTACACATATACAGGAGCCCCAGTAAGGAACTTTGCCTCAACAGTTGAGGTTAGAATGGCCAATATTACCTAGTTAAATGTTTCGTTTCCAACGAAATCTATGAAAACGATGAAACTTAGTATAAACATATGAGGCTTTTTAATGATGTGATCCAAGTCGGATTGAAATATCGTGCTATACATAATGTTTTAAAATACGCCTGATCTACATACATACCGAAAGGAACAGCTAAACCGCCACTCCTGTATTTCCAATATTTTTGTCGTAATATTGATTAGCGTAATGAATATTTATTTACAATAATTATTGTCAAATTACACTATTTAAATTCAAATTTCAAGGAAATTGCTTTGATACTTTCTGATTTGAGAAAATACATAAAATGTTAGGTGACGGGTTAGAAACCTAAAAGGTCAGGTGGCGGGTTAGCTGTTCCGTTAAGTATAAATATATATAGGCACGATCTACTGTAATCCTATTCTAACAGTCACTCATCTGGCAAACTTGAATACCACAGGAATTCATAATTTTATCATAATAATGAAATACCGACAATGATACAGAGGGTTTGACATCCATTTGAAGCACTCATATCACTCTGCATATATAGATAGTGAACCTTCCATATCGGTATTTGAAAAATAAAGTATACCTTTAATCGTGTCCATAGAACCTTCACGCCGACAGATACATGTCCATATTTAAAATATTTGAAACAATAATACATGTAAATGATACTGTAATAATCTTCAAGGCACATTCTTGAAATAATAAAACATGTTAAGTAAACGAATGCCCATGTCTGGGATGTCCAATCTTATCAAAGGACCTGCATTCCTCCTGAATTGTGTCATATATAATGTATATCACATCTAAGATATTTTGAAGAACGATAAATCTTTCAAAGATATCATTGTTGATACATAGACACTCTGACGCAAAGGCAACAATAGATATACCCATTGCAGTGATTATATTTTTCTTTATGCAATACGTCGTTATCAAGCCATAAGTAGAGAGGTATTGTTGACGTGTATTTGGAGAATGAGCAGATATAAATGCCTATTGGTACAAATGAATTCTGAGATAAAACAGGACAGTGGTTAGAAAGTAGGTCCTCATAAATAACATCCCTCGTTTTTTCAATTAGTATTCAATGTTTTGCAGGCATACTGCCAACTCGAATGGACGAGATGGTAAATTGGGTGACTGTAGTGTAGCAGATGAGATTTATTATCTACCCATAAAGTATATCCGATGTTTAAAAAGTGTTTACTGAAAAGACGTTGATAAAGGATATTGATATATGGAACAAATATATGACTGGCCACTGGAGGACTTAAAGGGACTAATGTCATAAAGAGTATCTTAATACATTTTAAAACGGCATCGAATTTAGTCATAACTCTGAAAAAAGGGTCAACTGTCATTTGAGGAACCCAAAACCTTACACCGAAATATTCTATAAATCACGTATAATAACAGTTGAAGTTTTTATTGCTATTCTGAACATACATTCTTAATACTTGTATATGACACATACTAGTACGTAAATGGAGATAATTTGTTATTGCGATTCGGACAAATTGGAAGGTACTTTTTTGACTCATTGTTGTTATAATTTATTATAAGTTCATCCATTATTGATCTTAAATATAATACAGCTTTGGCTGAATGGGGACGTGGGATGTGTTCATATAACCTCTTATTAATAGACCCAATACATCCGAGTTCTGTGCTTCTAAATGATCCATTTATCTACCATTGTTTTAAACCAATATATGTGCATACGTTTATCTAACAATTCATTGCAATCAGTCAACAAAAATATCATAACAATCTCAGCTTCTCTAGAAGAATACCACTGTCTCTGCTGCCACTTTAGTCACAATATGGCGATTCTATGTTCAGTAGTGGATAAAATTTGCTGCAGTTTTACAGCCATCAGGGTCTAGATCTATTCTGCATGTCCATTGGTTGACGTATTGTTTCAGTCTACATACTAATGTATTGTTTTTGTGCATGCAGAATGAAACTATAATCTTATATTTTGTTTGCGTCATAAAGCTTCCACGTGCTGCATTTATTAACTTGGATATAATTATGATATACTTGGTGAATGTTATTAACTCTGTCTTGATTGACGACTGACCATCAGAGTTGTATAGCTCATTATCTCAGTGTGCTCAGGTCGTGTTCATACCTTATATTACAAAATGTAATATTGTCCTTAGTGTTCTAATTTATCGGCACGGAACTGTCAATCATTGGGGCTCCCTGCAGCGACGTCGGTGCCTCAGTCACCCATTTAGTTCTTCATATGGTCATTTGTCAGTCGATCCTTTTAGTTCTTCATTTATTTATATAACCCATACTTGCATAATATAAAATGTTTTATTTCTTTTTATTCATTAACGTAAAGAAGGCCCATATAAATTTGGACATGGTCACTAATCGGACACTTCATTTTATCTCAATCCGTTGCTAGTTTTGCATCTTACGACACTTGAGTTAAACCTTTTTTACCCGCCATCATTTGAAAACAAATATTATTTTAATAATATTACTTGTTTCAATATTAAACCTAGTCACTTTCAGCACATGATATATAGAACAAGAAACGTCTGGTTAATCATACAAAATACGGTACAGCTTCATTTGATGACATCCGCCTTTTGACAACGAGTAATTGTCTGCCTTGAATCATATTTGACAATGCTGCTTCAGTCACGTCGTCTGCGGTAAGAAATAAACGTACTACGACGAGAACGCTTTTTATAATAATAACGCTGTCTGATTGAAGCAATTGAGATGATCTATTAATTGCCTTCCAGGACTGTTATGGTGTATTTGGTATTTATCAGAGGTAATTTTACACGAATATGGTGGTAGAGTTATTATTTTATTTAGTAAGAGCACCTGCTCAATGTCTACGGTTACTTAATTGGAAATCACTTTAATTCATTAACCCATTTTCATGTACATAGCTCGTTTACATACAGATACATCGATGAATTGTTATACCTGTTTTTTTTAGACTGAAAGTATCCGCATTGAACTGACAACGTGAAAAGTATATATTTGGTAGCCAGGACAGTTAGATTGCAGTTTTATTTATTTTCGTTAGTTCTTATGCCGTTTGTCCTTTTCTGCAATAATTTTATGCAGGCAGACATAAAATTGTATTTTACCCAAAAACACGTGCATCTGTTGCATAAGAAAAATCATTGTCTGGTGGGGCTACATGTGGTAGCAAATTTATTTTGTCACGTGACAACAACAGTAAGAGTTAGATTCGGTCAATCATTAATAGGTCTAACATCTCAATTGTTGGTTTTGCTGCTGGCCGTTTTTTTAATTTTAAACTAATTTGATTTACTAAAGTTGCAAAACATGTTATTACAACTTAAGACACATCACCTTAAATTCTTTCTGAGTATAGCCAGTACTAAGCATATTCGAATAAAGTGGCTTGCTCAATGACACTACACATAGCCGTGTTGGAGGACACATGACTCCCGATTCTGGTCCTATGATCTCCCACTGGACCGTTCACACCGCCGGCCATGTAAAGGCAATGGGTATTATTCTATATATTGATTATGTTTAAGCTGTTTTACTGACTGTGGACATTATGAGACACGTTCGTCTTATATTCGATATTGAAATAAATAAACTTGATATAAACTTTTAATTTATCAGTAGATTTAAGCCTAAACAAATTTGTCATTTTATGCGTATCATATTTCTATCATTCGTATGGTTTTGCTGAATTTTGTTGTAAATCTGAACATGCAATTTATTATTTTTGCACTAATCTTGATTTTAAGCAAAAATGAACATGGTTTACGCGTACAGCATATTTCAAAAGGAAATAATAAAGCTCAATACCAAAAATATTTTCTCTTATTTAATATTTTAAAAAATAGCAACCACAAATTAATCACTTCTTATTATAACAAATGCAAAAGAAACCCTCTTAATATTAGTTCGATATATTTATGGTGTTATATAGTATGAAGATGATACTAGCGCAATATGCTGATGAAATTAAACATAGTATATGATTTTAGTATATTACATGTAAAAGGTAAGTTAGTATTTGACAGTTTCCTTTCGAAAATGCAATATGTCAGAATGTGTGTAAGAACCTGTAAGACAGGTATACGAAATGCTTGTAAATAATTGTGGTCATTTCATAGATCACAGGTGTTTTTTTTATTTCAAGATGTATTGTTATGAATTTGTTATCAAATATCGAAAATTTCCTATAATACTGATATGTTTTATAAACTGATTATAAAAATGATAAGAAAAATCGTGCACAAATCATACTATATCGTTTTTTTTTCTCTATAATTACATTGTTTGCTGTTGTTGTGTTGTATATATCTATAAAACAATTTTTACTTGCATGTGGATGACCATAAACATGTTTGTATTTAATCTAAATCAAATACCTGGCTTGGAATAAAGTGAGTAAAATAATTATTAATACGAATAAAAAGCATCTCATTATCATTTATAAATAAAATCCGAATATTATGTCAAATCCATTAAAATGTGACAAAACGCGATATTTAAATCGGAGTGGTCAACTTGAAACATAATCCCATTCTAAAATAAACGGCACTTAAATAATGTTTGACAACCTTCGCATTGTCATTCAGACTCTTTCTAAGATGAAATAATTTTACTATGTGTAAACGTGTTTAACGGATCAAATTGAAATAAAAATTAAAACAATCACGTAACTCATTTAATACGTCACATATATGTTGTAATTTTAGTATAACTTAGGCGCATACCACAAGCTAAGAATTCCCTATTTGAATTGGCATCTTAAATATATATCCATCAGTGAGTATATATAGGCATGACATATTTGAAAAAATGTTTAAGCTAATTCCAAAATTTTTAAAATTCCCTATAAGTTATTAATACAAAAAACTTCTCATATTATTATATTTTAACTTAAATCAAACTCTAAAGTGACACAGTTTTAACTATGAAATTAATACTACAACTGAGCCGAACCTACACCATATTTGTATTGGTCAAGTTTGACCGTAAAACGGTATCAAACACGAAATCAGTCCATGTAAAACGTATTTTAGTAAGTTGAAAACCTGATAATCACATGCTAGGTAGTTCGTATAACACACTTTTTAATTGTTTAATATCAATTTAATGCACCGGTTTATAACATTAAGCACTCGTATTACTAATTATATACACGGCGCCGGTACGATCAATATCTGTTGTCTTATTTCACGCTCTTAATTAAAATCGCTACATTCTAAACCAAATTGAAATCGCCCCAGACATATGATCCGAGCCTCTATTTGCGGATTTAACCAATGATATGAAGAATCAATTTCATGTTTGTTTGGTATATTAATTATTTATTCAATACAACGGTTTTATTATTTGGAATTGTTTACTTTGGATATTTTTTTATATTTGGTACCATGCGTGAAATAAACAATCCTATCATTACTGATGCTAACAGGAGATAGAACATAATGATACAAACAGAAATTATATGAAAATAGATTAATGTTAACACCGCAGCATCAATTTAACACATTTTAACAAATATCGAAATTTATGTATTGACGCAGTGAAACTATTTGATAAACGACGTTCTCAGACTCACAGAACAAGTACAAGAAAAGGTGTTAACTCAGTTTTAATGAGTCGTAAGAGGTAATAAAACTTGACACCCTTACGATTTCTAACATCGGTTTAAACCAACAGCAACTGAATAAGCTCCATGAATCTAAGGAAACAGAATTAAAAACATCACAGAATCAAAGAACGAGGTGACTTTTAAAGCCACCACACAGTACAATAGTTAAAATAGGCAATACAATGAGAGTTACGGAATGTTATATTGAAATTAAGATACATTTATTATTTATTTTAAATAAATTACCAATTTTATTATCTTTACCAATATTTACTAAGTTACGTTTATTGATATACATTCAATATATACATTATGTGGCTATTGTGTACTATGTATATAAATATTAGTTCACGCCTTTTTATAACCATTTAAACAATTACCATTTGAAGAAGAATTACCAATAGTCAAATTTAGAACAGTCAGTATCTTGAAACGTTGACACTTTTGTTTCAATACATTTTGTCATTATTAGACGCACTTGTTTCAATGCAAAGATTATATTTGAGTTTGTAAATACATACCTTAGAACAAAAACAAATTATGTCTTTAGTGAACAGTCTCTTTTTAGTGCTAAATATAAAAACTTGCAAAACTTTACTTGATATTCTGATTTATTTCACTAAAACTGATGATACAATGTGATTAAATATATGTCAAATGCCCATTTTAAGAAGCTGAAGGCTTTATCATGTTTTTTTTTATACTTTTCATATTTTATTGCAAAGTAATACTAAATTTACATTGATTTACCAAATTTAAAATCAGTTTTCGCTTTATTGGTTTTACTTTACAGATGCTCTAAACTAAATCATTTTGATTCAGCAATACAAAATATTGATTGCTGATATCTAATTCATAATTATGCCACTGGAATTGTAATTAAAAAAAACACTTAAATGTTTGGTGGAATCATCCATCCCAAAAATAGATACTATTTTATATAGATAATACCCGTACTGTAGCAAAATGGCCAAGGGCCGACAACTCACGAGGGTAGAATACAAGTATACTCAAAATAAAATTGACAAATTTATTTTTACATGAATATACAATTATACAATATATACAAATTAAACCTAATTACTCATCAACAAAACAAATACCGCTGGTTTAAAAATGTCCTATGATGGAATTAACACTTTTTTTTATAACAAGTTCTTTCTCCTACACGTTCCGTATATTTATATCGCGATAATAACTGCCTATATTATATGAATGTTATAACTGTTATTAAAATACACTAATATTGTATTTAAGATACTACTAACGCGTCCAAGTTATCGTAGGTTAAGCGTCAATCGTCCCTTGTGGCGATGGCTGTATAAACAGGGTTATCTTCCCTAGAACTCTGTACTGAGTTATCTGGTTTTATGTCACCTCGTACCGACTAAACTTCGACTATACTCCGACGCCAGGATCGTCAAGTCGTCCATATAACGATTATGTTGGTTGCTGTCCTTATGACGGTACTACCACCAGCTGACTTTCTGTCACCTCTATACGTCGTATATTTATATATATATAAATAAACTGAGATTTACTAGTTACTCAATACGTTATAACATTGCGTCTATTACTTACCATCTATTAATGTTATGGCATTTTTATCAATATATGATAACAGTGCATTCATTTCTTACCATCTAACAGTTTCATGGTAGATTTATCAATATATGATAACAGTGCATTCAATTCTTAGCATCTAACAGTTTCATGATAGATTTATCAATATATGATAACTGTTCATTAAATTATTACTATCTGCAGTTTCATGGTAGTTTAAACAACATCTCATATATGACCTTCCGTCAATCATAAAGTAGCAATTATATCTCTACATGACTCCTCATTTATAATATAAACAATTACCGACATATTCTGTATCTATTCACTTTGTGAATATCAGAATAAGCATCAACAACATTTAATTACACATATCAATCAATTCTAACATGATGAGTTTCAATTCTCCATCGTAAAAACGATATTAACAGCTAAAAATACGTTCTCAGACTCCTCGGCCAATATTCTAACAAAACAACTCTCAATACCGCGGATGTGTATTAAATTACAGACATTCTTATCGGAATGGATTTGAACAATTTATACAACTTTACTTAGATCTGATATAACGTCAATATTTATATATTAGACATTTAAATAACTCAACCATATACAACATAATATAAAATTCACATACCCATCTGCCGTTATGTAATGGAACGGTAACATTCTGAATCCTTCCCGTCACAACGATTCCGAAAGATGTGCAATACCAGACTGGACGAAGATTCCATAATACAGTCAGATATATAAAGTATAACACTCCACATACCTCAGTGAATTTTGTGCAAATTATGAATTAACAAGTTTCAATATATTGTACGATGCGTCTTACGATAAATAGGCTCAATGTATATTTAATTTAGTTTTACAAAAATAATAAACCCGTTTAATTGTTCTAACTTTCTGAATACTTAATGGATTTTCATGAAATAAACATCAAAATGATTTATCCTTTAATAAAAAAATGAATATTTTAAAAGATCTTGAACACGTTACTCCTATCGATCTATCGATACGTTTTAACAAACCCACGCTTCCTGCTCTAAATATAGCCTATATCATTCCAATAAACACGTACCAGCTGACACTTCTAAATTAGGTCACAACAACCTAACTATTTTGTTACACGTACTTTTGTCATTATTCTTAATAGAACTAAATATATTTTGTTCAATTAAACCATTGAATAAGCATGACAACTGGGGGGAGAGCGAGGTTGGATGCACCATTAAACCAGATTATGTTCCCAGTGGTAGTTTTGTTCTAAGCCGTTTCAAACAACGATGACTCTTGTAAACCTTCTGTACATGTATGTACACATTAAGATGATAATTTCAACCGTATAATTGTTTTTAATTAATCAAGTTATTTGTTTTGCTAGAAGACATATCCCTGTAGTGGATTCTAATCGGCGTACTATTTAATTACTAAAGCATCCATTAATCAAACCATAATTGTTCTCTAATATGCAAATTCAACATCGATAAAAAAAAATACATTTCTACGATACGGTTTCTGTGTAACATATATTTATGGCGATGTGATTTACAAGGTAAATGAACTCCTGTGGCATTCACACTTATTTGCTGAAGATATCAAGAAGTTAATTAGAATATTTGTTTGATTCTACAATTAGCTAAAGATCTTATATGTGCCGACTCATTCTTTATAAAACTCCTTTTTACAGTGATTTACGACGAGTTTAATGAGTAAAACATGATAAGCAAATCATAGCTCTATAAAACAGTTCGTAGACGCAACACGCCACGCTTTTTGTATTTAAATACTAACTTATGAACAAGGTCACCTCCATATAAAAATTGTCGGTTTCCTTCATGATTAAAATTTGCTATTATTCATCGTTGTTTTTGTTGCAATAGAAAAAAAAATAATAAAAAAGTCATCAACAATAAAACTACTCTGTGGACGGATACACTGGTTCCTGTCTATGCCTTGTTGTAAACTTAACTCTTAACTACTATTTTGTACATCTAAAAATGCTATCACTTTGTATATATTATATATATATATATATATATATATATATATATATATATATATATATTATAACTAACTTTATACTATATAATTGTTGATGCTATTATGTGTCTGTTCTGGCCTCTGCAAAGTCACTGAGTAGGTTTGCTTATACCACCACTGTTATATTCTATCTACCGTAGCGTATTTGTGTTTATACCATATACAATATTTTATGTAAAAACTGAATAGTAATGTAACGTCATTGTCTTCAAACCTGTTATTTCACTTATTAACTGAGCATGGTGCCCTGTAATTATAACCAAATTAATGGTTCAAAAGGATCGTATTAGAAACCGCCCTTGCATATCAGTACGTCTACTTTGGTTACACCTTTCAGCAAAGACTTATTAATACCAATGATATGTATTTACACTAATGAGATGGTTGTCGCTATATTAATCTTCTCATGATGGAGTTACTCAGACAACTTTACCTGAAATAAAATGTTTATCTATTACATTAAAGGATTCGATAATGTATACTTCATTGAAGTGTAATATGTTTTGGTTTCAATCAACCTTCTTTAATAAGTATCAATAATATTGAAACACAGCCTTTTATGTTACCGCATGCATGTAACGAAACCATCTGCCTTAAGCCATCCCCTCCCTAATACTGACACTTCAAAACCCTCTGCTAAAGCAGTACTATATTTGCAAACCTGATAGCACATGTCTGATACATTTTTATACTAGTTCTGTATGTTCGTGTATTTCCTGATACATTGGAATGAGGTGTCAGCGTTGATATTCAGATTTCTATACTTATTTTGATAAATTTATATTCAAAATAAAATAACAATAAACACGTTTGATTCATATGGCTGTGTCTATTGTTGATGTATCGGTGTCGATACTCTAGATATAGGATATATGTTGGCTATCATCTTCTGCTGCAGCAGTTTCACAAATCTGCAAAGTCGTCCATCCAATATGACAGTCGGTCTGCTGAGAACGGTATACAATTCTGAAATGAAACCGATGGCGATCGTTGTTAATGTCATAAACTGTTTTTATTCCTCTATTCATATGATGCTGTCTCTATATAAATATACAACCCATACATTTTGAGTTAAGTCATGCAGTTGAGACGTTTCACGTGTAAACGATACGAACTCGGAAAATACACGTTCTTACATAATCTCCACATAATCATTAATCTATTTATATATTATTTGGTTGTTTTGTTGATTAATTCACTGATTGAATGAATATTTTATTTATTGGTTGGTCTTTTATCAATCCATTGAGTGATTGATTGATTCATCGATTGATTGATTGATTCATTCATTGATTCATTCATTCTTTCATTATGTATTTTATGTAAAATAGTGTTGCGTTTAATATGCACTATATTTTAACAAAAGCTGGTTATATACATTGTATTATTAGAAACGTGTGCTATTTTAATTCACTGAAATACGGTACAGTTTCACTTTACGACATCCGCCCTTTGAAAACACGTAATTATCTGCTGAGTGTCATATTTAGCATTTCTGATTACAGTCATCTCATCTGCTGTTAGAAATACATATACTACGACGAGAACGCTGAGCATAATAATACGACTGGCTGATTGAAGCAATTGAGATGATCTAATAATTGGCTTCCGGAACTACTACGTTGTACTTGGTACATGTATTTATTTTTTTGATTTACAAATATGAAGCATGTGGTTGATCTTTTATTCTTCTGGTGCAGAATACAGCTTCGAGAATGTACCGGCGAGGGGTGTTCATAAAATAATAAAACTCTTCGACGTGCCTGATCTTTACATATACAAATACAATGTCGCAAATTACACCTAATGCATGCAAAATAGTTTGTAAAAGTAAGTAAAGGAAATTGAGATCATGGCGTATATGTAAAACTTATTTTCCAATCCTTCTCCAAGAGATCACCTACATATATATGAAGACAATATAGTAATTTTGTATCTGTTTATGCGTGGGCCCAGAAATACACTCATCAACGATGTCACCTTAGAGCTTTGACATCAGAAATGAAATTTGATAAAATTTAACATCCAATCAGATGCAAAATAAAGTGCTCGCTTGAATGACGGGAATTTTGTTATAAATTACACGTCGATAAGGCTTTCTAAACTCAAATAACGAAATAGCTTGTTTACACATATCCGTTTGTATTGAAAGAATATTGGAGTATTTCAGAACATAGTAGCATGCACAGCAGCAATTACTTACATATCAATAGTTCTATTCAAGAAACAAATTATAAAATGCTTACGTTCAAATACGTTAGTGAAATTAAAACTGTTTCAGTAATAATTAGGCAGTTTACGGGTAACGCTGTGACCATGCAGCAATATTAAACAATCAATCGATGTATAAATGATATAACACACATACACCTACGGATGCTGCCATATTTACAGGAGGAAAATTCTGGCCAGTTTCACGATGATACTTCTTATTTACACTGTCTCGATTATTGATGTGAATACAGGAGGAAGATCAAGGTTGGGTCTAACCGTAAACTATGTTAAAGCTCTCCTGTTGGGATTTTCCGACCGACCAATCCAACTGGTAACACATGTTCTCATCTCTTCTGTATGTAGTAACATTTGTACTTGCATTGTTTGTATTGGCACAGTGTAGTGCATCATGCATACTACAACTCCTGCTGGAAATCATTGTGATCGTCTTATTTTTGATAATTTAAAAGCCTAGTAAGTATATTGTTTGTTTACACGCGACATATTTCAGTTGCCTTCATGTGTGTTCAGATTGAACGTTCATATACCATTTCCAGTTATGTGGCCACGTTCTAGGCAGAATATAAATAAATAGTATTTTATTTCAAAAAATTTACTGACATATCTTTATTCTTAATAACCTGTAACGTGAGCACAGCTTTAGTTCGAGGATTATAGCTGAACTCAATTTCAGCTTCGTTTGAATTAAAAATTATATTGTAATTATTTGTTTACTGCCGGCTGGATAAATTTTATGTTTTAATATTATATGCTAAACGAATACACCTTTGATATAGTACACTGTAATCAACAGCTCCAATGATGTTACCAAGAAGCTAACGTATCGTTAAACACACGTTTTACAAAAAAAAAAAAAAAATGTATTGACAGTTATTACCTTAACAAGAGCTATGGAATTGTATATTGTCGATGGAAATAAACTTTGCACTGTTGTATGATTCAAATTCATCAATATTTCCATCGTTTTCTTTACCTTTACTGATATATATAATGAATATATATTATGTGGGTCCAAGATTATACACTTTGTTCCAGGCTTAACTCAACAATTCATGCACAATTAAAACAAGAATGGACTCAATACAACAACTTTCTGCCTCTCATCTACATAAACACTTTTAGAATAATTTTTCCAAGATCCCTTAAACTATTTACATATTGTGGCATTGTTTGAACATTGTTTGAACATTGTTTGAACATTAATAATTTAATTTCAAAGGATAAGTTGTATTAAGTTGATAATTTAAAGCGGACGCATTTCACTAATACTGTTCTAAAGAACCACGTGTGAGCAAAACGCGTGTACATACTTATTTTCAGTATTCTTATATTGATTGTATTCATTCTGCAATTATGATTATCTCCTTTGAATGCTTCGTCTTCACGTTTCATATTTTCCAATCTGAATCACACGAAACTGCCGAAGCTCGAAATGTTAATACTTTAAAATAATTATATTTAATGTAATTGTCTTTTAATCAGGTTAAATATTTGTAATTAACACCATATACACATACAAGCTGTTGCAGTTTTAACATGATCTCTTGTCTCGTTTACAATTAACTACAGAGGAGTAGGCGGTCTTGGTACACACGTAAACATAAATGGGTCAGTTTGTGATTGTTCCCTGTTGTCATTTGCTCTGTATTTACGTGGTGTACTTGTAACAGTTGTTCTATAGACACTTCGTGTTTCTGTATTTACGTGGCGTACTTGTAACAGTTGTTTTATAGACACCTCGTGTTTTTTTTTTACATGGTTAATTTATAACAGTTGTTCTATGGATACCTCGCGTTTCTGAATTTACATGGTGTACTTATTAATGTTGTTCTATGGATGCATCGTGTTTCTGTATTGATGTGGTGTATTTATAACAGTTGTTCTATGGATACCTCGTGTTTATGTTTTTACGTGGTGTACTTACTAATGTTGTTCTATAGATGCATCGTGTTTCTATTTTGACGTGGTGTACATATAACAGTTGTTCTATGGATACCTTGTGTTTCTGTATTGACGTGGTGTATTTCTAACGGTTGTTCTATAGATACGTCGTGTTTCTGTATATAAAAGGTGTACTTTTACCAGTTGTTCTATGGTTGCGTCGTGTTTCTGTATTTACGAGGTGTACTATTATCAGTTGTTCTATGGATATTATCGTGTTTCTGTATTGATGTGGTGTACTTATAATAGATGTTCTTTGAATACCTCGTTATTCTGTATTTACGTGTTGATCTTCTAACAGTTATTCTATGGATACCTCGTGATTCTGTATTTACGTGGTGAATTTATAACAGTTGTTCTGTGGATGCATCGTGTATAGTATTTATGTGGTGTACTTGAAACAGTTGTGCTATTGATAACTCGTGATTCTATATTTACGTGGTGTATTTATAACAGTTATTCTATCGATACCTCGTGATTCGGTATTTATGTGGTGTACTTACAACAGTTGATCTATGGATACCTCGTGTTTTTGTTTTGACGCGGTTTACTTATAACAGTTGTTCTTTGAATACCTCGTGTTTCTGTATTGACGTGGTGGATTTTTATAACAGTTGTTCTGTGGATACCTCGTGTTTCTCTATTTATTTGGTGTATTTATAAAAGTTGTTTTAGGGATCTTCGTGTTTCTGTTTTTACGTGGTGTACTTATAACTGTTGTTCTATGGATACCTCGAGATTCTGTATTTTCGTGGTGTACTTGTAACAGTTGTTCTATAAACACATCATGTTTCTGTATTTTCGTTGTGAATTTATAACAGTTGTTCCAAGGATACCTCTTGATTATGTATTGATGTGGTGTATTTATAATAGTTGTTCTATGGATATCTCGTGATTCTGTATTGATGTTGTGTATTTATAACAGTTCTTCTATGGATACATCGTGTTCCTGTATTGACGCTGTGTACATATAACAGTTGTTCTATGGATACCTCGCGTTTCTGTATTTACGTGGTGTACTTATAAATATTGTTCTATGGATGGATCGTGTTTCTGTTTTGATGTGGTGTATTTATAACATTTGTTCTATGGATACCTCGTGTTTCTGTATTTACGTGGTGTACTTATAAATATTGTTTTATGGATGGATCGTGTTTCTGTATTGATGTGGTGTATTTATAACAGTTGTTCTATGGATATCTCGTGTTTCTGTATTTACGCGGTCTACTTATAAATATTGTTCTATGGATGGATCGTGTTTCTGTATTGATGTGGTGTATTTATAACAGTTGTTCTATGGATACCTCGTGTTTCTGTATTTACGTGGTGTACTTATAAATATTGTTCTATGGATGGATTGTGTTTCTGTATTGATGTGATGTATTTATAACAGTTGTTCTATGGATACCTCGTGTTTCTATATTTACGAGGTATACTATTACCAGTTGTTCTATTGATATTATCGTGTTTCTGTATTTAAGAGGTGTACTTATACCTGTTGTTCTATGAATGCGTCGTGTTTCTGTATTTATGAGGTGTACTTTTATCAGTTGTGTTATGGATATTATCGTGTTTCTGTATTGATGTGGTGTACTTATAATCGATGTTCTATGGATACAGCGTGATTCTGTATTTACGTGGTAAATTTATAACAGTTGTTCTGTGGATGCATCGTGTTTTAGTTTTCATGTGGTGTACTTGTTACAGTTGTTCTATGGATACCTCGTGATTCTGTATTAATATGGTGTACTTATAACAGTTGTTCTATTGATACCTTGTGTTTCTGTATTTACGTGGTGTACTTATAACAGTTGTTCTATAGATACCTCGTGTTTCTGTATTGGCGTAGTGTACTTGTAACAGTTGTTCTATAGCCACCTCGTGTTTCTGTATTTTCGTGGTGAATTAATAACAATTGTTCTATGGATACCTCGTGATTCTGTATTAATGTGGTGTACTTAAAACAGTTGTTTTATGGATACGTTGTGATTCTGTATTTATGTTATCTATTTATGACAGTTGTTCTATTGATACCTCGTGTTTCTGTATTGACGTGGTGTACTGATAACTGTTGTTATATGGATACCTCGTGTTTCTGTATTGACGTGGTGTAATTATTACAGTTGTTTTATAAATACCTCTTGTTTCTGTATTGACTTGATATACTTATAAATGTTTTATTATGGATACCTCGTGTTTCTGTTTTTACGTGGTTTATCTATAACAGCTTTTCTATGGATGCCTCGTGATTCTGTATTGATGTGGTGTACTAAAAACAGTTGTTCTATGGCGATACTTCGTGATTCTGTATTAATGTTGTATATTTATAACAATTGTTCTATGGAGACCTCGTTTTTTCTGTATTGGCGTGGTGTACTTATAACAGTCGTTTTATGGATACCACGTGTTTCTGTATTTACTTGGTTTACGTATTAATGTTGTTCTATGGATAACTCGTGTTTCTGTTTTTACGTGTAGTATTTATAACAAGTTCTATGGATACCTAGTGATTCTGTATTGATGTGGTGTACGTATAACAGTTGTTCTATGGATACTTCGCGATTCTGTATTCATGTTGTATATTTATGATAGTTGTTCTATGGATACCTCGTTTTTTCTATATTGACATGGTGTACTTATAAGAGTTGTTTTATGGATACCTCGTGTTTCTGTATATACTTGGTTTACTTATTAATGTTGTTCTATGGATAACTCGTGTTTCTGTTTTTACGTGTTGTATTTATAACAAGTTCTATGGGTACCTCGTGATTCTGTATTGATGTGGTGTACTTATAAAAGTTTTTTATGGATAAGTCGTGTTTCTGTTTATACGTGGTGTACTTATAACAGTTGTTCTATGGATACATCGTAATTCTGTATTGATGCGGTGTATTTATAACAGTTGTTCTATAGACACCTCGTGTTTCTGTATTGATGTGGTGAACTTGTAGCAGTTGTTCTATTGATACCTCGTGTTTCTGTTTTACGCTTGTATTTAAAGCAGTTGTTCTATGGATACCTCGTGATTCTGTATTGATGTTGTGTAATTATAACAGTTGTTCTGTGGATACCTCGTGTTTATGTTTTTACATGGTGTATTTATAACATGTGTTCTATAGATACCTCGTGTTTCTGAATTGACGTGGTGTATTTATAACGGTTGTTCTATGGATACTTCGTGTTTCTATAATGATGTGGTGTACTTATAACAATTGTTCTATGGATACCTCTTGTTTTTGTATTGATGTGGTGTACTTATAACAGCTGCTCTATGGATACCTCGTGTTTCTGCTGCGGCCTTTAAACGCAACTTCTAATGACAGGCATACATTTTCTGATTTTGTTGGTAAGGTAATTTGTTTCGACATCACACATAACAAACACAGAAAGCAGAAAGTTATATATATATATATTTATTTCTTACATTATAACAACGGTCATTCAAACTTTAATAAATTCTATTAACACATATGCACGCTTCCAAATAGTTCAAACACGTCCCCCATTTTAGTATAACATTTCCTACATCTCTACTCAAAACCAAACCACATAAAACGCGTCTTAACCTCCCAACTTTCCAATGTATTTTCTCTAAAATATTCTCTCTTAACATCTCGCCTCCCGAAGGGAAACTCCCTGAACTAAAACTGCCTTTATTCTCTCGCTACTTGAGAACTAAACACAAACTACTCCCACTAGTTGTCATTAAAGTCATATTTAATTAATATACCAGTCATTATTTTTCAGGTATTTCCTGCACATAAAATTCACATAAAACATGATAACTATTTCTATTTTTAGCCCTGTTGTACGCTATCAAAAGTTCAAACTAATTAAGACCTCCCAGATTAATGACTAAATGCATGTACCTATAGCCTATCTCATACCAGTATTATATTGGGCTTAATTTTTACATTATCAAACTAATAAAATGCAAATATTAATAAGTGACTGACTATAATGCAAATTTTCTAAGTTTAAAATCACTTGTACATATTTTGATTACAGTTCCACTTTAATTTCTTTACTAAACAGAAATAACGTAACTATAAACATATCTATATTCGATACGCGGAAAATATTTTATTTTATTTGTCATCTGGCAATAACGAAACGGTGTATGTTTATTGTTACAAATGCATGGAATCTCTTCTGATTGCAAGTCTCGCGTGCCACAATGATATTAGCATAAACAACAAACCGTTTTATGAAAATGTCTATACATATTTGATTTGTTATAAAATTATATAACAAACAAACAATCAACCATGCTGCATAACTATATTTGGTTGATTTGTTACAACAATATATAACAAACAAATAATCAACCATGCTGCATATCTGTATTTGGTTGATTTGTCAAAACAATATATAAAAAATCAAATAATCTACCTCGCTGCATATCTATATTTGGTTGATTTGTTACAACAATATTTAACAAACAAATAATCTACCATGTAGCATATCTATATTTGGTTGATTTGTCACAACAAAATATAACTAACAAATAATCTACCACGCTGCATATCTGTATTTGGTTGATTTGTCACAACAATATATAACAAACAAATAATCTGCCACGCTGCATATCTATATTTGGTTGATTTGTCACAACAATATTTAACAAACAAATAATCTACAACGCCGCATATCTATATTTGGTTAATTTGTTACAACAATATATAACAAACAAATAATCTACTACTCTGCATATCTATATTTGGTTGATTTGTCACAACAATTTATAACAAACAAATAATCTATTATGTAGCATATCTATATTTGGTTGATTTGTTACTACAATATATAACAAACAAATCATCTACCACGCTGCATATCTATATTTGGTTGATTTGTTAAAACAATGTATAACAAACAAATAATCTACCACGCTGCATATCTATATTTGGTTGATTTGTAACAACAATATATTACAAACAAATAATCTACCACGCTGCATATCTATATTTGGTTTAATTGTCACAATATATATAAAAAACAAATAATCTACCTCGCTGCATATCTATATTTGGTTGAATTGTTACAACAATATATAAAAAACAAATAATATACCACGCTGCATATCTATATTTGGTTGATTTGTTAAAACAATGTATAACAAAGAAATGATATACCACGCTGCATATCTATATTTGGTTGAATTGTCACAACAATATATAACAAATAAATAATCTACCACGCTGCATATCTATATTTGGTTGACTTGTCACAACAATGTATAACAAACAAATAATCTACCACGCTGCATATCTATATTTGGTTGATTTGTCACAACAATATATAACAAACATTAATCTACCACGCTGCATATCTATATTTGGTTGATTTGTCGCAACAATATATAACAAACAAATAATCTACAACGCTGCATATCTATATTTGGTTGAATTGTCACAACAATATATAACAAATAAATAATCAACCACGCTGAATATCTATATTTGGTTGATTTATTAAAACAATATATAACAAACAAATAATCTCAAATATCTACCATGCTGCATATCTATATTTGGTTGATTTGTTACAACAATATATATAAAAAACAAATAATCTACCATGCTGCATACCTATATTTGGTAGATTTATTACAACAATATATAACAAAGAAATAATCTACCATGCTGCATATCTACATTTTGTTGATTTGTTACAACAAAATATAACAAACAACTTATCTACTATACTGCATATCTATATTTGGTTGATTTATTACAACAATATTGAACAAATAACTAATCTACCATGCTGCATTTCTATATTTTGTTGATTTATTACAACAATATTGAACAAATAACTAATCTACCATGCTTCATTTCTATATTTAGTTGATTTATTACAACAATATTGAACAAATAACTAATCTACCATGCTGCATTTCTATATTTAGTTGATTTATTACAACAATATTTAACAAACAAATAATCTACCATGCTCCATATCTATATTTGGTTGATTTATTTCAACAATATATAAGACAGAACCGGCACTTTTTAAAGTGACATACGGCAATGTTGAAATAAAAATGTTGTCATGTCTATGCAACAATTCAATATATATATAAATTTACGCTCAAGAATATACAATGACATGTTTATAATAATCGCTAAATATTACAATCTGGACCATCGCCGTTAGAACAGTATTCACTTTTCTTTATCTAGTGGAATCATGACAGTTTCTTTTTATCTATAATACCAATAAAAAAAGATGAAAAAAAACAGTCGTTATACTTTTTACCATATATGAACACGAATAAGTGAGATATAATACTTTTCGACCATTTCCAAGAGGGATGTTGCTTTACAAAATAAAAATGAAGTTGAGAGTCTTTACAAAGTCTGAGGTATTCAAATTTCATATGTGCACCATGTAGTTATACACTTCTCAGAAAAAGTGATTGGTGAAAATTTATCAAAATAGCAATGTGTTCCGCCAAATAAAAAGTGTAGGTTTTATTTATTTTAGACAAACCATTTTAATTTGCATTCACAAGTGCACAGACGTTACTAGATAATTAATGGCACTCTTGACAGATCAAAAGCACAACTCAATCGTTTCTGTAAATATCTAATTATAGTAATGTGTACGGAAGCAATGTCTTTTGACATGTTATTTAAGTAATTAGTTGAGCAGAATTCCCTGGTGTGTTATGGAAACAATTATAGGGATCAAACGTTTCAGTGAGGTACCGTCTTCTGGTCACCAGGAGTTGTATAACCACATAGAAGATTAGTAACTTAACCACTATTTCCTGTGATCCTGAAAGGTTAAGCAGTTCTCGAGGACACCAATCTCTGGAAGTAACTGATAACTTTATCACTTGAATCAGCGTTGAGAGACGAATGACATTGTGACACAATGTCGTAATTTTCTCGGAGACTGATCTCCCTTCATGGCAGCACACAGACACCTTTATCTGTAACAAAACGTTTATCTATTACATTAAGAAATTCGATTGTGTGGTGTAAAGTATTGTGTTAGACTTCTCCTTAAATTGACATTGTTTTATTAATATCACGTCGCAGTCTACTTAAAACACAGTCTTTATCGGTGGATCATATGGTGTTACCATGACACAGGAAAATAACGAAAAACGATAGTTCAATCTCACACGCAGTAAGGGGAACCAATTATGTAATGTCAATGTACTGATGCCGACTAAGGAAGCTCAGGTACCAGGCTTCTATTGCACTTTTTTCTTACTACTAGATTTTACTTCATTAAATTTTGAGTAATTGTGTAAATATTCTTTTATGAATGTCAATGAAACAAAAATTTCTAAAACCAGTTAAAAATCATCAACACCTGGACGTTGTTTTATTTATTTATTTTTTAAATAATGAAGTTTATACTTATACACGTCGGTGAAACACGAGACACGAATTATTTCGGGAAAACCTTCTAAAAGCTTTCACATGTACACGAGTAAACCATTTTGCGCGTCAACAATGTTCTTGTTTTCTTCACACCATAATGAAAATCTGGAGGTTAAAAGTGAACTATAAAGTTTATACATAGAAGATGCTAAAGACAATCTTCTTCCGGATTTCTTGGATTGGATCAGCGGTACTGGTCTTAGGTTTAGGTCTTATTATTCTTTTGATCCACAATGGATGTATGCAACCTTTGCCAAAACATATTTAATAAAACAAGTAAAAATGAAACAGATATTTTTTTCAATACATTTACTGGTATTGCATTTACTCCGAAAGCGTTGCCCTTCTAAGTATAATATGTAGCATGTCTAACGTCTATTATAAACATATGTTTATCTAAATCATCACTTTGCTGGTATTCAGAAGACAGTATATCTTCATAGTCTGGGTCATTATTAGAACTTAAAATGTTACTGAAAGCATGTTCCCATTTATGAAGTACATCATTTACCTCCTTAAACAAACAACCGCTATCCAAATGATATATACATATTACACAATGGTGTAATACTATGACGAAACCGTGTATAAGTGTTATATTTATATCTTTACAAATATCCTAAAACAAGCTTTGCACAATAGACATACTTTACCTGCAATAAATATAAATTTGGAAACACTGTAGCAGAATTACATTCGTCACCACTTATTGAAACTTGACAACATCTACATATTGACATAAAACAGCGGAAATGTAACTTAAACGACATCGAAAACGATATCATTTTATACTCATTTATTCATTTTCCTCTTCTATATTGTCGAAACATGCAAAATACGCATACTAGTATAAGATTTTAGCATTTTGGGTGGTCAGTTGCTTCAGGGAAAGTTGAACGATGTTATATTTTGGTAAGGGTTAAATAGCTGTGAATTGTGGGACAGACATAAAATTCCTTTCTTTTTCATAAGGGTTGAACAGCCCTGATTCGGGTGATATCAGGGACAGGTTAAGTTGACTATGGGCTAACTAGCAGTATACCTACCGACATGGATTTAATTTAAGATTATACGTTTATCTTATACGTTAATATGATATAATGTGACTTTTAATAACAAAAACAATAACAAAACTATTAACACCGAGATAAGCACTCCGTCCGACTCAGACACTATCAGTATTACTAGAATGTTTCAACACATCCAATATGTGTAATATGTCTGTGTAAAACGATCAACTGTATGCTTTATATAAAAAAAAACATTATTTGTTCAGTTTGTTATTGAGAACTGGGGGCAAGTAATATCATTACGACACGGAGACTGGCGTAAATGGACGGGCCTTGCTGTTACGTTCTCGCTGCTTAATATGAAACGATAATTGGTAGCTTACCATAAACACATAATACTGTTCAACAACGGACATGCATTAGATAAAAAGTTGCGAACTAATTAACTTTAAGTTAACCTAAGATAAAAGAGCGGAACTAAGTAGCTTTTCTGTAAATATGGGTGTTTGCGTATCGTAATTACAATTGAATACAATATAACTACTAATTACTTATTAAAGAATCGATCTTAATGTCAATCATAATTAGATGATTGACCCATGTCTAAGTAAATGTATGCTTTGTCTTTTTTATTATTCCGTCTTGTCCATTAGTAACAAGCTCACTTATGTGACTTAAAATTGGGCGTAGCGTAGGGGGTTTTGTTGCATTTATCATCACCCCCTCGTAAACAGACACAACAGTTGTCTAATTCATATTATATATTTAATGATAATCACTTAAAATAAATCAAAGTAAAACCTAAATTGAACAATACAATGAATTCAGATAATTTGCAAATGTATGTTTCTGTATAAAACTTGTTGTTATAAGTAACACTTTCGTGACTTTTATAGCCTGACGAAACGGCTGAACTTATTTCCAAGGTTTGTAAAGATTGATAAGAAAAACTGTATCTCATTCCTTTGAAGTATGTGATTAAACAGTCCAATCAGATAACAGATAATTAGCTTTCCTGTTATTATGTTAGTTATTTAAATAACATAGATGGGATCTGTCTGCAGGGAATAAACATAGACTTGTATTGTTTAATCTATGCTAAACGAAATTAAGTAATAGTGGAAGTTAAAAAAAAAACAACGACACAAAAACAACAAAGAAACAAAACAAGCAAGTTAATAATTCCTATATTGATATATGACACTTGTTTTATTTCATTTATATATACTTGAGCACTTCTGTATTTAACTCATCCGATAACCAGGAGTAAGCTCCCCTGGGACAACCGTTCTAAGGTTGCAATCCCTGTTGTCACCTCGTATTTATGTATTGTATTCAGTATAGTTATTCCTTACATTAGTTGTGTTACATTCTGCTTTTCCTGCCGGTTATATACCTTCTTGTGGTTATATGAAACGTATAAAATAGCTGAGCCTGCTGGTTATATACCTTCTTGTGGTTATATACAACGTTTAAAATAGCTGAGCCTGTCGGTTATATACCTCTTGTGGTTATATAAAACGTATAAAATAGCTGAACCTTCTGGTTATATACCTTCTTGTGGTTATATGAAACGTATAAAATAGCTGAGCCTGCCGGTTATATACCTTCTTGTGGTTATATAAAACGTATAAAATGGCTGAGCCTGTCGGTTATATACCTCTTGTGGTTATATAAAACGTATAAAATAGCTGAGCCTGCTTGGTATATACCTTCTTGTGGTTATATAAAACGTATAAAATAGCTGAGCCTGTCGGTTATATACCTCTTGTGGTTATATAAAACGTATAAAATAGCTGAGCCTGCTTGGTATATACCTTCTTGTGGTTATATGAAACGTATAAAATAGCTGAGCCTGCCAGTTATATACCTTCTTGTGGTTATATAAAACGTATAAAATAGCTGAGCCTGTCGGTTATATACCTCTTGTGGTTATATAAAACGTATAGAATAGCTGAGCCTGCTTTGTATATACCTTCTTGTGGTTATATGAAACGTATAAAATAGCTGAGCAAACACATTTGGTTAAGACTTGTTTTAAATCACTTAACCGTTTGAATTAATTTCAATAAAGCCTGTTTTGACGTATATATTCAAAAAAGAAGTTTACATTCTCGACGAACTTGATGGCTGGCTGACACGTGGTGTGATTTGTGTAGCGATAAAGTAATGGAGCCAGTATAGGTCGGTCGTGGGTTCATATCCACCCCCCCCTCCCCAACTTATCGGGACCATGTTTTTTGTTCTTTGAGTAAGGTACTGTATCTACCTATGCTAAGTACTGGTTCTATCCAGGAAGGCTTTGAATGCAATTTCTCGAAATTAAAACAACTTTGGAAAGAAAATTAGTTTAAGATGGTATACTTTCACAGATCTTACCTACGTTTTATAAAAACTGGCTACAATCGGATGCATCAGGATCATTGAACAAGTTTGCTAACAATATATACGTAACTTCATGTAATTGTAATAGCATTAAAGTTAGAATGTGACTAGGGAAAGTAATATACATGCTACAGTTGTGAAAATCTAGATGATTTAAATATTAATTGGTTCCTGAAACTATACATCAAGGTCCTTTAGATATATTTGTATATATCAGGTCCAAGTGTCAACTCGAACTTTTAAAATGCTATGACTTCATTTACATTAGCCATTTTGCATTTTATTTTTTTACCAAGGAGAAAAGATTTGTTATGACTTCAATTCTACATGATGGTTTAATGTGTAACGGGTTCAATTGATAATTTCCGAAAATCTATATGTTTAAGATGAAGAAATTCTCTTTTTGAGATTTTGAGTGAAACCGTCTCCAGCATTATATTATAGCTTGTCGAACAAAACAAACTCAAGACGCGTTCTCTAAGATGAGCGTGATTTGATTTAAGTTGATATAAGTAACACTAATTAACACCAGGCTTCAGGACATCATGATCGGCTTTGACACGAAGAACATTACGAGACCATCCTGAATGTAACTGCTGCCTATACTTGTGACCGTTTGCGTGATCCACAATACCATCAGAAGACGCTTGTAATGGAAATAGTATTGAACTGGAGATATTACATGTTCTTAAGAACGACTAACACCATAAAACAAATATTACTGTATAAGGTAATGCGCGCCTAAACCTTCTTTATACTGGTTTTGATGAAAAGTGTAATTATGATAAATACATTGTGGCATTATACGGATTATGGCGTTTATAATTATCATGACTTTTGTAATTATATGTTGTCAGTAATTAACCCTTCGTTAGTGTCCTTTGATTACCTCATCTCCTATTGGGCGTATATTCGGCTCACGGCATATGTAAAATTTAACTCAATAAAAACGAGTATGTTTTTTTTTCTTTTCTCTGACGCCTTATGTGCTTATAATGTTTTTTATAATCAGATTTTAGTTTATTGAACACGATTTGTATAAAAAACTGAAAACACAACAAAATATATTAAGTATTAATTGCCTAAACATATTGTCGGAAATAAGAAACGATATTTTCTATACGCATATACAGATTTATATGTATTTATCTATTCACTCTGTGTATATTCTTGCCACTGTGTATTTGTATGATATGTGACAAATCAAATACAGTTGTTGTTGTTGTATGGTGTTTAGCGTTGCTTTCAACAATTTTTCAGTCATATCGCAACGGTGTCTTCTTGAGACAGTATTCTATGCGCTGTCACACTGGAATATCATGCCGCAGACACATGGTATGGTACCCCACCCAATCACATTATACTGACACCGGGCCGACCAGACCTAGAACTCTCCTCTAAATGCTGAGCGTCAAGCGAGGAAGCTTCTAGTACCATTTTTAAAGACGTTGGTATGATTCGGCCGGGGATTGAATCCACGACCTTCCGCATGAGAGGCGGACGCTCTTCCACTAGACCGCGCCGTGGTCTATCCAATACAGTTTACGTATGACAACTATTTGTAAACTATTTCCGATTTGAGGATCTTTTAGATACACGGGCACATGCATTATATATAGAGCTTTATGTAGGTAAAGCCGGGCCCGATTAGCTCAGTCGGTTACGCGTCTGACTATCAATCCAGGGGTCGAGAGTTCGAATCCCCGCCCGGCAACAGTCTCCCTGATAATTGATAAACGATATTGTGTCTCATTATCATTCGTCTCTTACCACTGATTCAAGTGGGAATGTTATAAGTTACTTGCGGAGATGGGGGTGTGCTCGAGTACTGGTTAATCCCAGGAAACAGTGGTTAGGTTAACTGATCGTCTGTTAGCCCTCGATGGCATAAAGATGACGCTAAAGATTCAATCAATCAATATGTAGGTAAGTATTTGTGAACAACCAGACATAAATCGATAGACCAGACTACGGCAAGCGCGCCTAGCTACAATACAAACCAGGGATTAAAGAGTATGTATCAGTAGATCGATAATTTGAGTGTAGATCTAATTAATTGTAACTCTCAGATATAGTAATCTACTGATAATTAGACCTAGTACATTTTTTTTTTAAAACATAAGCGCTTTTGGAATATAGTATTCTTTCTTTGGGGGGTGAAACTGAGATATAATGGTAGATGTTTAGAGTGTATATGTTTATAAGTAAATCGTTGTGAGTTTGTTATACTACTACATAATTACTACATGTAATGCATTAAGCGAGGATGATTAAACTTATCTGACAACGTTATCCCAGGTCGGCAAGACTAATACAATATAACAAAATGCGCGTTTGAACAGATATAAACTGCAGTACGGTCGTGAAAAGCCGCCCCCGCAATTGGACTCATGATGAACCCCATATTAAAATTACCTAAAAGAATCAAGACATGCAGTAATGCTAATCATAGACAGGAGAGACACGAGGCTTGCATTTGACAAATATGTAACTCTTCAGATATCGAAGATAAATGCTATTTTATCTTAAAATGTCAGCTTAAACTGATATAATAAAATAATTTATTCGTAGCTATTGTCCTATAATTTAGGTATGTATAAGTTTATATCACTTCTTCAGTCAAATAGTAAAACATGACTTATTTACGTAAAGAAATAACATTGATATGTTGTTTTAGACTGACTCATATAATCTGAAAACTTATTTATTTACGAAAATTTACTAGTCATATGAATCGCATTGTTTTTGCGCAAGCGCATCCTCATAACTGTTCTGTGGCAAGTTTTGTATCATGAGACATTAGATATTGTACCTTATGAAATTGTTCTGATATTGAAGACGAGTATCATTTTGTAATTGTTCGTCCTGTATATATACAAATCCGTTCATTTTTCTATAAGAAACCAAGTGTTTATAAATATATCCTACTGATGCAAACAAATAAAGTCAGTGTACTCAGAAACTTAGGTAACTATGTTTACGAATATTTTACCTTACGCAAAAATTCTCAACATATTATATAGATTTAGAAATAAAAGTATTTATTTTCAAGTTCAAACTCATTAGAAAGTTTTATAGTTTGAATCGGCTATATTTTGGTAAAAAAAAAACAATGTAACTTTTATAAATGCCAGTTAAATCGTGTTTTGTATGTTTGATTTAGAAATTATACGAATTATATATTAAATTTTTTTCAATTGGTTATGTAATGTATATTTCAGGTGTCATTTTGATTGTTAATAAATTATGTTAGATAAAAAAACTGTATAGTTTACGTCTCAATAAAAAAATATGTATTCTGTACCTGAAATATTTGTATGTGATAATTATGTATGTACGAGAAACTGTAAAAAATAATAAAATACATTTCTTCTTCTTCCAATATAGCCGCTACCAGGGACCATCACAGGTGTGCAGTTAACAATTTCAATTTAATTCAATTTTATCGGCAAACTTTCCGCAACTAGATGCATTTGTTCTTTTTCAATATTTTTAAATCCTTTGGCAAAGGCATGATAACAACATGCATATTGAGTAGTTTGAGTAATTTTTTTTGAGTATATATTCATAAAGATGAAAAACAGTGAAATTCAATATATATCTCACGTCAGCGCGCACACGCACTTTTTCACGTTTTTTAAGCAAAGCAATGAAAAAATATGTGATTAGTTATTAATCAGGTGGTTACAAACCTTTAATGATTCATAGCAATTTAGCAATTTTCTTTCCATTGCGACACTTAGTGTAACATAGCATATGTTTTGTACATTTAATGACATTTGATTATAATTCTTAGTGTTCCAGTTATTTTCCAATTAGAAATATTTTTGTCCCTACTATGAAAAAGGGACATAGAGCGTTATGTGTTATCCTCGTCCGTCCGTCCATCTGTCCGTCTGTGTCCGTAATTTCTGTTGCGTAATGCTTTCTACAGATCACTTACACACAACAGTTTATCTAAATGATATCAAAATATAGAAGGAAAAAATGTTTTTGATTTTTTTATTATTATATTTGATAATGTCAAGATCATTGTTACTAAAAATAGAATAATGCTATCTTAGTAATAGTGATATCTTCAGTTCTTATTGTCAGAAAAGAAATACTGATGTTGTTTGGAGGATGGGGTTGGGGTTTAGGGAGCAAGAGGTCAGGGTCACTTTCACCAAGATTAAAACAATGCTTAAACACTGTTATTTTACACTCGCCAATTGTTCTTTCCATTTCTCAGGTTGTCAACTCTTGAAAGTGAAAAAGCCCCTTAGAACTAATTCCTGTGACCAAAGCCAAGGGGTGGGGTAGGGGTGGGGGTGGGGGGATATACGGTAAGGCACATAACGAGGTTTTAACTGCCCTGTCAGTGCTCTTGTTTTATTTTGGCTCTAAAACTATGCTTCATTGTATCACCATCATTACAAAAGCATTTTCTCAATGGCATGCTAACGTCACAATATACCATTAAATTTACTGTGGCCTTATCTTGGACATTTTGTCATTATTGAACATTATTAATAAAATGATCACTTAGTGTTTGAAAAAAAATGACAATGTTTAAAGGTTAGGGGAGGCTTTTCATCTCAATTGCTTGTTAAAACTCGTTAATAAACAGCAGTCAAATACAATATTGTGGATCTCCTTAAATGTTCTTTCTTCCTCTTCATATTTAAATAAAAACTGCTGGTATTTAATGAATTGACTGTGCTGGTGCTGTTGTTGGGTCCTTCGTTTTTTGTTTGAGATGTATATTGTCTAGTTGTTTTAAAAGATGCATTTTTGTCATTTAATTCAAAATACATTAAACGTGCTCTGAATCATAATCAGATTTTGCACTTTCGTTCAGCAAATTATGATCAAGTTTCACTCAAACACTTTTCCGAAAAATGCAAACACATATAATCTACACGATGTCAATATGAAATTAAAATTTAAAATACCCATGTATGTATACAGACATTTTCTCCTATTAACATAATTATACTTGTGATAGATGACTGACAGGTTGTGGTTCTACTATATGGGGTTATACATGGCAAGGTTGTGGTTCTGCTATATGGGGTAATACATGGCAAAGTTGTGGTTCTGCTATATGGAGTTATATATGGCAAAGTTGTGGTTCTGCTATATGGTGTTATACATGGCAAGGTTGTGGTTTTACAATATGGGGTTAGACATGGCAAGGTTGTGGTTCTACAATATGGGGTTAGACAAGGCACGGTTGTGGTTCTACAATATGGGGTTATACATGGCAAGGTTGTGGTTCTACAATATGGGGTTATACATGGCAAAGTTGTGGTTCTGCTATATGGTGTTATACATGGCAAGGTTGTGGTTCTACAATATGGGGTTATACATGGCAAGATGTGGTTCTACAATATGGGGTTAGACATGGCAAAGTTGTGGTTCTG
Organism: Panopea generosa; assembly: GCA_029582155.1. Lineage (NCBI taxonomy): Eukaryota > Metazoa > Mollusca > Bivalvia > Adapedonta > Hiatellidae > Panopea > Panopea generosa. Next base: position 52,190,134 of record CM055902.1, read on the forward strand.
CTATATGGGGTTATACATGGCAAAGTTGTGGTTCTGCTATATGGAGTTATACATGGCAAAGTTGTGGTTCTACAATATGGGGTTATACATGGCAAGGTTGTGGTTCTACAATATAAGGTTAGACATGGCAAGGTTGTGGTTCTAATATATGGGGTTATACATGGCAAAGTTGTGGTTCTGCAATATGGGGTTATACATGGCAAAGTTTGCTTAATCAATTTGTTCTTTTAAGATTCTTATAGCTTAACAAAGAAAAAAAAAATTTGTTAAATTTGAAATCGAAGACAGTAAACAATGGAGTTTAACATTAATATGGTTATACGTGTAGGAGTATCAAGATTGATCTAATGCGTAAGTATAATATAGAACCATTTATTAATTCAATAGTAATATTTTCATGTGTCCCTTTAAAATAAACAGCAACATCCGGGAGTTCAATTTGTTTCAGTAAACAACTCGCCAAAGGTATCAATATAAATCAGAAAGTCATAATTTCAACCACATATCTATAAACAACTCGCCAAAGTATCAATATAAATCAGAAAGTCATAACTTCAACCACATGTCTATTATCAACTCGCCATTTGTATCAAAATGATTAAGAAAGTCATAACGGCAACCAAATGTATATAAACAACTCACCAATTGTATCAAGATCAACCAGAAGATCATAACCTCAACTTTTTGTCTATAAACAAAGTGCCAATAGTATCAAGATAAATCAGAAAGTCATAAACTCAATTACATGTCTAAATTAAAATACAAATATATGACATTTATATAGCGCAAACGTTATAAAATATTCTATTGCACTTCACAATTACACAACACACATTTAAAACATAAACATGTCTATAAACAAGTCGCCAATTGTATCAAGATGAATCAGAAAGTCATAACCTCAACCACGTGTCTATAAACAACTCGCCAATTGTATCAAAATGATAAAGAAAGTCTTAACCTCGACCACTTGTTTATAAACAACCAGTTGTATCAAAATAAATCAAAAAGTCGTAATCTAAACCACTTGTCTATAAACAACTCACCAATTGTATCAAGATAAATCAGAAAGTCATAACCTCAACCACATGTCTATAAACACTCTGTTAACTGTATCAAGATAAATCAGGACGTCATAACCTCAACCAGGTGTTTATAAATAACCTGCCAATTCTATCAAGAGAAGTCAGTAAGTCATAACCTCAAACATTTGTCTATAAACAGCTAGCCAATTGTATCAAGCTAAACAGAAAGTTATAACCTCACTTGTCCATAAACAACCCGCAAATTGTATCAAGTTAAATCAGAAAGTCATAACCTCAATCACATGTCTATAAACAACCCGCTGATTGTATCAAAATCAATCAGAATGTCATAACTTCAATCACATATCTATTACAAATCCACCTATTGTATCAAGATTGTTCAGAAAACCATAACCTCAACCACACGTATATAAACAACCCGCCAGTTGTATGAAGAGAAATCAGAAAGTCATAACCTCAACCACACGTATATAAACAACCCGCCAGTTGTCTCAGGGAAATCAGAAAGTCATAACCTCATCCATATGTCTATAAACAATCCGCCATTTGTATCAAGAGAAATCAGAAAGTCTTAACATCAACCACATGTCTATAAACAACTCGTCAATTGTATCGAGATAATTCAGAAAGTCATAACGTCAATCACATGTCTATAAACAACCTGCCAACTGTATCAAGAGAATTCAGAAAGACATAACCTCAACCACATGTTTATAAACAACCTGCCAATTGTATCAAGAAAATTCAGAAAGACATAACCTCAACCACATGTCTATAAACGACTCGCCAATTGTATCAAGTTAATCAGAAAGTCATAACCTCAATCACATGTCTATCAACAACTGGTCAATTATATCAAGATAAATCAGAAAGTCATAACCTCAACCACATGTCTATAAACAACCTGCCAATTGTATCAAGAGAAATCAGAAAAAGTCATAACCTCAACCACATGTTTATAATCAACCTGCCAATTGTATAAAGAGAAATAAGAAAAAGTCATAACCTCAACCACATATCTACAAACAACCCGCCAGTTGTCTCAAGAGAAATCAGAAAGTCATAACCTCAACCACAAGTCTATAAACAACCTGCCAATTGTATAAAAAGAAATCAGAAAAAGTCATAACCTCAACCACATGTCTATAAACAACCTGCCAATTGTATAAAGATATATCAGAAAAAGTCATTACCTCAACCACATGTCTATAAACAACCTGCCAATTGTATAAAGACAAAATCAGAAAAAGTCATAACCTCAACCACATGTCTATAAACAACCTGCCAATTGTATAAAGAGAAATCAGAAAAAGTCATAACCTCAACCACATATCTATACACAACCCGCCAGTTGTCTCAAGAGAAATCAGAAAGTCATAACCTCAACCACATGTCTATAAATAACCTGCCAATTGTATAAAGAGAAATCAGAAAAAGTCATAACCTCAACCACATGTCTATAAACAACCTGCCAATTGTATAAAAAGAAATCAGAAAAAGTCATAACCTCAACCACATATCTATAAACAACCCGCCAGTTGTCTCAAGAGAAATCAGAATGTCATAACCTCAACCACATATATATAAACATCCCGCCAGTTGTGTCAAGAGAAATAAGAAAACCATAGCCCCAACCACATGTATATAAACAACTCGCCAATTTTATCAAGATAAATCAGAAAGCCATAACCCCAACAACATGTCTATAAACAACCTGCCAATTGTATAAAGAGAAATCAGAAAAAAAGTCATAACATCAACCACATATCTATAAACAACCCGCCAGTTGTCTCAAGATAAATCAGAAAGCCATAACCTCATCCACATGTCTATAAACAGCCTGCCAATTGTATCATGATAAATCAGAAAGTCATAACCTCAACCACATGTGTAACAAAAACACGCTAATTGTATCAAGATATATCAGAAAGACATAACCTCAACCACATGTCTATAAACAACCTGCCAATTGTATAAAGAGAAATCAGAAAAAGTCATAACCTCAACCACATATCTATAAACAACCCGCCAGTTGTCTCAAGAGAAATCAGAAAGTCATAACCTCAACCACAAGTCTATAAACAACCTGCCAATTGTATAAAAAGAAATCAGAAAAAGTCATAACCTCAACCACATGTCTATAAACAACCTGCCCATTGTATAAAGATACATCAGAAAAAGTCATTACCTCAACCACATGTCTATAAACAACCTGCCAATTGTATAAAGACAAAATCAGAAAAAGTCATAACCTCAACCACATGTCTATAAACAACCTGCCAATTGTATAAAGAGAAATCAGAAAAAGTCATAGATTCAACCACATATCTATACACAACCCGCCAGTTGTCTCAAGAGAAATCAGAAAGTCATAACCTCAACCACATGTCTATAAATAACCTGCCAATTGTATAAAGAGAAATCAGAAAAAGTCATAACCTCAACCACATGTCTATAAATAACCTGCCCATTGTATAAAGATACATCAGAAAAAGTCATTACCTCAACCACATGTCTATAAACAACCTGCCAATTGTATAAAGACAAAATCAGAAAAAGTCATAACCTCAACCACAAGTCTATAAACAACCTGCCAATTGTATAAAGAGAAATCAGAAAAAGTCATAACCTCAACCACAAGTCTATAAACAACCTGCCAATTGTATAAAAAGAAATCAGAAAAAGTCATAACCTCAACCACATGTCTATAAACAACCTGCCCATTGTATAAAGATACATCAGAAAAAGTCATTACCTCAACCACATGTCTATAAACAACCTGCCAATTGTATAAAGACAAAATCAGAAAAAGTCATAACCTCAACCACATGTCTATAAACAACCTGCCAATTGTATAAAGAGAAATCAGAAAAAGTCATAGATTCAACCACATATCTATACACAACCCGCCAGTTGTCTCAAGAGAAATCAGAAAGTCATAACCTCAACCACATGTCTATAAATAACCTGCCAATTGTATAAAGAGAAATCAGAAAAAGTCATAACCTCAACCACATGTCTATAAATAACCTGCCAATTGTATAAAGAGAAATCAGAAAAAGTCATAACCTCAACCACATGTCTATAAACAACCTGCCAATTGTATAAAAAGAAATCAGAAAAAGTCATAACCTCAACCACATATCTATAAACAACCCGCCAGTTGTCTCAAGAGAAATCAGAATGTCATAACCTCAACCACATATATATAAACATCCCGCCAGTTGTGTCAAGAGAAATAAGAAAACCTTAACCCCAACCACATGTATATAAACAACACGCCAATTTTATCAAGATAAATCAGAAAGCCATAACCCCAACAACATGTCTATAAACAACCAGCCAATTGTATAAAGAGAAATCAGAAAAAAGTCATAACATCAACCACATATCTATAAACAACCCGCCAGTTGTCTCAAGATAAATCAGAAAGCCATAACCTCATCCACATGTCTATAAACAACCTGCCAATTGTATCATGATAAATCAGAAAGTCATAACCTCAACCACATGTGTAACAAAAACACGCTAATTGTATCAAGATATATCAGAAAGACATAACCTCAACCACATGTCTATAAACAACTCGCCAATTGTATTAAGAGAAATCAGAATATCATAACCACTGTTACATGAATATCAACAATCCGCTAACTGTATAAAGAGAAATCAGAAAGTCATAACCTCATCCACATGTCTATAAACAACCCGCCAGTTGTATAAAGAGAAATCAGAAAGTCATAACCTCAACCACATGTCTAGAAACAACTCGTCAATTGCATCGAGATAAATCAGAAAGTCATAACCTCAACTATGTATCTATAAACAACCCGTTTATTTCATCAAGATAAATCAGAAGTCGTAACATCAACCACTTGTCTATAAACAACCCGCCAATTGTATCAAACTAAATCAAAAAGTCATAACCTCAACCCAAGTCTATAAACAACACGCCAATTGTATCAAAATAAATAAAAAACTCATAACCTCAACCACTTGTCTATAAACAACTCGCCATTTGTATCAAGATAAATTAGAAAGTCATTACCTCAACCACTTGTCTATAAACAACTCGCCATTTGTATCAAGATAAATCAGAAAGTCATAACCTCAACCACATGTCTATAAACAACTCGCCATTTGTATCAAGATAAATCAGAAAGTCATAACCTCAACCACTTGTCTACTAAACTGGTTTCCAACAAGTCAATTACAACAGGACATCTATACACACAGATATCGTATCAACAACGTTGGGTTATTAATTTTGAAGGGAATAAAACATATATTTAGCTTTGTCATGCTTAATATCTTAAACTCATGAACATCTGCCAAGGGAATCAATCAATAAACCGGTCCTGTTAATTCCACAATCATGCAGGTTATTGTTGTTTTATCGTTTGTAATACCGTTCGATGCCCACACAATCGCAAGACATAATGCCACTATAAACAACACGTTATCGCATATCAATTTTGATAATACAAACAATCAATTACCATGTTAGGTTCCCCACCTACTCGTTCATTGTCAAAATCTGATGAATGTATCAAATTTCTATCAAATTGCAAGGGAATTAATACATTATAATGTGCTATTTCACTTATTGGCAGTGATAATGCTCATTATAATACTTATAGTATAGAATAATCAATTGCAGTTGTTGTTTGCGGTTTATTTCGCTGCACAGAGGAAATAGACTCAGGAGCGATTAGTGTAGGTTTTTTATTAAAGTGCATCTTCTGGAATTATCTTGAGGTTGGTTTCGTAGAACCATTTATACCTTTTATTTTTTGAAGTTCAAATAAATCACTCAGATAAAAACTGACAACAAAGGGACATAACATTCTATAAGATTACATTTTTTCACCACAACATTAACTCGTCCATATAAATCAATATTGTACAGTGAACTGTGTAATAACCTTATACTAGCCATCAAGCATTGAACGGTAAAATACGCCAACATGAAACTTAAACCTAGTTAATGTATACACCATCGCTCTACCCGTGTAGTCATATCATTAGACATGACGGTGTAAAAAGAAGTATCCCCTCTCACATATAAGACAGCATGCATATGAACTGCAGAATGTACAGATGTATGGTGTACGGCAGAATGTACAGATGTATGATGTACGACAGGACGTACAGTTGTTTGGTGTACGGTAGGGCGTACAGATGTATGGTGTACGGCAGGACGTACAGGTGTATGGTGTAACGGCAGGACGTACAGGTGTATGGTGTACAGCAGAACGTACAGTTGCATGGTGTACGGCAGGACGAACAGTTGTATGGTGTACGGCAGGGCGTACAGATGTATGGTGTACGGCAGGACGTACAGTTGTTTGCTGTACGGCAGGACGTACAGTTGTATGATGTACGGCAGGACGTACAGATGTATGGTGTATGGCAGGACATACAGTTGTATGGTGTACGGCAGGACGTACAGAACGTACAGATGTATGGTGTACGGCAGGACGTACAGTTTTATGGTGTATGGCAGGACGTACATTTGTATGGTGTACGGCAGGACATATGTATGGTGTATGACAGGACGTACAGATGTATGGTGTACGGCAGGGCGTACAGTTGTTTGGTGTGCGGCAGGGCGTACAGATGTAATGTGTGTGGCAGGACGTACAGTTGTATGGTGTGCGGCAGGACGTACAGCTGTATGGTGTGCGGCAGGACGTACAGCTGTATGGTGTACGGCAGGGCGTACAGTTGTATGGTGTACGGCAGGACGTACAGTTGCATGGTGTACGGCAGGACGTACAGTTGTATGATGTTCGGCAGGACGTACAGTTGTATGATGTACGGCAGGACGTACAGTTGTATGGTGTTCGGCAGGACGTACACTTGTATGGTGTACGGCAGGACGTACAGGTGTGTGGTGTACGGCAGGACGTACAGTTGTATAGTGTACGGCAGGACGTACAGTTGTGTGGTGTACGGCAGGACGTACAGTTGTATGATGTACAGTTGTATGGTGTACGACATAACGAACAGTTGTATGATGTACGGCAGGACAAACAGTTGTGTGGTGTACGGCAGGACGTACAGTTGTATGGTGTACGGCAGGACGTACAGTTGTATGATGTACAGTTGTATGGTGTACGGCAGGACATACAGTTGTATGATGTACAGTTGTATGGTGTACGGCAGGACGTACAGTTGTATGATGTACAGTTGTATGGTGTACGGCAGGACGAAAAGTTGAATGATGTACGGCAGGACGTACAGTTGTGTGGAGTACGGCAGGAAGTACAGTTGCATGGTGTACGGCAGGACGTACACTTGTATGATGTACAGTTGTATGGTGTACGGCAGGACGAACAGTTGTATGATGTACGGCAGGACGTACAGTTTTGTGGTGTACAGCAGGGCGTACAGTTGTATGGTGTACGGTAGGGCGTAAAGTTGTATGGTGTACGGCAGGACGTACAGATGTATGGTGTACGATGGGACGTACAGTTGTGTGGTGTACGGCAGGACGTACAGTTGTATGATGTACGGCAGGACGTACAGTTGTAAAGTGTACGGCAGAATGTAAATATGTATTGTGTAAGGCAGAATGTACATATGTATTGTGTACGGCAGGAGGTACAGTTGTAAAGTGTACGGCAGGACGTACAGTTGTACGTCGTACGGTAGAATGTACATATTTGTGGTGTACGACAGGACGTACAGTTGTATGGTGTACGGCAGCACGTACAGTTGTATGATGTACGGCAGAATGTACAAATGTATGGTGTAAGGCAGAACGTACAGTTGTAGTGTGTACGGCAGGACGTACAGTTGTATATAGTATGGCAAGGCGTACAGTTGTATGTCGTACGGCAGGACGTACAGTTGTATAGTGTACGGCAGGACGTACAGTTGTATAGTGTACGACAGGACGTACAGTTGTATGATGTACGGCAGGACGTACAGTTGTATGATGTACGACAGGGCGTACAGTTGCATGGTGTACGACAGGACGTACTGTTGTATGATGTACGGCAGGACGTACAGTTGTATGATGAACGGCAAGATGTACGGTTGAATAGTGTACGGCAGGACGTACAGTTGTATAGTGTACGGCAGAATGTACAGATGTATGATTTAAGTCAGGACTACAGTTGTATGGTGTACGGCAGAACGTACAGTTGTATGGTGTACGGCAGGACGTACAGTTGTATAGTATACAACAGTACGTACGTTGTATGGTGTACGGCAGAATTTACAGATGTATGGTATACGGCAGGACGTACAATTGTATGGTGTACGGCAGGACGTACAGTTGTGTAATGTACGGCAGGACATACAGTTGTATGGTGTACGGCAGGACGTACAGCTGTATAGTGTACGGCAGGACGTACAGCTGTATGGTGTACGGCATGACGTACAGTTGTACGGTGTACGTCAGGACGTACCGTTGTATGGTGTACGGCAGCACGCACAGTTGTATGGTGTACGGCAGGACGTACAGTTGTTTGGTGTACGGCAGGACGTACAGTTGTATGGTGTTCGGCAGGACGTACAGTTGTACGGTGTACGGCAGGACGTACAGTTGTATAGTGTACGGCATGGCGTACAGTTATATGGTGTACGGCAGGACGTACAGTTGTATGGTGTACTGCAGGACGTACAGTTGTATGATGTACGGCAGGACGTACAGTTGTTTGGTATACGGCAGGACGTACAGTTGTATGATGTACGGCAGGACGTACAGTTGTATGGTGTTCGGCAGGACGTACAGTTGTGTGGTGTACGGCTGAACGTACAGTTGTGTGGTGTACGGCAGGACGTACAGTTGTATAGTGTACTGCATGACGTAAAGTTGTGTGGTGTACGGGAGGACGTACAGTTGTATGATGTACAGTTGTATGGTGTACGGCAGGACGAACAGTTGTATGATGTACGGCAGGACAAACGGTTGTGTGGTGTACGGCAGGACGTACAGTTGTATGGTGTACGGCAGGACGTACAGATGTATGGTGTACGGCAGGACGTACAGTTGTGTAATGTACGGCAGGACGTACAGTTGTATGGTTTACGGCAGGACGTACAGTTGTATAGTGTACGGCAGGACGTACAGTTGCACAATGTACTACAGGATGCACAGCTGTATGGTGTACATCAGCATGTACAGATGTATCGAATTTAGGATATTTATTGTTATTGCACTTATCGCGGGACACTTAGCATTCTGAGAAAAGAACACATTGTTTCTGAGCAAAAGAAAAAAAAAAGCTTTATTTATATGATAACATTGAAATAATCAGTGTTAAATATTTTATCATAAAAATGTCGGACTTACAGGTCATGCCTCTTTAACAAGTTCTTACAAAGCGAATGGTATGCTTAACTTATAACAATAAAAAAATAATAATAAATAGCTAAAAGATATAATTGGTAATTTTGCTCGATTCAATGGACATATAATTTCTTTAAAAAACAAAACAATTTTGCCAGTGTGGTGTGTTATCTGCACGCTGTAAGATTTAGACAATATTTCCCTATTCATTTATTTTAGAACTAGTGCACTTTCGTTGTGTTTACACTGTCGGACGTATGCTGGATGTAACCAATTCGACTGGTCTATAATTTCAGTCAGGATTTCGATCTGAAAATAGAATATACGAGATGAACAGTCTATCAGATTGCAATGCAATGGCCGAAGAGCATGAAACTATTCAATCGATGCTTCGGGAGAGTCCTGACACTTCTTTGCGGCGAATTGATGCTTTGCTTGTGTACATTGTCTTGTTTTACGATTTGATGCCGTAGGAAGAGCGAGGTTTGGTCTGCTGTACATATGGAGTAGGTTTCCCGGTTTCCGTTTGCTGCTGACCAGTATTGGACCGCGATCTTCCTACACATGGAGTAGGTTTCCCGGTTTCCGTTTGCTGCTGACCGGTATTGGACCATGATCCTCCGTACACATGGAGTAGGTTTCCCGGTTTCCGTTTGCTGCTGACCGGTATTGGACCGTGATCCTCCGTACACATGGAGTAGGTTTCCTGGTTTCCGTTTGCTGCTGACCGGTATTGGACCATGATACTTCGTACACATAGAATAGGTTTCCCGGTTTCCTTTTGCTGCTGACCGGTATTGGACCGTGATCCTCTGTACACATGGATAAGGTTTCCCGGTTACCGTTTGCTGCTTACCGGTATTTGACCGCGATCCTCCTTACACATGGTGTAAGTTTCCCGGTTTCCATTTGCTGCTGACTGGTATTGGACCGTGATCCTCCGTACACATGGAGTAGGTTTCCCGGTTTCCGTATGCTGCTGACAAGTATTGGACCGTGATCCTCCGTACACATGGAGTAGGTTTCCCGGTTTCCTTTTGCTGCTGAGTAGGTTTTTCGGTTTCCGTTTGCTGCTGACCGTTATTGTACCGTGATCCTCCATACACATGGAGTAGGTTTCCCGATTTCCGTTTGCTGTTGACCGGTATTGGACCGTGATCCTCCGTAAACATGGAGTAGGTTTCCCGGTTTCCATTTGCTGCTGACCGGTATTGGACCGTGATCCTTCGTACACATGGACAGGATTTCCCGGTTTCCATTTTCTGCTGACCGGTATTGGACGGCGATCCTCGTTCTCATTTCTTTTGTATGTGCTGTGTTTTGTATCTATTGTGTCAATGCTGGTGTCGTCGTTGTGTGCTTTTAATACGACTTCAAATGTTGGGCATGTTTTTTTATGTTTTCAATATCCGAGAAAGTCACAGGCACCCAGTTAATTAATCGGATCCAGGTTCCACAGTTAAATGTTTTTATTTTTTATTCTTTCTTTCAAAAGACAATGAAATGATAATCTATTGTTAAATACTATTTTCAAAACAAAATTTGTTATCATGCAATAAAAAAGAAACTCGTAATGTCATGGTGATGGTAACTAATTTAAAAGAGATATTTCTGCAAATAAAAATGATTTTATGATATGCTTATATGAGTATTAACATGAAAACCTGGCATTTATCAATGACAAAATTTTTAATAAAACGAAATACCGTAATTAGTAAAAGTAAAGTGGATTCGTAATGTAATTATTTTTCGTAAAGGAGTACAACAGCTTCCTTCTTTTTTTTGACAAATTTAGCGATTCGTCAAGTTCAGTTACTTCTACCGCTAGTTATAATCGTTACAGCAGAAACTGACATTTATAAAAAAATAATAATCTATAATGAGAAAATGATCCTATTTTAAATAAATATTGCTGGAATATGGAAAATAACAGCAACATAGATTGATTGTTATTGAAAAAAAGAAATGCTAGGTCTATGAAATTTTTATGTATAGCCGACAAGATGCATAGCATTCAAAGGACACATCCACCAAAAACAGCATATATTTGCGCACGCACGCACGCACGCACGCACGCACGCACGAACGAACGAACGCACGAACGCACAAATACATACAAAGTCATATCATAAGACGAGATTGAAAAATTCAAAATACATTGTCATACCTTTCCCGTACAACAAAGGCAGCTAGCACAATATGGTTAGTTTAAAATCAGATAACATATATATATATAAAGAAATAAGTGGTTCTATACACAGATATACTAGACAACTTCTCATATGCCTAAACATGATTAGTAAAGGTACGACGCGATGGACATACATACATATGGTGGTTTGATATCACATGAAGTGAATCAAGTTCATCATCAACTACATCAGACACGACACAATACTGACATTCTTTTTCCATATGTGAGAATTGTGTCGTAATCAGTGGAACCGATGTCACTGAAGAGACGCGTAATCAAGCAAACGAAATGACGAGGTACTAGGCGATATTAAAAGGCGCTTTTAAACAGCTGCATTGATTCGTATTTAGGTCCGATGGTATTTATGAAAAGTTGATAAGTCATTTAGATGACAAATATAGATATCAGAGTTATTGAAAAAATATAAAACAGCACTAGCTGATCCAATGAATATTAACGTGCAAGGGGTCCAAATAAAAGATTCCATAAGCGTGTAAAAAGACGATACCATTTTCTTTTAATATATACTGGCGGTCAATGAAAATGCACCATGGAATATTAATTATAATTATATTGATACTACTATAGAATAACTGTGTCAAAATTAAACATACAATAAAGTTAAAGAGCTTTTAACGAATGACGATTGAAGAAAGCATGAAATGAGAGTTTTTGTGTGAAATTTTACCGCTCTTAATGTTAAAGGATGAAAATTGAAGTTCACAAATCAGTACTGTGTGTGACTACGGTTTGCGTTCACTACCGCTTGGTACCTGCGTCTCATACTGCAAATAAAACGATACATATGTATTCGGTATTAGGGGATGGTATCCCAATCTTCAATATGTGCTTGCACAAGCTGTATTTTGTTATTGATCACGTGACGCCAGTTGTAGACCTAACTTGTATGTTCTATGGGTTTAAATCTTCCGAAAACGTTGGCCAGTGCAGACCTTGTACGTTCTTCTGCAGCCTCAGAAACTCAGATCAAATGTTATTCTGGATTTATTGAAGAGAAGAATGTCATCCCCGAATAACGAACACTTTGAAATGCTGCTAAAATCTCATATTCATTGTTTCTTCTATTCACCGTTCATACAACCCTCAAAAACTTTATTTTATGTTCAATTTTGTCAAAAATAGGTATCAAAATGCTGAAATATAACAGGGTGCGTTTCCTTTGGCCGCCAGTATTCTTGAACTCTCTTGTATTGCAGACTACTTGAGAATTTTTATCGATTTTGTATTTGCCGTTTTAAAGACCCAGCCCCACTAGGATTGCATGTGTCCGAAATATATATCTTCGCATCCATAAAGATTGTCGGAAATATTTTTTTAACTGTTTATAAAAGTGGACGTCATTGGAACTAAGTAATACACACGTTGTATAATGTATTTGTATGAAACACTTCAGTTCATTAACAATATGTTTCTACAGAATACACTTAACTGCAAACTTATATTATGTGTTCCTTTAGTTGGTGGTATACATAACTTGTAGATTAATGATTACATGTGATAAATGCAATATTATTGATTATCAATGTACTTGTTAACTCTAAACCAACCACGAGGACTTCTCGTTTACATCGTTTGAAGAGCTTGTGTATGTAACAGCAACCTGTTGATCCACTAATACTGTATCTAAGAAAATGAGCCACAGAAGTAACTCTCGTTGATATATCTACTTTTAAACTGAGGTTCGTACTCCAGAAAATAACTCTCGGTGTGTCTTCCCCTGACCCGATACACCGAGAAACACCATCTATTTCTTGGCAAAAAAAACAACATGCAGAGCTTTATGTAACACTCATGTACATAACCATGTGCATTTTCATCTTTTGATGTAAAAATGGAAACGGTATTCGGCGTATCTTACAAACTACATGCTATCTAATACATACATATTCAGTGCATGTTTCTTCATTCCGCGCGGGAAATCGAATAAACATCCCGGACTTATTACCAAACCAAAGAGTACAACTGAACCGGAATAGTTTTCTCTAATACAGACAGGGACTTGTTTTATTCTTGGAAGCGTCCCAGTCTAGTCTATCCCAGATCCTGATATTTCCCGAATCAGGTCTATTAAACACCAATGCAAGAAGCAGGGAATTCTATGACTGTCCCGCAATTCGTAGCAATTGAACGCTTACTACATTACGACATCATTCAAACTTTCCCTGAAGCAGCTGACCAATCAACGTACTCGAATGTGCTGATATTTAACCGACACCAATTGGGAGAGCTTGGTCCGTTCTAAGAACTCATCTGTAGACCGGATCCAGCTCTCCCGATTTGGTCTGTCATATAGCAATGTTGAGAAAACCTCATTTGACCACGTTTAAGCGGCCAGATGATTCAGGCAAAGTTAAAACGACGTCAGAGTTTAGTTAGCTTTCGATTGCTATGAATTGTGGGACAGACATAGAATACCAGAGTGGGTGAATGTCAGAGTAAAATTATCAAACTATTGTAAGCGACATTTTACGGTTTAGAATATATATATAAAGGTATTTCATCAATGATTTTGTCCTGAGCAATGATCACATTGACAAAATCATTAATAAACTGCCTTTACACGCATGTTCTAAATGTGTCTCTGTACTTCTTTGTTGTTCAATTTTATCTTTCGAAGTAGATCTTATATATCGGGAGTTTCCCTTTCTGCTGATTGTTGTTATTGTGATACTAGACTTACATTTCTGTTTATTCAACTTTTGCACATAATTGTCACTACTTCTGATTTAACGTTTCACATTATTGCCAGTTCTATATACTATTTAGAAAGAACAGATGAAACAGCAAAAATGCAATATGAGTTCACTGTTTATAAACTGATTTATTTTACTTCGATTGTGAAATTTAGATACGTCAGACTCGAAGTCATGGTAGAACCAGTAATAAGCATATGTGGATAAAGTGCCTTGCTCTAGGACACTTCACATAGCCGTGTCACAAGATCGAACAAACGAACCGTATGATATAAATGTATACCGTACATGTTTATGTATATACACCGAAATAGGTATTCGGCCGGGACAAGATAAGTGGTTCGAGCTATATGAGGTGTTCCAGCCTTCCTTGTTCGAGCCAACGAAGTTTTACTGTAGTTTATGCTAGTTTATTTAAGCTCGGTTGCGAAGTAAGCTCAGAGTTTATTTGAATCGCTTTCGAATCCTCTTCCTGTTTAGAACAACTACTGAGTGTTGTTTTTGGAGAGGCCAACAGTTCGAGCTGGGGATTGAACCCGCAACCTCTAGCACGAGCGGCAAACACTCTATCTACTGGACTACAGCCTGGAACGTTTGCCACATGAATATGACTGGATATAATGTGAAATAACTGACGGAGAACGTAAAAATATAGAGTAATAACGATCTTTGTTGGTTTTAAATGCTAAATATCGCATTTGATCATTCAAAACAATGCTTCGACTTATTTCAATATGTTGCTAAATATATTATGTATAGTTCTGTTACTTATTGCTGATTGCTTTAGGGTGGTTATCATAACAGCGCCATATATTTATTATTTATGTTCATGCAATTTTAATTACTTACTCATTACTTCTCCATATTATTAAACTGTCTACGATACATGACCTATTACAGCAACAAGATAATAAATGTTTGGATAATGCATGTCACAACACTATAAACTAACTCTAACTTACTGTCACGTGACAGGGACGTATTCAATTATTAACACTATTTATACAAGTAGGGTGATGGCTTATATATACTCTTTAGTTCCCTTTGTTACAAGGGTTTACATAGTAATTACTAAATGATTGACAATAAGCAAGTCATTTAAGTATTAAGTTGGGGCATTAAAGGTATAGGTATTTTTTAGTAAGGAGAAGCCGTCGGTTAGATCGGTCCACCATTCTTCAAACAGAGAAATTATACATGTGCACATATTTACATGATTACAGACATTCTAAAAGATAATGACATAATATACAGCATAGTTAAACAGAACAATATACAGTTAGCTGTGTAGCTGCGTGTAAGCAAGCTGAAACAAATTTAAAAAGTGCACTCCTGCTACTTAAGGACAGTATCCTATTTCCTATTATATTCCGAAGCTGTGTTTCGCTATGCCCCTGTGTAATCTCAGACAGCGTGCCATGACCAAAGGTTCTGCGTAATGTACTGTTAAAATATTCCTTTGGTAACATTTCAAACTGCAATGCATATTTGCCTCGACATGATAGTGCCACAGAATTGATTAAGTGACGGATACACAGTTGAAACACCTTGAATCACAATAATCGCTGTGCAGGGTTCATGCTTGATTTTCAAGCAACATTTTGGGCCATCAACCTCACCTTAGCCGCAGCGTATGTTTGGTAATGGACACGTGCTGTGCACGTGGCGGGTGTAGATTTATTGGAGTTACAACGGGGAAGATCGAGGGGTTTGGTGTACGTGTTAACAAGGAACACGTGCCTTAGAGGTGGGCTGTTGTAACTTTAAAGTATACTAAAAATGATTATTTTTACGCACTCATGGCATTGCACTGGTATGGAGGCTGGGTCCTGTTTAACATTCATAGTTTTATATGTTTTTTTCTATATAATCATAATATTTATTCAAATATCTGTAGAAGATTGACATTTCCAAATAATAAAAACACAATCAAATTTCAAATTCATGAGTAAAATGAATCCATTTTTTAAATCACGATATGTAACTACATTATTGAGATTATATAATTTAGTCGTTTGGTCAAACTAAACTTTCATTCGGTATCTGACTTAACCAATCCGTGTTTCTTTTTCACGTACAACGTCCTCTCGTAGAACCAGAACATTTGGATCGATAATTACATTATTATTGGACCCAGTGCTATTATTGGTAGAAAAAGGGCCTTGTTTTTTAAATCTGTTAACCCAATAGTTCTAGTTAAACGTATATGCATTTTAGTTAGAAACCATATTTGTATATGTCGTATTAGATAGTTAATTGAGACTACTCTCAATATACTACCAACGAAAATACTTTTATTGGTGTGAACGTATCATAGACAGCTCGATTCGAATAATAAACACGTTATTTTCATGAACAAAACATAATTATATTTTATGTTCAACCGTATCTACAATACGTTTATCAAACCTGTAGAGGCTTTACTAAAATAAAACAAAACCTGTAATACTGATAAACGACTTCAGAAAAAAGTACATAATACATTTTACTACCTTCTTTAAAATACTGATACATATCTTGTATGATTCCCAAAATAGCTGAATGTTAAATGTTTTCACATTAATATCCTGAAACAGAAATGAAATGTGAAAGGATACGTTGTTTTATAAAGAAATAACTGTCATTTATCAGGGCTTTATGAATTCTCTTTTTCAAGACTGTTTTAGTGGAATTGTTTTAGTTATGTCTCGCCATGAGACTAAAATAAGAACCATATTGTCAGAGATAACTGTTTTCATATATATATAACTGTCAGTTCCCAAATTCGATTTAGTTTTACGTAGCTTTTTTATCTATATTTATTTAGACCAGATGGGCGTATTCGAATCAGAACATGTTTGCTATGTATGATGAAAGGACCCATTGAAAGCACAGAACGGCGCCAAAAACTGCAATTAGCAAACTCGTTTTTTGGAAACGGTACGATGTCGTTTTTGTTTTTAGTATGGACTATCTTCGGTTAATGTGTTAGCTGTTCGGGGTACGATGTCGTTTTCGTTTTTAGTATGGGCTATCTTCGGTGAATGTGTTAGCTGTTCGGGGTACGATGTCGATTTCGTTTTTAGTATGGACTATCTTCGGTTAATGTGTTAGCTGTTCGGGGTACGATGTCGTTTTCGTTCTTGGTGTGGACTATCTTCGGTTAATGTGTTAGCTGCTCGGGATACGATGTCGTTTTCGTTCCTTGTATGGACTATCTTCGATTAATGTTATAATTGTTCGGGGTACGACGTCGTTTTCGTTCTTGACATGAGTACATGTATTTTCGGTTAATGTGTTAATTGTTCTGGGTACGATCTCGTTTACGTTCTTGCCATAGAATATCTTCAGTTAATGTGAATATCCTCTGGGTAGGTTGACGTTTTTTCCGCAAGAATTTGACACACTTTATAGAGTTGAGGTTCGAACAAACTACCTTGGTGAAAGGTAAATTATTATGGATTAAGCATCGCTAAGACAGATATTCTGATACAAATAAAGCTTTCTGTACAGTAGGTATACAGTCTTAGCATGAGCATATTGTTTTGGCGTTCCGATTGCATGGTATTTTATTGCTTTGTTGAACTTTGTTCTGATATTTTCTTACACTCTAGATTAACAGCATTGAGGTCGCAAACACCCTGCAAACTTTTTATATCTCATCATCTTCAACTTACCCCACACCCTGCAAAATTTCTATTCTGCTTATCTGGGTGATCTATTTTAATCAACATATAACTCCAAATTATTTTTTTTCACATTACAATCTTTCTTTAAATCTCAGGCGTTATTATGTGTTGTCCCAGTACCCACATCCACAGGCAATGTGTTTTTAGCCCAGTCCATCACCCACGGGGATATATATGTACTAACTGAATGTCTTGTTGGTATAATTATTCACTGCACATATCAAACACTGTAACAACTTTGCGAAAAAATTAAAACATACAACTTTAAATGTATTTTACACAGCCAGGAATATATCTAAGCATAACAAGAGGGCTATCTAACACTCCCATATTTATCAAACAACTCGACTTACTTTCATGTACAAAGAAGATGACATCATACTCTCTTCAGTTGTATCGGGTGATCCATTCTCGCCGATGAGGGTTGTCCAAAAAAAAGACAATTGTCCCTCTCAGACTCATTTTTCTGACGTCGTCCTCTTCGAACAAAACAATATGCCATTAATAATGTATAGTGTTAATATTGGTTTTATACACATTCTCTCCTTTCCTCTTAGATTCCGAATCAATGTTCCTATCCTATTTGTTACATTTACGGGTACTAGTAGAACATTGAATCTTAACATTTTATAATTTGTACGATAAAATTACTGATGGTTTTCAGTTTTCTCTGACGAGTTAAAATCAATTTTACCATTGAATGTTACACAGAGTGGTATAATACTGATTGCCATGCACCTGTCACTTGACCATTTTATAAAGTGGGCTTGTATCTTTATATTTTACAAATACGGACCTTTTTATAGCTTCCCCCCCCCCCCCCATTTATGTATTCATACACTTGATGTGAATATCATCACGTTTGAATTTTTACAGCAGACCAACCAATTCCTATCATTGTAGATAACAAATAAAATATTTATAAAATTACCTAAAGCTATAGCAAAAATCACATATATCACAGCCTACGTTTTTTTCTTGTAAAACTTTCTTGACAATGAATTGATAACACCATGTATATACAGTATATGAAAAAAAAATTCTTTGCTATAACACATTGTTATAGTTTGTTTTGGATACATACAAGTGATAACATGGACTTTAGAGCGATCAGTACTGAGAGAGAAATTTAAACCTGGTGAACGGGAGCACCAAGACAGACCGATCAGTACTGAGGAATTTAAACCTGGTAAACTGGAGCACCATAACAGACCGATCAGTACTGAGGAGGTTAAACCTGGTAAACGGGAGCATCAAGATTCCGATCAGTACTGAGGAGTTTAAACCTGGTATACGGGAGCACCATGACAGACCAACCAGTACTGAGGAATTTAAACCTGGTAAACTGGAGCACCATGACAGACCGATCAGTACTGAGGAAGTTAAACCTGGTAAACGGGAGCACCAAGATACCGATCAGTACTGAGGAGTTTAAACCTGGTATACGGGAGCACCATGATAGACCGATCAGTACTGAGGAGTTTAATCCTGGTAAACTGGAGCACCATGTCAGACCGTTTAGTACTGAGGAGTTTATACCTGGTATACGGGAGCGCCATGACAGACCGATCAGTACTAAGGAGATTAAACCTGGTAAACGGGAGCACCATGACACTCCAATCAGTACTGAGGAGTTTAAACCTTGTAAACTGGAGCACCATGACAGATCAATCAGTACTGAGGAGTTTAAAACTGGTAAACGGGAGCACCATGACAGACCAATCAGTACTGAGGAGTCTAAACCTGGTAAACGGGAGCACAATGCCAGACTGATCAGTACTGAGGAGGTTAAACCTGGTAAACGAGAGCACCAAGACAGACCGATCAGTACTGAGGAGTTTAAACCTGGTAAATGGGAGCTCAAAGACAGACCGATCAGAACTGAGGAGGTGAAACTTTGTAAACGGAAGCAGTACCAAGACAGACCGATCAGTACTGAGGAATTTAAACCTGGTAAACGGGAGCACAAAGACAGACCGATCAGTACTGAGGAGTATGAACCTGGTAAACGGGAGCACCAAGACAGACCGACCAGTACTGAGGAGTCTGAACCTGGTAAACGGGAGCACCAAGACAGACCGATCAGTACTGAGGAAAATGAACATGGTAATCGGGAGCACCAAGATAGACTTCGATCTTCCTCCGTCCAACCTCGTATCTCGTAGATACATTTTCAGTGGCATATATATAAATTATATATCAGGAGATCGATATATTGCAGAGGTTATGAAAATATTTTGAAAAAAATCACTGTCGTGATCGAGCTCCGGCACGTCCTTTTTTGGAAACGATGCAGACTACCCAAGATGGCGATCGATAAAAATGCTCAAAGGTATGTGGTTACTAACAATTGTGATTATGCGACAAATATGGCGTGAATATTTTGTTGGTGTGAATTCGGAATATGTCAATTTGACTATTGGAGTGGTAAACGTGATACGAAATCCCCATTCTAAAAACAGACAGCACTATATTGAAACATACTAGTATACTGAAACTTTTTTTTGGTATATGAATGCATACTTCGTGACGTAGTGCAATTGCTTTTACAGAGTAGTTAAATTTCTAACGGGTTATTTAGGTATAAGGTTCATCAAACTATATGGTATCTTATGCTAAATATGCACATTCTATAGCTTTTAAATGCAGATCAGTTTGTTTAATAGCTTCAGATATGACTCCTTTGAACAACCTTTCACGGGCATTCATTTTTAAATAAGAGTACTTTGCACTTTTGGGTTGGCAACCAGCCAAAAGTGAATGTCGTCAGAAACCCAGCATTGGTACTATAGCCTTTGGGAAAACCACAATATTCAGTGCTATTTAATTACTGCTGCGGTCATAAGATAAGTATTCATTTCTACGATATTTTTGCATATTATTTTCTATACTGGCATTTTCTATTTTGTTATTGGTGGGGAAATCTTTTTTGTTCCATAATACATAAAACGATGAAATGTAAAACGCGTTATTTCTGGTCATGGACTTATTTTAAATACAAATATATTTTCCATTTGGTAAAAAATCATTTTTGTGTTAAATTGTTTTTTTTATGTAAAATAATAATCTCTTGTTCATATGCAAAAAGCAAACAACCTAAATTTATATCGAAACATCGTCACTTAATTGTATCGAAGTTCGATTTTTGCTTAAGATTTAATACATAATGTATTGAACTGTCACAGAAAATCTTGGCCATTCCCTTCATGAATTTTAATTAAACATTTTTTTTGAAAATGAGTGTTGATATTGGAACTTTTCAATATAACACATTGTGTTTCCCCCAAAAGATCCATTCATTCTCGTCTTCGACACGTATAAGAAAACAAAACAATCAATCATATCAGTGTTTTATGCTTTGTCATATATTTAATCTGAGTTAATGTGGACATTGTTTTTGTCACTTTCAAAAAATACTTCATTTGTGTTGACTTAATTTTTTGACACAAAGTTCGAGTAGAAGTTGCCAAGTTTTATTGCGGAACAATTTTAGACTTTGACTGGTCCAAACCCTCAAACTAGGTAACGTTGCATACAAGTGACATACGCGAACACTGATTGGCCAGTTGCTTCAGGGAAAGGTGAAACACGTGACAGATTGGTAAGCGCATTAAAGTGTTATGAATTGTGAGACAGGCGGAGAATTCTATGTTTTTATATTATGATTCAACAGACTGGTATCGTGATATGTCAGGTTCTGGAACAGACCGGGACGATTTCATGTGAATAATGCTGCTCATTGATAGTAAAGCTTCAGAACTTCTGCGTTCCCTCGGATAACTGTACAACTGTACAATGTGTATGACAATACCTATTATATGATATTACGAAAACGACATCTCATTGACATGTTTAATAAAGGACTACTAAGGTTTTGTAGTATGATATTATTATGTGTGTTACATCATGTAGATATACAGTGTATCAGTGTATGTGTGTTGCATCATAAGAGGTACCGGGAACGATACCCGGACTCTCCACCATGTTATATTTGGAGAATAAGTCCCTTTGTTTTGAACTATTTATTTCACAATTTTATAGAGAGAGAGGTAATAATTTTAGATGTTGTTCGGTCGAAATCAGTTTTCTAACTGCTTGCACTCAAATTCACCAGCATAGCATGTATAAACAATAGTAATTCTTCAATTCTTATCACAGAATGCTGTCAACGCTTTCTCTCCCTGGACGCCTCCAGAGCTGAACAACTGACTCCCAAACACATTAATATTGTACAAAGAAAACAAGACCTGATCAACTGAAACGTCTTTAACATAAATCATACAAGTGCCATAGTACAAGAGTAGTAATATATTTGTCAATAACCAACAAGTGTATGCTTGCTGCATCATGTAGATATACAGTGTATGCTTGCTGCATCATGTAGATATACAGTGTATGCTTACTGCATCATGATGATATACAGTGTATGCTTACTGCATCATGTATGTATACAGTGTATGCTTACTGCATCATGTAGATATACAGTGTATGCTTACTGCATCATGTAGATATACAGTGTGTGCTTACTGCATCATGTAGATATAAAGTGTAAGCCTACTGCATCATGTATATAGACAGTGTATGCTTACTGCATCATGTAGATATACAGTGTATGCTTACTGCATCATGTAGATATACAGTGTATGCTTACTGCATCATGTATGTATACAGTGTATGCTAACTGCACAATGTAGATATACAGTGTATGCTTGCTGCATCATGTAGATATACAGTGTATGCTTACTGCATCATGTATGTATACAGTGTATGCTTATTGCACAATGTAGATATACAGTGTATGCTTACTGCATCATGTAGATATACAGTGTATGCTTACTGCATCATGTAGATATACAGTGTATGCTTACTGCATCATGTAGATATACAGTGTATGCTTACTGCATCATGTAGATATACAGTGTATGCTTACTGCACAATGTAGATATACAGTGTACGCTTACTGCATCATGTAGATATACAGTGTACGCTTACTGCATCATGTAGATATACAGTGTACGCTTACTGCATCATGTAGATATACAGTGTATGCTTACTGCATTATGTATGTATACAGTGTATGCTAACTGCACAATGTAGATATACAGTGTATGCTTGCTGCATCATGTAGATATACAGTGTATGCTTACTGCATCATGTATGTATACAGACTATGCTTACTGCATCATGTATATAGACAGTGTATGCTTACTGCAGCATGTAGATATACAGTGTATGCTTGCTGCATCATGTAGATATACAGTGTATGCTTACTGCACAATGTAGATATACAGTGTATGCTTACTGCATCATGTAGATATACAGTGTATGCTTACTGCATCATGTATGTATGCAGTGTATGCTTACTGCACAATGTAGATATACAGTGTATGCTTACTGCATCATGTAGATATACAGTGTATGCTTACTGCATCATGTATGTATACAGTGTATGCTTACTGCACAATGTAGATATACAGTGTATGCTTGCTGCATCATGTAGATATACAGTGTATGCTTACTGCATCATGTATGTATAAAGTGTATGCTTACTGCACAATGTAGATATACAGTGTATGCTTACTGCATCATGTAGATATACAGTGTATGCTTACTGCATCATGTATGTATACAGTGTATGCTTACTGCACAATGTAGATATACAGTGTATGCTTACTGCATCATGTAGATATACAGTGTATTCTTACTGCATCATGTAGATATACTGTGTATGCTTACTGCATTATGTATGCATACAGTGTATGCTTACTGCATCATGTAGATATACAGTGTATGCTTACTCCATCATGTATGTATACAGTGTATGCTTACTGCACAATGTAGATATACAGTGTATGCTTACTGCATCATGTAGATATACAGTGTATGCTTATTGCATCATGTATGTATACAGTGTATGCTTACTGCACAATGTAAATATACAGTGTATGCTTACTGCCTCATGTAGATATACAGTGTATGCTTACTGCATCATGTATGTATACAGTGTATGCTAACTGCACAATGTAGATATACAGTGTATGCTAGCTGCATCATGTAGATATACAGTGTATGCTAGCTGCATCGTGTAGATATAAAGTGTATGCTTACTGCATCGTGTAGATATACAGTGTATGCATACTGCATCGTGTAGATATACAGTGTATGCTTACTGCATCGTGTAGATATACTGTGTATGCTTACTGCATCATGTATGTATACAGTGTATGCTTACTGCACAATGTAGATATACAGTGTATGCTTACTGCATCATGTAGATATACAGTGTATGCTTGCTGCATCATGTATGTATACAGACTATGCTTGCTGCACAATGTAGATATACAGTGTATGCTTGCTGCATCATGTAGATATACAGTGTATGCTTACTGCACAATGTAGATATACAGTGTATGCTTACTGCACAATGTAGATATACAGTGTATGCTTACTGCATCATGTAGATATACAGTGTATGCTTACTGCATCATGTAGATATACAGTGTATGCTTACTGCATAATGTATGTATGCAGTGTATGCTTACTGCACAATGTAGATATGCAGTGTATGCTTACTGCATCATGTAGATATACAGTGTATGCTTACTGCATCATGTATGTATACAGTGTATGCTTACTGCACAATGTAGATATACAGTGTATGCTTGCTGCATCATGTAGATATACAGTGTATGCTTACTGCATCATGTATGTATACAGTGTATGCTTACTGCACAATGTAGATATACAGTGTATGCTTACTGCATCATGTAGATATACAGTGTATGCTTACTGCATCATGTATGTGTACAGTGTATGCTTACTGCATAATGTAGATATACAGTGTATGCTTACTGCATCATGTAGATATACAGTGTATTCTTACTGCATCATGTAGATATACAGTGTATGCTTACTGCATTATGTATGCATACAGTGTATGCTTACTGCATCATGTAGATATACAGTGTATGCTTACTGCATCATGTATGTATACAGTGTATGCTTACTGCACAATGTAGATATACAGTGTATGCTTACTGCATCATGTAGATATACAGTGTATGCTTATTGCATCATGTATGTATACAGTGTATACTTACTGCACAATGTAGATATATAGTGTATGCTTACTGCATCATGTATGTATACAGTGTATGCTAACTGCATAATGTAGATATACAGTGTATGCTTGCTGCATCATGTAGATATACAGTGTATGCTAGCTGCATCGTGTAGATATAAAGTGTATGCTTACTGCATCGTGTAGATATACAGTGTATGCATACTGCATCATGTAGATATACAGTGTATGCTTACTGCATCATGTAGATATACTGTGTATGCTTACTGCATCATGTAGATATACAGTGTATGCTTACTGCATCATGTATGTATACAGTGTATGCTTACTGCACAATGTAGATATACAGTGTATGCTTACTGCATCATGTAGATATACAGTGTATGCTTGCTGCATCATGTATGTATACAGACTATGCTTGCTGCACAATGTAGATATACAGTGTATGCTTGCTGCATCATGTAGATATACAGTGTATGCTTACTGCACAATGTAGATATACAGTGTATGCTTACTGCATCATGTATGTATACAGTGTATGCTTACTGCACAATGTAGATATACAGTGTATGCTTACTGCATCATGTAGATATACAGTGTATGCTTGCTGCATCATGTAGATATACAGTGTATGCTTACTGCATCATGTAGATATACAGTGTATGCTTACTGCATCATGTAGATATACAGTGTATGCTTACTGCATCATGTAAATATACGGTGTAAGCTTACTGCATCATGTATGTTTACAGTGTATGCTTACTGCACAATGTAGATATACAGTGTATGCTTACTGCATCATGTAGATATACAGTGTATGCTTACTGCATCATGTAGATATACAGTGTATGCTTACTGCATCATGTATGTATACAGTGTATGCTTACTGCATCATGTAGATATACAGTGTATACTTACTGCATCATGTAGATATACAGTGTATGCTTACTGCATCATGTGAATATACAGTGTTTGCTTACTGCATCATGTAGATATATAGTGTATGCTTACTGCATCAGGTAGATATACAGTGTATGCTTACTGCATCATGTATGTATACAGTGTATGCTTTCTGCATCATGTATATATACAGTGTATGCTTACTGCATCATGTAGATATACAGTGTATGCTTACTGCATCATGTGAATATACAGTGAATGCTTTCTGCATCATGTATATATACAGTGTATGCTTACTGCATCATGTATGTATACAGTGTATGCTTACTGCATCATGTAGATATACAGTGTATGCTTACTGAATCATGTGAATATACAGTGTATGCTTACTGCATCATGTATATATACAGTGTATGCTTACTGGATCATGTAGATATACAGTGTATGCTTACTGCATCATGTAGATATAAAGTGTATGCTTACTGCATCATGTAGATATACAGTGTATGCTTACTGCATCATGTAGACATATAGTGTATGCTTACTGCATCTTGTAGATATACAGTGTATGCTTTCTGCATCATGTATATAGACAGTGTATGCTGACTGCATCATGTAGATATATAGTGTATGCTTACTGCATCTTGTAGATATACAGTGTATGCTTTCTGCATCATGTATATAGACAGTGTATGCTTACTGCATCATGTAGATATACAGTGTATGCTTACTGCATCATGTAGATATAAAGTGTATGCTTACTGCATCATGTATATAGACAATGTATGCTTACTGCATCATGTAGATATACAGTGTATGCTTACTGCATCATGTATGTATACAGTGTATGCTTACTGCATCATGTAGATATACAGTGTATGCTTACTGCATCATGTAGATATACAGTTAATGCTTACTGCATCATGTAGATATACAGTGTATGCTTTCTGCATCATGTATATATATACTGTGTATGTTTACTGCATCATGTAGATATACAGTGTATGCTTACTGCATCATGTAGATATATAGTGTATGCTTACTGCATCATGTAGATATACAGTGTATGCTTACTGCATCATGTAGATATACATTGTATTTTTACTGCATCATGTACAGTGTATGCTTACATGCTTACTGCACAATGTAGATATACAGTGTATGCTTACTGCACAATGTAGATATACAGTGTATGCTTACTGCATCATGTAGATATACAGTGTATTTTTACTGGATCATGTTCAGTGTATGCTTACATGCTTACTGCATCATGTTGATATACATTGTATGCTTGCTGCATCATGTAGGTATACAGTGTATGCTTACTGCATCATGTAGATATACAGTGTATGCTTGCCTGCTGTCTCCCAATCGATTCCCGGTGGGGTTTTGTCATTTTTTTTTCAAATGCACTACCACAGTGCTTTAGTTAGACAAGGTACTGTGAAAGCATGCAATCCTTTGGAGGGGATTTAGAGCAGTTGGTCCCGTGTACGGGTAGAGTCATAGCCAGTGTATGTTAAAGATATCACTGAACTTCTGTGTTAAAAAGTGATTCACATGCCCGTAAACCTGCACACAATCCCCGCAAGAGAGTGTTGCAGTATGAGTAGATAGATAGATATATGCTTTTCATAAATAACAGAAATTAAATTATGTGCAAATTTATTAGAATTGTCGCTTGAACCTTTAAAACGTTTTTTATTTCACATTTTACATATAGTAATTAAAGTCCACATGAAATGCTGCTAAATATTTAATATATATGAAAATGCTAAGGAAAATAATAAAACCAGAAAAATATACAAGAATATATAATTTAGCTACTGATGAACCATCGGAATATAACTAGGAGGTAGATTGTGCGTGTGTTCACAGTTATGTATGGGTTACTTCCCCTGGACAGGCGCAACATCAGCGGTTATCCGACTTGATTGGATTACTGCATATAAGTCAAGGGCACACCACGATGGCACATGCTGGTTTCCCCCCTATTGCGTAATGGCAATACAAACATGGGTCACTCCTTGTCAAGAAATCTCCTATTTCTATTCTTTACGCCATTCACGACATTCTGGTAGGACGATTAATACAATAGTGTTTGATACATGATGGTGGAACGAATATAATTTCATATTGTTCGCATGTTTATATAATGAATGTAATAAGAGAATAGGACACATTTAATGAACGAGAAAATAATAGTGCATATCCTTCGCCAACGTGCATAGTGCTATCTTTGTTTAATGCAACATTGTAAAGTCATAATAACTCGTGTAAATCAGGACACGACAAACATAATTTCTAGAAAAATCGTAGCATTGCTGGCTTAAATTTGACGACTAACAGCTTGGATATATATGCCAGGCTTTTCTTATAAAGTGAATGTAAACATACATATCAAATTATATATATAATGACGTGTCAAATAGAATATATATACTGAACTCTTAAGGGTTCACTCCTAGATCAACGCCAGTTTGAGTTCAGATAAAAAGATCCATTTCGACAATATCCCGTCAGTGAATCAGGACATATGTGATATGCCCCATGTTCACAATAGTCAGAACTTGTCACTAAAATCAAAACAGAAAAAAACAATTAACAAAAAACGGGAAACATACAAATAGTATATCATATACTAGCATATCAATTAACTAATTTAAAAGCTAAAATATAATGTGTACGCTGCATGTGGCATGTATGATATACAAGTAAATAAACAACACACTGAGGTAAACCTCATTAAGTAACATCCCTGCAAACAACGTACGCAACCTGGCCGAGATAAACAGACAATATAGCAGTTCAAAGATGACCGGAGTTGATTGGCACAGTCATCGGCATCCGTAGATTGATAATCATAAATAGCGTATTTTTTTACCAAAAATAAATTGCTGTATTTAGACGAATGTTAATTAAAACAGTGTCGTATTATAGTTACGTTAGTACAATCTGTTCAAGTGTCATCTTGATGAATGTTAATTAAAACTGTGTTGTATTATAGTTACATTATTATGATCTATACTAGCGTCGTCTTGGTGAATGTTAATTAAAACTGAGTTGCATAATAGTTAAATTAGTATGATCTGTACTTGTGTCATCTTGATGAATGTTAATTAAAACAGAGTTGCATTATAGTTACATTAGTATGATGTGTACTAGTGTCATCTTGATGAATGTTGATTAAAACTGAGTTGTATTATAGTCACATTAGTATGATCTGTACTAGTATCGTCTTGATGAATGTTTATTAAAACAGTGTTGTATAATATTTACGTAAGTACAAACTGTTATAGTGTCGTCTTTATGAATGTTAATTAAAACTGTGTTGTTTTATAGTTACGTTAGTATAATATGTACTAGTGTCGTCGTAATGAATGTTAATTTAAACTGTGTTGTATTATAGTAACGTAAGTAGGATCTGAACCAGTATCGTCTTGATGAATGTTAATTTAAACTGAGTTGTATTATAGTTACGTTAGTACAATATGTACAAGTGTCGTCTCGATGAATGTTAATTAAAACAATGTTGTATTATAGTAACGTTAGTATGATCTATACTAGTGTCGTCTTGAAGAATGTAAATTAAAACTGAGTTGCATTAATGTAACGTTAGTATGATCTGTACTAGTGTCGTCTTGATGAATGTTAATTAAAACTGAGTTGCATTAAATTAACGTTAGTACAATCTGTACTAGTGTCATCTTTATGAAAGCTTATTAAAACTGAGTTGCATTAAAGTAACGTTAGTTCAATCTGTACAAGTGTCATCTTGATGAATGTTAATTAAAACTGAGTTGCATTAAAGTTACGTTAGTATGAACTATACTAGTGTCATCTTGATGAATGTTAATTTAAACTCTGTTGTATTATAATAATGTTAGTAGGATCTGTACTTGTATCGTCTTGATGAATGTTAATTTAAAATGTGTTGTATTATAATAACGTTATTATGATCTGTACTAGTGTCGTCTTGATGGATGTTAATTAAAACTAAGTTGAATAATAGTTACATAAGTATGATCTGCGTTATTATGATCTGTATTAGTGTCATCTTGGTGAATGTTAATTAAAACTGTATATTAACTTACCCCAGGGGTTATAATAAGCATGGCCACAGCCCATGCTGCAACATTTCTCAATACCCGGACATTGAATATCTATGTTTCGCCTCTCCTCACAGACACCGTTCTCCCGTAGATACGGGCATTTATAAGGTTTCCTATCTACAATATAATATGAACATAAAAGAGAGAAAACGAACAAACAAAAGTAATTTGACCTCAAATGAATACACCAAGATGGAAACATCGAGAGAGGAGAGAACAGATGCAGGGAGAATCATTATTTCGTTACTGAAGCAATAAACTAACTATTATCTCAGTATACAACCAAACAGGTGTCGTTCTGAATTTTCGTGTTTCACACATAATTTATCACTAAAATAGACTCAACAATAAATATGTTTGTTTCAAGACATCAATAAACAAGAAATGTCATTAATAAGTGCCGCATGCCCCGCAAATGGTCTGTTAAATAACTTGACATGTGATGTAATGGTCTGGGTATTTCTACAGGTAAATGCAGGAAACACATCATTATAATATGTTTATCACTTGTGTCGAGCTATTTTAAAATCCCTCCATGTAAGACAAAGTTACAGACCAGACATGAAATAGAAAATTGATAATTGATCAATTGATAAATTGAGCAAAGTGATTTTGAAATCCATCTATGTATGGCAAAGTTACAGACCGGACTTGAAATATTTAACAGACTCGGTGTTGTCAAACAAACTCAAAGTCTGACCTTAAACTTTAAGGTACGGGTCTGAGTCTTATGTGCGACATGTCATCATGTCATCGTGATTAATTTAAATCCCTCCATATAAGACAAAATTACAGACCAGACACGAAATATCAAACAAATTGAAATTGTGACCTTGACATTTTTGGGAAGGTTCTTACTCGCAACACTTCTTTAAGTCATGTTGATCAATTAACCAATGAGGTTTTGAAATCCATCCATGTATGACAAAGAAACAGATCGGATACAAAATCTCACACAGACTAAACATGTTTTCATACAAGTGTGACCTTGACCTTTGAGGTACGGTTGTGGGGTCTACGCGGAGTGACCGGAACCCTGCATGCTGGCTGAACACACCGAGTCCGGTTACAAATCAATGCTGCCACTGGACACATACACAACAGTAAAACGACGGTAGTGAACTTCATTCTCAAAGCGACGCAAGCACTGAAAGTAATATATAATACGATTCTTACTGATATGATTTTCTGTATATATTGTTGTTGTACCGTACTGACACGTATTCACTTTAACAATCATTTGTTTGTGTTAATTTACGTGCATTTAAGCCTCAGTCAGATAGGGTAGGGGGTCATAAGATATTTTTTGGCTATGATGAATCATGGTTCTGGCAACATCGCACGCTGTACTTTCTACCGATTGTTGCGGTCACATTGTCTAGGAGGTAGGTGCGAGCCAAAGTTTGAAAATAACAGTCTACAATTGGAACAGAAACGTAAGATAATCGTACAAGCATAGTACTATAATCGGAATCCCGAGCGAGGCTCGGAGGCAGCTCGTGCAAGTCACGTGGTATCGACGCTCGCAGTCCGTGCGCGTATAATGGTATCAGCGCCATCTTCTTCGTCTTCTTGGTCTTGTGGTACAACTAGCATTGTCCTGCGGCGAGATAGGTATATATAGCATGGGCAATCACTCACGCGATACCTGTACGACACGCGTGCGAGGACATAGGAACACGAATGATGTTACACGAGACTCGCACGACATACGCACGTATCGTACTACTATCGCACGCACCTCACAGGATTATTGTACGTTATCGCACGATAACTTAAGAGAGTCGTTCGATTGTCGGATAAATCGTGCGACTGTCACATGAGCATATCACGATGCTCGTGCGAGGGATCTACAATGCGTCATAGGCCAACGGTGCTACGATTTCAAGAAAAAAACTCCGAATTAAACAAAACCATCGCAGCACTCCACGAGGCAAAAAAGCGTACGGGGCTCGGAAGAATCGTCCGACACACGCAAGATTTTGCCAATTTGGGCAGTAACAAGACTCGGGAACACATCGGGAGGGCTTCCTGACTGTGGCCTTAAGTGGATGTTTTGTCTAAATACATTTATGTATTTAAATCATCTGGTAACGTGAAATTAAAAGACAACAACCATTCATTATCAAATGAAGAGTTTTAAGTATACAAAGGTTGGTCATACTGTAATTAATTCATTAATTCAATTACAACAGTAATAATCACAAATTGATTGTGTCAGTTTTCATTACGAACGATTTCTGTTAAGTCCTATTATCTCGTGCAATATACTCCCGCGTGTTAATTTAATAAATATATTAGGTATGTAATAACATTCATTCACAAATGATATCTACCTGTAAAGCTCCATTTAATGACATGGAGATATACGTGACACAGAAGCGATGGCGACTGGTGTACACATTTGTCACTTGTGTTTGCCATATGAAATTGATATAGAGTTGATCACTCAGGCTATGGTACAAGGATTCGATTCCCAGCTCGAATCAATGGCCTCTTTGAAACAACACTCAGTACTGGGCCTTAATTCATCAATAAGTTGAGTCTTAGAATTGGACTCAGACTCAAATCTTGCATTTTTGCAAAGCACTGTAAACATACAATTGTGGGTAAGAAATGTGATTATGTAACATGTTTCTGTTAAAAAGTCATTCAAACTGCTTGTTTTTGCAAATAGATATAGCAAACAGCTTGTTAAAGAGATGTTATTAAATATGAGATTTTTAACAATTTGAGACTCATAATAGTGATGAATTTTGGTCCAGGTTCTACACAGAAAACGAGCCCGGAGACGCTCATATAAGCCGTGAGCTTTCCTCACACTCGAGCAAATACAACTTTATACCCCGTCCTCAGTCTCTCAATCACAAGTCGATGATTGCTACATGTATTACTATGCTCTAAATACTAAACATCGAACATGTTCTCAAAATATCCGGCCCATGAATGAACCTGTAGACTATCTACTATTAGGCCACCGCTGCAGCTATCGTAGTATATAACGTAGATGCGTTTTGATTATTTTTAAAATGTTAAAAACAAAACCCAAAATAAAAATAAAAACACAAAACAAACAAACAAATACATGGATATTTGATTTTTATTGATTGTTATTGATTACTTTTCGAAAAGTACATTTTACAGCGATTATCATCTATTTGTTCATAAATCATAAGTAACAATTTACGTTACGTGTGTACGTGCTACGAGTAACCAGCTGTTACGAACACTCGTCGATTTCATGCAAAATCTCTAAGTTGGCATCATTATGCATTGTCACTGAATTATATTGAAAAAAAATATCTAAATTCCGTTTTTGCCAGATTTCATGAATTATTCATTAGAATATTACAGGATTTCTTTCTCATTCACTTGAAAGTTGACACTCTTTCGGAACGCTTACTGATATTACTGGAAACAGTGTTGACGATAAAATTTGATATAATAAATTATGTTTCCCGAAATTATCCAATTCCCATAATAAAAGTCGCCCGCCATGTTTATTTCTTATTTTGTGTTTTTTTTAATACTAAATCTTAGCTTTTGCGGACATTTTTGTTAAGGTTTTCACTTGTGTTGATATGAATTTCAAAAACAACACCGCCCGCGCTGTGTTATAGATGTAAATATTGGTTTTGGAGCGAGTTATGGGAAGAACGGTGAAATATAGAGTCAATGTCCGGATAATCGCAGAACTTGCTGTGGTTGTCATTTTATTATTCATTAGATAATTGTAATATATATATATTGCACTGATATTACCTCTCATGAACAGACGCATTGAAACCAAGTCTGACAATCGCTTCCTTTTATCATTACCTTTTGTGCTTCCGAAAGATCCGGAAAACCTCTATGATTTGATTGTGGGTTAAAATAACTGAACAAAAGCAATTAATAATATAATAATTAACCAAAGAAAATAGCTAACAACTATTGTTGTTATATTTTATTATTGAAATAAGTTTTGAAAAGTGGTGCACGTCATTTTCGTTTGTGTAATATTAAACAGATCATCAACATGTCAATGCTTTGTGGTGACCCTTAGTGTAACAATTAAGGGTTGAAACCGCCATCCTTAGTGTAACAAAATCTATGTTTGTTACATTACGGGTCATAACCACCTAGTGTAGCAAAATAAGGTTTTGTTACATTAAGGGTTATGATTGCTACCATTAGTGTAACAATTGTTACATTGAGCGTATGTTTGGTACATGTATTACCATTCAATTATAAAACGGGTTCACTAAGTGTAACAGTTTTTTTCAACTAGAAATTTATTTATCCCTGCTATGAAATTGGGGCATAAAGTCTAACCCATGTCCGTTCGTCCGTTCGTACGCCATGTTGCGTAATGGTTCCAATATGCTTCCATATCGAATTTACACACCATAAAGAAGAACAAATTGTTGGTGAATTTTTGTTAATATTACATTTTATATTGTGTCTAGATCATTGATACTACAAATAGAATAATGCTATCTTAGCAATAGCAGTATCTAGAGTTATGATTGTCAGAAAGGGAATACTAATTTTGTTTGAGGGAAGGGGGTCGAGGTTTAGGGCGAACGAGGTCAAGATCAATTTCACCAAACTTAGAACAATGCATAAATTTGTCACTCACAATTGATCTCTCTTTTTCTCCGATTTTCGACTCTTTAAAGTGACATAGTCCGCTCTAGTTTTGGCTCTAAAACTATACTTCTTTTTATCAACAGCGTTACAAAAGCATTATTTTAAAGGTAGACTGACGTCGCAATATATAATTAAATCTACTGTGTTTTTATCTTGGACATTTTGTAATTATGGAACATGACTATCAAGTTTATCACTTAGTGTCTGAAAAAACCAACAACACAACATTGTTGGGAGACGAATAGACTCCATCGTCGGAAATTAAACTAGCTCTGCGTTGTTTTATTTGAACATAACAGAACAAAATACAGCTGACGTTAACAACGTGAAACTAGCGTTGCGATTGGAAAACGTTCCCTTCATGAAATCGTGAAGGAACCAATCATATGGTTGTATCGTGGCTTGGTAGAAACGACGCAGAGCTAGTGTAATATCACAAGGGTGATAACTAGAGAGTATCGGAATGGATTATACGTTGGTATCCGACGATGCTTAAACTCTTGTGAAATAAAGAAATAAACACCAACCTAATATAAAATTAAATTTTCGTTTTTCATATTAATTACAAAACTATTTACCAGAAGATGAGAAAAACATCTCTGACAAAGTATTTTTCGTTACACTGAGGGTTATTTATAACCGCAACCCTTAATGAATCAAAATAGGTTTTATGTGCATGTGATTTGGTGAAGAAAATCTTTTTCCGACGATAAGTTTATTTGTGTTACACTAGGGGTTACTTTTAACCGTAACTCTTAGTGTAACAAAATAAGTATAATGTGAATGTGGTTCGGTTAAGAAAATCTTATTCCGACAATAAGTATATTTTTGTTACACTAGGGTTTATTTATAACCGCAACCCTTAGTGTAACAAAATAAGTTTTATGTGAATGTGATTCGGTGAAGAAAAATCTTATTCCGACGATAAGTATATATTTGTTACACTAGGGGTTATTATAACCGTAACCTTTGGTGTAACAAAATAAGCTTTATGTGAATGTGATTCGGTGAAGAAAATCTTATTCCGACGATAAGTATATATTTGTTACACTAGGGGTTATTTATAACCGTAACCCTTAGTGTAACAAAACTTTATAAATTATGGATGTAATTTGGCGAAGAAAAATAAACGAAATAAACCAAACATTCACTAAACAACTTTTTGTTTGTAAGACTTTTTGTTAAAATTATCATCATTCCGATATTCTACAGCATATTTACAGTAACATGTATATTTTTAGTTGAAATAAACACAATAAAAATGAAAAATATCGAAATGCCACGAATGCCCCGCCGACTGTCTATTTATTTTTTAATGGTGACCTTGACCCCAAAATTCAGAAACGCAAACTCGTCTTAGGTATCTTGGTTCTGAACACCTATATGAAGTTTTATCAACATTTTATTAAGACTCAAGGCGGAAGAGTGGTAAAGGTGGTTTTCTACTTTTAGTAACGATGACATTGACTTTGACGCAAAAAAGTTATGAAACGTAAACGCATCCGAAGTATCTCTGTTCTGAACATATGTGAGAAGTTTCATCAACTTGAATCTGATGGGAAATAATGCTGGTAGAGCGTTGACGGCATTTTTTTTTATTTTAACGGTAACATTGACCTTGGCCTTGACCTAAAAATCGTGGCGTACGGAAGAACGGACGCTGGTATGGCGGATGGACGTACGTGGGTAGCGTTACACGCCCTAATTTCAAGGCAGTTACATAGACAACATGTAACCATTTTAAACATATAAATTGTATAAATTGTGTAATTTGCCATAATATGTCGTGATAGTATAGATAACTGAGATAAGATGAGTACTATAATTATCAACCACCAATTCATTGCAGTTATCCTGAGTATGATCTCAACTGAAACAGCTATGTTTGGTTCTTACACATGTATATCCATGTGCATTTGTGAAGTGGAACAAAGAACAGTTTTATAGTTGGGAAGATGTTCCGTTATAACGATCGAAAATACCCAGTTAGATCTATTCATGACGTCGGTAAACGTTTTTATAGGTCAGTACTATATACGGTAATTTATTACTATGGTGAAGAGTCTTAAACTAATTAACTTTTTGAAAAACAATGTTTGTTTAAGAAATCAATAGTTGTGCACTTACATATTGGTGAAAAGTTAATTAAACTTTTAATTGCGTGTTAATTTGGCAATGTCAACTACTTAGTTGTTTCCAAAATGACAATCATTTAATTAACTTAAATACGTGACCAGGGCATTTCACTATAAATAAGTACTAACTAACTGATATTGACATTACGTTAAATAATTGAGTAAATGCTTTGAGTGGTAATTACACACGTGTCTTAAACCAGATCTGAGTGTTCAGGACGTCTGTACTATGTTCTTCCATTGAACTATTCTGACATTTGTAACAAAAACTAGAAAGAGCACATGGACTCTTTGCCATACGAGACAAATATATTTTATTGATTTAAACTGTAGTTTCTCATCATGATACAATACAATTTTATACATAATTCATGTGGCTTGTTTACAGATAATTACAATAGATTTGTTATTGTTTATTAATCAAAGAATATTGGCTCTTCTACCATTGATAAATACTCTATTTTGACATTATTTACGAGCAGCAGATAATAAGTATTATGTTATTATGTGCAGTATTTAACTATGAAAGTAAAAATGTTCCTTAGGCCATTATAAATTAATTGCTAGATTATCATCACCGCCCGCTCCCTAATTTTCATTCCGCCCGACCCTTTTTATTTTCATAAAAAAAAATATAATTATTAAAATTACATCAAAAATTTTAAAAATAAAAATAAAAAATAAAATACTACCACCCTCCCCGTTTTTAAGGAAAGTTTGGATTATAATCTAGCAATCAATTTATAATGGCTTTATGCTGAATCAGTTGCAACAACAAAATTACACATATAATCGAATAGAATAAATTTAAAACTCTGTGGTGTTATTAGGAACGAAACGTGTGACAGTATCTGACAAGTGTGTGCATACATTTTACACGTTATTTTAAAATTTCTGATATTTATAAATATTTGAACGCTATCTAAAATATTCACCTATTCTATTTCTGATACATAATAAGCCGAACAAAGTAATGATGATATATATATTTATATATCTCTAATTTGCTGGACTCCGCAAATGAATGGAAATTTAAACTATTCGCTGCAAAGTAAACGCGTAAGAATACATCACTGCGGTTCTGGTTGGCCGTGATAAAATTCGCTAGAATTATCGTAACGGTTATTGTTTCCATTATCATCTGAGCACTGCAACAACGGTTGGTTTATTGTAAAATGACGAAATATTTTGAGGTGAAAAAAATTAAATACCCGCCTTTTTACTCATGATTTGGACAAATATAAACTCGATAAATCAAGGAAGTACCTACACAGTGTAGAAGCTGACGACGGTGTGATTTTGTCTACACGGAAGTGTAAATGTGTCAACGAAGGTTATATTCATCCTCGCTAATGAATTGATGGAGAAACAGAATTTGGAACGTTTCAAACGTGCAGAGTTTGTGTATTTACATTGTCGCACGATCGTCAGCTTCTGAAGTTCACCTTTATGTTTTTGTTTCATTTTAACCTGTCGAAAAAACTGGTCTGTGGAATTTTTTGTCAACGACTTGCATTCACGTTCGGTAAACCAGGACTGTATTCAATGGTATGATCAAGATATTGCATCGGTTCATTTCAAATATGAAAATTTTTGTGACTTACTTCATTGTTTCTCAAAACAACGTATGTTCTGATAATGGCGCCCGGTTAAAATCTCTGAACCAGAGAAATAATAAAAAAATAAATAAACAGAAAAAAAATAGCTAACAACCTTTTTTTGTTGTATATTATTATTAAAATAAGTTGACCCACTCTATTATACCTCTGGTAACCCACTCTGTTATACCTCTGGTGACCCAAAATGTTACATGTAAATCCCTGGTGACCCAAACTGTTATATCTCTTGTGACTCTCACTGTTATACCTCTGGTGACCCACACTGTTATACCTCTGGTGACCCACGATATTATATCTCTGATGACCCACACTGTTATACCTCTGGTGATCCACACTGTTACATGTACATGTATCTCTGGTGACCATCACTGTTATATCTCTTGTGACCCACACTGCTATACGTCTAGTGATCCACACTGTTATACATCTGGTGACCAACATTGTTATACCTCTGGTGACCCACACTGTTATACATCTAGTGATCCACATTTTTATACCTCTGGTGACCCACATTGTTATACCTCTGGTAACCCACACTGTTATACCTCCGGTGACCTTCACTGCGATATCTCTGGTGACCCACACTGTTATACATCTAGGGATCCACAATGTTTTACATCTAGTGATCCACACTGTTATACATCTGGTGACCCACACTGTTATACATCTGGTGACCCACACTGTTATTCCTCTGATGACCCACACTGTTACACCTCTGGTGATCCACACTGTCGAATTTAATCAGTTTGAAACATATCTATGAAATACACTTGTATGGAACAAGACAGACATCATACACATGAGAATACATTTCAGTACGTCCCCTAGTAAGCGGGCAATTACATCTACGTTTGGAAGAGAATCGGACTATTAAACCGATGCTTCGGAAGGGCAACATTTCAGTTGCGTAAAACCATCGGGTTTCCTGCAAGACACTAACAAATGGCATCGTTTAACATTATTTGGACGAATATTACTTAAAATCAGCCACGAGAAAGAAAGAGATCCTTAAGAAAACAGGACCGCTCGCCAATAGATGACATCTTATGTTTTAATACTTTTTATACAAGCACAATTATAGAGTTAATAAATCTTCTGATCAAACGAATGTATTTTATGAGGACTATACTGAATGTGTAGCACTATAGACGTTGTTACTATGTCTGGTTCCCGGGAATGGCGACGTTCATCCTGTGTTAATTTATAATAAGATACCGCTGAAGCCGGAACCAGCAGCAACTCATTAAACTCGAATCGCCATGTCTTCTTTTGTACCCGTTCTTTTCCTTTACAGGTTCGTTTACATGATCATTTACAGGTTCATTAACAGATTCCTTTACAGGATCATTTCCAGGTTCATTTACATGATCATTTACAGGATCCTTTACAAGTTCCTTTTTATGACCATTTACAGGTTCATAAACAGATTCATTTACAGGATCACTTACATGTTCCTTTAAAGTTTCCTTTACATGATCATTCGCAGAATCATTTACAGGTTCATTAACATGATCATTTACAGGATCCTTTACATGTTCCTTTACATGTTCCTTTACAGGTTATTTTACATGAATATTTACAGGATCATTCACAGGGTCCTTTACAGATTCCTTTACAGGTTCATTTACATGTTAATTTACAGAATCATTTACATGATCATTTACAGGATCCTTTACAGGTTCCTTTGCATCATCATTTACAGGATAAGGTTTTAAGCCCAAACCTTGATTGTTTTGAATATGTTAACATAAATAACCCTAATGCACGAAATGTAGTAAGTGACTTAATACAAGAATGTAATTTAGTAGACATCTGGCGTGACCAAAACTTAGAGAATAGGGAACATACATGGTTCAAAAAGAATACATATAAAAAGTCGAGATTACATTTTTTTTAAATCTCAGATTGATTAATAACAGATCTAGATGAAGTAAAAATAAAACCTGGCCACAGAACAGACCATTCATTAATTCTTCTAAAATTGGAATTTGGAAAATTTATAAAAGGGAAATCGTATTGGAAAATGAATAATTCTCTCTTAAAGGATATAATATATATAAATGAAATTAAATTAATAATAGAGAAAATAAAGTTGCAATACATCAACACTAATATTCATATCAATACAAGACATAACAATATAAATGCTATACTAAATAAAGACATGCTTTTAATTATAAGTGATCAACTATTTTTAGAAGTACTTCTTTTTGAAATACGAGGGAAAACTATATCTTAGTCATCTTTTATTAAAAAAAGGGGAAGATACGAGGGAACTAAGACTTTATGAAGAAATAGAAAAATTAGAGAAAGAACAACTACAAGATAACATTACTATTGATTCTAGAAGAAAAGAACTATATGATATAAGACAAAAGAAAATGGAAGGGAAAAGATAAGATCAAAAGTCAAATGGATTACTGAAAGGGAAAAAGTGACTAAATACTTTTGTAATTTAGAAAATAAAACCTTCTTATCAAAAGCAATGGCCAGCTTAATTACAAACAATGGACCCGTTTTTACTACACAAAAAGATATATCAACTGAAACAAAAGCTTTTTATCAAAAATTATATTCTGAAAGAGATTCCACTCCGGTAAACTTGACTGATTTGCTCTCTCATCTAAATATACCTAGGCTTGATGAACACACTAAACTTCTACTTGAAGAACCTATTACAAATGATGAAATATTAACAAGTCTTAAAAATATGTATAGCAACAAGAGTCCAGGTTTGGATGGCTTTACTGTCGATTTTTTTTAAATATTTTGGAAAGATATAGGTCAATTTGTTTTACGCTCTGTAAATGAAGTAGTTGAAAAAAGCGAGTTGTCTATTTCACAACGACAAGGAGTAATTGCATGCATTCCAAAAGGAAATAAAGACAAAAAATTCTC
Organism: Panopea generosa; assembly: GCA_029582155.1. Lineage (NCBI taxonomy): Eukaryota > Metazoa > Mollusca > Bivalvia > Adapedonta > Hiatellidae > Panopea > Panopea generosa. The sequence continues at coordinate 52,231,435 of CM055902.1, forward strand.
AAAGAACTGGCGACCGATTTCACTTTTAAACGTAACATATAAAATAGCATCAGCCTGTATCGCAAACAGATTGAAAACTGTTTTACCTTTAATTATCAATAAAGACCAAACAGGTTTTTTTATCTGGTAGATATATCAGAGAAAATATTCGACTATTATATGACCTCATGTTTTATGTAGAAAAAAGACAAAAACCAGGAATGCTACTCTTAATCGATTTTGAAAAAGCCTTTGATTCCGTTAACTGGAACTTTCTATTTGAAGTCCTTGATTTCTTTAATTTTGGTCCGTCCTTCAAACAATGAGTTAAAATATTTTACTCTAACATCGAATCCTGTATAACTGTAAACGGTCACTTGTCAGAATGGTTCTTCTTGAAAAGGGGATGTAGACAGTGAGACCCTTTATCGCCATATATTTTTATATTATACGCGGAGTTTATTGCAGTTTTGCTTCGAGGTAATCCAGATATAAAAGGGATACAAATATAAGAAAAATAATTTTTAATCTCTCAATATGCGGATGATACTTCTCTTATCCTCGACGGGACTAAACAATCACTACAAAACGCCATAAATGTTTTAAAATTTTATGCTGACATTTCCGGCCTTAATATGAATGTTGATAATACAAAAGCAGTATGGATTGGATCAATGAAAAATGATAATCAAATGCCCTGCGAGCACAACAATTTTTCTTGGGTTAATGAATTTACTATATAAGAAATATTTTTTTCAGTATATCTTAATACTATGATCACATCAAACTACCAAGACAGAATAAATGATATGAAAAAAACTTCTTATAAACTGGTCTAAAAGAATTTTAACACCAATTGGCAAAATTACAGTAATTAAAAGCTTAGCAATGTCTAAAATTAATCATCTTATATTATCTCTCCCAGACCCCAATGAAGAAATTATTAAAGAATTAAAATTGATATTTTTCAGATTTTTATGGAATGGCAAACCCGACTAAATAAAACGTACTGTTATCAGCCAGTCATACACTAACGGTGGGATTAAAATGTTTGATGTAGATATTTTTATGAGTTCTTTAAAAATTACATGGATAAGAAGACTGTTAATGGCAACTAAGAGCTACTTGATCATTTTTAAAGAATAATATCCATTTATGGCCAAGAGTTTACAAACAATGGTACCGATTTTATTAATAAAAAATTACATAAAATTGATAATCAGTTCTGGAAAAACGTTTTTATTAAATGTAAACTGTTTTCTACAACAGTTACTCCTGAAAATTGGTATAATTTCTGTTGTATTTTACTGTGGCAAAACCCTAATGTTAAGGTCGGAAATTCTAGGTAAATTATCCTAACCGGGTCTCAAAAGGAATAATATTAGTAAATGATTTAATAAATGAACAGGGTGGTTTTTATTCTTAAACTGAATTTAGAAATAAGTATAATTTAAATTTAAACATTTTAGAATTTGAGGGTATATTGGCTTCTTTAAGACGTTATAAAAAAGTTTTATATTTCCGCTGTTTAGATGTAAATGCCAAAATCCTTCGTCACCATATGTTATCTCAATCAGAGACAGAAAAGGATGTCGCTCAATATATAATGCATTTTTAGTTGAACGAAACATACCTGCTTCAAAAACTTAATGGAAAGAAGGACTTAATATTCGTTTCAGTATGATTTTTTTTAAATTCTATGCACTCCCCGTTTTAATTACAACATAAACAAACTTACAATGGTTCCAATTCAAAATTAACCATAGAATTTTAGGAACTAATTCTCTGTTAAAAAAATGAACATTACAAAATCGGACCTCTGTACTCTTTGTAATAATGCTACGGAGACGATTAAACACATTTTTATAGAATGTGCGATTACTAAACAATTTTTCATTGCTTTAAGATAATTTTTAAATACCAAGTCGCAATATATTAAAACAAACTGGAAAGGCCCTGATATTATTTTAGGAAATAATAAATTTGACACTGTTCTAAACAAAAAACTGTACACAGCGAAAAAAATCATATTTAATCAAAGATTACACAAAACAATCCCTAATATATAACTTTGAAAAATACATAACGGTATTATACAATACAGAATACCATATTGCCAAAATTAATTTTAGTTCCAGGGAATTTGAGACCCAGTGGAAATTATACAAGGTGTTTATTCCGAATATCTGATTTAAACTAGTCTACGTGTATTTATTTGTTTCTTTATCTTACTGACAATGTCCGAAGTGAGAATTATTTATAATGTTTTTAATGGATCTGTAAGATGCATATGCGTGTTTACATGTGTATTCATATAAAATATGTATGTATGTATATGTACATGTTAATATGTACACATATTTTAGTAATGAATTTTATCCCCACCAGTGCCATAGCTTTAATTTAAAGCACGATCGCAATAAAGACTAAAACCTTTTCTTTCTGTTATTTTATAGAATTATGTACAAATATTTGAAATTATAATTTTCATATCGTTTGATATAAAAATACAATATTAATTACCAAAATATCTAACAGTATACTTAATAACATACTATGTTGTAATTGAGAGAAAATTGTAAAGAACTACTAGAATATACACTATATATTAAGTACTGGTCGTTCGAAGTCACGCGATGAATACATATATTGATCAAATAACTAGCGTTGTTTCAAATAAATATATAATTTATATAATCTACAAAAAAGATATGATCACTGATCCAGGTGTTCTTTTTTAAAAAAAATATCTAAATGTGTTTGTATGTATAATTCTAAATCTTAAGGCAAAGTGAGCCTTTGATCAACCAATACAAACTCAACTTTACTATATGTTGTAATACTGCATACTGTTATAATTATACTGTTTTCTTTTACAATGTATTTTTTGTATAAACCAATATAAACATTATATTGTTATTTTGTAATTTCGAAATAAAAAATTAAACAAAAAATCATTTACAGGATCCTTTACAGGTTCCTTTACAGAATCATTTTATCAAACAGAATTTGTAAGAACGAAATCAGACATTATCAGACAAATATAGGCATGGTTGCGTAAGTGGGTCATTTAAATTGTGGCTTAACAGATGTCGGAGCAATTAACATAGACACGAATATCCATATATATTCAACACAAACAGTTGAACACATGCTTCCTTCTTGATACATTGAGCTAGGACGATAATTGGGATGAACAAATTGCCTATTAATCTTGATTGATATTGATCGGACCTGTCACCATGTCCATCATTGAATCAACAACAGCTTGACCTGGCAAATGTAACCTTGAATGAATGAATGAATACATGAATTATTGATCTGCTTAATCAAAACTGATGTCATGAACTGATCACGTTTTTAATCACGTTTTGTTTTCTTAATTGTGCAACTGTTCAATGTAATACATTAATCAACGACTGTTGCTCTTTTTTCTGTTTTTAACAAAAAGACCATAAAAATAATCTGTGTTTTCAAAAGTCCATTCCATGCACCTCTTGCTTCATACATTGTATCTGTATTCTTTCCTGTGGCAAGAGGTATTTGTTTTGTCCTAAGTTATTTGATCGTGTTTGCAAAGTAAGCTCAGAGTTTTTATTACTCGCTTTCGATTCTGTTTAGTACTGTCTGTTGTTATTAAAAGACAATCGTGTCAAGCGAGGGACTGATCACTTGACCTCTTTTATGGGCAACAAACACCCTATTCACTGCAATCACCTTGCTAAAGACAACAGTTTGGATGTGTTGGATTTGAAACTTTATATGTCAGACAAAAAGTCGACGTATCTATTTAATGTTAGACCCTAGAAAATAATTAAAAGTGAGTATTTAAAGTAAACTTAGTCTTGATATAGCAGTCAGTTTGTTGATTGATTGATTGATTGATTGATTGATTGATTGATTGATTAATGTTTATTCAGGTTAAAACATACATATACAAGTTATATTAAATAAAAAAATCGATAAATAAGAAAAAGGTTATTTAATAACTATCAATCATATTATATAAAATTAATTAATACAATATTAATCCTACTGTTTTGGCAAAATCCAATGTTAAAAAGTAAATGATCTATCACAATAAAATATTCTATAAAAAACTATAGTAACGTTAATGAAATGGATGCCAAATCTCAAATAAGTATTCAATTAATGCAACATTGGGCATACATAATAGTGTGTTATAACCTTGGATTGCCCATAAATCCCGAAGGCTTATTTCCAATGAAATCCTTGGTACTATACTTACTAAGAGTATACATTACAAAATTGCAATTAAATTGAATAAACACAATATAAAGTTGAATACTTTGGAATTTGGAAGTTACCACATGGAATGTTTCCATTATATATTTACCGTTAACAAATATATTATTATTCTAATTTTGTATGAAAATATTACAATCGAGTATACTTAGTCAACAAGTGCAATAAATAAACTATAATGATATCCTAGCATTGTCTAATAAATGGGTCTTGACAGAACTTTTAAAGTGACTGATTTTATTAATTTTCTTAATGTCAGCAGCCAATGCATTCCAATCATTGATTGTACTGTAAAAGAAGGTTACACTCTCTTTCCCAAAGTATTTGGGTACATTAACATATAAACATTTGCCCTAGTGAAATAAGAGTGCACATCTTTAACAAACATCAAATTTTCGTTTCTATACGAAGGGCACTTGTCATTTACAATTTTAAAAACATGTTTAAGACGTAATTGGTTATTTCTATTTTCTACATTTAATAAAGACATATCGGGCAATTATTTAAAGTAACTTAGTCTTGATGTCGTGGTCAGATTGTTAAATGCAATTATTTAAAGAAAATCATAGTTGCGATATGGCAGTGAGATTGTTTACAGCGACTTTTAAAGAAAACATAGTCGTGATATGGCATGGAGATTGTTTATAGCGATTCTTAAAGAAAATATAGTCGTGATATGGCAGGGAGATTGTTTACAGCGATTTTTAAAGAAAACATAGTCGCGATATGGCAATGAGATTGTTTACAGCGACTTTTAAAGAAAACGTAGTCGCGATATGGCAGTGAGATTGTTTACAGCGATATTTAAAGAAAACATAGTCGCGATATGGCAGGGAAATTGTTTACAGCGATATTTAAAGAAAACAATGTTGCGATATGGCAGTGAGATTGTTTACAGCGATATTTTTAAAGAAAACAATGTCGCGATATGGCAGTGAGATTGTTTACATCTATTTTTAAAGAAAACATAGTCGCGATATGGCAGTGAGATTGTTTACAGCGACTTTTAAAGAAAACGCAGTCGCGATGTGGCAGGGAGATTGTTTACACAGATTTTTAAAGAAAACATAGTCGTGATATGGCAGGGAGATTGTTTACACTGATTTTTTAAAGAAAACATATTTCCGATATGGCAGGGAGATTGTTTACAGCGATTATTTAAAGAAAACATAGTCGCGATATGGCAGGGAGATTGTTTACAGCTACTTTTAAAGAAAACATAGTCGCGATATGGCAGGGAGATTGTTTACACCGATTTGTAAAGAAAACATAGTCACAATATGGCAGTGAGATTGTTCACAGCGACTTTTAAAGAAAACAAAGTCGCGATATGGCAGTGAGATTGTTCACAGCGATTTTTAAAGAAAACAATGTTGCGATATGGCAGGGAGATTGTTCACAGCGATTTTTTAAGAAAACATAGTCGCGATATGGCAGGGAGATTGTTCACAGCAATTTTGAAAGAAAACATAGTTGCGATATGGCAGGGAGATTGTTTACAGCGATTTTTAAAGAAAACATAGTCGCGATATGGCAGGGATATTGTTTACAGTGATTTTTAAAGAAAACATAGTCGCGATATGGCAGGGAGATTGTTTACAGCGATTTTTAAAGAAAACATAGTCGCGATATGGCAGGGAGATTGTTTTCAGCGATATTTTTAAAGAAAACAATGTCGCGATATGGCAGGGAGATTGTTTACCCCGATTTTTAAAGAAAACAATGTCTCGATATGGCAGGGATATTGTTTACACCGATTTTTAAAGAAAACAATGTCGCAATATGGCAGTGAGATTGTTTACAACGATTTTTAAAGAAAACAATGTCGCAATATGGCAGTCACGTTGCTAACAGCTATTTTTAAAGAAAACATAGTCGCGATATGGCAATGAGCTTGTTTATACCGATTTAGTTGCGATATGGCAGTGGCGTTGCTAACAGCGATTTTTTTTAAAGAAAACATAGTCGCGATATGACAGTGAGTTTGTTAAAGTGGAATATTTGAAATATACACGATCGTGATATAGCGGTGAGATTGTCAATACCGATCGTGAACACATCTCTATACGCTGCATTAGATCTATTTATCACCAAAAAAGCTATTTGTAAACGAGCGCAGCACACATTCCTTTACAGTCGAACTACGAATCTCTAAACTGAGATAATAAATGGATTAAACCCACAAGAATAATATTTATTTCATATATTAAGTATTTTCATCTAGATTTGATGGTGTATTTCTTGATTTTGTCGCAGACAATGTGTGGTCGACAGTTTTATATCTCCCCTTTCTCCTATCAATTCCTAAAGATAAGCAGATATATACGTATCTATACAACGTATGTACTGATTGTTATTAAAACAAATTCTTCCCAGAGAAAGTATGATACAGGGAATTTCATCTCAGGATAAAACTTTCTCTCTTTGAATGAAGTTTGATGCCTATTTAGAGCGGAGAGCGAGGACAGGTTGGCTGCTTCTGTTGCAGTGAATATTGAATAACGATACGACGTTACTAATGTAAAACAATCATTGGAGTGCAGGCTTTAAGTATTGCTGTAAAAATTAATCTTGGTTGTATACTTTGTATTGTGATAAAAATAATACAGCTTCTGATATTAGTTTCAACAGCGTTTGTCTGGCGTATATATTCTAAATATATATTCACAAGTGAATACATTGTATGCTGATAGCTCCGAATGTTTAGCAGTAAAGAAAATATTCATACATGAAATGTGTGGAAATAATAACATGAATTTGTAATTAAATATACGAATAAGAATTCTGTCATTTTTCAGAAAGTTTATATAACGGTCTCTGTGACGATGGGGAAGGAGTGATGTCGGACTCTGCCGAGGCATTAACTTACTAATTGTCATTTTAGTGCTGTTCGCTGCCTGGTGGTAGTCCCTGATATCACAACTGTGACGACGGGCAAGGAGTGATATCGGATGCTCCCGAGGCCTAAGCTTACCAGTTGTGGTCTTACTGTTGACCTTTCCTAGGTGGTAATCCCAGATATCACATCTGTGACGACGGGGATGGAGTGATGTCGAATGCTCCCGAGGCCTTAGTATACTAGTTGTGATTTTACTGCTGTTCGCTCCCTGGTGGTGATCCCTGATATCACATCTTTGACGACGGGGAAAGAATGAGGTCAGATACTCCCGAGGCCTAAGCATACTAGTAGTGGTTATGCTGCTGACCGTTCCCAGGTGGTAATCCCAGATATTACATCGGTGACGACGGGGAACGAGCAAGGTCTGATGCTCCCGAGGCCTTAGCTAACCAGTTGTAGTTTTACTGCTGACCGTTCCCAGGTGGTTATCTCAGATACCACATCTGTGACGACGGATGAGGAGTGAGGTCTAATGCTCTCGAGGCATTAGCTTACCAGTTGTGGTTTTACCGCTGACCTTTCCCAGGTTGCAATCCAAGATATCACATCTGTGACGTCGGGGGAGGAGAGAGGTCGGATGCTCCCAACGTTTTAGCTTACCAGTTGTGATTATAATGCTGACCGTTCCCAGGTGGTAATCCCAGATATCACATCTGTGACGAAGGGGAAGGAGTGAGATCGGATGCTCCCGAGGCATTAGCTTACCAGTTGGAGTTGAACTGCTGACTGTTCCCACGTGGTAATCCCAGATATCACATCTGTAACGTGATGTCAGATGCTCCCGAGGTCTAAGCTTGCTAGTTATGGTTTTGCTGCTGACCGTTACCAGGTGATAATGTCAGATATCACATCTGTGACGACGGGGCAGGAGTGAGGTCGGAGCTCCCGAGGCCTTGGTTCGCTAGTTGGACTTTTACTGCTAACCGTTCCCAGGTGGTGATCCAAGATATTACATCCGTGACGACGTGGGAGGTGTGAGTTGGGATGCTCCCGAGGCTTTAGCATACTAGTTTTTTTTACTGCTGATCGTTCCCAGGTGGTTATCCCAGATGTTACATCTGTGACGACGGGGAAGGAGTGAGGTCGGATGCTCCCGAGGCCTTAGCTTACAAGTTGTGGTTTTACTTCTGACCGTTCCCAGATGATAATTCAACATATCACATCTGTGACGACGGGGAAGAAATGACGTCGGATTCTCCGGAGGTCTTATTTTTCTAATTGTGATTTTATTGCTGTTCGCTCCGCTGGTTGTTATCCCAGATATCACATCGGTAACGACGAGGAAGGAGTGAGATCGGATGCTCCCATCCTTAGTTTACTAGATTTGATTTTACTGCTGACCTTTTCCATTTGGTAATCCCAGATATCACATACGGGGGAGGAGCGAGGACGAATGTTCCGGAGGCCTTAGCTTACCAGTTGGTGTTTACTGCTGACCGTTATCAGGTTGTTATCCCTGATATCACATCTGTGACAACGGGGGAGGAGCGAGGTAGGATGCTCCTGAGGCCTTAGATTACTAGTTGTGATTTTACTGCTGCTTGCTCCCTGTCGTTAATCCCACATATCACATTTTTGACGAAGGGGAAGGAGTGAGGTCGGATGCTCCTGGGGTTTTAGCTCACTAGTTTTGGTTTTACTGCTGACCGTTCCCAGGTGGTTATCTCAGATATCACATCTGTAATGACGGGGAAGGAGTGATTTCGGATGCTCCCGAGACCTTAACTTACTAGTTTTGATTTTACTACCGTTTGCTCCTTGGTAGTAATCACAGATATCGCATCTTTGACGACGGGGGAGGAGTGATGTCGGATGCTCCCGAGGCCTTAGCTTACCTAGGTGGTTATTCCTGGTATCACATCAGTGACGATGGAGGAGTAGTGAGGTCGGATGCTCCCGAGGCCTTAGCTTACCAGTTGGAGTCTAACTGCTGACCTTTCCTAGGTGGTAATTCCAGGTATCACATCTGTGATAACGGGGGAGGAGTACGAATGAGTGCTCCCGTTGCCTTAGCTTACCAGTTGTTATTTAACTGTTGACCATTACAAGGTGGTTATCCAAGATAGCACATCTGTGACGACGGTGGAGGAGTGAGGTCGGATTCTCCCGAGTACTTAGCTAACCAGTTGTAATTTTACTGCTGACAGTTCCCAGGTGGTAACCCCAGATATCATATCTGTGAAGACGAGGAAGGATTGATGTCGGGTGCTCCCAATAACTTAGCTTACTAGTTGGAGTCTAACTGCTGACCTTTCCTAGGTGGTAATTCCAGATATCACATCTGTGACGACGGGGAAGGAGTGATGTCTGATGCTCCCGGGGACTTAGCTTATCAGTTGTGGTTTTACTACTGACCGGTCCCAGATGGTTATTCCAGATATCACATCTGTGACGACGGAAAAGGATTGATGTTTGATTCTCCCGAGGCCTTAGCTTACTTATTGTGATTTTATTGCTTACCGTTCCTGGTGATAATTCCAGATATCACATCTGTGACGACGGGGAAAGAGTGATGTAGGGTGCTCCCGAGGCCTTAGCTTACTAACTGTCATTTTACTGGTTTTTTTTTACTGAAATTGCTGTTCGATCCCCGGTGGTAATCCCAGATATCACATCTGTGACGACGGGGGATGATTGAAGTCGGATGCTCCCGATACCTTAGCTTCCCAGTTGTGGTTATGCTGCTGACCGTTCCAAGGTGGTAATCCCAGATATCACATCTGTGACGACGGGGGAGGAGTGAGGTCGGATGCTCCCGAGGCCTAAGCATACTAGTTGTGATTTTACTGATGACCGTCCCTAGTTGGTAATCCCAGATATCACATCTGTGACGACGGGGATGGCGTGATGTCGGGTGCTCCCGAGGTCTTAGCATACTAGTTGTGATTTTACTGCTGATCGCTTTCTGGTGGTGATCCCTGATATCGCATCTTTGACGACGGGGTAGGAGGGATGACGAATGCTCCCGAGGCCTAAGCATACTAGTTGTGGTTTTACTGCTGACTGTTTCTTGGTGATAATCTCAAATATCACATCAGTGACGACGGGGGAGGAGTGAGAGGCCTTAGCTTTCAAGTTGTCGTTATGATGTTAACCGTTCCCAGGTGGTAATCTCAGATATCACATCTGTGACAACGGGGCAGGAGTAAGTTTGAATGCTCCAGCGGCCTTAGCTTACCAGTTGTTATTTTACTGCTGACCGTTACCAGGTGTTAATCCAAGGTAGACAGTGGAGGAGAGAGGTCGGATGCTCCTGGGTCTTTAGCTATTTAGATGTTGTTTTACTGCTGACCATTACCAGGTGGTAATCTCAGATATCACATCTGTGAAGAGGGGGAAGGAGTGGTGTGAATGCTCCCGATATCTAGGCTTACTAGTTGTGATTTTACTGCTGTTCGCTCCGTGGTGGTAATCCCTGATATCACATCTTTGACGACGGGGAAGGAGTGATTTCGGATGCTCCCGAGGCCTTAGCATACTGGTTGTGATTTTACTGCTGACCGTTCTCAGGTGATAATCCCTGATATCACATCTGTGACAACGGGGAAGGAGTGATGTCGGATGCTCTCGATTCCTTAGCATACTAGTTGTGTTTTTACTGCTGACCGTTCCAAGGTGGTAATCCCAGATATTACATCTGTGACGACGGGAAAGTATTGATGTCGGATTATCCCGAGGCCTTTGCTTACTAGTTGTGGTTTTACTCATGACCGTTCCCTGGTGGTAATCCCTGATATTACATCTGTGACGACAGGGAAGGAGTTATGTAGGGTGCTACCGATGCCTTAGCTTACTAATTGTGATTTGACTGCTGTTCGCTCCCTGGTGGTAATCCAAGATATCACATCTGTGACGTCGGGAGAGGAGTTAGGTCGGATGCTCCCATGGCCTAAACTTTTCAGTTTTGGTTTTACTGCTGACCGTTTCTCGGTGGTAATCCCAGATATCACACCTGTGACGTCGGCAGAGGAGTGAGGTCGGATGCTCCCATGGCCTAAACTTTTCAGTTGTGGTTTTACTGCTGACCGTTCTTTGATGGTAATCTCACATATCACATCTGTGACAACAGGGGAGGAGTGAGGTCGGATTCTCCCGAGGCCTTAGCTTAATTTTTGTGGTTTTACTGCCGACTGTTCCTAGGTGGTAATCCCAGATATAACATCGTCTGTGTGTTTGTAAACTATTTGTTCTTGTCTGTACTTGTAATGTTTTCATATTGTTCTTTGGATACGAGAGTATCTTTTTGAACGGTAGCGTCCTTTTTTGACATGACATGACAAGAAAGACCTAAAATGATTTGCCTTTCTTTATGTAATTTATTAAAATTACGTGGTGGACATTTGCATGCATCAGTCTAATCATATATTTTTGAAAGGTCTAGGAAATTGATATAATTTTTTGAATCTGTATATAATAACATGATGACATTGCACACACATAAACGTATCAGCATTCAATACCCTCAAAGTACTTACAATTCTTTAATGATTGCATGTTTTCGTTGTTTTATGTCATTGTAAATTCTATTTGTACGAAATCCAAGTTACACAATACAACATATATCTATCGAAGATACTTCACAATCTTAATCAATTTGAAAGACGAATGTTGATCGGAAGATTCCGGATGAGGTATACCGTAGTTAACGTACAGAAAATACCTAGCCCTACAGAGCCGTAGTCAAAGTTTGAATTTACAAGAGGCACGAACCAAACTATGCTAGTGGAGGTGGGTGCATGTTCCCCCGAAAAAACTCTGAGCTCCTAGAATGCAGTTGCTGTGTTTTTCCTGATAGTTGAAGCCTTCCAAATCGCTAACACCAACTGCTTTTTATACAGTTTCCCATGATCTACACAATTATCTTGAATACACATTGGTAGCTTTTTAGATCTGGCATAAGTGTACATATCAACTCTTAGTAGATATAATAAGAATAATACTTTTTTATTATGATATATTAGTACTGAATACTTGATATATAAACGATATGCCATTGTGTTGCAAGAGCAATCACTTTTTTTAGGATAACTATATTTCTTTTTACAAAAACATAAATAAAAGTTCGAACGTCTACAAATATTATCTCCTCAGTGTGGCTACGGTTCTGTTCTACTTAAGAACAAGCCAAGCCTGATATGTCCCTTTTATTGCAGATTTAGGTAAGGGTTTTAAATGTTATTAAACATAGTGTAATGTAGGCTACCAGCCATTACAAGTGTTGATTCATAACCTTTTTAGAAATCCAGAAAATCGGATACGTTCTTAAAGCCCTACACCCCACCCCCCACAAAAAAAAAAAAAAAAAGAAAAAAAAAGAAGCCAAAATGACGGTAAAAACGCTTATTTCTATTTTCTTCTGATGTATCTATTTGGAGTATTGATGGAGATAGACAATTTTATGAACGTTTTCTTTTATGATTTTCAAAGCACTATTTTACGAAATATGAACGCTTGTAATTATTTCTACACTTGATCGACATCAATATATCATACGTGGCAATTTTAAAAATTCTGAATTCTAAGATGGCTGTGACATTACAAGTTCACCTTAACTTTGTTATTTCGATTATAATGTTAAATTACAGTCAATGAAAACAATATCATTTCTCAAAAATAACATGTTATTCTAATGCAGCCAATTAAATCTTTATTTGCATCTCTTGATAAAATTGTAAAACCAATTGCATATTGTAGGCTACAATTATGGACTTTTCAGCTGTGCAATATGATGTACTATGAATCAGAAAAATAAAATTCCCTAATTCCCCGGGTGGGATTCGTACCAAGGCGAAAAAAAATCTTACATAATTTCACCATCTTACTAATCACTCGATCAAGAATACATCTCAAGTTGTAAACATTTTGTTATTTTTATATTTAAACTAATCATTCAATTGTTTCTCTCGTTAATAATGGCGAAATAAATTAACTGATTTTTTGTCGTATCGGCATCTTTGTTATCGGTAATAAATCGGACGCGAATCTCTTGTTGGCAGCCATCTGAAAACAACGCCGCATTCGGAACATCTCAGTTGTCATTACTGAGTTTGGCTTACGCTCTTTGAATTCCCACCGGCTATATTTTATAACCATGGTAAATCGTAATTTTATGCACAGTTTTGCAAATTTTGAAACCCAGAGTATAAACTGTTTAATATCATATAGTATTTTGTTCAATTAGGGATTATTCTGGCCAATCAGAATTCATTTATTTATAGATCACATAATAATATATTTTATCCTCGGTGCTTACACATCTGCTTACCATTACAGGCGGGAGATCTCTGATGTCACTTCTTCTGTATGTATGCACATGTGTGGTATTGTCCATAAAAGCCATAATGTCTGTTACAAATAACATGCAATGGAGCAAATGATACCTGTTAAATATTTACGTCCCATACTAACTTGTGTGTACCGTTGCTGTGGTCTAATGATAGAGTGTCCTCCTCGCTTGCGAAAGGTCATGGTGGCTTCGACCTCCGACTCACTGGGTCATACCAAACACTTGAAAGTGGTATTAGAAGCTTTAGAGGATAGTTCTAGGTCTGGTCGGCACGATGTCAGTATAAAGTGACTGGGTTGGGTATCATACTATGTGTCTGCGGTTTGATACTCTATTGTGACATTGTGACAGCGCTTAGAATACTTTCTCAGGTAGACAGCTTCACGATATGACTGAAATGTGTTGAAAGCGGCGCTAAACACCATACGACTACAAAAACTGAAATCAGATTGCAATACTCTGTAGTGTGTACACACTAGAGAACAGTTATCCTTCGTGCATACTGATTAATGTTTATTCATTGTCAACAAGATACATTTCAAAGCATTTATCATAGTGTGAATAGTTATCAGTGTATATGATCATATATTTATCTGCTCGTTACCAATACGTTACAACTGTCAAACCCGTGCTGAAGGGGGACGTGTAATCGTAGTTTTATATCATAAGCATAATTAATGGCATCGCCTGATTTCAGAATCAATCCCATTGGGTATTTATCATTTATGACACTAGAATAATATCATATTTTGTATTATTTTATATTAGCATGAATAAACAATAGTATGAATTTATGTACTATTTTCAGGCTTGATATTAGAGCTTGTATTATTCATTCAATGACACACTGTATGAAACCCACCACTTAAACAGGCGGGTGAACGGACCGGGTCTGTACGCCGCATTTCATGTTACAACGGTTCCTTTTATCCGGCATATATAATTGAACAAACTATATTGAACGACACTGATTAATTCATAATATTTGCTTGCTTAACGCAGCTCTCTCAAATATCCAACCACATCAATATGCAGCTTGTTTTGCAGATAGGAATCAAAAGATACACAAATACTTTATCATTAAATGACTATAATGTAATATATAATCGGATACATTATATTATATTGTAATCGATTATATATAACATTATATCATATTTTGTGTGGCAACTATCCGCCCACACTGTGAACATAAAACAATTATTAGAAATTCATAAACCAAATAATGATTAAACAACTCTCATGGCTTAAAACATGTTTAGTAAGCAACCAATCGCCAGTGCATCCAAAAATGTAGACGTATATCCATAAAGCTACAAAACTCCATTAATGAATTTATTTCATTACAAGCCAGGCGGCGAAGTGGGGATGTTGGCGGGTTGACTAACATATGTTGATGTTTCTGTGCCGTAAATGGAAGGTAAGGAATAGCATATCTTTTTTGTATGTACTAAACGTAATGGGACCTTATCAGATTCACTTTCACAATGTATGATATATATATAGAGAGAGATTATTATTTTTGAACAACCAGAAATATATGTACAGACAATAAATGTACAAAAAATCGAAAATTACGTTGTTGTGATTTTAATTATCTCCCTTTATGAAATAAATACATATGATTTCACGGTATCTTCATGATCCATCGGGATTTTATGTCTTTTCTTTATATAGCATGTGAGTAGTCATGAATCGTTTACTGGATCCTACTCATATCAAGCTATCAGTTCATGAATGTAAATTGTCCGTCCAGTCCAGATGTGTTGCATGTAAAACCATAGTATATAAGTCATGGTTGGTACCAATTCAATTAGGTTGGTAGAGGCCTTGATATTGTGTCTATGGTTTGTATTGTAACTAGGCGCGCTCGTCGTAGTCTAGCCTGTGCATCTATGTCTGGTTGTTCACAAATCGTCAATATATATATATATATATATATATATGGAGATAATTATTTTTGAATAACCAAGACATAAATGTATAAATGTATATATCATAGGTTTATCCGACTTTAAGAACATAACAGTTAAGGGACGTAGTGTTTGAAATTGGACCGATTGTGGAAAGGGCAAGAGGGCTTAAACTGACAACAGTTTGGTAAGGGTTCTAGTATCATTTCCGTTAAAACACTTATTTTATAAAATGTCTCTGTTTTTATTAATCACCGTGTGTTCTTTATTGCAAGTACCAAATCGAGTATCCGTACAAAACCACGATCTTGTTGCTATGTGGACACGATAAAAACACTTATAAACCACTAGCACTCCCCTGTCACTACTTATCACTCCGGTGTATCTTGTTTGACGCAACGTTATTTTCCGGGGTAAACGATCTTGATGAAATTTCTATACTTACACCAAACACTGCTTTTATATTTATTGAATGTAAGGATATACTGATAGTGGTATGATCTACTATGTGCCAAGTGAATATTGAGTTGGTGCAGCCAGATGCTGTTAGATTATCAAGCATACGTAATAACCGTTAAACGATAAATACATATGATACAGTATATTCCCTGTTAACCCTTTTCTTCATATAGACGCCTTTGGACACCTCTAATATAGACGCCTTTGGACACCTAATATAGAAGGCTTTCGAATTATTTGGCGAATTGTGTTTATATTAACTTCAAACACCCTCTGTGATTGGTGCGGGAAAACGCGTATCTATGGAGTAAAGGGTTAAGTATCACTAGACTTATTGTAGATGAAAGTTCATTTGCTTTTTCTATAAAAAATATAAATACAATGGAAACGATACTGAATGGAGATTTGGAAAGAATATCTATTTGTTCAAAACAATGGTTAGTTAAATTAAACCCATTAAAACAGACGTTATGCTTTTCTTTCTCTTTCAAACAAAGGGAAACAGACCTACATTTTGTAGAACACAATATGCATCTTGATATCACATTAAGTCAAGATGTTTCATGGCATCAACAAATATCTAATATTATTTCGTCTGCCTCAAAGGTTCTAGATTCGATGCAATTATTAAAGTTTAAATAACAAAGGAGAACCCTTAATCACATATACGTAGCTTACTTAAGAACTATACTAGAATGCGCATCATTAGATTGGGACAATTGAAATCTTTACGAAAAACAATCACTTGAAAAATCAAAGGTCTGAACGGCCTAAGGGAAGGCTCGCTTGTTAACAGTTTAATTTCAGAATATGAATATGAATACGAATATGAATATATATATATATATATATATATATATATATATATATACTAATGAACTCATGAATACAGATCGAAAGATAGATACAAAAAAATGGTTACAATAATGAAAATATTTTTTAATTCAAATAGAT
Organism: Panopea generosa; assembly: GCA_029582155.1. Lineage (NCBI taxonomy): Eukaryota > Metazoa > Mollusca > Bivalvia > Adapedonta > Hiatellidae > Panopea > Panopea generosa. The sequence continues at coordinate 52,248,191 of CM055902.1, forward strand.
AATGATCTATGAATACTTTTTAATTGGTGATGAAATAAGTGTATACAGTTTTATTTCTTTTTTTATTGTATACCTTTTTGATATCATTAACCAACACATTGATGACCCATCAAACACACGATCATAGATGCTATTTTAGTTGCAACAGAAGTCCTCCATATATAGTAGTAACGACCACAAAATCATATAAAACAAAATATTTGAAAGACAGATGAAATCTATTTTATAATAAACCGAACAACTTGTGGTTAATAGATAGAAAGAAACGAACAAACAACGTAGTATAACAAGGGTTGCTTCACTTGTACGTTTGAGACGACCCCCACATATAAGGATGAAAACCTACGTCACGCGTACTGCTAAATACGCGATCGGAGGCTTGTTTAAGTGATTTTTCGTTTCGATATGGTACATGTGCATAGTTTAGTTTATAGTTCCCTTCGGTCGTCTGTTTATTAGAGGCATCTGTTTCACCGATATGTAGATCAATGCGATCCACACAGTTCCAGATTATCTCAAAACAGTTGTGCTTCATTCTAAATGTAAACGCTACCGGATATGACGCTCAACTGTGTTGAGGTAATCGGGAATTTTGTAGGTCACATCGAATAGTATATCAGCGAAATAGATTCCTCTAATACCACGGTCAGGGAACTCTGTCACAACGTGGAGTGATTTATGTCGACCGTTTGTCACAGATTCACGATGATCTGATGCGGGGAAACACGGCATATTTTGATGTATATAGTCAAAGATTCACGATGATCTGATGCGAGAAAACACGGCATATTTTGATGTAGTCAATTATTTACATGACACAGCTATAAATTAAAACCTTTCTTACATGATTGAGTTTTACCTAATATCAATTTTGAAAGCTCCAATCAATCATGTGTGCATTAGCAGAGATTTAAAACGCATAAATTAACAAATCCTCGCTGAATATGTATGTAAAACGAAAGTAGAAGTGAAATTGTCGATACAAACATTAATCAGTTCAGAATACCATTGATAACTGTTGTATAAGTAATTTTGTTTAAAAAGGGTTATAATTAATTGACTTTTTACATATACTAAGTGAGAAATACCGTCTGAAAAAAAAAGCGTCATGTGTCACAGGTTTGTGTCGATGTTGATTTATATGTCACGGATTCTCCCTTACAGGGTCACAGCTTCTAGTCGACCAGACATATCTTCTGTCTAAGATTCCTGACTGTATTGTGATCTGGATGTACGCCTATCATTGATAACATGTTCTATTTTTTTCAGCCAATGAAATCGATCAGATTTTTAAAAATACAACATTCTTTCTTTTCTTCAAATGAACATATAATCCTCTAAAACACATAAATACAAGATTTATTTTTGGGTGGGTGGGTACAGTGGGTTCAAGGTACGATACTTTGACCTGTGTGAATAGGCACATCTTCAGAACCCCAAGTATACTTGCGGGTAATCACGTTACACTAACTTATCTTTCGTGTTTTCCCTGCAGATCATCATAGTTTGTGTATACATTTTGGTTATTATTTAAAAAAAAAAAGAAAAAGAAAATAAAATGTTATCAGATGTGATCCCGAAAAGTTTGAAATCCGAATCTCCAACTTGTGCAATTGAATGCGAACAAGACATGCATCATACGATGGGCTTGGATAAATACATCACGCAAAATGTAAATAACATAACACATAAAAAAGTGTCAATTTGTCCGTAAAATGATTCGTTATAATTATGTATAGTTTTAAACTGCCAGCGGAAGTCTCACGAAACACGACTATTGCTTTTTGGATGAAAGTACCGAGGTATTGTTTTGCTTCAGTGTCGGTTCTAACTTTCACCAACTTAGTCCGTAACGTAACGACCCTGTCGCCATAAAGCTGTGACATTTCAAAAATTAGAATTTTATATAAAGGGATAAATGCGTGTTCTGGCATTACAAAAATTTAGAATAAAAGTGACTACATGTATTATTTATCATGCTGGTTATGATTTAATGTGTCAGTTATCAACATATATTTAAAACGCTCCAATGACAGAGGAATGTAGTTAAGTTGCTTTTACACTTGAAGGAATAATCAAAATCAAATGTTCAATTTGATCGCATTTTACTAATAAAACATAACCTCCCCCACCACCGAATGTAAGAAAATGTACTTCATATGTTTGGATATATGTAACAAATTCAAATTTTCGCGGTGATGTCCGTGCTATCGACTAGTTAACATCTTTAACTAACTTGGGAACAACGTACCGTAGTTGTAGGTTCTCACTTTGATATAATGTGCTTTTGACCAAACTGTGTGAACACCGCAAAATAACGAACAAGTGGTGTTAAAAATCTAGTATTTTGTATGTACCTAGTCATTATTGATAACACTTTAAATATGGCAGGCATACTAGAAGTTCTGATTTTAAAGCACATGCATGAAAAAAAGAAAAATACACATTTGTTATGCGTAAACGTAAAAAAAAAAATGACTGAATTTCAGGAATGAAAAAAAATTAGAAAAGCACATACATTTACCTTTGCGCGAGTTAAAATGGATATTTTGAATAAACAAAGCCGTTTTATATTTCAGCCTTTCTTTTATTAATATAAATATAATTCCGAATCGAACGTCAAATTGAAATCGTGATATTGATACCACAATTTCAGTTCCCCCTGCATTTTACCGAATAAATGGCGACCATATTAATCTTCGCAGGGAACGCCGAAGGGTGCTAATTTTACCGTTTCTATATTAATGCGCAGTAGTCTGCATTTCATGTCATTTTAGTGGAAATTGTATGCTTTGACTACCGCACATTTAAAGTGTTTTGCTCTTTGTTTGATAGAACAAGAAAGAATCGCAATAAAATCAAATTTGGATATTTACGTCCTCTGCTATGGCAATTATATTTTGGAACTATTTTATCGGTCGAAGGAAATGAAATCGTGGTCAACAAAATAAAAAAAAAAGATTGAACAAATTTAATATACAGGCAACATGATCCCTACAGAAGGCTTCGCATTCCAAAACTCAATATGAAGCAGCTAAAACTGTAATAGGGCCTTACTCGTTCTGTTTCTATTGACCGCTTGTTACGTGAAATCAGATGGGTTTCTTTATCATATCGAAGAAAATTATAAAAAATAGTTTTTGTTTTCAAAGAAAAGCATGGATATTTGCCTTGTTACTTGCATGATCTATTTCCACCATTAATACTAAATAACATTCCATACAAGTTAAAAAACAGTAATGATTTTGTAACTTTGCCCAGACGAAATGAAATTTACTCTTAAATCCGATATACCATCCTCCATAAAATTATGGAATGAAATAGACCCCGAGATACGTGATTCAGCTTCCTCGTTTTCATTTAAAATACAATTAAAAATATTGTTAAATCCACCAATAGTCCCGAATTTCTTTTTACATGCGAAAGACGATTAGCGGTACTTTACGCCCGTATCAGAAACAATTGTAGTAACCTGACTGCAGAATTATTTTACAATCATTTGAGACCAAATCCCAATTGCTATTTTGGCTGTGAACTAGAAGATGCCGAGCATAATTGTTTAGATGAGTTCTTAATACTTTACCAAAACGTGTAAATACATGTTTATTTCATCCTTTAAATTCAAATTAATTACTATTTGGAAATGAATACCTAACAAATGAAAAAAATGAACTGATATTTTTGAAAGCTCAAAAATTTGTCAAAAATACAAAACGTTTCCGGTAAAACGATAACACTTACGTCACTGTCCAATTAAATGACTTCAACTCGGGGAACTGTGGGACGGGTGCGTGTGGCTTTCCGAGTGTTGCGGATGAACATGGCGGGCAGGACACGATAAAATGTTTCGTGTTGTTTTAATGTTGTTGTTTTTTTATTTTATGAAACATTTATATTTCTTCCATTAACCATACATAAGCATTTTGAAATTGAAATCTAATTAAGAACATTATGTCATTATATTGTTCAACTAATCTGCCACAATGGGGATATAACTAATGTTGTAATAACCCATTTGCTTATGTCATGTTTGCAATTGTATGAATGGTTATATGTATATGCTGTCAACATCATATTATGCAATAAAATATGATTTAACTAAACCGTCAAACATATGTATGTTTACCTCTGTCACCAAACATTGATTGACATGGTAAAATGTGTTTCAAATAAATTTAAATAATTTTGAAGGTAGCTTTAATTCTGAATACTTGATTTATTTCACCTTCAAATTAATTGATGTCCAAGATATAAAGATTGAGACCTACACACTGTTTTGATCAAATGACAAATAAAGTTATACTAGATAAGTAGATCTACCGCAGTATAAGGTCATTAGCTCCGATGATTTTAAATATATATATCCTAATTGATTACAATGAAAATAAGTTACTTCTCGCACACGTTGCAAATATTCATCATTTACATGTATAATAATGTATAATGTTATTTTTTTATGAGTGTGTTTAAAATGAAGCGAGAAAATATGGACAACAGATTAATTATTGCAGTGTTTTGTTTAGTTTATACTAATATATTTAATCTCAATTGCAAATGAAGCTCAGAGCTAATATGAACTTCTCTCGAGTCAGTTTGACGTTTACTGGGTAGAACCAATACTGAGTTTTTTTTGTTTTTTTTAAATAATATTGGGTCTAGTCTGGTATCAAACCTGCGACTACTGGGATGAGCGACCAACACTACCCTCTGCACTTCCCCATTGCGTTCTATTCGGTAAACAATATTTTTGTTTGAAAGCGTAATAGTATGCCAGCTAGCGGAAATGCACTTCTTATGACACTTATATCATTCTTCCCTATTGACGTCCAGAAATACTGACAAAATCCACGTCTGTTCTTTGTCACGTTGCCAAGGTGACTAGATTCGAAACAGTACAACAAACATTTGCGTCAACAAAGACATTGTGCAGATTCAACATAAACACCGCCATCTTTATAATATCGGGTGTTAACCCTCTGTAACGTAAGCCAGATGCAAATCAATTTGCAAAAATAGCAGGCGTCCATTTTAAATTGACAAGGCAATAATACATAATCGGAAACTACACGAACACTTGTCGGATGTTTGTAACGGAACCTTACTTAAAATTTATTGGATGTTAAGAAATTTAGAATGAAAACGACAGCATTTAAACATGTCCTTGTTGTCTACCTATAGAAAATGGAAAGCATTTGGCCCAAAAGAAAGATGTTTATGTGTTGTTTTATTTTTTTGAGAAAATAAGTAAATTAAAGTAGGTAAAGTGTTTGTTTATTATAGTGTCATCCCTATTGAAAGAGCAAGCCACACTGGGCTTATGAGACACCTTTATGTTATACACAGTTACTTCCAGAAAGCTATCATTGCCAGGCGTCGAACTGTCAGACATTCGGTACCCCTCAATTTAACTAGCTGCTGGATGAGCAACCGGCCGCATCAGATAATAATCCAAGTGCTTCCACTAAGATTCGAACCTTCGACCTCCTGCTTCCGAGGCGGACGCCTCAACCACTTGGCCACGGAAGACGGTATATAAATAATTGAAAACGAATATCATTTTGACTTATACATATGTGTCCATTGTATGAGAAATTAAGACCGTAATATATTCCGGACAACGAGTTCCGGCTTTCTAACAACAATAACTTTGATTTAATTATGTAATGTAAACATGAAAATGTTATAAATCATGTAGCCATGTATCTTTTATTAAACTTTCATTAAAAAAAAGAAGAAAATAAGTTATATTAATAACTATAAATAATTATATTACTTCGATTGTGAAACAAGTTCTAACAACTTATACAAATCATGCTCGAATTCTTCCTGGGTAAAAACAGTACTAACATATATTATGTGGAACACGTGACTTGCTCAAGGACACCACACCAGGCCGTTTGTGAGGTCCGAACCCACGACCCTCCGACTAATATATAATAATATATATTGCCATGATCTATTTGTTAATGTCGTGGTATCTAAATGTATCGATAGATAATAATATCTTCGAAGCATCTTCTGCGTACGTCTACAAAATATCTTTTTTTTTTTTTGGTGCGCTCAAAGCTTATTTGTTCAACAATCAAGAGATTTGAAAACGCAACACAGGAAGAGATATGAAAACACAGCACATCAAGAGTTATGAAAACGCAACACAGGAAGAGAAATGAAAACGCAACACAGGAAGAGATATGAAAACGCAACACAGGAAGAGATATGAAAACGCAACACAGGAAGAGATATGAAAACGCAACATGGTTTAAAGGGGAATGGCTTGAACATAAAAAAGACACCAATGCAGGAGATATATGTACAAGTTATTCAAGTAAACAACCAATAACAGACAGCAGACAATAATTACGGTATGATATGGATATGTACATTCGTGCTAAATATGTTATTTTATTTGAAAAGCCCGATTTAATCCGTTATAAGTAATATTATTGTCTGTGTCAAGTTTTTGTGTTGAATAAATTAAGCATCAGCAATGTTATCTTTTAATCTGAATATTTCAGCTACTATTTTATCATACTTATATTTCTGTTTATGTATGAAGGAGTGGCTAATGACGCAGCTCATAATATGATCTCTAAATACGATGCCTGGAGTGTGGTGTAATGACTTGCAATGAGTCGATATTATGGTAATGCTTGTTTCAATGTTACGCATTGGTTTATTGAAAGACGAGTAGCTAACCTGAGTTTTTTTATTGTTTTAATAAAACGTCGGCATAACACGTATACGAGAGAAATAGCTTTATACAAAATTTAAAAACCCAAGGCAAATTGATTGGCTTGTCGGTATACCTGTCCATTTTCCGTCTCTTGTATTTCTTTCCAGAATGACATAGGATACATGTATGTACTTAGTTTTCATACCGTACTGTATATAATAGCAGATACCTATTCACAGTAGTAGAGCCGCTGCTAACTATGGAGCACGTGGTCCAGCGGTAGAACAACCTTGAGCAAGACACTTTATCTACATATGCTTTGTACTGTTTCTACCCAAGAAGATTTCGAGTGCGAGTTGTCTAAGTTGTAAGGACTTGTTTCATTTGATGTTAAGTAAACACGTTAGAAACTAATGTATTTGATAAAAGTACAACAAATATGAAATCTACGTTATGTTTTAGTCGGCAACCTATATTGATCACGTTACTGCACGAGATACCCGCAACGGTCTTAAGAAAAACCTTTCAATATTCAAGTCCCTTCTTAATCAACATAACACTTAGATCCAACAAAAACAAAAAAAAAAAAATTTAAAAATAATCCAGAGCATTATATTTCAATATTGACATGTTTCTTTCAAAGCTTTGTCACAGTTGTTATTTGGATACCTTGGTATTTTACATAGACAAACCGTCAACATGTCTTATCTACGTTATCTGTTATCCCAAATTAGATATCATGAGCTTATTGACAGATTAACGACACCGGTGTTTTGATTAGATGTATTGGCATTTCGAACCTTTTGATTTAAGACTGAGCTAAATTTCCCCTTTTCACAAAGTAATATAATTGTATAACATGCTCTGCATACGTTGTAAAATTAAATATCCATGTAACATAACATTTATACACACCAATTCAATTTCATCAATTAAAATAGAAACAATATAAGGTACATTTCAAACGTAAACGTTAACGTTTTATTATTTATTGAGTTGTATTATATTCATGCAACAGTTATTTAACTTAGTTACTGTAGTAGGGTTGATGACTAGGAAAGGGTGTGTAAAGTTTCAAGGCAATACATGCAATGTTTACTGAGATAGGGACTTGCATGCAAAACTTTAACAAGAACTTCTTAGTCAAACAAAGGCAATAATTTGTATTATATCCATGCAAGAGTTATCTAACTTAGTTATTGTAGTAGGGTTGATGAAAAGGAATGCTTGAATTACGTTTCAAGTCAATACGTGCAATGGTTACTGAGATAAAGACTTACATACAAAACTTTAATCAAGGTATGACGCCGGCGCCAATGCCTGGGTGAGTAGAATAGCTCTATTTATTCTCCGAATAATCGAGCTTAAAATGAACAGGTACATTAGAGTAAACTAGAAATATGAATATCCCCCCCCCAATACACACACACACACACACTATATCTAAGTAAAGGCTATATACCGAAGGCCAAGTAAAAAAAAAATGTAAAATTTTATCAACTTTGACAAATACCAAACTTGACCTGTGACAGTATTTTGTAAGTATACAACTACACATCAAATACTGATTATATACCCATACAGACGTTATTACTTGAGGGACGGACATACGAACAGGCGGATAGTGATACGACTTAATATCCCTTCCTCATTTTTCAAATGACGGGGGTATAAACGACTTTTGACACACAAACTTAATGACCACTATCATAATCCTCTTTATAAAATCAGAAAAATAACATTGGCGAGTTGTCCAGTTCGAATCCCAGTATGATATGATTATGTTTGAGTTAGTTATGATGGATAGCAAACTGACCGACAGGTCTTTGCAATTTACTGTGTTGTTATTTTAAAGTTTACATTGAAATCAACTTACTGGCGCCCAATGGCTTACACAGGTTAAAATATTTTTTCCGAAAGAAAAAATGATCGAGAAATCGGTCTGTTTGGTTGATCAGTCGTTTAAAGATTATTGTTTTAATCATACTATGTATTTAACAAGTGTTTTTGTCAGTAGTATCTGTTAACATATATCTCATAAGCACAGACTGTGTCCAAGAGTAGACAAAAGATGATTGTTCTTGGGAGGTTATTGGCAAAATATGCAACACCTCTCACGTCCCCTCCCACTTCCCGCATGGCATCGGCGTAAATCCGTTCTATTTTCCCAGCACCACTGAATGAATTCATTGACTCCAAGGTCTCATAAAAATAACAACACTTCAGCCAAAGTACTGGGCGATGTCTTACTATTGCCATACAGCACACTTATCGCCAACTTTTCGTGAAATCCTGATGAAGTGCGATTTTGTCCTCTAATTACAAGACCCATACAGCCCACGTAAGACTGGTGTTACGACCATCATTATCATATCAGGATCACTTAGAAACTAAACAGGCGTACATGAAATCCCCACCCTCTCCCACTCACCGCCCCACCCTAAGCATTGAGTCATCACATCCCTAAGCAACAGCTAAATCAGTATTCTACTTTGGAACAATACTGAATGATTTCCACGACTCCAATGAATAACAATGAATCAGAAAATAATACAAACAATGAGTCAAAATGAAAATACGAGGCAACTTTTAATGACACAAGTTTTCTTAGACGTTCCCTTTACTTGTTTTTTCACTAACCATTAAAAGGCGCAATTAACCATATATGGTATGAACTATCTAACTGTGTGTTGGAAGTTTTGTTTAGTATTGATATGCACACACTCACCTTACTTTAAGATATTCAAATATGATTGTAACCTTTACATATCACTGGTGATTATTTAAATTGATAAGCTAACCTGAAATTGACAACTTCGAAATAAAATATTAAGCTAAAGGCAGAAAACTAGTATTATATCGAAATAATAAAACAATATGGTACAAATGGCTGTTTGTGACTACCACAAAAAGAAACTAGTTCTCATCTCGTATTTAATCCTCGGTCTTCTTACCGCCATCGACTGTAAGTCAGGATTTTTAGAGAACCTTGAAGACCCGGATGTACGTGCAGTGAAAATGAGACTTACAGAAGAGAAGGCCAAACGACTGTTGCTACAGAATGACGTGGACGTCATTATGTTTAAGTTGGAAGAACTAGAGAGAACATTGAAAGGTAAGTGGATCTCTGTGACATAACAAACACTCAGTCAGGGTGGTTTTATATAAAGTCATTTTATTCACATGTTTATATATTTCTCATATAAGTTCAAAGTCACAAATCTAACATTTTAAACTCGCTAAAGATCGTCTAAAACCAACCTATTCCAACACTTGACATATTACCCTACTCTGGGTCCAGTTTTTCAAAGCTTGGTTAGCTTAACCATGGGGTAAGTAAAATTTTAATATCACAATAATTTTAGATTTACATCTTTTTAGGTTATTATTTTATTGAACATAAAGAAAATATGCCATATTGTTTCTAAAAATGTCTTTAAATCATTAAGTATAGAAAATATTGAAGTTACAAAATTTCACTTAACCCAAGGTTAACTACCCAAGCTTTGAACAACTCGGCCTAGGATTATCGTTCAACTAACCGTGTTACACTAACTGAGGTTTTTCTCTCACTAACCAAACAGCTATCCCAATGAGGCCTCAATCTCTTTTCATTTATTGGTCAATTCATTACTGCCTCACTATTGGTCAGTTTCGTAATTACTAAGTCCATTAAACCTGCCCACATCGTATCACAAAACCTACATGCCATCTGTACATCATGATAAACCCTAGGCTATTTTATCATAACATATCCATCTGTCTGACATCTTATCTCCACTAGCCTGTCATTTACCCCATTAAGTGACATGAGTGACCTTTGATGTATACAACTGATTTCTCCACTCTACAACTCCATTTTTAAATATTAACAAAATTTAAGAATAGTATACATTATAAGAATTCTTAACTACCATAATATAACATTTCACTTTACATTTAATGTAACGAAATGTCTTCCTTACTATTTCTGATCACGCGTTTTACAAGCAAATTCGTTGAATTCAAGCCTCCACAGAAATTAGTCAAATTTGAATATCCAGGTGAAGTAACTCTTGGCAAAAATAATCCGATGGAAATGCCGTATGCATTTCAATTTCATGTCTCTGATTTCCTGTTGAATCAAACGGTAGGAATGATTAAGATACTCAACTGAAAGCTGCGTTATTCCCATCTGTGATGGCAATGACTTATTCATCACTATATAAGTCCATGGTGGTGGAAACAAACATGCTTAAGTGCACGCAACCTAAAGTTAACCGATTGACGGGCCGGGAGACGGACTGATGGATGGGCAGTGTGGTCAGATTACACGTCTCGATCTTTAATCAAGATAGCGAGCAAACTGTAATTTTTTAAGTTATTGACTATTTTCTGTTCTGTGTGTCAAATGCTTATGTATTAGTATCTGCTACATCCGGGTCTCTATTATAGAGATCCCGTCTGTATCGATTTCATGTTTTATAATAATTTGCAGGAACACACAAACATCGAGAAACTATAACAACGAAACCGGAAGTCTCGTTTACAGCACGACTAAAATCTGATACGCCGCTTCGATCGTTAACTACAATAGTGTTTAATGAAATTCTCCACAATCAGGGAAGCGCTTACAGCGAGCACTCGGGCATTTTCAAAGCTCCTGTCGCCGGAAGATACGTATTTGCTTTGACAACAATGTCCTATCAGAAAGGCGAATACGTTCATGCCCAAATAATAAAGAATGGCGAAGAGATTGGGAGGGTGTTCACTGGATCAAATGTTGCTGATTGGGCAGACACTGGTTCTGTTACCATAGTTACATCATTGGAGAAAAATGACGAGGTCTTTGTTCGGGAATTCCCAGATTTGACTGGTCACATTCACGGAAACTCCTATTGCACATTCACTGGATTTCTCATGTAAAACGATAAGTAAAATGAAGGAAAGAGAATCCATCGCCACGTTTCTTCCTTACTTTAAGACGGAGTGACATTTCCAGTACATACAGTTACATCATAACTTTCAGTGAGACTCGCAGTCCGTTCTTCCGCTATATAGTAGTTATTCATAACGAACACATGCACTCCAAGAATCACGTGATCCAATTATCGTTTGAAAAAAAAATAAATCTAAACACGCTTTTGAAATAGTAAAGTAGTTGGCGCAAATTTCGCATATAGTTGTTTTATCTTTTTATTTAGAGTGTTTTGAATACTGATTCTCCGGCAAGACTAATTATAAATGTTGAAATAGACATGTACCCCGTGCATCATTCGGCATGTTTGTAAATTAGTGTGAATAGAAACTTTTTTTTCGTTTTGTTAATGTTCAAAACCTGTATAGGCAAAAGAGTATGGTCACATTTACGAGTAATATTTCTAATACTTAAAATGTTAGAAATACTTTTGTCTTTACAAAAGGGACAAACAAGCAAGAGGTGGTATTCGTTTTCAATCAAATTCATGTTAAAAAGTGACAATTCCTTTCCTTTCTTCGAATAGTTTCGTATCTTCCGCTGTCTATGGCGAGATTATGGGACTAAATGCGTTAACGGGTTAAGAGTTATTTTATTATTTTTCTTCATATCGACATCTGAAAAATATTCAAAGTTAAAGGTATACTTGAAATGACCGATAGATAATAATATATTTGAAGAATCTTCTGCGTACGTCTACAAAATATCATTTTTTTGGTGTGCTCAAAGCTTATTTGTTCAACAATCAAGACATTTGAAAACACAACACAGGAAGAGATATGAAAACGCAACACGTCAAGAGTTATGAAAACGCAACACAGTAAGAGAAATGAAAACGCAACACAGGAAGAGATATGAAAACGCAACACAGGAAGAGATATGAAAACGCAACATGGTTTAAAGGGGGATGGCTTGAACATAAAAAAGACACCAATGCAGGAGATATATGTACAAAGTTATTCAAGTAAACAACCAATAACAGACAGCAGACAATAATTACGGTATGATATGGATATGTACTCTCGTGCTAAATATGTTATTTTATTTGAAATGCCCGATTTAATCCGTTATAAGAAATATTATTGTCTTTGTCAAGTTTTTATGTTGAATAAATTTTCTAAGCAACAGCAATGTTATCTTTTAATCTGAATATTTCAGCTACTATTTTATCATACTTATATTTCTGTTTATGTATGAAGGAGTGGCTAATGACGCAGCTCATAATATGATCTCTAAATACGATGCCTGGAGTGTGGTGTAATGACTTGCAATGAGTCGATATTATAGTAATGCTTGTTTCAATGTTACGCATTGGTTTATTGAAAGACGAGTAGCTAACCTGAGTTTTTTTTTATTGTTTTAATAAAACGTCGGCATAACACGTATACGAGAGAAATAGCTTTATACAAAATTTAAAAACCCAAGGCAAATTGATTGGCTTGTCGGCATACCTGTCCATTTTCCGTCTCTTGTATTTCTTTCCAGAATGACATAGGATACATGTATGTACTTAGTTTTCATACTGTACTGTATATAACAGCAGATACCTATTCACAGTAGTAGAGCCGCTGCTAACTATGGAGCACGTGGTCCAGCGGTAGAACATCCTTGAGCAAGACACTTTATCTACATATGCTTTGTACTGTTTCTACCCAGGAAGATTTCGAGTGTGAGTTGTCTAAGTTGTAAGGACTTGTTTCAATTGATGTTATGTAAACACGTTAAAATCTAATTTATTTGATAAAAGTACAACAAATATGAAATCTACGTTATGTTTTAGTCGGCAACCTATAGTGACCATGTTACTGCACGAGATATCCGCAACGGTCTTAAGAAAAACTTTTCAATATCAAAGTCCCTTCTTAATCAACATAACACTTAGATCCAACAAAAACAAAAATAAAATATTTAAAAATAATCCAGAGCATCATATTTCAATATTAACATGTTTCTTTCAAAGCTTTGTCACAGTTGTTATTTGGATACCTTGGTATTTTACATAAACAAACTGTCAACATGTCTTATCTACGTTATCTGTTATCCCAAATTAGATATCCTGAGCCTATTGACAGATTAATGACACGTTGTTTTGATTAGATTTATTGGCATTTCGAACCTTTTGATTTAAGACTGAGCTAAATTTCCCCTTTTCACAAAGTAATATAATTGTATAACATGCTCTGCATACGTTGTAAAATTAAATATCCATGTAACATAATATTTATACACACCAATTCAATTTCATCAATTAAAATAGAAACAATATAAGGTATATTTCAAACTTATACGTTAACGTTTTATTATTTATTGAGTTGTATTATATTCATGCAAGAGTTATTTAACTTAGTTAGTGTAGTAGGGTTGATGAAAAGGAAGGCTTGAATAAAGTTTCAAGACAATACATGCAATGGTTACTGAGATAGGGACTTGCATACAAAACGTTAACCAAAGTGTGACGTGACGCCGACCCCGATGCCTGGGTGAGTAGAAAAGCTCTCTTTATTATTTGAATAGTCGAGCTTAAAATAAATACGTACAATATAGTAAACGTTGCAGACGTTATTACTTGAGGGACGGACACACGAACAGACGGATAGCGATACGACTTAATATCCCTTCCCTATTTTTCAAATGGCGGGGGTATAAACGACTTTTGACACAAACTTAATGACCACTATCAAAATTCTCTATATGAATTAACAGTGGCGAGTTATCTTGTTCGAATCCCAGTATGATATGATTATGTTTGTGTTGGTTATGATGGATAGCAAACTGGCCGACAGGTCTTTGCCATTTATTGTGTTGTTATTTTAAAGTTTACATTGCTGGCGCCCAATGGCTTACACAGGTTTAAACATTTTTTTCCAAAAGAAAAAATGATTGTAGAAATCGGTCTGTTTAGGTGATCAGTCGTTTAAAGATTATTGTATGTGTTTTTGTCAGTAGTATCTGTTAACATATCTCTCGTAAGCACAGACTGTGTCCAAGAGTAGATAAAAGATGATTGTTCTTGAGAGGTCATTGGCAAAATATGCAACACTTCTCACGCCCCCTCCCACTCCCCGCATGGCATAGGCGTAAACCGTTCTATTTCCCCAGCACCACTGAATGAATCAATTGACTCCAAGGCCTCATAAAACTAACAACACTTCAGCCAAAGTACCGGGCGATGTCTTACTATTGCCATACAGCACACTTGTCGCCAACTTTTCGTGAAACCGTGATGAAGAGCGATTTTGTCCTCTAATTACAAATCACCATACAGCCCACGTAAGACTGGTGTTACGACCATCAGTATCATATCAGGATCACTTAGAAACTAAAAAGGCGTACATGAACACCCCTCCCCCTCCCCCCCCCACCCCACCACCACCCCTAGCATTGAGTCATCACGTCATTAAGCAACGGCTAAATCAGTATTCTATTTTGGAACAATACTGAATGATTTCCACGACTCCAATGAATCAGGAAATAATACAAACACTGAGTTAAAATGAAAATACGAGGCAACTTTTCATGACACAAGTTTTCTTAGACGTTCCCTATACTTGTTTTTTTCACTAACCATTAAAAGGCGCAGTTAACCTCATATAGTATGAACTATCTAACTGTGTGTTGGAAGTTTTGTTCAGTATTGATATGCACACACTCACCTTACTTTGAAATATTCAAATATTATTGTAGCCTTAACATAACCCTGGTGATTATTTAAATTGATAAGCTAACCTGAAATTGACAACTTCGAAATAAAATATTAAGCTAAAGGCAGAAAACTAGTATTTTATATAATAAAAAACAATATGGTACAAGTGGCTGTTTGTGACTATCACAAAATGAAACTAGTTCTCATCTCGTATTTAATCCTCGGTCTTCTTACCGCCATCGACTGTAAGTCAGGATTTTTAGAGAACCTTGAAGACCCGGATGTACGTGCAGTGAAAATGAGACTTACAGAAGAGAAGGCCAAACGACTGTTGCTACAGAATGACGTGGACGTCATTATGTTTAAGTTGGAAGAACTAGAGAGAACATTGAAAGGTAAGTGGGTCTCTGTGACATAACAAACACTCAGTCAGGGCGGTTTTATATAAAGTTATTTTATTCACATGTTTATATATTTCTCATATAAGTTCAAAGTCACAAATCTAACATTTTAAACTCGCTAAAGCTTGTCTAAACCCAGCTATTCTAACATTCGACATGTTACCCTACTCTGGGTCCAGTTGTTCAAAGCTTGGTTAGCTTAATCCTGGATTAAGTAAAATTTTAAAATCGCAATAGTTTTAGATTGACACCTTTTTTGGTAATTATTTTATTGAACATAATGAAAATATCCCATGTTGTTTCTAAAATGCATTTAATTTGCCATACAATCATTAAGTAAAGAAAGTATTGAAGTTACAAAATATCAAATTAACCCAAGGTTAAGCTAACCAAGCTTTGAACAACTCGGCCCAGGGTTATCGTTCAACTAACCGTGTTTCACTAACTGAGGTTTTTCTCTCACTGACCAAACAGCTATCCCAATGAGGCCTCAAGCTCTTTTCATTTATTGGTCAATTCATTACTGCCTCACTATTGGTCAGTTTCTTAATTACTAAGTCCATTAAACCTGCCCACATCGTATCACAAAACCTACATGCCATCTGTACATCACGATAAACCTTAGGCTATTTTATCATAACATATCCATCTGTCTGAAATCTTATCTCCACTAGCCTGTCATTTACCCCATTAAGTGACATGGGTGACCGTTGATGTATACAACTAATTTCTCTACTCTACAACTCCATTTTAGAATATTAACACAATTTAAGAATTGTATACATTATAACAATTCTTAACTTCCCTAATATAACATCTTACTTTACATTTAATGTAAGAAATGTCTTCCTTACTATTTCTAATCACGCTTTTTACAAGCAAATTCGTTGAATTCAAGCCTCCACAGAAATTGGTCAAATTTGAATATCCCGGTGAAGTAACTCTTGGCAAAAATAATCCGATGGAAATGCCGTATGCATGTCAATTTCATGTCTCTGATTTCCTGTTGAATCAAACGGTAGGAATGATTTAGTTACTCAACTGAAAGCCTTGATGGCAATGACTTATATATCTCTATATAAGTCCATGGAAACACACATGCTTAAGTGCACGCAACTTAAAGTTAACCGATTGACGGGTCGGGAGACGGGCCGATGGACAGACAGTGTGGTCAAACTAGCACGTCTCGATCTTTAATCAAGATAGCGAGCAAACTGTAGTTTCTTAAGTTATTGACTATTTTCTGTTCTGTGTGTAAAATGCTTATGTATTGGTATCTGCTACATCCGGGTCTCTATTATAGAGATCCCGTCTGTATCGATTTCATGTTTTATAATCATTTACAGGAACACACAAACATGGAGAAACTATGACAACGAAACCGGAAGTCTCGTTTACAGCACGACTAAAATCTCATACGCCACTTCGATCGTTAACTACAATAGTGTTTAATGAAATTCTCCACAATCAGGGAAGCGCTTACAGCGAGCACTCGGGCATTTTCAAAGCTCCTGTCGCCGGAAGATACGTATTTGCTTTGACAACAATGTCCTATCAGAAAGGCAAGTACGTTCATGCCCAAATAATAAAGAATGGCGAAGAGATTGGAAGGGTGTTCACTGGATCAAATGTTGCTGATTGGCCAGACACTGGTTCTGTTACCATAGTTACATCATTGGAGAAAAATGACGAGGTCTTTGTTCGGGAATTCCCAGATTTGACTGGTAACATTCACGGAGACTCCTATTGCACATTCACTGGATTTCTCATGTAAAACGATAAGTAAAATGAAGGAAAGAGAACCCACCGCCGCGTTTCTTCCTTACTTTAAGACGGAGTGACATTTCCAGTTCATACAGCTACATCATAACTTTCAGTGAGAATCGCAGTCCGTTCTTCCGCTATATAGTAGCTATTCATAACGAACACATGCACTCCAAGAATCACGTGATCCAATTATCGTTTAAAAAAAAATATCTAAACATGTTTTTGAAAGAGTAAAGTAGTTGGCGCATATTTCACATATAGTTGTTTTATCTTTTTATTTAGAGTGTTTTGAATACTGATTCTCCGGCAAGACTAATTATAAATGTTGAAATAGACATGTACCCCGTGCATCATTCGGCACGGTTGTAAATTAGTATAGAAACTTTTTTTCGTTTTGTTAATGTTCAAAATAAAATCGGCTTTATAATCAATAATACGCATTGCATGGGGGCTGAAAGTTTTACAATGTGTTTCAACATCGCACATCATTAACACATAAAGCACGATTTTCTATATATATATTTATTTCTTACATTGTTACAACTGTCATTTAAACTTTAATAATTCTATCAACATATGTTTTTTAAAAACATGTTAAAAACATGTCCCCATTTTTATCGTCAGTTTCTACTTAAACAGCAACCACTATCTCAATCAAACCATGCAACTTACCCCCCCCCCTTCCCCCCTGCCTTCAAAAGTAATCTCCCTAAACTCCACTTGATTGAACATCTCGCCAGCCCAAAGTAAACTGTCCTAAATTACTACATGAATTCACACCTGGGCTTTTCCAAAGTAAACTCTCTCCCCACACCACGCCACTGAAGTAAAAACTCGTCTGCCTTTTAAAGCGTGTAGCTTCAGCACTAAACCCTAATTACTTCCGCTAAATGGTCATGAAATTCCTCCTTAATTTATACACCAGTCATTAATCCTCATCAGATGTCCACTAACTTAAATGACCATAAAATATGTTAACTAATTCTAGTTTTAGCCTGCTGTACGCGAATTTTGGCAGTGTTATAAAAAAATGACCTCTGAAGTATTCCCATTTTAACAAGTACATAAGGACAAAGATTTTGTGATCTCAAATTAACCATGAAATATCCCACATAATTACATATTGGGTTTAAATTTTACAATATCAAACTAATAAAATATAATGATTAATAGGTGAAGTGACTGACAATAACACAAATGATCCACGAGCTGGAAGTTTGGAAAAAATCTTGCGTAGTGTTTCTCGATTTGGGTTCGGATGTGGCTTTAATAAACTCACAAAAACGATTTTTTCTGATATTATCTTTCTTTTTATCTAAATTTTCGTTATCATTATGCTAATATTAAGTGGTATGAATTAATGCAAAAAACGTTTGCAATTGATATATGCTCTGAAAATGAACTTAATTGATTTTGAACAATATCATTTTGTGCCAATTTGTTTCTCAAATTGGATTCGAATCTGGCTTCATTTAACTTTTTTCACTAATGTTATGATTTATAATATATTATGTTAAATGACAAAAGATATCAAACTTGTTTGATAATATACCCAATGTACTATACCGCTAATTACATTGCACTCATTTACACTAGTCAGTTTAAGTTTTTGTTTACCCTCGCACTTTAAACAGATCATTTTGGCGAGCATCTCGGCAACATGACACCCGTGGTGTTGTCACATGCCAGTGAGAGTCGCATGTGTCAATTCAATAACAAATTAAGTGGTGGGGATGTGTATCGGTCTATTGACCACGGAAGAACCCTGCTGATATGTATGATGACAACAAAGCTCGCCGATGGCAATAAACTCACCACCCATGCAAAGATTGAGATTGGAGGCAAACACCAAAACTTAGGCGCAACTAAACGCAAAAGTTTAACCTGGGTGTCTACAGACGAAAAAATAAGTCCAAAAGGGCCATAACTCTGCCAGAATGCAACCCCGAGCTATGGTTCTTGTCTCTGTGTGTTCCATCGATGATGATGAACACACATGCGAAGTTTCAATCATATTCATGAGAGGTTGCATAGATATCTTACCTGATAAAAAACTTTAACCTGAGAAATTAAGTAAAAAAAGGGCCATAACGCTGCAAAATGCAACCCAGAGTTATGGTTCTTATCTCTGTGTGTTCCATTGATGATGGTGAACACACATGCGCAGTTTCATTCACATCCAATGAGTGGTTGCATAGATATCTTAAACGCAAAAGTTTAATCTGGGTGTCTACAGACAACGACCACGCTGACGCCGGGGTCATGGCAATAGCTCTCCTTCGGCTTCGTCCCAGCGAGCTAAAAAGTAAAGATATAAAACAAAAACTGCCAGCCAATCAAAAACAAATTATTTAAAGTTTGTTTAACATATTCTTTATTCAAGGTTTTAAGTATACTTAGTTATCTAAATCTGTGCTATTTATATCATTTAAATAACGAAATGAAAAATCCACGCAATAAAATATAACTAGTGACTTACATGGGGTAGGTAAGGTGACATTCAGTGCATTAAGGGATGTGTATTCAGGAAATTAAATTATCGGCGTACAGGAGAATGGACACTTTTTCATTGTTAACGTAAACTCTGTTGAGTGCGTTTATGTTGTTAACAAGATCGTTGATATATCAACAAGATCGTTGATATAGAGATTGAATAAAATAGTTGAACAAATCCACAGTTAACCGAGAACGAGTTTGTTTACATCCCATTAATACTTACACAATATCGTACACCTGTCATTTTCGGAAAATGTACGATCCGAGAGCCCAAGATCCTTTAGTTTTTTAACAAGAGGGCCAGAGTGGCCCTAAATTGCTCACCTGCAGCAGAGGAGACAATGCCAAATTTTTGCAGGTGCTAGAGTGTACATAAATTCATATAATGCAATTTTTGTGGATTCAAGGACCATAACACCCAACATTAATTATCCAATTTGATCAGTCCAAGATATTTTGTTTAAATAACAACTGTGTAAGTTTAATGAATATCAAATATAACAAGTGGGTGCTGGGAGCACACAACATCAAAAACACACAATTTTTAGCAATTCAAGGGCCATAACTCTGACAATATTTATCCGATTGGTCAGTTCAAGAATATTATTATTGTTACATAATAACTGTAAGTCTGTCGAAGATTAAATTAAAACTGCTAAAAAAAAAGTGTTAGATGTACACACCTCAAATAACACAATTTTTGACACTTTAAGGGCGCCAGCTTCAACACTTATTATCGATTTGGTCAGTTCAAAAACTTGTCCTAGACATTAAAGTTGTATAACTATTGTATTAGTTTACTGAGGATTAAATAAAAACTGCACTTGGTAGAGTATACACAACAACAAAACACACATGTTTGAGAGCATACATGGTCAAATAGTGTATTTTTATTGTTGCAAGGGCCATAACTCTGACATAAATAATCTGATTAAGCCAGATCCAAGAACCTGTCTGAGATATGTGGTTATAGAACTACCGTGTAAGTTTGGTGAGAATCAAATGAAAAATATGGGTGCTGGAGGGCACACATGGACAAATATTGCATTTCTAATGTTTCAAGGGCCATAACTCTTGATATTCATAATCCAATTTAACCAGTTCAAGAACTTGTCTGAGATATCATGCTTCTATAACTACTGTGCAAGTTTGGTGAGGATCAATGAAAAGTGCGGGGGGTAGATCCCACACAAGGGCAAAATAGCATTCTTTATGTTTAAAGGGGCACAACTCTGACATTATCCGATTTGGACAGTTCAACAACTTGTCTGAGATATTTTGGTTATATTACTACTATATAAGTTAAGTGAAGATCCAATGAAAATGCAGGTGCTAGAGTGCACACAACAAAAAGTTCATTGACGGACGACGGGCAACCAGAATAGCTCACCTTGAGTTTTGCTCAGGCTTGTCATTCATAGAGAGAGTGAAACCTACATTTTACTGGGATTTTTTTTACATTTTAATGCATTTCTTTTTCCAATGGTGGTATTATGCCTATAAGGTATCGAGTCACGCATGCGCAGCTTTTTAATCCCTGTTTAAACATCAGTCTTTGCCATGTTTCTTATTGGATGGAAAACCACTGGGACCAAAAATGCTTCATATACCAAGTTCAATTCATAACTGCAAGCAATGCATACCTATGAACAATTTGCATAAAAACTTTAATTCAAAGTTAAGACAAAATATGACCTTTCCAAACTGCAATTTGACCTTGACTTTGAATTTAGAAGTCTGATATATTACAAACTACCACAGCGTATAAGCATGCACACTTATGCCAAGTTCCATGCATATAAAGCAAGCTCAGTACACTTATGCCAAGTTCTATGCATATAATGCAAGCTCGGTACACTTATGCCAAGTTCCATGCATATAATGCAAGCTCAGTACACTTATGCCAAGTTCCATGCATATAATGCAAGCTCAGTACACTCATGCCAAGTTCCATGCATATAATGCAAGCTCGGTACACTTATGCCAAGTTCCATGCATATAATGCAAGCTCGGTACACTTATGCCAAGTTCAATGCATATAATGCAAGCACAGTACACTTATGCCAAGTTCCATGCATATAATGCAAGCTCAGTACACTTATGCCAAGTTCCATGCATATAATGCAAGCTCAGTACACTTATGAACAAGTTGCACAAATATCTGAATGCAGGCAAGGCATTTTGCGAACCATTGAATGTGATAGTTTATAAATAACGTAATGTAGATGTTTATAATAATTTCTGATAAATATATGGCAATTTTAGCAATTTACTTTCATTTAATAACTACATACAAGAATAAGTAATTACAAATCCAAACAATTATTTTCAGGAAAAGGAAGAAACATTTTTTTTCTTCATATTTTAGTGTACTTTTTCAATTCAAACCGTTAAAAGCATTTATTCCTTTTTAAATAATCATAACAATGAAGTAGCAACATATTGAATCATTTATAAATACACATATGTAGAGGAAAACCCGTGTGAGTGGTCACCTCAATTAAGCAACCACCTCTCTTAAGCAACCATTATTTTTGATTTCCCATGGCTATACTTTCAGAGTAAATGAACCTGTATTAAGCAACAACCTGTCTTAAAAGACCACTTTTGCTTCTTCTCTTAACTGGCTGCTTAAGACAGGTTTGACTGTATAATTATTATATAAGTTTGCTTCGTACGATATATTAACCTTAACCCATTTGATAAATATTTCATCGACTTGTAGGTCTTTGAAATATTTCCTAGATTCGTATGATTTTTCTTTTATCTTGATTCATATGCTAAATTATTTACTTGCCACTGTGATACATCATCTCATCATGTATTACCTAAATTCATGCCTGTTTATTATTTGATCTTAACATATTATATAACATAATACTCACATATCACAACTATGAGATACCTGTGTACACATGATGCTTTAGTTTGGAACTTTCAATATCAAAATAAAATCTTACATTGTTATTTTGATTTATTACATACTTCTATATTAAGAAAACAAAACAGAAACATTAATAAACAACAAATCAGAAACTTTTATTATTAAAATGGTTTTAAATGTTTGCACTCATTTTTCTACACTATTTGGTAGATAAATAAACTAAATACATGTACACAAAAATTATACTAGATTATATTGAACATCTATGCCATGTCATTATAAAATGTGTTCACAAAATATGGAGTGGAGACAAAATTTTGTACCTTTTTCTGACCTTGAACCTCTAGTGTGACCTTGACCTTTGAGCTATAGGCCTGGGTCTTACATGTATGGTGAACAGTTACGCATGCTGTTTTAAAATCTGACGGGGTTTACAAGATATGTAGTGGACACAAATTTTTAAATGTATTTCTGACCTTTAACTTCTAAGTGTGACCTTCACTTTTGAGTTAGGAACATGTGTCTTGTGCACATCACATCATCTGATTATGGTGAACATTTGTGCTATGTTATTTCAAAATCTGGCCTTATGGCTTATGAGATATGGAGTGGACCTGATATTGAGTACCATTTCTGTCATATAAAATGTCTTGGTTCTGATGCCTGAACAACACAGCTGTCATATAATTGTCAAAGTGTTGATGCCTACAACTTAGCCTGAACAATTCTGCTGTCATATAGTTGTCTTATTGTTGGTGTCTCAAAAACAAAGCTGTCATATAATCATCTAAATTTAAAAGTCTGAACAACTCAGCTGTTTTATAATTGTGTAAGTTTTGATGCCTGAACAACTCAGCTGCATGTAATTGTCAAAGTTCTAATGACTCAACAATGCAGCTGTCATATAATTGTCTAATTGTTGGTGCCTCAGCAACACAGTTGTCATACAATTGTCTAAGTTCTGACGCCTCAACAACTCAGTTCTCATATAAATGTCTAAGTTTAGATACCTGAACAATTCTGCTGTCATATTAGTGTTTAATTGTTGGTGTCTCAACAACAAAACTGTCATATAATCATCTAAATTTTGATGTCTGAACAACTCGGCTGCCATATAATTGTCTAAGTTCTGATGACTGAACAACTCAGCTGCCATGTAATTGTCTGAGTTCCAATGACTCAACAATGAAGCTGACAAATAATTGTTGGTGCCTCAGCAACACAGCTGTCATATAATTGTCTAAGTTTAGATGCCTGAACAACTCAGCTGTCATATAATTGTCTAAGTGTTTGGTGTCTCAACAACACAGCTGTCATATAATTGTCTAAGTTTAGATTCCTGAACAACTCAGCTGTCATATAATTGTCTAAGTTCTGATGCCTCAACAACTCAGTTCTCATATAATTGTCTAAGTATTTGGAGTCTCAACAACACAGCTGTAATATAATTGTCTAAGTTCTGGGCCTGAACAACACAGCTGTCATATTATTGTCAAAGACTTGATGCCTTAATAACTTAGCTGTCATATAATTGTCTAAGTGTTGATGTCTCAACAACACAGCTGTCATATAATTATTTTAGTCTAGATGTCTGAACATTTCAGCTGTCATATAATTATCTAAGCTTTGATGCCTGAACAACTCAGCTGTCATTTTATTGAGTGTCTAATTGTTGGTGTCTCAACAACACAGCTGTCATATTATTGTCGACGTTTTGATGCATGCCTGAACAACTCAGCTGTCATATAATTGTCTAGGTATTGGTGTCTCACAAATCATATACTTGTCTAAGTTTAGATGCCTTTACAATTCATATGTTTTGCTGCCTCAACAACACAGCTGTCATATAATTGTCTAAGATTTGATGTCTCAACAACTCAGCTGTCATATAATTGTCTAACTTTGGTGTCTCAACAGCTCAGTTCTCATATAAATATCTAAGTTAAGATGCCTGAACAATTAAGCTGCCATATAACTTTCTAGTTGTTGGTGTCTCAACAACATAGCTGTCATATAATCATCTTAATTTTGATGCCTGAACAACTCAGCTGTCATATAATTGTCTAAGTTTTGATGCCTGAACAACCATAATGTCATAGTATTTTCTAATTGTTGTTGTCTCAACAACCCAGCCATGCCTGAACATGCCTGAACAACTAAGCTGCCATGTAATTGTCTAAGTCTAGATGCCTGAACAACTCAGCTGTTATATAATTGTCTAAGTTTTGATGCCTGAACAACCCAGCAGTCATATTATTCTCTAGGTTTTTGTGTTTCACAAATCATATAATTGTCTTAGTTGAAATGCCTCAACAACTAAGCTATCATATAATTGTCTAAGTTAAGATGCCTAAACAACTCAGCTGCCATATAATTGTTTAAATTTTGATGCCTGAACAACCCAGCAGTCATATTATTCTCTAGGCTTTTGTGTCTCACAAATCATATAATTGTCTAAGTTGAAATGCCTCAGTTAATGATGACAGATTGGTAATTTGTAAACACCTAATATGCTGTGTGCTTGTATAAGTGCACTGCTATGTCAGATATAATGTTAATGTTAGCTTAGTACATTTCCCTTTAAATAGTATTAGGTGAGGCTAAGAAAGAAACAAGGGCAGTATTTGCATTTATTTGTCAAACCAAATAAATTGTGTAGGAAAATGTCCAACTTTATATTTATCCTTTCGACAGCAACATTTTCAATTAAAAGGAAGAAATTCAATTTATCTTAATGAAAGTATATTAAGTCAACCTGCCAAATAAACTTAAGTTCATCAGGTCCCCCTGCTCAGCTGTCATATAATTGTCTAAGTTTTGATGCCTGAACAACCATAATGTCATAGTATTTTCTAATTGTTGTTGTCTCAACAACCCAGCCATCATATAATTGTCTACGTTTTGACACCTGAACCACTCAGCTGTCATATAATTGTTTAAGTTTTGATGCCTGAACAACTCAGCTGTCATATAATTGTCTAGGTTTTGGTGTCTAACAAATCATATTATTGTCTAGGTTGAGATGCCTGAACAACTAAGCTGCCATGTAATTGTCTAAGTCTAGATGCCTGAACAACTCAGCTGTTATATAATTGTCTAAGTTTTGATGCCTGAACAACCCAGCAGTCATATTATTCTCTAGGTTTTTGTGTTTCACAAATCATATAATTGTCTTAGTTGAAATGCCTCAACAACTAAGCTATCATATAATTGTCTAAGTTAAGATGCCTAAACAACTCAGCTGCCATATAATTGTTTAAATTTTGATGCCTGAACAACCCAGCAGTCATATTATTCTCTAGGCTTTTGTGTCTCACAAATCATATAATTGTCTAAGTTGAAATGCCTCAACAACTAAGCTATCATATAATTGTCTAAGTTAAGATGCCTAAACAACTAAGTTTGAAGATCCAAATCAGCTGCCACATAAATGCCAAGAAGTTGATGCTTAACCTCGGCTGCTA
This sequence comes from Panopea generosa, assembly GCA_029582155.1. Taxonomy (NCBI): domain Eukaryota; kingdom Metazoa; phylum Mollusca; class Bivalvia; order Adapedonta; family Hiatellidae; genus Panopea; species Panopea generosa. Next base: position 52,274,476 of record CM055902.1, read on the forward strand.
TACTACTGTGTAAGTTGTGTTTTACAGCTAATCAAGTGATTGCATAATTTTCTGTATGTAGACATTTTCGTTTAGTTAGGCAGTCATCAATCCACTCTGTAGAAATTATGGAAATGTCAGGATTTTCATCAGCAATCTTTGAAATAACCTGTAAAGTAAAATAAAATGAGATATAATATTACCATAATGTATCATACGTTAAGGACCGTATAAGCAGTTAATGATGACAGATTGGTAATTTGTAAACACCTAATATGCTGTGTGCTTGTATAAGTGCACTGCTATGTCAGATATAATGTTAATGTTAGCTTAGTACATTTCCCTTTAAATAGTATTAGGTGAGGCTAAGAAAGAAACAAGGGCAGTATTTGCATTTATTTGTCAAACCAAATAAATTGTGTAGGAAAATGTCCAACTTTATATTTATCCTTTCGACAGCAACATTTTCAATTAAAAGGAAGAAATTCAATTTATCTTAATGAAAGTATATTAAGTCAACCTGCCAAATAAACTTAAGTTCATCAGGTCCCCCTGCGTTCAAACCATGCATGATGATAGTATAATTATGTATTTTAATACGAATATTGTACCATACACCAGGTATCTGTGACAGGATATAAACACTGTATGAACATGTCATATACAGTGATGTCATAATCATAAAATGATGTTAAAAACAGAGATGTCACATTTAGTCTGTGATGTCATAAACAGTGATGCCATATACAGTTATGTCACATACAAAGTGATATCATATACAGTGATGTCATATACTATGATGCCACACAATGATGTTATATACAGTGATACCACACAGAGATGTCATATACAGAGATGACACATACAATAAGTGATGTCATATAAAGTGATCTCATACATAGTGATTTCATACACAATGATGTTATATTCAGTAATTTCATACACAATGATGTTTTATACAGTGATTTTATACACAATGATGTCATATACAGTGATGCCAAATACAGTGATGTCATAAACAATAATGTTATATACAGTGATGTCATACACAATGACAATATAAACAGTGATGTCACATACAGTGATTTCATACACAATGATGTCATATACAGTGATGTCACATACAGTGATGCCATACACAGTGATGTCACATACAGTGATGACATACACAATAATTTTATATAAACAGTGATTTCATACACAATGATGTCATATACAGTGATGTCACATACAGTGATGTCATACATAATAATGTTATATACAGTAATGTCACATACAGTGATGTCATACACAATGACATTATATACAGTGATGTCACATATAGTGATTTCATACACAATGTTGCCATATACAATAGTGTCACATACATTTATCCCATACACAGTGATGTCACATACAGTGATGCCATACACAATAATTTTATATAAACAGTGATTTCATACACAATGATGTCATATACAGTGATGTCACATACAGTTATGTCATACACAATGACATTTTATACAGTGATGTCACATACAGTTATTTCATACACAATGACGCCATATATAGTAATAGCATATAAAGTGATGCCATACACAATAACTTTACATACAGTGATGTCATACACAATGACCTTATATACACAGTGATTTCATACACAATGATGTTATATACAGTGATGTCACACACAGTGATGTCATACATAATAACTTTACATACAGTGATTTCATACACAATTATGTCACATACAGTGATGCCATACACAATAACTTTATGTACAGTGATGTCATAACCAGTGATGTCATACACAATGATGTTATATACAGTGATATCACATACAGTGATTTCATACACAATGATACCATATATAGTAATGGCAAATAGTTATGCCATACACAATAACTTTACATACAGTGATGTCATACACAATGACCTTATATACAGTGATTTCATACACAATGATGTTATATACAGTGATGACACATACAGTGATGTCATACACAATAACTTTACATACAGTGATGTCATACACAATGACTTTATATACAGTGATTTCATACACAATAATGTTATATACAGTGATGTCATACACAATAACTTTATATACAGTGATGTCATACACAATGACCTTATAAACAGTGATTTCATACACAATAATGTTATATATAGTGATGTCACATACAGTGATGTCATACACAATAACTTTATATACAGTGATTTCATACACAATAACTTTACATACAGTGATTTCATACACAATAACTTTACATACAATGATTTCATACACAATAATTTTACATACAGTGATGTCATACATATTAACTTTACATACAGTGATTTCATACACAATAACTTTACATACAGTGATTTCATACACAATAACTTTACATACAGTGATTTCATACACATTAACTTTACATACAGTGATTTCATACACAATAACTTTACATAAAGAGATGTCATACACAATAATTTTATATACAGTGATTTCATACACAATAACTTAACATACAGTGATGTCATACACAGTAATTACATACAGTGATTTCATACACATTAACTTTACATACAGTGATTTCATACACAATAACTTTACATACAGTGATTTCATACACAATAACTTCACATACAGTGATTTCATACACAATAACTTTACATACAGTGATTTCATACACAATAACTTTACATACAGTGATTTCATACACAATAAATTTACATACAGTGATTTCATACACAATGATGTTTTATACAGTGATGTCACATACAGTGATGTCATACACAATAACTTTATATACAGTGATTTCATACACAATGATGTTTTATACAGTGATGTGATTTATTTACAGCGGTATAACAAGTACCGGTAACTAAAAACTGAAATAAGTTGTTTATAAATGACACTCATTTTTCTGAATTTTCATCACTTTCTTTAGATTAAGAACACCAGATACCTCTCTTACACATGAATAAATTGTGTTTTGAATAAATATTTACTGATCAGTAATTCTAATTTTTCTGATGTAAATTATCACAAAATTTCTGATGATATTCACCCATCCAATTGCACATACTCGGTTAAATCTGTCATCCTTAGGTACTAGGCCCAAAATATAGTCAAAGGATACACCAAAAGATTACGCAAAAGGATCTAGTTTGTGTCTTTATGCTCATTGTTTATGGTTTTTTTCTTGAAATACATCATCGTGACACATTAAATAATTTGAAAATTATAAATATATAATTATGAAATAATGTGATATTTTGTCTTAGTGGCATAATATATGGACATTTTTTTTAATATTCTTGGAATGAAATATTTCTTGGATATGAGAAGCCATTAATTGAGTAACTGTAGAATATTGTTGCTTATCAAATAAACCAAATATCAAACACAACCTTTTCACAGGATTTAAACCCTAATCGCCATGCAACAATATGCAGCTCTAACCGTTGTGCTACAAGAACGTTGGTATAATTATATTTATAAACCTGATATTAAGCTTGGAAATTTTAAAACATTTACAGATATATCAACATCTGACAGACTAAACCTTTGATGTTTTTTCACATGTCAGGTCTAATTCAACAAACAAATTCAGTGAATTCATGTCCCCAGCTTTTTTAAAAAGATTTGATTCAGGCATTCTTAAGTTATTGCACGGAAACCCCAAAAAGTGTAATTATGATTTTTCAAAAATTAAAGGGGTACAACTCTACAATGCCAAAAGTCACAATCCCAAAAAACAAACTTAGCCTGCATTTTGTCATTATAAACATTGTAGTAAAATTTCAAAAGATTTTATTAAGGCATTCTTAAGTTATTACACGGGAACCAAACTGTGACGGACATACAGACTCAAACTTTTCGCAAAGCGGTGGACAAATATTGGTCGTAATGGCAAGTTTAAATACATGTTTTTGGCAAAACATAACAGTATTTTGCATCTTCTGCACTTTTCCATTGTTGACAAATTTTACATCAATGGATTAATCTATAACGTCTACAATATATATTGCTTGACATTCAAAATGATTCCATATTTTGTATTATGTCACCTAACAAACCAACCTTTAAATCAAACTGAACAGGAGTGATATTAATGGAACATATAAATCAATGCATGGTTTCGTAATGTTTAATCCAACATAGAGGCCATATTGACATTGGACACCGGGGGTTGGGGAGGGGGGATGTGGTCTTTAGTACACAATGTTGTCTTGAAACAACAATCATGATATCCGGTAATAGCAGTAAATATCTCTCAATTCTCCCGTCACAATCTCCCTTGCTGCATACCACCCTGATTGTTATCGGCAAATAAGATGATTTCTCATTAAGAGCAAGTCTATACATATTGTCACATGTGAAAAATGACCCGTGTCAGTTAAAAATACAAGACAAAACAGCTCAAATTAGAATCCTATGTATTTATTTATGGTAATAATGAAAACAATACCATTTAATGACTATTTTGTGTCATTCATTTCCTAATTGCCTAATCCCCCTTGGGGCCTGCTGTTTGATACTGCAATCAGAAAAAAAATAATACTTGAAAATTACAATTACGAATGTCAACAAATAGCCTGTCAATTATTGACTTGCAATAAAACAAGTTATGTCTCATAACAGGTTGGGTTGCATGACTTCAGTGAGGCGGCAAGATCTGTCACAAATACTGCCCATCACAAATACTGCCCGTCACAAATACTGCCCATCACAAATACTGCCCGTAACAAATACACAAATACTGCCGGTAACAAATACACAAATACTGCCCGTAACAAATACTGCCTATCACAAATACTGCCCATCACAAATACTGCCCGTAACAAATACTGCCTGTAACAAATACACAAATACTGCCCATCACAAATACTGCCCACCACAAAAACTGCCCATCACAATACTTCCCGTCACAAATACTGCCCGTCACAAATACTGCCCATCACAAATATTGCCTATCACAAATACAGCATGTCACAAATACTGCCCACCACAAATACTACCCTTCACAAATACTGCCCTTCACAAATTCTGCCCACCACAAATACTGCCCCAGATAAGATGATAAGAATGTTTCATGGGTATGAGGTTGAGAAAAAGTGAATCTATAATGAGCTGCATTATGGGGGGAAAAAAAACTGCAAAGAATGAAGGTGTCCAAAACAAAATCCACCTAAAACCCACCTTTATTGAATATTCACCAAAATTCAATGCTAATTTTGATTCATGATAACTATTAGGCCATTATAAATTAATTGCTATATTATCATCCAATCTTTATTAAAAAACAGGAGGGTGGGAGGATTTTATTTTTTATTTTCATTTTTAAAATTTTTGATGTTTTTTTAATAAAAAAACCCCAAACTTTTTTAATCATTTTTTTTTTTATGAAAATAAAAAGGGTCGGGGTAACATGAAAATTAGGGAGCAGGCAGAGATGGCAATTAATTTATTATGGCCTTATTTGTGCAAAAAAAAAATTCAATGTGGATTTGGGGTGAATTTGGGTGTGTCGTATGCTCAGACGGACTCTGTCAAGTAATTTGTTCACAGCGTTAGATTCTTTTATCCAGAACTCATAGTCATAGTTACAGATTTTTTTTTTCAGCAGTTCTATTCAGATTCATCCTGAAGTCTTCTTTCGCAAATAAAACTGAAAATGCCAAATATAGCCTGTTTTGTGTTAAAAGTGGCTTATTAAACCCAATAAAAAAAAAATCTCATTAAAATCAGGTCATTTTAAGCTTCATTATTCTACGCACAGTAGATCTGATAAAAAAAATACAAAATTTTTTTTTCACCCAACCAGAAATAAACTTACTTTAAAAATATATGCCCTAAACATTCCTAATTTTTTTTTCATTCAGTCAGAAGCCTTGTCTCAATGGTGATCACTGACCTTTATATGGAAAATGGGGTGGGGGGAGGTGTATTATATGTAAGTTATTAAATTTTAGTCGTTTTAAGGGAGGCTTACAACATATCTAGCATCAGATTGTCAAATATAGTTATCCCACCCCCTTGAATCCTATAGTGTAAATGGTGGCAACTGTAGTCCCAGAATTCATACTCTTCTCCCATTAAACCACCAAGACTTTAAATCCTATCTAGTATTATATGTATTTAAAATATTCAATTCATCAACATATCTTGATAAGTTTTAATTAACCGAACCTTGTTCCCTTTAAAGTGGAGAAAAAACAACTTGTTGATAAATACTGATATTGAGTATTTAGTGCGCGACATTATCTTGTGAACAAGCAAATTTCCTAGATCTTTGGCCCAGTCTGTGTAGATCACATCTGTAATACTGCACACACAGATGGGCAATCAGCACTAATTAATTGGATTTAATCAGTGTTTTATATAGATCTTTACTAATTGCTTCCTTCCTTTTCAAAATTTCATATAGGTAGATTATACTGTTTCAACTTTGCATACAGACGTATAGATATGTATTTAAGTCATTGATGGGTTTTTCTCCCCATCACATATACAACATAATCAAGATCACCATTTCATTGGGAAGAAATGGAATAACAGGTTTTTTAATACTACCGTATATTCCCTTATAAACGCCCCCACTCTAATAAATGCCCCCCCCCCCCCCCCCCCTATTTTTCTGGAAAATCAAAAAATAAAACATATATGCGATTTGAGTGTGTATTCACCCATCTTTCCCTGATTGATTATTTTGTTACACAGACAACAGTTAGCGGAGTGTTTATTACCTTTGAACTCTTTAACCCATTGTTTATATCTTGGGTGACCACTTAACCACAATTGGTTGAACAAATACTTCCCCATATTTGCTGTTTAATACTAGTAAAAATACTGTCTGCCAATTAAAACATTACAAAACGTCGACAATGCGGTAAGTCTGTGTACGCTGAAAGCTCATTGTTCCACGTTGATAAGAGCAAGCGTCCAAGTGGTTTAAAGTGAAGAGTACACTGACCATCAATTCGGATATTCCAGTACGCAGACAAGTAATTTCATACAGATTTTCAGCTTTTTTTTATTCCTATGTCGATTATTATATTCACTCTCAAATAATTCTGAACCACTTTTTCGGGGATTTAAACCGGATTTAAGGTTTTTTTCATGGCTTTATTGGTTTTATTGTATTTTTAACTGTTGTTAAATTTGATTTTTTTATCTTTTATAAACGCCACCACCTTGTAAAATGTAACGTTAATTAGGGAATATACGGTATGATCTTATGTTTTATTTTTACAGGAAGACTACAAGAATGAAAAATGTTGGTACCATTGTCCAGAGGAACCAAATGAAGTCTCTCAAATATAATTATTATTTCATTCCTAATAATAAATCTGGATTAAAGAGTTTACTAACTTCTACAAAATATTCCGAACATGTTACAACTTCACTGGTATCTCCGCCTAGTTTATACTAATTATTTATTTTAGATCAATTGTGAAGAGAAGTCTCAAAGCTTATATGAACCACTCAAAGGCAGGACCAGTACTGACTATTGTTTATGAGAGGTATTAGATACAGCTGTCATTGACATCATTACGAATAGGCAAATTAGACAAATATGAATTTAGAAGAATGGTTATGTCCATGTATTTGTGTTTTTGGATAGTGGTTATTAATAAAAAGATATTAAGTTTTAATAAATAAAATGTCATAAAATGAATTAACTGTGTTTATTGTACTGAGCAATAACAGGTCGGTGTTCTTGAGACCGTGCCTTAGACCATGCCCAGACAATAATACTGCTCCTACTTCAGAAGTAACAGTCAATAAACACAACTTTAAATATCTGTTTTAACATAATCTAGGTCAAGCATAACAATATATACCTACCTGAGCATGACAGTCAGTGAGCACTACAATGTCTATTTGTAATAACATAATCTTAGTCACCATACAATATAATTGGTCACCAATACTCTACCTACCTGAGCATGACAGGCAGTGAGCACTACAATGTCTCTGTGTAATAACATAATCTTGGTCACCATACAATATAATTGGTCACCAATACTGTACCTACCTGAGCATGACAGGCAGTGAGCACTACAATGTCTATTTGTAATAACATAATCTTGGTCACCATACAATATAATTGGTCACCAATACTGTACCTACCTGAGCATGACATGCAGTGAGCACTACAATGTCTATTTGTAATAACATAATCTTAGTCACCATACAATATAATTGGTCACCAATACTCTACCTACCTGAGCATGACAGGCAGTGAGCACTACAATGTCTCTGTGTAATAACATAATCTTGGTCACCATACAATATAATTGGTCACCAATACTGTACCTACCTGAGCATGACAGGCAGTGAGCACTACAATGTCTATTTGTAATAACATAATCTTGGTCACCATACAATATAATTGGTCACCAATACTGTACCTACCTGAGCATGACATGCAGTGAGCACTACAATGTCTATTTGTAATAACATAATCTTGGTTACCATACAATATAATTGGTCACCAATACTGTACCTACCTGAGCATGACAGGCAGTGAGCACTACAATATCACTGTGTAATAACATAATCTTGGTCACCATACAATAGAATTGGTCACCGATACTGTACCTACCTGAGTATGAGTCAGTGAGCACTACAATGTCTGTGTTATAACATAATCTTGGTCACCATACAATTTAATTTGTCACCAATACTGTACCTACCTGAGCATGCTAGTCACTGAGCACTACAATGTCTGTACTAACATAATCTTGGTCACCATACAATAGAATTTGTCATCAATATTGTACCTACCTGAGCATGACAGCCACTGAGCACTACAATGTCTCTGTGTTATAACATAATCTTGGGCACCATATAATAAAATTGGTCATGGATACTGTACTTACCTGAGCATGACAGTCAGTGAGCACTACAATGTCTATGTGTTATAACATAATCTTGGACACCAATAGTGTACCTACCTGAGTACCACAGTCAATTGGCACTACAATGTGGGATGTTCTCTCTGTTGTAACATAGTCTATATCCCCATCATATGTAATGACAGTTAAGGACGTTTTAATGTATAATGAGTAAACTATGGCATGGATGTAAATATATAGTTTATATAATAAAAGATGAAACTGTTTGCGGGAATTTGGTTCTCATTCTCATTTACAACATATTTTCCAATCAGCCATAGGTATTTTGGACTTTAAAGAAAAAACCTGAATTATGTATCCGCTGAAAAGTCTTTGAACAGTCTTTTAATTCAGTGGTTAATAAATATAATTTATTTTTCCTATTAAGTGAGAAACTTATTGAAATGTCACAAAAACATGAAATTGGTTGGTAAATTTTCAATGCAAAATTTTGTTGGATGAAAATGTTGCCAAAAAATTATTTGGAAAATGTCACAACTTTGACTTAATATGCTTATTTTATAAAATAATGAACGTTTTATCTCACAATATTTTACACCAATATTGCAAAACAGTAAACTTGCATTGGTTTTCCCATTTAAAAATCAGTTCTTGCTGCAAAATTTGTTTTACTCAATAAATTTTCAAAAGTAAAACATTTTTATTTACCACTAAAAAAGAATGACTTCCAGGTCCTAAAATTAAAATTATATTGTGTGCAACTGGAAATTTAATCATAGATGCCAAATAAACTTTTGATGAAACATCTGCTTCAAACAGTAGGCAGGCATCACATGTATATTAGATATAAGCTATTTTAAAATCCGATACTGAAAACACACTCATTTACTCAATATGATATGAGTGCAACAATTGTATTTCATTGTATGGCTATTCCATTGGGTATTGTTACTGTATGGTGTAGCTTTCAACAATGTTTCAGGTATATCATGACTGGATCTATTTGAGACAGTATTCCAAGTGCTGCTATACTGGAATATCATGCCGCAAATACATGGTGATAACCCACCCAGTCACATTAAATTGGCGCTGGGCTGACCAAGCGAAGTAGCTTCTAGTACCATTTTTCAAGTCGTACGTATGACCTGGCTGAAGATTGAACCTACAACCTTCTGCATGCATACCACTAGACCATGCTGCAGTTTATTCCATCAGAAAATTTAGTCCATGAAAGGACCATGTTAACTCCATCAAACAGAACAGATTAGAACTAATTTCAATAAGTTAACATTTTTGCTGGATGACCTGACTATAAATTTGGATATAATAAATGAGGTTACAGGAAATTATTGAAGGAATGACATTAACCCTTTACTCCATAGATACACGTTTTCCCACACTAATAACAGAAGGCCTTTGAAAACAGTGCAGGAAGAGTTCAGATTGCTAGTAAAGAGCAATCTGAACACTTCCTGCACTGTTTTCCACTCTGTCAGTTAATATAAACATAATTCACCAAATAATTCAAAAGCATTCTATATTAGAGGTGTCCAAAGGCGTCTATATTAGAGGTGTCAAAAGATGTCAATATTAGAGGTGTCCAAAGGCATCTATATTAAAGGTGTCCAAAGGTGTCTATATTACAGGTGTCCAAAGGCGTCTATATTAAAGGTATCCAAAGGCATCTATATTAGAGGTGTCCAAAGGCATTTAATTAAAGGTGTCCAAAGGTGTCTATATTACAGGTGTCCAAAGGTGTCTATATTAAAGGTGGCCAAAGGTGTCTATATTAAGTAAAGGGTTAATCATTGTTATTTGTTAAAATGTCATGAGATATGACCATATATGTAAGATGGTTACATAAATTGGCTAGTTACATGTCAGTTCATGTCTCATGAATATTCAAAAAGTAAAGTTCATTTTTTATAATAATGATGCACTCAATTTACACCATCATGACCTTCTAACATCGATATATATGTAAAGCGTATGTAGCATCCCTAAGTTAAAGTCAATGAATGGAACTGCAAAGTTACGCCTTCTGTTTACTAGTCGTTGTTTCATGACGTCAAAAAACATAAATCATTGTGACGTGTTTACCTTTGTCATTAATCCCAAATCAGGAACAAAGTTGATTTAAACCAAATTACCTCCAAAGCTAACAATTGCGGTTCATGGGTATGCGTTAATAGGAAAATGAATTTTCCATATTTATCAAACTTCATTTATTTTATAAAAAAAACTATAAAAAAAATGTGAACCTGAAAAAAACAAAACATCTGACAAAATACTGAGTCAACATCATTCTATTTGGAGAAATCCATCAAATAATTTTAATAACGTTGAATCGGATTTAATATTAACATAACCCTAAGCGTATTGTTTCAGAAAACCTTCTCATCAACACTTCTAGTCAGGCACGCCTTGGCAAACAGTAAGTCAAAGCAGTCAGCACTAAACCCAATTAATTATCATAAATGTCAACTAATTTGACAATTAATTCATCAAAATTGCAAATTTTGCTCTAAGACAGACTGACTGTTGCTTGGCAACCTTCATCTATTCATTATTTGAAGAAAAACATAGGAGATAGCATTTGTTCCATGACATAAGCATCCAATCATATCAGTAAATACTTACAGGTGACATTAACTAACTTAATATGTTAGTGTGGATGACAATGAAAGTCTCTAATTTGTCATAAAGTGGCTGTAGTTGTGGTTACAAGCCACCCAACAAACCCTGTCAGGACCAACATTAATATGTATTCAACAACCATAGTCATTTAACAATGACTTTGAAACACGTTCTTACAACTTAGACAAATCACACTAAAAGTCTTTCCGGGTAGAAATAGTACTAAGCATATGCAGATAAAGTGTCTTGCTCGAGGACACTACACAGAGCTTTGACACAGGATCAAACCCATGATGATCCTGGGCCCAATCCTGGGCCAGATGCTCTACCACCGGACTGCACACTCAATCAAGTCACATCATTGAATGTATGTGATCTTGCATTATCTATTTAAAATACTAGTGTATGTAACAAGCATAGAATCAAATGCCATGTTTGAAATGTACTGTATGAGTAGTATATTTTGTAAAATTTGGTAATTTTTAACATAAGTCCTGTGTCATGCTGTATTCAGTAAATACATTAATGTACCATTATCTATATGTACATGTATTTATCAACCTTTTAATAACATATTTTGCATGAATAAATTGTTAATTATAGAAACATATAAAGCTACATATGTCCATGGTAACAAATATCTTTAATGTGATTAAGCCATTATAAATTAATTGCTAGATTATCATCCAAATTTTTCTTAAAAATGGGGAGGGCGGGAGGATTTTGTTTTTTATTTTTAAAATTTTTGATTTTTTTTTAATATTTTTTTTTTTTTTTTTTTTATGAAAATAAAAAGGGTAGGGGTGTCATGAAAATTAGGGGACAGGCGGGGATGCTAGTCTAGAAATTGATTTATTATGGCCTAACTAGATTATTTTCTGTACCTCATACTTCAATAGTGTTTTTAAATCTTTGGCTTAAAATTACAAAAAACTTGAACTAATGATTAATATTTCAAAGACCGCTAGTGGTACAGCGTCCGCCTCGCATGCGGAAGGTCGTGGGTTCAATCCCCCGCCGGGTCGTACCAAAGACTTTAAAAATGGTACTAGAAGCTTTCTCACTTGACGCTCAGCATTTAGAGGTGAGTTCTAGGTCTGGTTGGCCCGGTGTCAGTATAATGTGACTGGGTGGGGTATCATACCATGTGTCTGCGGCATGATACTCCAGTGTGACAGCGCTAAGAATACTGTGTAAAGTAGACACTGTCGCGATATGACTGAAAAAATGTTGAAAGTGACGCTAAACACCATACAACAACAACAACAACATAATATTTCAAAGGATATGCAACAATGTAGCGTTTGTATTTTTGGTATTCATCTTTTGACATTCCGTCTTTGTGTAAATATATGACAGTCCCAGTAAAGATATCCAATAGTTCTTTACTTGGTGTCTTCTTTCCAATTCCGCTTGTTGATGGTTGAACATTAGAGTAACCTCTCTGTACTGAAATATGGGAGAAATAAGATTGGTTACTGAACATTAGTCAACCCTGTGTACTGAAATATAAATAATTAACATTGGTGACTGAACTTTAGAGTCAACCCATGGAAACCATAAAATTGGTGACTGAACATTAGAGTCAACCTTCTGTGCTGAAATAAAAGTGATGACTGAACATCAGAGTCAACCCTCTGTGATGAATTATGAAAACAATAAAATTAGTAACTAAAATTAGTTATTCACAATTACAAAAAAAAACATTGTTCTTTCATGAACAATTAATAGCTTATGGGCAAATATTTGACAATAATTGAATTTTTTCATTTATAAAATTTGAACGATACATTGAAATTCAAATAATGCATCATGAAAATGAATACAATTAAACAACCCCAGCAGACAATTACAAAATACGGAGATATGAGGGGAGATCAGAAAGTTTGTAGACTTTTGCCATAACTTTTTTATTTATCATTGTGTTCTTATAGTTCTCAGGGAGTCTGTGCCTCTATATGCCGGTATTTGCAGTAATTTTGCAAAAAAAATATAATTTTTCATCGTTAGTTTATATTCTATAGTAACTATGGAAAAGTTGAATTACCTAGATGGGGCAGTTTTTGCTTTTTTCTCTGCCTCTACTATCATAACAAGCATAGCGATGCCAAAACAGGTTTAATTTTTAATTAAAAAAATATCAATGTGTGCTGTATCGTATGCTTGTTTACATCCTATGTAAAAATGGCACCTGAATTATGTGCAAATCAAAATGACGCCAATAATATGATGTAACATTATGCCATTTTGTTTGAAACAAACTGACGTCGGGGCACTTGAAAATGGATTAGCACACGAAATACCCCATTTCCATAAAGTTTTGCTTCATATTAGGTAATACATCTGCTCAAACAGAGAAACAAAAGTATATACGGTAAATGTAATGTTTCAAGGTCTCTAGTGTTTAAATGTCACAAAATGAATGTTTTTGACATGGCCAGGAATCAGTGATAAAAAAAGAGCGAATGGGAAGTCGATTGAAGACATATTGAAATTAAAGCATGTTTTACAGAATTTTGTGTCCAGTATACCAGTGATTCAGTAAATTTGATACAAAGCACATGTTTAAAACATTGACGTCGGTTTTTGTTGAATACAACGTCAACATTTTGCCCTGACATAATTATCTAACTACTATACTTTGAATCGCGCCTTATTTTTTTAATTGTTGACGTATCATGCTAAAATGTGTCCCATATACATTTATTTCTAATACAATTATAGCACTATTGTGCATTGTATAATTTATATAAATAAACTATGGCAAAAGTCTACAAACAGTCTGATCCCCCCTCATACATGTAATATATTATTATAGGTTGGACTAAAATAATATTCCTGCTTAAATTGGAATGCATTATGTGACGTATCAAATAAGTCATGTGACATCTATTTTACTTTAATTTGATCTATCATATTGGTTACATATTGATGAATTCTAATAATTTAAGATAGAGTTCAAATAATGCATGCACAAAAATTATTTTTTTAATAAAAATTCCATTTATATTTCCCCACTTTTAATGAAATTTCACTTTTTGTCACATTTTGGTAGATTTGAAATTCCAAATAATTTGTATTTTAGATATTAATAACCAAAGCACACTTAATTCTATTCTTTGTGCATTTATGGTGAGTTTTTCAATCACACTGCCTTTTAAATGAAATACAAAATATTATTTTTTTTTCATTTTTGTTTTATTGGGTTTAATGCCATTTTCAACACATTTCAGGTTATTTATGGCATACCCAGTTTTATTGGTGTAGGAAAACCTCAGAACAAATCTGAGTAGAACCACCATCTTTCTACAAACTTTCTTACATAAAGTTTTTAGAGCAAGTGGGACTCAAACCTTAGCAATGAGCGGTAAGTGATCTTGAGATGACGCCTTAGACCATCTGGCCACAGAGAACCCTAAATATGAAATAAAAAAAATGTCCATCTGACAAATTCAAAGAAAGAAAAAAAGACAAAAGACCTAAATTATTCAACAAAATACACTAACAAGATGCCTCTCATGACTTAAAAAAAGTCATGATTGTTGTACAAACACAATTAATGAACAATAGAAACACCCTTCTTTCCCCCAGAGTAGGCGCAATAAAAAGCCAAAGTACATATTTATATAAACACTATACATAGGCAGAAACCCATATTTGACTTACCAGTATAACTAGCCCTTAAGTCAAGTATAACATGTCATAAAACATAAAAAAAACATAACCAAAATACCAAAAGTAATTGGAATCAACGAAAATCACTATTTCACTATCTCGGCTATACCAATGCCTTCTGGACTATCTCCGTATGCAAAGTAAGAAATTAAACTGTTTTAACTACAAAAGATATGAAATAGGAGATACAGCAATTAGGAGTTCACCTATCAATTTATTCATCATTATACTCCTTGCCTAGACTTCCTTTCTTCCTGCAGGCAACTGATCGCTGGTATTACATGTTTTGACAAAACATAATTACAGAAAATGTTTATGAATATTACAGGTTTCATCTATAGTAACACTAGCAGCAAGTCACTTGATGTAGGTCACAGATGTTCAGGTTTGAGGCAGCTGCACAAGTATATATAGAATAAAGAAAACTAAGGAACACATATACGCTTTGAAAACAAATATCCTACACTTTAGCAAGGAAATGCAACTGATTGACAGTTTGTGAACACTCGCGTATTCACGTAAAATCTTGCAATATCTCGTTTTCAATTATCTTGACTTTCATTCACCTCAGGAACACAAATTAAAATTCTTACATTGCAGAATGAAATTCTCATCAAAACAATACCATTCCCAACAATTTCTGTTTAAAATTGTTGGATAGAATTTTATTAAAAAATTTATATACTGCAGCTAAAATAACAACATATAACGAGATATTTTTCTTCAAACCTCAATATCTTTAATTCAAGATCATTTTGCATTATCGAAACATGTTTAAACATCTAAGATTACACACAACTTACAGTTAATGTTTAGAAACCAGTTGCCTGTGAATTATGAATGATTAAGTTGCCAAATAATGAATCCTTCGTGTGCTGTTTTATCAACATTTAGTTAGGAGATACAACTTTCCTATCCTTCTTTACAAGTCCTTGACTTGAGCAAAGCATCGCCAAAGTGTACAAGACCATCATTAAACTATTTATGGCAACAGTTCTAACAGGTCTAAGGAAGAGTTCCGACTCACAGACTTAAATCTAAATAGAATGTCCATGCAAGTAACATGCAAACTTGTGTTGTGTCAAGTTCGACCCCTCAACAGGGAGAGGCTCGTCATCTTGAAACAGTGTCTTAGACCACATGGCAGTCGAGGACCCTGGCCCAAATATTTTTTTTGAATGGGGTTAAACGCCACTTTCGACACATTTGAGGTTATATATGGCATATCCAGTTTTACTAGTGGAGGAAGACCTCCGAAGACCTTTTTTTCCCCCTGCTGGCCCCTTATGAATATTAAATCCCCTTTAAACGATCCAGTCTAAACTGTTAAGACTTATCAATGCTTAATATATCCAGAGATTCTGGAAATATCTGGAAAGCGGCTAAATGGCATCTTTTTTTTGAACATTTGTGATAACTTATTACAAAAAGTTTAAAATGTATTTTAATAATAATTTATGTAATAATTTAAACATGTATAATTTATAGAAATATTATTTATCAAACAATTGATGTGTCAAGTGTATACATTTGTCACAAGAAGGCACAATGTGGCATTGATCCACTATATGTAGATGCGGTTATGTTATGTATGAAACAGTGAGACATCATGCATAAATATATACACTGTGTATAAAGCTAAGGCCATTATAAATTAATTGCTAGATTATCATCCGAATTTTTCTTGAAAACAGGGAGGGCGGGAGGATTTTATTTTTAAAATTTTGATGTTTTTTAATAAAAAAAATAAAATAAATAATTTGTTTTTTTTATAATTTTAAGTTTTTTTGTTTTTTTTTATGACAATAAAAAGGGTCGAGGCGGCATGAAAATTACGGGACAGGCAGGGATGATAATCTAGCAATTAATTTATTATGGCCTAAAGGACAGTAAAGTAAAACATCAGTATTTGCACAAAAGAGACACATTGCTTTAGGGCAGGATCCAAAATGGCTGAGTGGCTAAAGGTACTACTGTATCATGACCACATACTTCTCACAGCCGAGATTCTCGATTCAAGCCTGGCTCCATCCAAAAACTTAATGAGAGAGTTTGCCAGCTACTTAGTTTTACTCAGGCTCATTTTTAAAGTTTTCCTCCACCAACTAAATTGGATGCCATAATGCATGCAAATCAAAGCATTTTTTTTTGAAAAACTACAAAAACGCTGTTTGAAATAAGCACCCTAAAACTACAAGCCGTGTGATTATTATACCTTTAGATGGGGGTACATCTGTTGGTGTATCGGCTGGTTTCCGTTTTTGATGCTGTTTTCTGCCATAGTAATATCTAACCAGTAGTTAAGGAGCTTTAATGTTGGAAACAGCAAATAATATGAGTGCACTCATGATGAAGTTTTATCAATTAAAATAATTGCCACACAGATGTAACATGTTTTCCAAAACCAAAAAGTTTACATGATTTCACACATTGAAATGTTTCAGTAAATTTATAGGATTTTACATACAAAACAGTAAAGCAAAAATAATGTAATTAGTAAATTTACAGGATTTTAAACACATACCAGTCCTGTACATTAAATGTTTCCAGCAAATTTACACGTTTTTACACACATACCTGTACATTAAATGTTTTCAGTTAATTTACAGGATTTTACACACATACTGTACATTAAATGTTTCCAGTAAATTTACAATATTTTACACACACACACATGTATATTAAATGTTTTTAATAAATTTACAGGTATTTACACACATACCTGTAAATTAAATATTTTCAGTTAATTTACAGGACTTTACACACAAACTGTACATTAAATGTTTCCAGTAATTTTACTTTACAGGATTTGACACACATACTGTGCATTAAATATTTTCAGTTAATTTACAGGATTTTACACACATACTGCGCATGAAATATTTCCAGTAAATTTACAGGATTTTACACACATACCTGTACATTA
Source organism: Panopea generosa (assembly GCA_029582155.1). NCBI lineage: Eukaryota > Metazoa > Mollusca > Bivalvia > Adapedonta > Hiatellidae > Panopea > Panopea generosa. The sequence goes on from CM055902.1 coordinate 52,292,525, forward strand.
AATATTTTCAGTTAATTTACAGGAGTTTATACACAAACTGTACATTAAATATTTCCAGTAAATTTACAGGATTTTACACACATACTCTGCATTAAATATTTCCATTAAATTTACAGAATTTTACACACATACCTGTACATTAAATGTTTCAGTATATATATATATAGGATTTTACATACCTCCTGGTATAAGTTATAAATGCCAGGACCAAGCACTGGGCCGATATGAAACTGCCTAAATGAATGACAATTTTATCAATAAATAACTGAAAGTAGTCACATTGACCCAGGTACATTCTACAGAATTCTTATTTTTGTCTTGCTGGCCCAGTTCTGTTCATATTGGCTCAGTTTGATTCATACTGGCCCTTTTTTGTTCATATTGGTCCAGTTTGGTTAATAATGGCCCAGTTTTAATCACATTGGTCGTTTGGTTCATACTGGCCCAGTTTGGTTCATATTGGCCCTGTTTGGTTCATATTGGCCCTTTTTTGTTCATATTGGCCCAGTTTGGATCATATTGGCCCAGTTTGGTTCATATTGGCCCAGTTCTCATTATATGAGTTGACCATTTTTTAACCATGCCAAGTCTAAAATACGTTAATTAATAAAAAGAGTTTATAAACTTAACTTTGATCTTCTTATCAGGAAATAAAAGGACCATGCTCATCAAACACTGATACTAAGGATATGAGTATACCAGAGACATAATACAGAGACTAGTAGCCTGTTCTTCCGCTATAGTAGCTATTTTTAAAATAAAGTACATCCCCGAGAAATCCCGAGAGTCATGTGATTCGATTATAGCGTCATCGTCGGCCATATTGAATAAACAATACAAGGCAGATTGCTACAGAACAAAAAAAAAATACGCTCGTCACCTCTGAATTATGTTAAATAATAAACACATGATATAAAAAAACACAGTAATTAAATCTCTGCATTGGCAACAGTGTCAGGTCGGGGAAATAATAACAATAAACAGTATCAAAACCCGTTCATCAAAATATTCTGTATATATACCACAACAATATAATTAAAATTATAAGAAGAAAATTGCGGAAATTGCCGTCGCAACGTAAACCAATATTATTGTTTACACAGTTACAGGTGCGCACAACTACAATACCATATCATCTGGTTCTCTAATAAATTGATAAATCAACAATTTATTAAACAGCCAGGAAACCAGATCAAATATGGCGGAGATCACGGTCACGTGATTGAGAACAATAGGTGTTTACGTGCTCTCGCGAGAAGCACCTGCACCTGCGAGTCTCTGTATTATGTCTCTTGATTATACATATAAAAAATTCCTCATATAGATTGTCACTAAGCACTTCTAACCAGGTTTCAGATATAAAATGTGTTTCTGTTTTTATCAGATAATGTAATTACAATAAAATATAATAGGATTGCCCACAAGCCTCTATACATCACAGTGCCCCTTGATTTGTACGAACTTACAACTCTTAACCATAGTGATGATTTATATCAAATATGAACAAATTTAATTGACTGACTGATTGTTGAGAATAAGATTTATGAAAATATTCCAATTTTAACCATTTTGTGACCCACCTGGCCCCTTTTGGAAAGTCAATCCTTCTTATTAAACAAAATCTTATTTGTTATGACTAGAAGATGCTTCAGAATTCAAATTGAATTAAAATAAAATCATAAATGGATGAAAAAATGAGAATTTGTCGTTTTCCCATAGTATTCTGAAATAAAACTCAAAGTCCCCTTACAGGGTCACTATAAATACAAGCCCCTTGATTTGTACAAAATTTAGAAATTTCTTTTTTAACCCTTTTTTTACCCACCCTGGCCCATATTTAAACCCATATTCATATGGATAATCTATAACAAATATGAACAAATTTGACTGACCGGTTGTTGAGAAGAAGATTTTTGAAAATTCTATTTTAACCCTTTTTTGACCAACCTAAATTGGCCCCTTATGGAAAGTCAGTTCTTCTTACTGATCAAAATTTTATTTCCTATGACCAGATGATGCTTCAGAACTCAAATTGAATAATAACTTTGCCCAATGGATGAAAAAATGAGAATTTTCTCTTTTCTCATAGTATCTCTTATGTAAAATTCTAAGTCCCCTTACAAGGCCCCTATAAATATTAGCCCCTTAATTCTTATCTTCATTCAAACCCCTACACATAGGGATAATTTATGCAAAATATGAAAAATCTGACTGACCGGTTCTGAAGAAAACGATTTTTGTAATTCCCATTTTTTACCCTTTTGGGGCCCGTCCTGAACCCTTATAAAGTGGGACCCATTATTTTTTTACAAATCTGAACCTCTTTGACCAAACAATGCTTCTGTGAAAATATCAGTACATTTTTGAAACAAGAGGGCCAAGATGGCCCTATATCGCTCACCTAAGTGACCTTGAGTAACACAACTTAAGTAGATTATATAATACATGTACACTCAAAATTCAAGAAAAACAAAATGGGCAAGTAGTTAGAATTTTGATTTGTTTTGAAGATGTAACAGATGTATAGAAGAGTTGTGCGATAACAATAGTATCCTTGTGTGGATATCTGGATATCAGATATCGAAAGAAAGTTATGACTATATATCCATATAAAGAAAACCAGCCTCCCCTCCTGGAGAATTTGTTTTTCAACGAATCACAATGGCTGGAACAAACTTGGTAGAGGTTCACCCATGGTAAATGTCAGTGAAATTACATTGAAATCAGGTCAGTGACTCTAACAAGAAGGATTTTGAAGTTTTTACTAAAGCTGCCTATATAGTAAACTATATGACGAATCACTACCGTTTGAACAAACTTGGTGAAGGGTCCTCCAAGGAACATTTCTGTAAATTTATTTTAAAGCAAGCCAGTAGTTTCTGACAAGAAGATTTTTTAAGTTTTTACCAATTAAACTTGCCCTGCCCCCTGGCCGCCATGTTTTTTGACGAATCAAGATGGCTTGAACAAACTTGGTAGAGGGTCACCCAAGGAACATTTCTGTGAAGTAATATCAAAATTGGCTGAGTGGTTTCTGACAAGAAGATTTTTTAAGTTTTTACCATAGCTTATATAGTAAACTAACTCCACCCCCTGGGCGCCATGTTTTTTTATGAATCACTACGGTTTGGACAAAATTGGTAAAAGGTCCTCAAAGGAACATTTCTGTGAAATTATTTAAAAATCGAGCCAGTAGTTTCTGACAAGAAAATTTTTTAAGTTTTAACTAATTAAACTTGCCCCGCCCCCCCTGGCCGCATGTTTTAAGTCCAATCCAGATGGCTTGAACAAACTTGGTAGAGGGTCACCCAAGGAACATTTCTGTGAAGTTTTATCAAAATTGGCCTAGTGGTTACAAACATGAAGTTGTTAGAAGCTAAAAGTGTAACAGTACTTTAAAAAATAAATGTACTTATTGATTAAAATTTACTATTTATACGTCAGATGTTAAAAATATAAAGATGTTTTAATATTTTGAACAGTTTGATGATTTAGTTTGATTTTTACCAGAAACTACATTTATAGCGCATCATTTGCTGATATGCATCATTCAGCTAATCGGTAAGTTTAATATGAAGACTAGTCACTCGAGTTACATGGTCCAGTGAGCGAATTTTATTGATAAAACATATTGTTGCATTAGAACAGGGTTAAGTATACAGTAATTTTGAATTTTGCAACTGTATATGAGGTTTTTAATGATCGTAAAATTGGTTTCACGACTCCACCTTTGGTGTCGCCATTAAAAAATATACAATCGCAAATTTCAAAATTACATTATATTTAACCCATATTCACTGAGAAATCTCTTCAAATAGCCTAAACTAATGAAGTGTACATGCATTTAATTGTGTTGAAGGATACATGTAAGTTGGTATTCCTCTGGCTGCCAGGTGTTTCTTGATCAGTTTCTCTGTACCGTACCAGTTAAAGCCAGGCGTGTCATGGCCTATACGTGGCAAATGGACACTTGCTGAAACATAAACCCTGGCAAGTCATGTATAGAAATATGTCTAGCTGAAAATTGACATACATTGGTACATATCGGACTTGACTTGTATTTTATATATTACGTCTACAGGTGAAATATTTATTAAATACAGACCCTTTCAGAAGTCATTGCAACCAATTTAACCTGGGACAGACGGACGAATGGAGAGAAGGATGGAAAGTAGTGATATTTAACGTCGCTTCACTATTCTTCCAATGTAGGGCATCATAAAATGGTGAATGGTAATAAATGTATAACTATGTCCCTTACCAGTCTCTAAAATATCAACAGTGATGACAGTCAAGAATAATAATTTGTTACAGAATCATTCACTACAAGTGTTCTAAACTTTGATATGTAAATTGTGCACATGTACAAGTGTTTTTTAGGAATACTTTCTTGTTGTTGAACATTTAAGAGAAAAGTAAAAAAATATAAAAGTAAGCGAACCTCAAAAGGACTGTTGCCACGGGTCCTCTGTGGCAGAGTGGTCAAAGGTCACTTAATTCCCAAAAGGCTTTGAGGTCCAATCAATAGACAAGCCCAGTCTCAAGGCATTGTGCAAGAAAGTTTTCTTATTACTTATGGAAGAATGGCGATTCAATGCAAATTCACTCAGAGATATTCCTCTACCAAAACAACTGACTTCTGTTTCACCAATATTTTGTATATTGCATAAGTTCTACTTTAATACTTTACTGATTTTTTTACTCATATTACTTATATATCTTAATGAATGCCAGGGAAACCATATGCAAATTCACTGGAGCCAGTCTAAAATCATAATCATGTGTAGGCTTTTCATGAATTTATTTTTTTAACCCTTTACTCCATAGATACGCGTTTTCCCACACCAATCACAGAAGGCCTTTGAAAACAGTGCAGGAAGAGTTCAGATTACTCGTAACGAGCAATATGAACACTTCCTGCACTGTTTTCCACTCTGTCAATTAATATAAACATAATTCACTCATTGCTGATATGTGGTGAATTAATGCTTTCAATATTAAGAGGTGTCCAAAGGTGTTTATATGAAGTAAAGGGTTAAGTATGTTTTAAGTATATATGGAAATATGTCGGTGAAAATGGAACCTGGATGCCATATATAACCTATAACATTTTGAAACTAAAACGAAACCCCATTCCCTCCTTTGGTGACGTTATTGCAATTATGAGTCTGATGAAGTCGCTGATATTACATCAATATGATGCCATTCTTTCTAACCAGATGACATTTATTGCACGGATCTGTTACATCATGCAGTTGTTGACAGTAGTCAGATTCATCAATCCTCTTTTATAACGGAACTTGATTTATTGTCAACTTTTAATGCTTTTTTCATAATTAGCTGTAAAACTTTTAATCTTGTTTTATCATCACTTAATGATTTACTGTCAACTTTTACTGTTATAAGAAGGAATATTGCAATAAATGAAGTAATCAGCAGGTATTTCAACCAATACCTGGCTGGGTAATGCATCTAATGTTAAGAACTTTAACATTAATTTTTTATGTAATTTTTCATTGCTATAATGTATCAGTAGTCCTAAACATTCAATGATGAGTTATGAGTGGGGTATCGGCAGAGACATGTTAGACTGGGCAGATAAAATCCACTAAGATGGATAATGAACTTGTTTTTTTCCAGGTCAAATGTCACATACAGTGGAACAGGTCTGTAAAATTTTTCATCACAATGGATGAGGAGCGGAAAATAATATTAGATAACTACTAGAAATTGTTTTAGAAGTTAATATGCAATTTACTTCCCACCATCCAAAAATGATACGCACCACTAAACTATATACTAATACTTCTTGCAGAGTTCCATCGAAATGAAAGACCATTATTAAGGAGATTTTTGCTTTAAAAAATTAAAGAGGAATAAACCTCTTAAAATCATTGGACCAGAACCCTTCAACACTATGCATATGAATTTATCTTACAAAGTTTCATCAAAATCCAATGAATGGTTGAGGATATAAAGCATGGACAATAATTTATTTAAAACATTGAAAGGGGCATAACTCTTAAAACCCATCAGACTGGAACACTGCCATAATATGCACAACTATACATCATCAGACTGAAACCCTGCCATGATACTCACAACTAGACTTCATCAGACTGGAACCCTACCATGATATATACAACAAGACATCATCAGACTGAAACCCTGCCATGATACTCACAACTAGACTTCATCAGACTGGAACCCTTCCATGATATATACAACAAGACATCATCAGACTGGAACCCTGCCATGATATGCACAACTAGACATCATCAGACTGGAACCCTGCCATGATATGCACAACTAGACATAATCAGCCTGGAACCCTACCATTATATGCACAACTAGACATCATCAGACTGGAACCCTACCATGATATGCACATCTAGATATCATCAGACTGGAACTCTGCCATGATATGCACAACTAGACATCATCAGACTGGAACCCTACCATGAAATGCACAACTAGACATCATCAGACTGGAACACTGACATGATATGCACAATTAGACATCATCAGACTGGAACTCTGCCATGATATGCACAACTAGACATCATCAAACTGGAACACTGCCATGATATGCACAATTAGACACCATCAGACTGGAACCCTACCATGATATGCACAACTAGACATCATCAGACTCGAACCCTATCATGAAATGCACAACTAGACTTCATTAGACTGGAACCCTGATATGATATGCACAACTAGACTTTATCAGACTGGAACCCTGCCATGATATGCACAACTAGACATCATCAGACTGGAACCCTACCATGAAATGCACAACTAGACTTCATTAGACTGGAACCCTGCCATGATATGCACAACTAGACATCATCAGACTGGAACCCTACCATGAAATGCACAACTAGACATCATCAGACTGGAACCTTGCCATGATATGCACTAGACTTCAAGCAGATATTCCAAACACAGTTTCATAAAAAAATTAAATGGGCAATTAAAATGATGAAGTGTGAACAAGATTTCTATTTTTTAAAACATTGAAAGGGGCATAACTTTCTTAAATATCGGGCCTGGAATTTAGTGATGGCATGAACAACAAGACTTTATACTGTCTGGAAAGTTTAACCCTTTAATTCATATAGACACCTTTGGACACCTCTAATATAGACGCCTTTGGACACCTCTAATATAGACACCTTTGGACACCTCTAATATAGAAGGCTTTTGAATTATTGGGTGAATTATGTTTATATTAACTGACTGAGTGGAAAACAGTGCAGGAAGTGTTCAGATTGCTCATAATCTTTCCTGCACTGTTTTCAAAGGCCTTCTGTGACTTATGTGGGAAAACGCGTATCTATGGAGTAAAGGGTTAAAAGTCAATGTGCGTTTAAGAAGATGTGGCATGGACAAGATTCTGGACAGACAGACATGATAACTGCCTTTGTCAGTAAGAAAATGTGATTCTAGATGGCTGTTACTACGAGATGTCACACACTACTGTTATATACATGTATGTACCTTTCTTCTCACTAGCTGCACTGTAAACCTTTTCCAGGCCATATCTCAGGGCAGACAACTTTATACCTGACAGATGATTCCTCTTGTCTCGATGTTGACCAATAATCAGACCTAACTGAAATACAAAGAACCAAATCTATTCCAGCAGCTGTGGTTTAATGGTTAGCATGTTTGCTCTAAGACCAAGAGATCTCTGGTTCGATTCTCGATGGAGTTTTGTCAGTTTTTTTTTCAAAGGCAATCCTGAGAGTCATACCCAGTGCACATGAAAGATCTCACTTTGTGCCTGCACATAATCATGTATGTCATTTTTTTATTGGACAACCAGATATATTTATATAATATATGTGACAGATTAAATACTGTTACCTGCTAGAGTGGTTAACAGTGCCAGAACATCATCATATAAACAATGTTACCCGCTAGAGTGGTTAACAGTGCAAGGACATCATCATATAAAGACTGTTACCCACTACAGTGGTTAACAGTGCCAGGACATCACCATATAAACACTGTTACCCTCTAGAGTGGTTAACAGTGCCAGGACATCATCATATAAACACTGTTACCTTCTAGAGTGGTTAACAGTGCCAGGACATCATCATATAAACACTGTTACCTGCTAGAGTGGTTAACAGTGCCAGGACATCATCATATAAACTCTGTTACCCGCTAGAGTAGTTAACAGTGCCAAAGCATCATCATATAAACACTGTTACCCTCTAGAGTGGTTAACAGTGCCAGGACATCATCATATAAACACTGTTACCTTCTAGAGTGGTTAACAATGCCAGGACATCATCATATAAACACTGTTACCCGCTAGAGTGGTTAACAGTGCCAGGACATCATCATATAAAGACTGTTACCCGCTACAGTGGTTAACAATGCCAGGACATCATCATATAAACAATGTTACCCGCTAGAGTGGTTAACAGTGCCAGGACATCACCATATAAACACTGTTACCCGCAAGAGTGGTTAACAGTGCCAGGACATCACCATATAAACACTGTTACTCGCTAGAGTGGTTAACAGTGCCAGGACATCATCATATAAACACTGTTACCCGCTAGAGTGGTTAACAGTGCCAGGACATCATCATATAAACTCTGTTACCTGCTAAAGTATTTAACAGTGCCAGGACATCATCATATAAACACTGTTACCCGCTACAGTGGTTAACAGTGCCAGGACATCATCATATAAACTCTGTTACCTGCTAGAGTGGATAACAGTGCCAGGACATCACCATATAAATACTGTTACTGGCTAGAGTGGTTAACAGTGCCAGGACATCATCATATAAAGACTGTTACCTTCTAGAGTGGTTAACAGTGCCAGGACATCACCATATAAACACTGTTACCCTCTAGAGTGGTTAACAGTGCCAGGACATCATCATATAAACACTGTTACCCTCTAGAGTGGTTAACAGTGCCAGGACATCATCATATAAACACTGTTACCCGCTAGAGTGGTTAACAGTGCCAGGACATCATCATATAAACTGTGTTACCCGCTAAAGTGGTTAACAGTGCGAGGACATCATCATATAAACACTGTTACTGGCTAGAGTGGTTAACAGTGCCAGGACATCATCATATAAACTCTGTTACCTGCTAGAGTGGTTAACAGTGCCAGGACATCACCATATAAACACTGTTACCTGCTAGAGTGGTTAACAGTGCCAGGACTTCATCATATAAACACTGTTACCTGCCAGAGTGGTTAACAGTGCCAGGACTTCATCATATAAACACTGTTACCTGCTAGAGTGGTTAACAGTGCCAGGACATCATCATATAAAGACTGTTTCCTACCTAAGAAGTTGACTACATTCTGATGAAATAGTAAAGCTGCTATGTGGGATTTAACATAAGTATTTTATGTGAGGTTTGATAATATATAATATATTGTCATATTTCTGATTATTGGAATATCTAGGATATAATTTTTATTGCAAAGCTTAAGATGATCATCCACGGGTATGCATTCAAATGAATGACAAAATGTTACAAGTTTCAATGTCATCATGTATGGAATGTTTCAGTACACTCATACATACCCAGTCATGGCCATCTTTCCTACTCTGTACATCATCAACAGGTATGAGATGACAGTCACCTAGAGCCAGGTCTGAAAAATAGAAATGTGTCTTACATAACTACAAGTTCTTACTGTATTTATTGACATGATAGTACAGTAGTTATGATAAAAAAAACCTACAAAATCACAAACACCCTTTAAACCTAAGAGAAATGATTTACACTTCTAAAGTTTACAAAACTGATTTTTTATATGTAATTATGGCGAGATATTTCTGTCATCAGTTATCTAGTAATTCAGTTGACTAAGTGGTTACACAAATGTTATCTAGATAACCAGTATATATTATTAGATACGTGATGGCAGTTCCAGAGCAATAAATAGGGAATTTTTTGCTTTAAGATATTTATCTTCACAGGAAACGTGTCGCATTAGTAAACCAGATAACTAGACATGTAGTTAACAAGATAAATGGTTGCAGTAATGGACATTAACAGGCATTTATCTAGTTACGTTATTCATCTTCACGAAAATTAAGTAGTTAACTAGAAAACTATTACGTTAGCTACCGGTAAGTGGATAACTGGTGGCAGAAATATGCCACCACAGTAAATTAAGACTTTCATTAGTTTATACTAATTTATGCTAGCTCAACTGTGAAGCTAGCTCAATTGTGAAGAAAGCTCAGATCTTATATGAATCATTCTCAAGTTCGAACCAATAGTGAGTATGGATTTTGAGAGGCCATCGGTTGAGCTTGGGATTGAACCTGCAACCTCAGGCATGAGCAGCCAACACTCTATCCAATGCAGTTCTACCCAACTTAAAAATATTTTCAATGCTACAAATATTTCTATTTATTGTTTTTAGAAAGGTGAGGACTTTCTCCCATAAATACTATATCTACAACATTTATTTAAAGTCAGACAGAGTGCAATTTTTTCTCTTTTACATGCTTTCCTTTCAAATTCAAAGACACCAGCAAAAGAATGTTTGAGCATCAACTCTTCTGGCATAACAAATTACAGGTTGACTTACCGGGTATATATTGTAATGTTAAAGTTTGTGATAGGCATGCAAAATGCACGGTAGGATTAATGGCTTTATTCGTGTGAAAGATCCTACGTCACAACCAGGACATTTATCATGTATAAATTTTGAAGGACATTATGAAACAGACTTGAAAGTTGGTGTGTTGCAAAGGATATACCAAGAAGGGCGTGTTTACAGACAAATAGTAGAGGAAAAATGGATAAGGAAACTGGCAACAAAATTCCCGCATGGTTGCAATGTTAGATATAACATTTGAATTCAACTTCTTTCATTAATGTATAGTGCGGGAAATGACGTTACGTCTTTTGACGTTGTCCATACAGGATGTTACGTCATGTCATCATGATAGAAAAACAATTTATAGGAAAATGGACGTTACCTAGCTGCAATATTAAATTTTCAATTTTTGATAAAGGCCAGGTGGCCAAAAAATAAATATTGAAATAATTAAATTGAACTTGTGTAATATGGTTACTTCCCTGAGGAAAATCTTTCAATGAAAATATAAATATACAGTTTTCTCATGATGCGACAATTATAAATTCTGTATTTGTTGTTGATTATATGGTTTATTTGTTATTGATTATGCATATGTAATAGATTTCCAAACTTTCTTGATTGATTACCTTTACATTATACAATGAACTTTATGTGAAACTGCCAGGGCTGGGTCTACTTGGGTTCTAAGAGGCATTATTGAAATAAGGTACAATGTACTCGTACCGGTGCAACAGATTGTGATAATGATATTATTTAGTACCAGTGTTCTCCAATAACTGTTTTTCTTAGTGTTAGGCCATTATAAATTAATTGCTAGATTATCATCCAAATTTTTCCTAAAAACGGGGGAGGACGAGTGGATTTTATTTTTTTATTCTCATTTTTAAAATTTTTCCAATTATTTTTTTATGAAAATAAAAAGGGTCGGGGCGGCATGATAATTAGGGGGCAGGCGGGAATGATAATCTAGCAATTAATTTATTATGGCCCAAGAAATGGATTGTCAATTCTCAATGTAAAGCACATGGAATGAAGGAAAACTGCAGTGGAATCTGTGTATTTTTCTACACTATTTGTCAGACACATGTAAACTATGCAGTAAACATGTATTGCAATTAAAGAAATTACATAAACATTGATTTTGCAGATTCGAGGTGGAAATATATTTACAAAATAATTGAACTCCTCCCCAGTAATCTCATTAAGTTTGTCAATGTGTTTGGAATACAAAATCTACACTGGTTATAGTTCCCTGTAATTTCTGATGTAATTGAATAAGAACTAACACAATGACATATTATCTTACCTGAATTGAGGCTGTATAGGAGTGAGCAAGTAGTTATACATTTACCTGAATTGAGGCTGTATAGGAGTGAGCAAGTAGTTATACATTTACCTGAATTGAGGCTGTATAGGAGTGAGCAAGTAGTTATGCGTTTACCTGAATTAAGGCTGTATAGGAGTGAGCAAGTAGTTATACGTTTACCTGAATTAAGGCTGTATAGGAGTGAGCAAGTAGTTATACGTTTACCTGAATTGAAGCTGTATAGGAGTGAGCAAGTAGTTATACGTTTACCTGAATTGAGGCTGTATAGGAGTGAGCAAGTAGTTATACGTTTACCTGAATTGAAGCTGTATAGGAGTGAGCAAGTAGTTGTACGTTTACCTGAATTTAGGCTGTATAGGAGTGAGCAAGTAGTTATACGTTTACCTGAATTGAGGCTGTATAGGAGTGAGCAAGTAGTTATACGTTTACCTGAATTGAGGCTGTATAGGAGTGAGCAAGTAGTTATACGTTTACCTGAATTGAGGCTGTATAGGAGTGAGCAAGTAGTTATACGTTTACCTGAATTGAGGCTGTACAGGAGTGAGCAAGTAGTTATATATTTACCTGAATTTAGGCTGTATAGGAGTGAGCAAGTAGTTATACGTTTACCTGAATTGAGGCTGTATAGGAGTGAGCAAGTTGTTATACGTTTACCTGAATTGAGGCTGTATAGGAGTGAGCAAGTTGTTATACGTTTACCTGAATTGAAGCTGTATAGGAGTGAGCAAGTAGTTATACGTTTACCTGAATTGAAGCTGTATAGGAGTGAGCAAGTAGTTATACGTTTACCTGAATTTAGGCTGTATAGGAGTGAGCAAGTAGTTATACGTTTACCTGAATTTAGGCTGTATAGGAGTGAGCAAGTAGTTATACGTTTATAGAAGGTTAACCAGCACTCAAGCACACCCATCTCCGCAATTAACTGATAACTTTCCCACTTGAATTAGGGGTGAGAAATGAAGGAAAATAAGAAACAATGTCATATATCAATCATCACAAAGACTGGTCGGACAGAGATTTGAACTCACAACCACTGGATAGTCAGATATGTTAATGGGACCCAAACTCATGTGCCATGAACAGGAAACTATAAGAAGACAATGATATAACTAAAATATTCACCTTGCATCTTTCCTGCCAACGTGTACTGGTTTTCTGGTTGCGGCGATCGACCTGCAATAGCTGAAAAGAGGCCCCCTCGACCCCAGTTGCCTGAGTCGTCTGCAACATATGACAAAAATAAAATAATAACCTGGGATTATAAAGGTGCTTGTAAAAATAATTCAGTAACAATGATCCCGTTTAACCTGCAAGCATAAATACGTCTCACCAATGTTGGCAAGGTGCATGCTCTATTGTGGCCCTGTCTAGTTGCCTCAAAAACATTTATCTCATTGAATGAAATTTTATTTTTCTTTCATACCAATTAAGTTGGATAATTACTTTGCTTTAATCTTTAATATTCTTTTTAACAATGATCTCTTTTTTAAACATTAAAGCATCAACCGGAGGCTGAGATAGAAATTTCTTGCATACCAACAAGGATTATCGCATATTTTTACTGGGTATGGAATACCCTCAACGTTCTCATCCTACACTCCTTATGTTATGATTTAACACCATATGATGTATTCATTCATAAATACCTCATGCTATGATGTCATCATTCATAAATCAGTATCTTTGCGCTACTATAAAAAAATTGACAAGAATAAAAATCAGTCAGTAAAGATAGGTTTTATTTCGTTAACAATGGCCTCTTGCCTAAAATACATACATGTATCATTATTTATAGGAAATTGTATGAGTTTTGAATGCATATTATATTTGTTATTCTTTTTAAAAGACATAAATGTAACCAGAGATTTTTCTTATTTTATTTTACTTTGTCGTCCAGTTGTAGATTCTTGTAAAAATTTAATAGAGTACAAAGAATATAGAAGGTGATTCACCAACACTACCATGTCAGTGTTGTATGAATTCACCAACACTACCATGTCAATGTTGTATCATACAATCTATTGATTGCTGCTTAAATTGATTGATAAAAAATATTTATATCTCCGATTTCTTGAGACAACTACCGGTATACAAAACCTATTCGAATATTTGTCACAGAAGTACAAATTTGATTGAGACTGATGACATATCAAAGCAAATAAGAGTTATCTAACTTACAAAATTGACAAAATTGAGTAGGTCTTATAACTGCAATATCTTGTACGAAGTTTCAATCAAATACATGCAGTGACTGCTGAGTTATAAAATTTCTGAGTAAAACAAAGGCAGTTATTTGCAAAAAAATCTGGCAAGAGTTATCTGACTTGATTTATTTAGTTTTTATGGTTTTTATAGTTTTAGGTTTTATGACTACAAAGCCATATGTAAAGTTTCAATCAAATTGTGTGGTTGACGTTATATGGACTTGATGGTACTCGCATGCAAAACTTTAACCAAAATTCTAAGTCAAAGAAAGGCAATAATTTGCATTTAATTCATGCAAAAGTTATCTTACTTAGTTATTATAGTAGAGTTGATGACTGGGAGAGGCTTACATAAAGTTTCAATCAAATACATTAATAAGGACATGGCAGTACTTGCAAGCCAAACTTTAACCAAAAATTGTTAGTTAAGGAAGGGCAATAATTTGCAGTACATTCACGCAAGAGATATCTTACATAGTTATTGTCGTAGAGTTGATGACTGGGAAGGCTTGTATAAAGTTTCAATCAATTTCATTGAGTGGTTGTTGTAATATGGACATGGCAGTACTTGCAAGCCAAACTTTAACCAAAAATTGTAAGTTAAGGAAGGGCAATAATTTGCAGTACATTCATGCAAGAGATATCTAACAAAGTTATTGTCGTAGAATTGATGACTGGGAAGGCTTGTATAAAGTTTCAATCAAATACATTGAGTGGCTGGTGAGATATGGACTTTATGGTACTTGCACGCAAAACTTTAACCAGAATTTCTAAGTCAAACAAGGGCAATAATTTGCATTATATTCATGCAAGAGTTATTTAACTTGGTTATTGTAGTAGGGTTGATGATTAGGAAGGCTTGTGTAAAGTTTCTAATCAATACATGCAATGGTTACTGAGATAGGGACTTGCATGCAAAACTTTAATCAATGTGTGACGCCAATGTGGACGCTTGGATGAGTACACTAGCTCTCTTTATTCTCGGAATAGTTAAGCTAAAAAGAAGTGTTGTATGCAAGAAAAAGTATTTTTCATGAAGTTTTATCCCTTGGGATAACTGTTTTAGAGATATCTGGGCAGAGCCACTTTACTGTCTTAACAGTTATCCCTCATGACGGATATTCCCATCTGCACCTCAAACCCATCATAATCAGTTTAATGGCAGATTATATGGGTTCGAGGTTTGGACAGAAAATTCTGTCCTGAGGGATAACTATTTTGGCAGAGACTAGGCTCTGCCAAGTTCCCGCATAAACAGTTATCCCAAGGGATTGAATTTTCTATCTGAACCGAAAAAGCCATGAATGATTCTTTTTCTTGCATACCAAGCACATTGAATAATTATATTTAACTTAATTTATCATTATATATGTATATTTACAACAGTCGATTTTAAGACGTTAAATCATATATTTTATACATATGTCATAAATGAGTCTTAACATCATAGTGTGAGAATTTTATCTAAGTCCTAGGGTGAGATAGAAATACCCAATCCCCGGTACAAAGGCAGATATCCTTATCCGGCATGCAAGAAATCCTTGTCTAGCATGCAAAACATAAATAATATAATTTTATATACCTGCACAATGTATAATAATATTATTGTTCCTATCTGTCTGCTTTGGATGGGTTACATCTCCTATCACATAGCGAATTTCTCTTCTGTTTACCTCCTCTTCATCATTCTCATCATCAATCGTTACTTCATCATCATCATCGATTTCATCATCAGTGTCTATATCAATATTCATCGACTGATAACTATTCTTTTTCCAAAGGTCATCTCTGAAAATGAAGTAGATAATGATGGATGGTAGGAGGTTCAGGAGAACCTACATTCTGTTCTCACATTAAATTGAACATGTATATAATATACCTTAATACAAACATTGAAAAGAATAAAAACAGAAGTGTCAAGCATTCAAGCTAATGCAGTAGTTTACATTTTGGGAAGGATGTTTCCGTCTGAAGTTTTGAGATTTTTGTGAATACAATTTAAGTGATACACAATATATAAATTACAATTACTTGTACATAGCATGAGATCATACATTTTTAAGTTGTAAGTCTAAAAATGCTGTGATTAAAGTTTTAATACGTCTTAATGTAAGCAATCTTATATACTGTACATGTATTGTGTTAATTGATTATTTTACAACAAGAACTATGTTGGACATGGCCAATTCCCTGCCAAAGCAAATTCTTATACTGTCTACTTCCTGTCAATGCTCTCTATCATTGTATACAGTTTCAAAGCATTCACTTCAAAACTTTTCAAGGTATGCTCCAAACAAGGGAAAACAACAAAAGAGAATAATTCTGCAAAGACAGAAGAAAGAATTATGCTTCCTGTACACTACACTACATCTCAATGTCTTCTATGATTGTGTGAAATATCAACTAAATCCCTGGATTACTTTTTGAGTTATTTTCCGGACAAGCATAATAATATATAATAAAGGGAGATAATTAAAAAATGGACAAGGTAGAGCTATATTTCTTGGACAATGCACTTCCTCCCAATGTCCTCTATCATTGTCTGAAATATGAATAAAAATTGTAATTTAATAAAGGTAGATAATTCAAAAAGTAATAAAGGTAGAGTTATGGTTCGTGTACACTACACTTTCTCTCAATGTCCTCAGTCATTCTGTGAAGATTCAACAAAATCCCTTATACAGTTTTGGAGATATGCTCTGGACAAAATTGTAAATTAATAAGGGAGATAATTCAAAAAGTAAGCAAGGTAGAGTTATGGTTCTTGTACAAACAGGATAACACTTAATGCCCCTACACAATCTTTGAATAGCAGGGGCATGATTAGCCCTGGTACATACAACATTCATTTTTCACGCCATCTATAATGCTTAACATTTAGCAGAGTAATACAGACAACACAGAGCAATGAATTGGTAGTGATATTACGCAAGGTTGATATAAGACTTTATTATATTCCTGCATCAAAAATTACAAGATAAAACTGAATAATAGACACCAATCTAACAGTGAAAGGGACGTTAAACAGTTATATGTATAAACACTAATGTTTTGTAATCAAATCCTAGAGTAATTTTTTCCAAGATTACAAATAAAATGTTTACCTTCGCTTCTTGAGCTCTTGGGCCCTTCTCATTTCCTGCTCTTCAGCTTCCTTTGCTCTTTTTTCTGCTGCCTCCTTACGCTGTAATTAAATCTCATTTTTATCACATGTTCTTGTAGAAAATTCATCAAATTTCTTGAATATAATCACAAATTTCAAATTGAAAAAGATCACGAATATTTTAATTCCAGTTAAAACTTGTTTAATACAATATGTATGGCATTTTCTTTTTACCTTCACTTAAAATTATTATTACAGTTGTTGTTGTTGTTGTTGTATGGTGTTTAGTGTCGCTTTCAAATATTTTTCAGTTATATTGTGACAGTGTCTATTTAAGAAAGTATTCTAAGTGCTGCAACACTGGAATATCATGCCACAAACACATTGTATGATATCCCACCCTGCACCCAGTCACATTATACTGACAACGTGTCAACCAGACCTAGAATTATATTCTAAATGCTGAGCGAAGAAGCTTCTAGTACCATTTATCAAGTCATTGGTATGACCTGCCCAGTATCGAACCAACAACCTTCCATATGCAAGGCAGAAGCTCTACCCCTAGACTAATGCTGCTGTTTTATTATCACAACAAAATTGTCATATTGTCACCATAGTTTTAAAGTTCATATTATTTAAAATATATCTCACCACCCAATACATTCATTTTAATATGGTTTAATACCATAAACACTTAGGCCATATTATAGGATAGGCAGTTTAATGTCTGCTTTATATACATCAGAGTATACATTAAATCCTGATACACAAGCAACAGTTCCTCATTTAAATCCTGATACACAAGCAACAGTTCCTCACTTAAATTGCTTTCACAAGCAACAGTTTCTCACTTAAATTGCTTACAAAAGCATCAGTTTCTCACTTAAATCCTGATACACAAGCAACAGTTTAACACTTAAATCCTGATACACAAGCATCAGTTTAACACTTAAATCCTGATACACGAGCAACAGTTTCTCACTTAAATCCTAATACACAAGCATAGTTTCTCCCTTAAATTCGATACACAAGCAACAGTTTCTCACTCAAATTCTAATATAGAAGCGAAAGTTTCTCATTTAAATCCTGAAACACAAATATCAGTTCATGACTTAAACCCTGATACACAAGCAACAGTTTAACACTTAAATCCTGATACACAAGCAACAGTTTCTCACTTTAATCCTGATATACAAGCAACAGTTCATGACTTAAACCCTGATACAAAAGCATCAGTTTCTCACTTTAATCCTGATACGCAATCAACAGTTCCTTACTAAAAATCCTGATACACAAGCAACAGTTTCTCACGTAAATCCTGATACACAAGCAACATTTCCTCACTTAAACCCTGATACACAAGCAACAGTTTCTCACTTAAATCCTGATACACAAGCAACAGTTTAACACTTAAATCCTGATACACAAACAAAAGTTCCTCACTTAAATCCTGATACACAAGCAATAGTTTCTCACTTAAATCCTGATACATAAGCAACAGTTTAACACTTAAATCCTGATACACAAGCAACAGTTTAACACTTAAATCCTGATACACAAACAAAAGTTCCTCACTTAAATCCTGATACACAAGCAACGGTTTATCACTTAAATCCTGATACACAAGCAACAGTTTAACACTTAAATCCTGATACACAAACAAAAGTTCCTCACTTAAATCCTGATACACAAGCAACAGTTTCTCACTTAAATCCTTATACACAAGCAACAGTTTAACACTTGAATCCTGATACACAAGCAATAGTTTCTCACTTAAATCCTGATACACAAGCAACAGTTCATGACTTAAATCCTGATACACAAGCAACAGTTCTTTACTTAAATCCTGATACACAAGCAACAGTTTAACACTTAAATCCTGATACACAAACAAAAGTTCCTCACTTAAATCCTGATACACAAGCAACAGTTTCTCACTTAAATCCTTATACACAAGCAACAGTTTAACACTTAAAGCCTGATACACAAGCAACAGTTTCTCACTTAAATCTTGATACACAAGCAACAGTTCATGACTTAAACCCTGATACACAAGCAACAGTTCCTTACTTAAATCCTGATACACAAGCAACAGTTTCTCACTTAAATCCTGATACACAAGCAACAGTTTCTCACTTAAATCCTGATACACAAGCAACAGTTTCTCACTTAAAATATAAGAGTCCTTATGTACAAAAATCAAGTTCTCATTTAAAAACTTCTCATAACCAGTAATAGTTTCTCACTGATTGATTTAGGTGACTCATGCTGTTTTGATTAAAAGTTACTAATTACTACCTTCTTTTTTCTTTCTTCTAACTCTTCAGGAGACAACTTTTTTCTGGATTTCCGTAGAACATCTGGAAGTCCACCCATAAAAACTGTGGTCAGACGTTTGGTACGAAGGGGACGATCTTCAGTCAACTTGGACTGTTTCAAAGCTATCTCAGCTAAAAACATACATGAAGATATTAGAATCCTGTAAACACTATTTGCCTTGTATTTGGATAGCCAGTAATATTTCCGGTGACACAAAATTTGATTACAAAATTGATATAAGTGTTGATGATATTGTCCAGAGTTCAATACCGTACAGAATACATTCATTTACCTGTTATAAAATACTGACAAAGGGCTGACCAGTCAAAGAACTGTCCTCTAAATTCTAAGTTGAAAAGTTCATTAACATTTTTTTTTGTTTTGATCTGACATGTAATAAATTTAACAAATTTAAACCTAAAATATTTTTATCTACGAAATCGCTGAAATTATAAATCACTGAGGAAAAATTATAGTAACCTGCAATCATTTCATCAAACGCCTTGTTGTCTGCGGAACTTGGTTCCTGGGAATAATCCGTTCCTTCATACACGTACATACTCTGTGGTATGTCTGCAATTCCAGTGTCAGCCTAAGGAAAAAATAACGTGTCAGTCAGTGAAAGACATACAAGTTCTAGTTTAGCTGACGGAAAACATCTTAACGATCAGTCAGTGAAAGTGATGCCAATATGATCAATATCACTTTATCAGAAAATGAGGTAATGATGAAGTCTAGAACTTCTAACAATTACACAAATATGGAGAAAGCTTTGGTGACTCTTCATTTTCAGAGAAATGAAGCTGAACCCAAAATATTTGTAGGCAACACTTATTATTTGTTGAGGTCAAGGTAATCTAAAAATAAAAGCTGCATGTTTTTGGGTTGTTCTACCAATGTCTTAACTATGTACTTAACATGGTGACTCTGGACCAAATAATTAACAACAAGAAATGGAGCTAAACACAATACAAGAGACCACAGAAAACCTGAATTTCTCTTCTGGTAACAAATGGACAGATGAACATTTCAGAGAATTTGTCCCCCCTATATAATTCCATGTAAACACTGGCACTCCCAAATTTGACGCCATTTTGATAAACCATTTTGGGACCCTCCATACAATGCTACATGTAAAATATCAAAATACTAGGTATTGATCTTTCAGAGAAATTGTTTTTTAAATTTCCACTTAAAATGTGCTATAAGCCCTGTGGCTTGGGCATATGTAGTTAAAATAAATAGCTTTAAACAAAACTATTAATAGATATGACCACCACGGTTGTTTTATTGCATTATATTTATTAAGTAAACCTCACCTCTGTTCCACTGTCACTCTCATTCTCCTCTGGCTGCCATTCCCCACCAACCGTGGGCCCGAGAATCTTGACAAAATCCAAATCAACATCGTCCCCATCTGTATCACTGAACAACTGGTCTACACCATACTTCAAAATGTCCTGCAGCTAAAAAAAATGATAAATAATCAACATCAGTCCCACTGCCAGTCATTTTCTTAAATATTTCATAATTCTGCATTAAACAAATATTAATATATGATTTTATTGTTTTTAATTCAAATGAAATGAACAACATAGGAGAAGAATGCTATACATTTTTTTATGTTTTTATCTGATATTTTGTGATTCAATGCTTACTTTAAAGCAAACTCTAGAAATAAAATCATGTGACAAGCCATGTGACAGGTCTAATATAGAGATACATGCATCAAAGGAAACAAAACTCAATACCACCATGTCACAAGTCATGTGACTGTTCTAATGTAGTGATACATATATTCAAAGGAAACAAAACTCATTACTATCATGTGACAAGTCATGTGACAGGTTTAATGTAGTGATACATATATTCAAAGGAAACAAAACTCAGTACAATCATATGACAAGTCATGTGACAAGTCTAATGTAGTGATACATGTCTTCAAAGGAAACATAACTCAATATCATCATGTGACAAGTCATGTGACAAGTCATGTATATCATATGACAAGTCATGTGACTGGTCTTATGTAGTGATACATATATTCAAAGGAAACAAACCTCAATACCATCATGTGACAAGTCATGTGACAGGTCTAATGTAGTGATGCATGTATTCAAAGGAAACATAACCCAATACCATCATGTGACAAGTCATGTTTATCATGTGGTAAGTCATGTGACAAGTCAAGTGACAGGTGTAATGTAATGATAGATATATTCAACAGAAACAAAACTCAATACCATCATGTGACAAGTCATGTGACAAGTCTAATGTAGTGATACATGTATTCAAAGGAAACAAAACTCAATACCATCATGTGACAAGTTATGTGACAAGTCTAATATAGTGATATATGTATTCAAAGAAAACAAAACTCAATACCATCATGTGACAAGTTATGTGACAGGTCTAATGTAGTGATACATGTTTTCGAAGGAAACAAAACTCAATACCATCATGTGACAAGTTATGTTACAAGCCTAATATAGTGATATATGTATTCAAAGAAAACAAAACTCAATACCATCATGTGACAAGTCTTGTGACAAGTCTTATGTTGTGAAACATGTATTCAAAGGAAACCAAAAATCAATACCATCATGTGACAGGTTATGTGACAAGCCTAATATAGTGATATATGTATTCAAAGAAAACAAAACTCAATACCTTCATGTGACAAGTCATGTGACAGGTCTAATGTTGTGATAAATATATTCAAAGGAAACAAAACTCAATATCATCATGTGACAAGTCATATGACAAGTCTAATGTACATGCATTCAAAGAAAACAACTTTTACACTCAAGACCACCATGTGACAAATTATGACATAAATCCAGTGTAGTGATACATATAAATATACAGAAAATAACAATGAAACACAAACACACATATCCCAGTTTGAATTTTGGTACAAATGTCAGTAAAAAGTTATCATTACAGCAAATAACAAAGAGGAATAATTCTGCAAAGACAGAAGAAAGAGTTACCGGTATGCTTCATGCACATTGCACTTCCTCTCATTGTCCTCTATAATTGTGTGAGATACCAAATAAATCCCTTGAACTTTTTTTGAGTTATATTCCGAACAATAAAATATAATAAAGGGACATAATTCAAATATTGGCAAGGTAGAGCAATAGCTTTTGACAATGCACTTCCTCTCAATGTCCTTTAACATTGTGTGAAATATGATCCAAATCCCTCAAATAGTTCTTGAGTATTCTTTATGACAAGGATACTAAAAGTAATAAATGGGGATACTTGAAAATTGAGGCAAGATACAGTTATGGTTCTTGCACTTCCCCTTAATGTCATCTGTCTTCGTATGAAGTTTGAATAAATTCCATTCAGCACTTT
This sequence comes from Panopea generosa, assembly GCA_029582155.1. NCBI lineage: Eukaryota > Metazoa > Mollusca > Bivalvia > Adapedonta > Hiatellidae > Panopea > Panopea generosa. The sequence continues at coordinate 52,315,446 of CM055902.1, forward strand.
AAGAGTTATGCAAGTAAATCTAATAAAGGGAATTAATTTAAAAAGTAAGCAATTTATAGTTATGGTTCTTGTACACTACACTTCCTATTAATGTCCTCAGTCATTGTGTGAAGATTCATCAACAATTCCCTTGAATAGTTTTGGAGTTATGCTCCACACAAAAGTGTAAATTAATAAAGGGAGATAATTCATAAAGCAAGGTAGAGTTATGGTTCCTGTACACAGCACTTACTTCTCAATGTCCTCTGTCATTGTGAGAAGATTCAACAAATCCCTTGAATAGTTTTGGAGTTATCCTTTGGACAAGTAAATTTAATAAAGGGAGATAATTCAAAAAGCATGGAAGAGTTATGGTTCTTATACGCTGCACTTCCTCTAAATGTCCTCTGTCATTGTGTGAAGATTCAACAAAATAGCTTGAATAGTTTTGAAGTTATGCTCCAGGCAAAATGTTAAAGACCGATGCAGAGACGCATGCACAAATGCATGGACAGATGAAGACCATTACCATATACCCCTTCGCCTTACTTACCGGTAATCTAAACTTTGTAAATGCAGCCTTATATAGTCATATATAGTCATCTCTTCTTATCCACTGCTTATAACAAACCTTTTGAACTATTTACTTATTTTCATTGTACATTGAACATGTGGCCTTGTGATAATTTCAAACTCATTTTTTAACAAATTTCTATAAAAAGCGTACTCATCCAGAACTTCTATAATTCTGACATTGACCTTGTCCTGTTATGCATCAGTTTTCAGCAGATGTGGAGGAATTGATATTAATAACCTAGTTTTAGTCATTGGTTTTATGTTAATTTCAAAAATGGACATATCTAGAAATACATTTCTTTTAGGTCAGTTTCATAAAATGTACAAGTGAATAATTCACCGATGCATCGAGATTCATCTTTCCGCTGATGCGTGTGTCTGGTGTAAAATAAAACTTCCAATAGATTGTGATGCAGCGCATTCTTTAGACCTATGATGCATTGTTTTGATTATCATGCATCGTAATTCTATTCTTGATGAAACATAAAAAACTAGCTAGTAAAAAAAACTAGCAAACAAAAAAGTTTTTTTAAAAAAGCAAGACGAATGTTCAGATTTAACTGGCTAAACATGTGACAGATATTATGGACAGCATCTCCTTCCCATCAGGTACTATCCCACTATGTTTATTTCATCACTCTCGCAGGTATGCAGTGTAAAATGTTCTCTGTTAATAAAGACACTTTTAAGTTGCATACGAGCATTGTTATTACATACACCTTATTAAACAGTCATAATGATTGCATAAGTTATGGTTAAAAGTCAGTATCGTGATGTGCATTATATTGCGGCTTAAATATTGCAATACACATCCCCTTTTATTTTCACATGCATATGTATCGCAATACATATCATTATGAAAATGAAGTATCACGATTTGCATCACTCATGAAATAAATGCCAATGCACAGCTCTAATAAAATGACTTCGTTACTTGTATCAGAAACATTCCTTTTTATATTTTCCATTGCATTCAATGACCATGTGGATACTGTTTGTAAATATTGACATTTGTGGAGGAAGTTCAAATATCCATGCGCAATATTCATAATTCTCAGAGGTGATTGAATTCAGATTGTGATTTTAAACAGATTAAATAGCTCAACTTGAGTTTGGCTAAGTGAGCTACATGTAAATACCCAAAACAAATAAATAATTAACCTTGACTTTATCATCAGTAAACATGCCCTGTTTTGTGGCTCCTAATGAGAACTGTCCCTCTTTAATCACTGTGTTTGTTAACTGCAGTTTCTCTTCTGCTCTCTTTAGGATAATTTCTTCCACTGTGTTCTTTCCGATTAATCGTAAGATTTTCACTGGTCTGTAATATAAATTATATTCCATTTGTAACGAGCAATCTGAACACTTTTCCACTCTGTCAGTTAATATAAACACAATTCAGCCAATAAATCAAAAGCTTTCAATATAAGGTGTCCAAAAGGCGTCTATATTAGAGGTGTCGAAAGGCGTCTATATGAAGTAAAAGGTTGATTTACCACAGGAGTTCATATATTGCAATATTCTAATTTTCAGCAATCCTATCCAATAGTATTAATTAATCTTTATGCAGGAGTAAAAACTACCATACCAACCTATTGATTATTTATCTTTCCAAAGCTTGTAGAATGAAAAGTAATTGTCTTATAAACTACACGCATATAAAATGGTTGATTTAAACAATATAGAACTGGAGGAGATTTAACTGTGGTCTGCAAACAGACAGACGGACAAACAGGGTCCATTATTGTTCAATTTCGTTTCTCTTACAAAAGGACCGGAGACAAAAAGAATAATCGTTAAACCACATAATCCACAAACCTAGTCTGACCAATCCTGTGAGCACGTGCAGCTGCCTGAAGGTCATTCTGGGGGTTAAAATCGCTGTCCACAAAGATGACTGTGTCAGCACTTGTCAAGTTGATACCCTGTCCACCTGCAATGGACGGGGATGTTACACAGCATAGAATGATGATAAAAGCTGTTTATTCGACAACCATATAAAGACGTATATGGATTTACATGGAGTTTTTTCAAGAATGTTTGTTAAAAAAAAATCATTGTGGAAATGAAAATTGATAAAAGTACCTAGTCTTCTAGGTCTGCTGCTAGATCAGACATGCATGTAGTATTATATCAGAATATATTGTATAACATAGTTGCCATTAATATAAATGTTTACCTATAGTAAACACCAAATTTTCTTAAGTTTTAACTAAATAATTGAATTGTGACTGCTTATTTGTTTAATGTTGAATCAATATAATAATAAACCATTAAGCAGTTTTACTGGAACCAGTTTAAAATCATGATCACCTGGACGTATTTCTTAGATTTAAGTTTTTATGTTTTACACTAGTATGTTAGGTTTTTGTTTTATTCAATACCTGCTTTGGTACTCAGCAGGAAAACAAATGTCTCATCATTTTGGTTAAAGTTCTGTACTGCCAGGAATCGCTCTTCCCCTCTTACAGAACCATCCAGACGCTCGTATGAGTAACCTGTAATATTATTATGTAAAAAATATACGTATATATATATGCAGGGCTTCTGAAAATCCAAAATGCAAATCGGTCCAGGGTTTTAATTTCCATAAGAATCGCTGCTGTAAGAATCACACTTTTTCCTTTTAAAACCACTTTACATTATGCCCATGCAAGTATATATATCCCAATACCCCACCCACTGCTCAATTTTATCAGTTCGTTTATTTTTCATGCTATCTGTGTTTAATTTGACTAAACTTTTCTAAATATGTACATTATTATTACCAACATCATGTGTTCTCATTTGAATGAACCAGTTTCAATCAATTTCATGCAAAAAATAGATTCAGGATATAAACCGGAAGTATCATGCATACCGGATATAGCCTCGGTTCGTCTCGAGCCGATGCCACATTCAATGCTTTGAACATTGTCAGAAGCACTTTTTACTGAATATGTCATTTAAACAGACTAGCCAATAGCAGTATTAGCCAATAGCAGTATTAGCCAATAGCAGTATTAATCTCGCTAAACTATATATGAATACATGTAAATTTGCGTACAACCACCTTCAACTCTGTCTCCTATCATTATAAAAACGTTTACATGTAATGGAAGATATTCAAAATGGAATGTAAAACTTATCAACGAAATCCCATTTAAGTGAACACAAACAAACTGCACAATTTCATTGCATGTATTGAATTAAACAACACGTTTGCTGCCTTCTCTTTGATGACTGTGACGTCACCGTGCATCGGCTAACATTAAAGAGATATTGTACGGGTGAAACGTACATGATTTCAAGTCCTTGAAAGTGACATATTTATTTCGTTTCTTTTTGAAAATTTGAGCATGTATTTGGATTGCGAAGTTAGTAATATGGAGGAAATATATCAAATTAATGGATAAGATATTTAAATGGTTTGTACTCTGTGGACAACAATTTTTCCAAACGTTATGGCTAACGCAAACAATTCCAGTCCGACATCAAAATAAAATTGGTCCAGGTTTGGCCACTTTCCTAATTAATGTCATTAATATTATAAAACACTCAAATAAACAAGTAATACTGAGCATTTTTATTAAATATTTTAAAGACACAAGCAATTTTTGGTCAGAAAGTCCCAGCTTTGACCACTTGGAAAAAATAAACGTAACAAACAAACAATTTAATGTATTACAGCAAGCAAAACCGTTTTGATGAACCGATATGGGTCCCTAATCACACATCGAAGACCTGTTACGTAGTGGAAGACTCTAACGAAAAAAATCTCCTACATATCTGTAATGGCTTAGTCAAATATTGACCTCCTATCGTACAGCAGGTGACAAAACAATCGAATGTTATTACCGCAACTCATTTTTAACAGCTTAGTAAAGCATGATAGGGGTAATTTATATGTCCGATAGAATTTATCTGGACCGATTTTTTATGAAATTTTGAGACGAAAACTGGTTTTGAACAGTAGAAATCGGTCCAAAAACCCAAAAACCGGTGATTTTAGAAGCCGTCTATATATGTATAATCTAGATCACTTGGAGTTGGGACTTAACATTATATTTAACATATTGCAGGTAATACGTGGCATTCAATTGGTTTGGTTGAAGGAGGACCTCAGAATGAATCCAAGTGTAGAATAACTGTCCCCACTACTAGAACTGGGGTGAAGCGATGATGTATGTCCGCTTCCCTACTCCTTTAATCATGCAACATACATACCCCACCCCTACATGCATTTGCACTCTAGAACCCCCCACCCCTATTTAAAATATTAAAGCAGAAACTTTGACTTCATTAAACTTCTATAAACTATTTTAAAAGTCCTTTTTTTATTAACTGACTTCCCTCAATAAACTTTTTAAAAAGTCATTTTTCTATTTAACAATTCAGTTTACCAATTAATTAATTGATGATATTAAGTATTTTATGAACACTTTACAACCACAGTGTAATATGGAAATTTTTAAATACAAGTTTATGCACAGATATTGACAATACAGCAACTTTAAACTACATATTTTTTTGTATTGGTACCTCTGTAACCAAGATAGTCCTGTAAAACATCCAACATGCGGGTCATCTGTGAGAACATGAGTACTTTGTGTCCTGTAGATTTGAGGTACTTGAGTAGTTTATCAATGAGGGCAAGTTTACCGCTGGCATCTACCAGATGTTCTCCGAGTACGAATGGTTCAGGCTCCACTCCTGTAATACAAACAAGATCATATTAAACATGTTAACATATGAGGAAATTTTTTTATTTATTAAACATTCATGAGATATGAACCTACATACATGTATCACATGCAAAGTGAATTAACCCTGAAGGGGTTCATGAAAACTCTCTTTGTAGCATAAAAGTATGAATGTACAACATATGAAGATCATTCCTTATGTTTGTATTATTATTATTGCAACCAGTCTATACAAACATGTCCCCTTTATCAATTATCTGGCACCTTATACCACAAATTAATTGCTGTATTTGTACGTATGTTTAAGTCAATATACGAAACAGCAAAAGACAATCCTACTTTTTATTCCTATGTCTATCATTAAGACAATAGAAACGGAACCAGATCCCTTTTGGTACTGCCATGTATATCAGCAAGACTGAATTGCTACATTAGAAATGGAAACCAGATTCTAATTTACATGCTCATTTGTGATATTTCTGACATCATGACCTATCTTAATATCTGATAACATCATTTTTTAGTTCTTAAGAAAACGATTTTTGTAATTTCCAATTTTTACCCTTAAGACAGTGGAACCCAGTCATTTTCACAAATCTGAACCTCCTTGACTAAAACAATCCTTCTGTGAAATATAGGAAAAATCAGTTCCAATATAAAAAAAGAATATTAATGTTTATCATACTGACATGTGTTCCCTGATTGAACCCTCAGGGTGGGGTCATTTTTAATCCCAGGGACACCATTTAAACAAGTCTAATAGAACTATAGTTGGTTATCATTACTACATAAATATATATGTAAAATCTATTTGGCAGTTCATGAGAAGAAGAGTTTTTAAGTTTTTTACTATTTTTAGTAATGGTGGCCATCTTGGAATTTCAGATTGAAAAAAATCCAATCTTCTGTATAGATGCAATAGAAACATGTGAAGTTAACTGGCCTTTTAGACAAAGTACTTCTAACAGACAACAGACCATCACATAAGCCTTTAGCAAGTAGAGCTAAAAATTGCTTCAGCTTACAGGTATTAAGTTTTGTGGTTTAACCTTTTAATTTTTGACAATTTTATGGTGTTTTTGACTAATTCTGGTTGAGTGTGACAGGCAAATTAAAGTATATCATAATATTATGCAAATGATTTTAAATAATTTTTACAAATATAATAATATGCTGAACCAATAGCAATAAAAATATAAAAAAACATCTATAAGATATAACTGTTTATTTTGCTCAATACAAAGTATATTTTTAAAAAAAAAACATAGCAATTTTGCCAGACTGAGTGTGGTGTATATTCCGCACACTGTGAGAATTTCTCTCTGATGCTTTAAATAACATTTTTATTCATTTATTTTAGAAATATCACACTGTCACTGTGTTTACACTGTCAGACACATGCCTGATGTAAGCAAGATTTGATTGGCTTATAATTTTTAGTGAGGATATTGATCTAAAATAGAAGATAGCAGAATGACAGTCTTTTTCTGGCAGAGATTGCAATGGATTGATGGGAGAGAATCAAGGTATTCAATTGATGCTTCGGGGAAAATCCAGACAGTTTTTGTGGCAAACTGATCCTTTGCACCAAGTTGTTTTTGTCATTACTGTGATCCCATTGATCCTTATGGTATCTTTCAGACATGTCCTTTATTTTATTACTGCTTCTGTCCAGGAAAAAACATTGCTCATTATTTGTAATGTGACAATTGATGTTTAATAAATCAGTCTAAGCTACCTACCATCAAACAGATATGGGTGATTGACACATTTCCTCAACTGCATCAAAATGTTCATCAAACTTGTCGTCTGCTTCATGCCACCATAGGGGTTACTGCTCTCAAACACATCTAAATAAACAGAAGAATGGATGAATGGATGAATGAATGAATAAATGAATGAATAAATGAATGAATGAATGAATGAATGAATGAATGAATGAATGAACAAACATATAAATGATAGAATAATGCTTAAACTAACACAACATTAGCCAATTTGTGCACAAAATCTGTAACTTTGCAAATAATATAATTAATCTAAGAAATTCATTATGGATGGCCTTGTATAGGACTTGTAATTGAGATATAATATGAGAGAACTCACCCGTATCCTTCATCAAGAAGGCCTTGTATAATTTGGCCTGTAGTTTAGAGATACCATGAGACAAAATAACCTCGGACTTTCCCGGTAGATCTTTCAATACAACAGATTTTGTCCTCCTCAGTAAATATGGCTGTAGGAGTCGGTGCAATTCAGATGCTATAAATGGAAAATAAAAAATACCATTCCAATAATGAAAATGTAACAATGATATATAAAACTGAATGTTCCAACTGTAACAACTCCCTCTAAGATATTCATCACATTTCATATTTGCATACAGAAGCATTGGAACTCTATCAAGTACATGTACATATCATAAAAAATACATTCATTAAACATAATGGTAGAAACAGGCACACAACCACAAATGACTAAGGATCATTTGCTTTATAACGGCATTAGTTGCTCATTGGGTGAGTGAGGTTTGTTATACTGCCAGTAGTTTATCAGCTTCGTTATGAAGTAAAATCAGAGCATATATAATTATATTGCTCACAATTCCGTTTCCTATGCAGAAGCAGTACTGACTGATTTTTGAGAAGTTATTGGGTTAAGCCTTGGATCGAACATGGAACCTTTGGCATGAGCAGTCGACCAGCTAAAATGATAAAGGTTGGAGGTTCAATTCATGGCTGGCTTATATCAGAGACACTTCATTATTGGTGATAATATTTATAGACTTATTTTCAAAGATATGTCCCATTTCTGTGGCATGATACTTCTCTGGGAAAGTGATATACATGTACTATTACCTTGTAATAATAAGAGTGAAAATTAATGTATGCAAGTGCAAACTGTATACAATTTTTATTGCTAATTTTACAGCTTAACCATTTACTTCATATAGACACCTTTGGACACCTCTAATATAGAAGGCTTTTGAATTATTGGTTGAATTATGTTTTATTAATTGACAGAGTTACGAGCAATCTGAACTCTTCCTGCACTGTTTTCAAAGGCCTTCAGTGATTGTTGTGGGAAAACGCGTATCTATGGAGTAAATGGTTAAGTGTTCATGTTCTTTGCAGAGCAATCTAAAATATGGGGCAGTCTGGCAAGTTTACATGTCTGCTATATGTTAAATCATAGTTTTACCTTTCTTCTTCACTTTTGAAAATCTTTCAACAAAGTCTTGCTGGTCCTCAGCTGGGAACTTGGTAGGTGAGATAAAACTGAGTAAAGCATAGAGCTCCTGAAGATTGTTCTGAACAGGGGTACCAGTCAATAAGATTGAGGTGTGTGTGTCCCACTGAAAATAGCAAATATGGGTCAATGTATCACTCAGGTAGAGGGGTACCAGTGAATAAGATTGAGATATGTGTGTTCTGCTGAAAATAGCAAATACATACAGGTAAATGTATCATTAAAGACCAGGAATACCAGTCAATAGATTGAGATATGTGTGTTCTGCTGAAAATAGCAAATACATACAGGTAAATGTATCATTTAAAAACAGGGGTACCAGTCAACAGATTGAGAGGTGTGTGTCCCACTGAAAATAGCAAATACGGGTATATCTTTCAATCAAGAACTGGGGTACCAATCATAAGAAGTCTCATTCTCATTCTCTCTCATCTTCTAATTCATGACTGTTAAACACAAATCAATAAATTAAGCAGGGACTTCCTGGTCTGTCCACAATTTTATAGCCCACAAAGATATTTGGCAGTAATGGCAGTAATGGTATTTAAATCAAATTTGATGAATCTAAATTATTCCAATAGTTTAAAGATTTTGTAGACTTTCCGTTTATAAAAAAAATTGTGGTCATTTATGGAAAGAAACGTATATAATGCTCCACAACGTATGTAGAAGCTTAACTGCTCAGTTATCAAATTGTCACATGTTTTCTTCATGTCAATGGCCATCATGGTGCTCCTGTTAACTCCTTAGCAGTAGAGCTAGGACCATATCTATCTTCTAAGATAGAAATGTGTTCCATAGAAAGTAGCAAATAAGGGTACCAGTCAATAATATCAATGTTTTGTGTTCCACATAGGTACCAGTCTATAGGAAGTTGTGCTCCATGCAACAGTCTGATGGATGTGTATAATTATGAATCATGAAGAAAGCAAGGACATGAGTACCAGTCAACAGGATTGAAGATAGAAACACTCTACTGAAATAAACATGTTAAAGATCTGAGACAACTGTTGATGAAATTATACCTCGGACAGTGTCTTGTAGAGCAAGGAGTTGAGATTTTTAAGTCTGTGGGCTTCATCGACCACCAGCAGATTCCACTCTAGTTTTTGTAAGAACTGTGCATCCTTCATACAAATCTGAATTACAAATATGCACATATTCATTGGATGCTATAAATAGTATCAAATATAATGCTTCTGTTATAGGTACATGTAAGAAACTGTGAAATCATTAATTGTCGTTGGTATTAATTTTCAATGCTTTTGGTTTCAGGACATATTCATGGGCAATTCATTTTGTTGAATACTAATTTTAGAAAAAAAGATGTTATGATATTAATATGCATATCTTATGTAATTAAACGGATGGAATATTAATACAGTTACCGTATTTTAACTTAATCAGTGCACTAAATTAAAGATTTTAAATTACATCACCATAGTACTACATAAGTATTTGAAATAAGGTACAATGTGTGAGAAACAAGACACACAAAGGTAACTATATATGAAATAATGTACAAAGTATGAGAATAAGACACACAAAGGTAACTATATATGAAATAATGTACAAAGTATGAGAAAAAGACACACAAAGGTACTTATGTATGAAATAAGATACAAAGTGTTAGAAATAAGACACATTAAGGTACTTATATATGAAATAATGTACAAAGTATGAGAATAAGACACACAAAGGTACTTATGTATGAAATATGATACAAAGTATGAGAATAAGACACACAAAGGTACTTATGTATGAAATAAGATACAAAGTGTGAGAAATAAGACACACAAAGGTACTTATGTATGAAATAAGATACAAAGTATGAGAATAAGACACACAAAGGTACTTATGTATGAAATAAGATACAAAGTATGAGAATAAGACACACGAAGGTACTTATGTATGAAATAAGATACAAAGTATGAGAATAAGACACACAAAGGTACTTATGTATGAAATAAGATACAAAGTGTGAGAAATAAGACACACAAAGGTACTTATGTATGAAATAAGATACAAAGTGTGAGAAATAAGACACACAAAGGTACTTATGTATGAAATAAGATACAAAGTGTGAGAAATAAGACACACAAAGGTACTTATGTATGAAATAAGATACAAAGTATGAGAATAAGACACACAAAGGTACTTATGTATGAAATAAGATACAAAGTATGAGAATAAGACACACAAAGGTACTTATGTATGAAATAAGATACAAAGTATGAGAAATAAGACACACAAAGGTACTTATATATGAAATAATGTAGTGAGTAATAATTTAAAGTGCAAACTCTATGAAATATGACACAAAGTATAAGTAACAAGCTAAACATAAGGTACAACTGATGAGATATGAGTCAACATAAAGTGCCAAGTATAAAAAATAAGGTACACATAAGGTACTAAGTATGAGGTATAAGGTACCAATTACATGTATATAAAATAAGGTACCAAATATGAGGTATAAGGTACCAAGTACATATATATAAAATAAGGTAACAAGTATGAGAAACAAGGTATAAAGTATAAGAAATAAGATACATTTACAGTACAAAGTATATGAAATATGGTACCAAGTAAATGAAATAAGGTCAAGTATGTGAAATAAGGTACACATGAGGTACCAAGTATATGAAATAAGGTCACGTATGAGAAATAAGATCAGATATGAGAAATAAGGTACACATGATGTACCAAGTAAATGCCGTATGTGGTACATGTATATGAACTATGATACCAAACATTCATGTATCAGATATCATAATACACTTAAGGTACAATGTACATGTATACAAAATAAGAGATCAAGTTATGAAATAATGTACATTTAACAGAAAAGCCAGCACTTGAAAACATCTAGATGGTAGACATACCTCATATGTAGTAACAAGAATATCAAACTTGATGTTGCCTTTCTTGCGATCCATCTTGATCCTCTGTGCCAACTCCTGTCTCCTTTCCTTTTCTCCTATAAAAACCTGACAACGTAAACCGGGTGCAAACCTGTAATGAGCAGCATTGGACATTTATTTATTATTCTATGTTTTTTTAAAAAAAAATTGTCTCTTATAAAGGCCAAAACTTTGGAAAATGAAAAAATCTTGGGGTGTTTAAGAGGAATTTAAGGGTGTGATTCTAAGTAATGTCCCTGGGTGTTAAAGAGGAATTTAAGGGTACAATTCCTAAGCAAAATCCATTTTAATAATAAAATAGACCAGAATAAACTGTCAACATGAATGCCCCCTAAATTAAGCTGAAAAGGGGCCACAACTGTAGAATTTGACAGATGTAGACAAATATTGAAGATGAACTGTATTTATTATTACACAGTTGAAGTTGAAGTTGTTTTTTTTTACCATTTTGGGAAGATGACCAATACCCTTGGAATTGGGAATTTTAGCAGCATTTTCATTAACATTGGGAAAACTTTTATTTTCGTCTCTCCTCATTAAATATATTTGTTCAACTTCATCAATATGTGTACACTTGCTTCTCTGGCCATTTAATTAAAGAAACATTGTCATACTCAATTCAGAATGGGGAAAACTTTGTTTATTTTATCAAGGATTTATGGCAAGTTTCAATTTACAATTATTGAAGCTTTCAATTGGAAATTTTTTACCGCCCAATTGGAAAAAAGTACACTATTTGCCATTGGGATATATGACCCAATAACAGCTATAAAAATGGCAAAAAACAACATCACTGCAGTTACACACAATATATCATATTAATACATAGACCCCTTCAGAAGTCTACTGGAAACTAATTTTTTACCTGTGACAGATGAATTTATCATGCCGATAAAAACTGATGGAAATATTTGTTACACTTCTCATATATGACCACAAACAAGCAAAATATGATGTCTTTGCACCATTTACAAAACAGAAATGAAACTAATGGTTTGCACTCGTACCAGGGTATTCTGATGCACATGTATGCATCATGTAGATATTCCAGATATAGAGTATGATGAACAGTCATCATAATTGCCACGTGTCCCTTTAAATGTAAATATTATATTGAACTTTTAAATATACACTTCTTTTTTTTCTAGCAATATTTCTCTGAAAGGCAACATTAAAGTTAGAAAAAACCCTGACCTGTTTACTTCTTGCTGCCAATTTTCCAGGACAGATCTCGGACATACGACCAAATTTGGAGCTTTTTTCTTTGATTTGCCATGGAGATATGCAATCACAGCAATGGTCTGAAAGTGAACCATTCTATTGTTTACTGTTCCTTCATCATTCTGTCTTCATACCAAGTATCACAAGTAGGTAAACAAGAGGAAAGAAAAGGAGATGAGATGAGATGAAGGAGTCAGTGTAGATGAGATGGAGGATATGAGAATTAGTGGAGGAGAGGAGATTGAGGAGAGGTATTGGAGGAGAGTTGGAGGAGATGAGATGAAGGAGTCAGTGGAGGAGATGAGATGAAAGAAAGATGTAGGAAAGTTGATAGAGGATATGAATGAGAGGAGAGGAGATAAAGGAGAGGAGATGGAGATGAAGAAGAGGAGATGGAGGGAAGAGAATTGATGAGCGGAGTTGGATGAAAGGAGATAGAGGAGATGGAGATGGATGAGAGGAAATGGATTGAGGAGGGTTGATGGAGGAGAGGAGATGAGACAAAGATAGAAAGAAGATGAATATAGAAGAGGAAATAGAGGTGAGTAGGTGGAGATACAGGAGAGAAGATGGAGATTGAGGAGAGTTGTTGGATGCGAGACGATGGAGGAAAGGAGGTGGAGGCAAGGAATGGAGGAGCATTGGTGGAGGAGATATATAAAGGAGAGTTGGTGGAGAAGAGAAGGTAGAAGAAAAGAGATGAAGGCAAGTTGGTTGAGGAGATGAGGTAGAGAAGAAGATATAGATAAGAATGACAAAGGAGAGGAGATGGGAAGATCAGATGGAGGAAAGAGATGGGAATAATAGATGCAGGAGAGAGATAGAGGAAAGGAGATAGAGGAAAGCAATGAAGGAGAGGAGATGTAGGAGAATTGATGGAGGAGATGAGTTAATGGAAAGGAGATGGGAAGATAAGATGGAAAAGTGATGGGAAGATTAGATGGAGGAGTGAGATAGGAAGATAAGATGGAGGAAAGGAGATGGGAAGATTATATGGAGGATGGAGATGGAGGAGAAGAGATGGAGGAGAGGAGATGGGAAGATAAAATGAAGTATGGAGATGGAGGAGAGGAAATGAGATTGAGGAGAGGAGATGGGAAGAATAGATGGAGGAGGGAGATGGAGGAGCAGAGATGGAGGAAAGGAGAAGGAGGAGAGGAAATGGGAAGATTAGATGGATGAGAGGAAATGTGAAGACTAGATGGAGGAGAAGAGATGGAGGAGAGGAGATGGGAAGGTTAGATGGAGGAGATGAGATGGAGGAGAGGAGAGATGGGAAAATTAGATGGAGGAAAGGAGATGCAAATATTAAATGGAGTAGAGAATATGGAAGAGAGAAAATGGATGGAGAGAATATGGAGATTGAGGAGAGTTGGTGGAGGAGAGAAGACAGAGAAGAGTTGATGGATGAATTGATGGAGGAGAGTTGGTGGAGGCAAGTTGAAGGAGGAGAGTTGATGAAAGAGAGAAGATGGAGTAGAGGAGAGTTGATGGAGGAGAGGAGATATATGTGAGGAGATGGAAGAGAGTTGATGGATGAGAGTTGATGGAGGAGTGAATATGGAGGAGAGAAGATGGAGAGGAGAGTTGGTGGTGGAGAGGAGATATATGTGAGGGAGATTGAGGAGAGTTGATGGAGGAGAGGATATGGAGGAGAGCTGATGGAGGAGTGAATATGGAGGAGAGAAGATGGAGAGGAGAGTTGATGGTGGAGAGGAGATATATGTCAGGAGATGGAGGAGAGTTGATGGAGGAGAGTTGATAGAGGAGATGAGATGGAGATGGAGGAGATAAGATAGAGGAGAAGAGATAAAGGAGATAGTGGAGATACAATTGGGAGATGAGATGGAGATGAGATGGAAATGGTGGAAAGGAGATGGAGGAGAGGATAATGTAGAAGAAGAGATGATAGAAGAGGAAAGACTTTTATCTATAAATACCGATAAATCAACTTGATGACACTTTGTTTTTGGGAAATTACTTCAGCCAGAGATTGTCTGACTATTGTAAATACATTTGTAAACATTTTTGGTTTATGTGAATAAATAATTACTTTAACTAGATTATTGAAAATAGCTTATATTTGGAAATTGGTAGTTATTCTAAAAAGTGTAAATATTTCCAAAAGAAAAGATGATTATTTTGATGAATGATTATTTTTTGGCAAAAAGAGTGGTTTTTATATTATGTAAAAGCCTTTTATAGACTGACTAAGTGGTTGTTTTCCTTAAAAAAAGAAAACATTATATCTATATTTTTTCTCATTTTGAAGTACTGCATTACTATTTTGTACAAAAATGTTTTCTTTATAAATTATATTGATAAGGAAACTTTGGTTTTTATAAATAGCATTTCTGCAAACCAGTCAATTGTAGAATATTGTAGTGTCTTACTTGACAAGTTTTGCCTAGTCCCATCTCATCACCTAAAATACAGCCATGTCCCTGCTGGTAAGTGTCAATCATCCAGTTGACCCCATCAACTTGGTAATGTCGCAATGAAACATCTGAAGAGAGAGAGAGAGAGTAGTTTAATTGCAAGATCGATATTTAAAATGGAAACTTCTCAGAATATGAGTTAAATAATTTCTCTTTAATTTGACAGTAAACAAACCAAAATTACCAATTTTAAGTTTCATTTTATGAGCTTACACTGTACTGCTCTCGAGTCTGCTTCCTGGGTAGAACCAGTATGCATATATACTGGTCATACCTAATACCGCGAGTCTAAAATTTTGTTCACTATAGAAATAAGATGAAAAATAAGTAGTGGGCTTACACTTAAAAAGCAATTCA
The DNA here is from genome assembly GCA_029582155.1 of Panopea generosa. Taxonomy (NCBI): domain Eukaryota; kingdom Metazoa; phylum Mollusca; class Bivalvia; order Adapedonta; family Hiatellidae; genus Panopea; species Panopea generosa. The sequence continues at coordinate 52,330,872 of CM055902.1, forward strand.
TAAAATGTTACCCCACCCACCAGAAATGCATTATGTTATTGCACAATTAGACAATTTGATATAATTTTACCACTCCAGCCGAATGTTTTCAACTCAGCTGATGTCCCAATAAACTGAGGTGGTTTATTAACACTATTTCCTTCTTTATCGTCGCTGTCACTCATTGTATGTGTGTTTGAAAACAAATTTGTGCAACCCTGTGCAATTTACGTTGTCCCGCGAAGATGTAAACAAAAGGGGAATCACTTAGTTCGACTCTCTGGTGTTTAGAGTTGTTTCCCTTAGAAAATGGAGGCCAAGTGAAGTCAATAAGGTGTAGCCACCTGGAAATTTTGCAAATATTGTTGATGTCAGGGAAATATGGACATCAAAAGCAGATTAAAGTCCCTGATTAAGAAACAGGTTATTATTTTTATTAAATAAAACTATATTTAAAGGTGGCGTCTTAAGAGTATTGTTTGAAATATGTAAACAACATAAAATAATATTTTACAGTTTTGTGTGAATGAAAAATCCAAATTGATTATTATTAACGAAGTTGATAGTCATTACAAATAATGGCAATTTAAAAGTTGTCGTGTCTTTTGAAGAGGACTGCATGCTTGAATATGCCTTGTAAAGATTTTTTTAAATTAATGCCATTTTGACTAATTTCACCTGCAGATATCCTTTAGGCTGTTGTTCCATTGATTTGGCCCCTTAGATGTGAGATTGCACATGCGCATTATCTGCCTCATATTTCTGCAACAGATTTCAAATTTAAACCAAATTTATGTGTTACACATAAAAACAATAAAAAAATAACAAACAAAACTGATATTCCAGCAAAATATTACATTTCGAAACCAGTCTTGTCCGTCAAAATCATGAAAACACTTTCTCATTGATTCGTCCCCTCTGATTGGTTGCTTAAAATATCCACAATGGGGAAGTCCAGGGTCGACACTGTACTGTTCTACAATAATTTAGGATATTCCCCTGTGTATTAAATGTTTTTTAGATTGTTTCACTATTTAATATTATTGTTAGCACATTTTTAACCTGACCAATATTAAAAAATGACATATTTTCAAATGTTTTTTTAGTATATTCATTGTAGGATTATATGTAATATCTCAAGGCCATATAAACACTTTGGAAAAAAATTGCACTTTGTTTCGCTCTTAATGGGGTCGCTGTCATGAGGATTAGGACACAGATACACACATGCGTGTGCACACATATAATATGTTATTGATGTTTTTAGATTGGCCTTTATTGAATTGACCAGCATGCAGTGTTGCTTAACTTTCCGACGGATAGTATAATCAAAGGAGATAATCAAGCATCCGAGAATGCACCGCAGACATTTTTTTGTTGGTTCTGTACTTTGAAGTGTTTAAAAGGGCATTTTTTACATTAACTGACAGGAATATTTGTGGGTTTTTTTTGAGTATTTTTTTCTCTCAAACACAATATTTGATAAATTACTCATCTTTTATCTGTTTTTTTCCCACATTTTTCTTGGCTTTACATGAGAATCGAGATTCTGTCAACAACTTATACAATATCTGGATGCTACAAGTAGTCAAGCAAGTATGGAATCTACAAGATTGTCGAGGAGACGAATATGTTTAAAGTTTAATGTATTCTCTAATAACCATTATATCCACCTTTGTTAATTACAGCCATTTTAAGCCGTTCTTGCCTGTGACATATAGAGTTTCTCAGTTTCTCAATACTGATTGACCTTCAAGATTTCCTTAAAACATATTTTCAGATCTGTAATTGTTTTGGGCTCTAAATCTGAATACATAGTATCATCAAGAATGCTAAACAAGTTTCTATCAGATTTAAATCCAGAATTTTTCGGCCATTTGTCATTTGAGATGAAGTGGGGTAACTTTTCCTGGTCAGTCTCTGTGATGCTTTTGTAGATGCAAGCCTCTTTTTTGCATTGATCTTCAGTCAAGAGAGGTACCTTTTTTTCTTCTAAAAGCTTTAAAGCTCAGCTGATGTTAGAGGGACCTATGCACAGATAACTTACTCACATTTTTCCCTTGTTATTCATGTACATTGTATGTACTGAGTTTTCAAGTTAATCTCCATCTCTTGTATTTGGCTTTGCTGTTTGATAACGTGAACTTTGATGGTCTTCCACTGCATTTTTTGTATTGAAATGTCCCATTGTCACATATGTTTCACCACTTGAGCACTCAGTTCTTTGTATTGTTCAAGATACTCATGCTTTGACTAAGGATTATCGTTTTCTTAAAACGAATGCATGTGCATGCTGAGGATCAAGTCAATCCTTTTTTTCATTTTTGCATTGCAACAGACAATAGGAAATGATGTCACTCAGTAATTATGATGTCAATTCCTGTTTAAAACATGTCAATCAAAAGTACTGTTATTTTACAATCATTGCTTTGAGTCCAAAGTAAAGCATATTACAGCACTTTAAAGAAGGTTCTCATTTTTTTGAACACCCTGTATTAGTTTGATTTACATTTAGGCATGTGTAATGATCTCAAAAATGGTATAAGTCACTTGCATGGGCATTTATGGGAATACAGGATAGTTCTTAATATATTGCTGATATTTCCATTGCCAGTATTAAGACTGTTAGGAGAGTTATCAAGTGTTGCAGCATGATGCCCAAATGGAATATTGGCTTCAATAGACACTGGGAATACATGTAGCTCACTATAATTATGCTCACATTTAATAGCATCAAGTAATAAATAAAGATTTTGTTATATACTTTCCCACAAAATTTTGAAATCTAAGATTGGCAGACAGCTAAAAAAACATTATTTTTATGCTGGCCAAAGTACCACCATAATTGTTTGCCTGCATAGATGTTGTTTTATATTGTTGCCAATTATTATCTTGTATAAATACCAGGATTCACAGACCTCTCCTGTAGAAGAGAACATCAGTCATGAACTGTTTAATGGAGAACCTGCTGTGGCAAAGTTTAAGGTATATTATATAAACTTTATCTTATTGTCTTTCCAACTTTCCAGTCAATGAAAAGAAAAGGATAAAATTCTATAATTTTACACATAATATAAAGTGAGACTTGACATTTAAAAAAAATGTTTCCTTGCTTTCTCCCAATTTAAGTTTTAGTTTTCAATGTTTCACAAGTTTTATGAAAAAAAATTATCTAAATTAAAAGGAGAGAATTTAAAATGTTCCGAATACTGCAGGTAATTTAATTTTTGCAGGAGTGATTGGGAGACTGGCCAATAATAATTCATATTTCATTTAATTCATTTTGAAAGAAACGAAGCGCTTTTGTCATGACCCTGGGGTTGTTGTTGTAGTCATCATCATCTGGTTAAAGTTTTATGTTTAGTTCGATTTTTTCTTGCTGTAATCTTGTATAATTTTGTTGTTTTTTCTTCAAAAGTTTTATAACAATATTACTGTATACTGTTTGATGGTTGACCTAAGAGAATGACAGATAAATTCTAATCAATTTTGTCCACATAGCAAACAAAATTTTCATCAAGTTAACAATGACAAATATGTTAAAAAAGATTGTTTTGTTTGTGGTAAATTTTTGAGTTTCTTTTCTTAAAGAAAGTATGATGGACATGAAGGTTAAATCAGGTTTGGTTATTTTTAATTGAAATTCTTACTTTAATTTGCAATTGATCGCTTTATAACTGCAGTCAATTATTGTTAATTCAATCAGTGATTAAAATATGACTTAGAACTAAAATATATATTTCCTACATGTATGACACAGTATGTATTGTAATTTTTCAGAGAAATGGACCAGGCGATTCTAACGTAAATGCATGATGATGTCAATAAAAAGTCTAACTTTTACCATTTTGGCCTGAAATACATTTCATGCATCATGTTTTTTTTCATGTTGCATCGTTTTATATAATGTTTCCACAAAATTTTTACACCAATTTTTCTTTATTTTGTAAGACAAAAGTTCTCCTAAAAATGTGTGGTTTTACCTGTCTGCCAGTCAAGTCTTTGTTTTTCTGTCATGAATCTGTCTTAAATTACAATTTTTGTTGTATGTTATTTGTTAAAATAGAGGATGGTTTTAATTTTTAATTCTTAATACAACGTCCTGATGTGAAAACAATTTTGTAATAATGATAATTATGTCATTTAGAATATAGAGTATGCTGTCATTGACTTTTCTGATCATTTTTTTTTTCATTATCACTGTATTTTTATTGATTTTAAGTTTAGTAAGTTCAGACCATCTTGGTCCTCTTGTTTATTTATTTGGTATACAACTCCTTTTTTTTTTAAGAAATATCAGAAATTTGGCCAAAATGGTAATTTTAGACTTTTAAAAGACCAAGCAGTATACTGAACTAACAAATTAACATTATGTGAATATTTTTTCTTAATAGTAGATACCATTTCGTTACCATAGTTGCCATATTAAGCACCCTCAACACTTGGAATAATCTCAACAGAAAAGGTACACATATAAGTGTGTAATAATTATGCAAGATTGATTCAAATCCCATGCATTATAAAATCTTCATCATTAGGCCATTATAAATGAATTGCTAGATTATTATCCAAATTCTTTTTTAAAATGGAGAGGATGGGAGAATTTTATTTTAGTATTTTTAAAAGTTTTGATGTTTTTTTTTTTAATTTTTTTTGTGTTGATTTTCTAGTTTTTTTTATGAAAATAAAAAGGTTCAGAGCAGCATGAAAATTAGGGGGTGGAGGGGGATTATAATCTTACAATTAATTTATTATGGCTTTACCGTTTTTATATTGTTTTACAAGTTAAGAATCTGCTTTATCTTAGCTTGTTTCTTTTTGAAAGTAAGTCTTATGATATAAGTGATATTTCATTTCGTAAAACACAATGGGTGCTTAATATTGCTAGTATGGTGATGTTCTTCTTTTCCTCACCCAAATATATTGTACAAACACATAAATCCATGTCAATCATGTAACAATGCTCTTGCATCTTGCAACATAACAATTTAATCTTTAGACTGCTACATGTATATTTTAACAATTTCTGTTTTTCTTGACATTCATTCCATTGTACCGTACTTGATTATTAATATAATATTTTATCTCAATTCCTAACCATAACAATAAATGTCCAGATAGTAGACATACACATTGCTGTTTTATATAATAATTGGTTAAATTGTAACATTTTCATAAATCAAAAATGGCACTTAACTAATTGCTATTTTTCTGTTTCATTTAGATAGAAGTCTGCAATGTATTTGTTCATTTAGTCTATATAGATGTTCAAGAAGAAAATTCACTTGTGTAAATAAAGCTATTCAGTGCCAGTAAATTACCTAAATTTATTTTAGAGTTAAGTTTTACTAATGGTGTTCAATATTCTGATAATTACATTAAAATTACAGCATGAGCAGTACAGATCCAACCCGCAGGAGGATCAAGAAATAATAGACAAGATTGACCCTGAGTACTACAATGATCTTGATCCCAGTCTGTTTGAACTAGAGGTAAATGTGCAAACTTAATATTCTGGTCATAGAAATAAAAAGTACAATTCCACAAAATGGTAATATATTGTAAATTACAGTGCACAGAGTGTACTGAAGTCGCATTTACAGGTATGTTAAATCTGTTTACTTCAACCCTTTACTCCATAGAATACACGTTTTCCCGCACCAATATCAGAAGGCCTTTGAAAACAGTACAGGAAGAGTTCAGATTTCTTGTAACGAGCAATCTGAACACTTCCTGCACTGTTTTCCACTCAGTAAATATAAACATAATTCACCCAATAATTCAAAAGCCTTCTATATTAGGTGTCCAAAGGCGTCTATAATAGAGGTGTCCAAAAGCGTCTATATGAAGTAAAGGGTTAATACACAGTTGTACCCTCCTCCTGTTTTTTGTCACTGTCACACAGTCTTGTGCTTAAAAAATTCTATACAATTTGTTTTGAAATACTTTCAAAATGGTTCATAGGGGTGAGGATTTCTTGCTGCAGATGAGTAGACCAAAAGCTGGCATAGGATATGCTACAATGAGACATCATTGGTGTTAAGAAGGTAACTTTTATTGGATTTTAACATATGAGGGTATTTATGGGCAATTGGGGACTTCTTTATTTAAAAGAAACTTACGGATGTCACTGCACTGCCTTTTTTTTTTTATAAAAAAACAAGCTTGTCAACCAACCAGTTATTTTACATTAGTATGTGTCACTGTAGATACCTTCCTGCTATAGAAAAAATACTTTTAAAAGTTTCTATGTGGAAATTTGTTTTACCCTGGAAATCCTAGATAGAGTAAAGAACAAAATTTAACTGTAAAGTGAGACCTGAAACAGCTTAAACTTTTTTTTATGAAAAAAAGGCATTTTAATGAAACTACAGAAGCTGAGAAGTTAAAGATCAAAATGACATCTATGTATGAAGAATATGGTCTGATCAAGCAGAAAAATCAGTACAGAATGTGGTTTTTCAATGGCTATTATATGAAGGGGGAGGGCCAAAAATAATGTTTGCCGAACTTGTGGCCTAACCTGATTTCAGCATATATTGAAATACAATATGTTTTTAACAATGATGTATAAACACAATCTTTAACTGAACGTGAGATATATATAAAAGATATATAAATTTAAACTTTCACATTCCAGAAGTTGCCAGAGAAACTTCACCTGGAGGAGATTGATGATGACAGGACGAGACTTAGAAGACAGCTGCAGGCAGTCAGTATTATCTCACTTTACATTCATTTATATTTTATTTATTTTAGAGTAAGTTCAGCCTTTTCATTTATAAATTGCCTTTAATTCTGTTTCCTATATAGAAACAGTATATTGGTATTAAGAGACTACCTAATTTAGTCTTGGATCAAACCCATGACCTCAACAATCTGCCTGTTTTTGTTTGCCACAGTGCTACATGCTTTAAACTATAATTTTTTATATGCTTATGATTTTTATATAGATAAAAAAGATTAAAACCGCCCAAACATTTCACATTATTATTTTCTTCTTTCATATTAAAGGAACTGGCCAATTCTTATAAAACGAGTTTAATTACATTCTAATGACTGTTGTATGTATTACTGAAAATAGTTAAAATTAGGGCTGTTTTATGTATTACTGAAAATAGTTAAAATTAGGGCTGTTGTTTGCATTACAGAAAATAGTTACAATTAGGGCTGTTGTATGTATTACAGAAAATAATTAAAATTAGGGCTGTTGTATGTATTACAGAAAATAGTTAAAATTAGGGTTGTTGTATCCATTACATAAAATAATTAAAATAAGAGCTGTTGTATGTATTACAGAAAATAATTAAAATTAGGGCTGTTGTATGTATTACTGAAAATAGTTAAAATAAGGGCTGTTGTAGGTATTACAGAAAATAGTTAAAATTAGGGTTATTGTATGTATTACAGAATGTTTTACAGAAAAAAGATAAAATGAGGGCTGTTGTTTGTATTACAGAAAATAGTTAAAATTAGGGCTGTTGTATATATTACAGAAAATAGTTAAAATAAGGGCTGTTGTATGCATTACAGAAAATAGTTAAAATTAGGGCTGTTTTATGTATTACAGAAAATAGTAAAAATAAGGGCTGTTTAATGTAATACAGAAAATAGTTAAAATTAGCGCTATTGTACATGTATGTTTACAGAAAAAAGATAAAATTAGGGCTGTTGTATATATTACAGAAAATAGTTAAAATTAGCGCTGTTGTATGTTTTACTGAAAATAGTTAAAATTGGGGCTGTTGTATGCATTACAGAAAATAGTTAAAATAAGGGCTTTTGTATGTATTACAGAAAAAAGTTAAAATTAGGGCTGTTGTATATATTACAGAAAATAGTTAAAATTAGCGCTGTTGTATGTATTACTGAAAATAGTTAAAATTGGGGCTGTTGTATGCATTACAGAAAATAGTTAAAATTAGGGCTGTTGTATGTACTACAGAAAATAGTTAAAATAAGGGCTGTTGTAGGTATTACAGAACATAGTTAAAATTAGGGCTGTTGTATGTATTACTGAAAATAGTTAAAATTGGGGCTGTTGTATGCATTACAGAAAATAGTTAAAATTAGGGCTGTTGTATGTACTTCAGAAAATAGTTAAAATAAGAGCTGTTGTATGTATTACAGAAAATAGTTAAAATTAGGGCTATTGTATGTATTACAGAAAATAGTTAAAATTAGGGCTATTGTATGTATTACAGAAAATAGTTAAAATTAGGGCTGTTGTATGTTTTACAGAAAATAGTTAAAATAAGTGCTATTGTATGTTTTACAGAAAAAAGATAAAATTAAGGCTGTTGTATATATTACAGAAAATAGTTAAAATTAGGGCTGTTGTATGCATGACAGAAAATAGTTAAAATAAGGACTGTTGTATATACTACAGAAAATAGTTAAAATTAGGACTGTTGTTTATATTACAGAAAATAGTTAAAATTAGTGCTGTTGTATTTATTACAGAAAATAATTAAAATTAGGGCTGTTGTATATATTACAGAAAATAGTTAAAATTAGGGCTGTTGTATGTATTGTAGAAAATAGTTAAAATTAGGGCTGTTGTATATATTACAGAAAATAGTTAAAATTAGGGCTGTTGTATGCATGACAGAAAATAGTTAAAATTAGCGCTGTTATATGTATTACAGAAAATAGTTAAAATAAGGTCTGTTGTATGCATTACAGAAAATAGTTAAATTAGCTCTGTTGTATGTATTACAGAAAATAGTTTAAATAAGAGCTGTTGTATGTATTACAGAAAATAGTTAAAATTAGCGCTGTTTTATGTATGACAGAAAAAAGTTAAAATAAGGTCTGTTGTATGCATTACGGAAAATAGTTAAAATTGGGGCTGTTGTATGTATTACAGAAAATAGTTAAAATTAGGGCTTATGTATGCATTTCAGAAAAAAATTAAAATTAGGGCTGTTGTATATATTACAGAAAATAGTTAAAATTGGGGCTGTTTTAAGTATTACAGAAAATAGTTAAAATTAGAGCTGTTGTAATTATTACAGAAAATAATTAAAATTAGGGCTGTTGTATATATTACAGAAAATAGCTAAAATTAGCGCTGTTGTATGCATGACAGAAAATAGTTAAAATTAGAGCTGTTATATGCATTACAGAAAATAGTTAAAGTTAGGGCTGTTGTATATATTACAGAAAATAGTTAAAATTGGTGCCATTGTATGCATTACAGAAAATAGTTAAAATTAGGGCTGTTGTATGTATTACAGAAAATAGTTAAAATTGGGGCTGTTGTATGTATTACAGAAAATAATTAAAATTAGGGCTGTTGTATGTATTACAGGGAATAGTTAAAATAAGGACTGCTGTATGTATTACAGAAAATAGCTAAAATTAGGGCTGTTGTATGTACATGTATTACAGAAAATAGTTAAAATAAGGGCTGCTGTATGTATTACAGAAAATAGTTAAAATTGGGGCTGTTGTATTTATTACAGAAAATAGTTAAAATTAGGGCTGTTATATGCATTACAGAAAATAGTTAAAATAAGAGCTGTTGTATGTATTACAGAAAATAGTTAAAATTGGGGCTGTTGTATGTATTACAGAAAATAGTTAAAATTAGGGCTGTTGTATGTATTACAGAAAATAGTTGAAATTAGGACTGTTGTATGTATTACAAGAAAATAGTTAAAATAAGAGCTGTTGTATGAATTACAGAAAATAGTTAAAATTAGGGCTGTTGTATGTATTACAGAATATAGTTTAAATTAGGGCTGTTGTATGTATTACAGAAAATAGTTAAAATTAGGGCTGTTGTTGTATGTATTACAGAAAATAGTTTAAATTAGGACTGTGGTATGTATTACAGAAAATAGTTAAAATAAGAGCTGTTGTATGTATTACAAAAAATAGTTAAAATTAGGGCTGTTGTATGTATTGCAGAAAATAGTTAAAATAAGAGCTGTTGTATGTATTACAGAAAATAGTTAAAATTGGGGCTGTTGTATGTATTACAGAAAATAGTTAAAATTAGGGCTGTTGTATGTATTACAGAAAATAGTTAAAATTAGGGCTGTTGTATGTATTACAGAAAATAGTTAAAATTAGGGCTGTTATATGCATTACAGAAAATAGTTAAAATAAGAGCTGTTGTATGTATTACAGAAAATAGTTAAAATTGGGGCTGTTGTATGTATTACAGAAAATAGTTAAAATTAGGGCTGTTGTATGTATTACAGAAAATAGTTAAAATTAGGACTGTTGTATGTGTTACAAGAAAATAGTTAAAATTTGTGCTGTTGTATGTATTACAGAAAATAGTTAAAATTAGGGCTGTTGTATGTATTACAGAAAATAGTTTAAATTAGGGCTGTTGTATGTATTACAGGAAATAGTTAAAATTAGGGCTGTTGTTGTATGTATTACAGAAAATAGTTTAAATTAGGACTGTGGTATGTATTACAGAAAATAGTTAAAATAAGAGCTGTTGTATGTATTACAGAAAATAGTTAAAATTAGGGCTGTTGTATGTACATGTATTACAGAAAATAGTTAAAATAAGGGCTTTTGTATGTATTACAGAAAATAGTTAAAATTAGGGCTGTTGTATATATTACAGAAAATAGTTAAAGTTAGGACTGTTGTATGTATTACAGAAAATAGTTAAAATTAGGGCTGTTGTATATATTAATGAAAACAGTTAAAATTATTGCTGTTGTATGTACTGCAGAAAATAGTTAAAATTAGGGAATTTTTCGACAGATGGTTGATTTAAAAAGAGGTTCAGACTTTGATATATTTTAACACCAGTTTTGTTGTATCAAAATATAGTAAATATTATAGTTTTTTCAACCAGTATAAATGAGTACATGATGAATTTAGATTTCAAAATTTAAAATATCAAACTTCATGTAGCAAAATTGCCAATTACACAGTTACACTGTTATTTAAGAATTACTGCATCAAATTATTCATAAATAATGATGATTGGCCAATGCAATAAGATAAACTAAATTGATCAATAGAAACAAGTTTCTTAAAGATTTATGGAGGGAAGTCAAAAATTAAGATCACACAGACATGCAAATTTCAGATGGCTGTATGCACAATATTAAGAAAGCAGACATTCATCATACTTATTTGCGTATATTGATGGTTACATTTTGTGGACAACAAAAACATGTGTAAATTATATTTTATATGTTGCAACTGCATTAATTACTCCCCTTGTTATTGTAGACATGAAAGTTGATGTATTATTAAAGTTAGTGCGACTATAAGAGCAGTGTCTGCTTAATTGACTGGCAACTGTCAATGTATGTGGTTTATGTTTAAGAGTAGTGTCTGCTTAATTGACTGGCAACTGTCAATGTATGTAGTTTATGTATAAGAGTAGTGTCTGCTTAATTGACTGGCAACTGTCAATGTATGTAGTTTATGTATAAGAGTAGTGTCTGCTTAATTGACTGGCAACTGTCAATGTATGTGGTTTATGTTTAAGAGTAGTGCCTGCTTAATTGACTGGCAACTGTCAATGTAGGTGGTTTATGTTTAAGAGTAGTGTCTGCTTAATTGACTGGCAACTGTCAATGTATGTAGTTTATGTATAAGAGTAGTGTCTGCTTAATTGACTGGCAACTTTCAATGTATATGTTTCATGTATTCAGGTGTCAAAGAAGGTGTCGGAGTTGGTGTTACAGAATCACCCGGCATACGCTACAGAGCTACAGCGGGTGATGGAACTACAGAAGACACTACAGCTGGCTTGTATTATCTGTAAAAGTGGACGAGGGTATGTTAATGTTACAACAAGCAGTTTTTATTGGAATCAAGACTCTGCCAAGGCTTTTGTCAAACAGTGTACTAGTGAATTAATGTCATGTACACTGATTCACTAGATAGTAATATCTTACATTGGCGAAATGGCAGCTATCCTTGTCTGTTTTGAAAGAAATATCTCACACTGGTGAAATAGCCGATATCCTTATTTTGTTTGTGAGAAATGTCTTGCACTGGTGAAATATCAGATACTCTTATCTTGTTTGTGAGAAATGTCTCGCACTGGTGAAATATCAGATATCCTTATCTGGTTTGTTAGAAATGTCTTGCACTGGTGAAATACATGTATCAGATATCCTTATCTCGTTTGTTAGAAATGTCTCGCACTGGTGAAATAGCAGATATCCTTATCTTGTTTGTGAGAAATGTCTCGCACTGGTGAAATATCAGATATCCTTATCTAGTTTGTTAGAAATGTCTCGCACTGGTGAAATAGCAGATATCCTTATCTGGTTTGTAAGAAATATCTCGCACCGGTGAAATAACAGATATCCTTATCTTGTTTGTTAGAAATGTTTCGCACTGGTGAAATAGCAGATATCCTTATCTGGTTTGTTAGAAATGTCTCGCACCGGTGAAATAGCAGATATCCTTATCTTGTTTGTGAGAAATGTCTCGCACCGGTGAAATAACAGATATCCTTATCTGGTTTGTAAGAAATATCTCGCACCGGTGAAATAGCAGATATCCTTATCTGGTTTGTTAGAAATGTCTCACACCGTTGAAATATCAGATATCCTTATCTGGTTTGTGAGAAATGTCTCGCACTGGTGAAATATCAGATGTTCTTATCTGGTTTGTTAGAAATGTCTCGCACTGGTGAAATAGCAGATATCCTTATCTGGTTTGTAAGAAATATCTCGCACCGGTGAAATAACAGATATCCTTATCTTGTTTGTTAGAAATGTTTCGCACTGGTGAAATAGCAGATATCCTTATCTGGTTTGTTAGAAATGTCTCGCACCGGTGAAATAGCAGATATCCTTATCTTGTTTGTGAGAAATGTCTCGAACCGGTGAAATAACAGATATCCTTATCTGGTTTGTAAGAAATATCTCGCACCGGTGAAATAGCAGATATCCTTATCTGGTTTGTTAGAAATGTCTCACACCGTTGAAATATCAGATATCCTTATCTGGTTTGTTAGAAATGTCTCACACCGGTGAAATAGCAGATATCCTTATCTGATTTGTTAGAAATGTCTCGCACTGGTGAAATACATGTATCAGATATCCTTATCTCGTTTGTTAGAAATGTCTCACACCATTGAAATATCAGATATCCTTATCTGGTTTGTTAGAAATGTCTCACACCGGTGAAATAGCAGATATCCTTATCTGGTTTGTTAGAAATGTCTCGCACTGGTGAAATACATGTATCAGATATCCTTATCTCGTTTGTTAGAAATGTCTCGCACTGGTGAAATAGCAGATATCCTTATCTGGTTTGTTAGAAATGTTTCGCACCGTTGAAATAACAGATATCCTTATCTTGTTTGTTAGAAATGTCTCACACCATTGAAATAACAGATATCCTTATCTTGTTTGTTAGAAATGTCTCACACCGGTGAAATATCAGATATCCTTATCTTGTTTGTGAGAAATGTCTTGCACCAGTGAAATAGCAGATATCCTTTTCTGGTTTGAGAGAAATGTCTTGTACTGGTGAAATAGCAGATATCCTTATCTTGTTTGTTAGAAATGTCTTGCACTGGTGAAATAGCGGATATCCTTATCTGGTTTGTTAGAAATGTCTCACACTGGTGAAATAGCAGATATCCTTATCTTGTTTGTGAGAAATGTCTCGCACCGGTGAAATATCAGATATCTTTATCTTGTTTGTGAGAAATGTCTTGCACTGGTGAAATATCAGATATCCTTATCTGGTTAGTGAGAAATGTCTCACATTGGTGAAATAGCAGATATTCTTATCTGGTTTGTGAGAAATGTCTCGCACTAGTGAAATATCATATATCCTTATCTGGTTTGTGAGAAATGTCTCACAAGGGTGAAATAGCAGATATCCTTATCTGGTTTGTGAGAAATGTCTCACACTGGTGAAATATCATAAATCCTTGACTGGTTTGTGTGAAATGTCTCACACTTGTGAAATAGCAGATATCATTATCTTGTTTGTGAGAAATATCTCGCACCGGTGAAATAGCAGATATCATTATCTGGTTTGTGAGAAATGTTTCGCACCGGTGAAATAGCAGATATCCTTATCCGGTTTGTGAGAAATGTGTCGCACTGGTGAAAAAGCAGATATCATTATCTGGTTTGTTAGAAATGTCTCACAGTGGTTGAAATATCAGATATCCTTATCTGGTTTGTTAGAAATGTCTCACACCAGTGAAATAGCAGATATCCTTATCTGATTTGTTAGAAATGTCCTGCACCGGTGAAATAGCAGATATCCTTATCTTGTTTGTGTGAAATGTCTTGCACTGGTGAAATATCAGATATCCTTATCTGGTTAGTGAGAAATGTCTCACATTGGTGAAATAGCAGATATTCTTATCTGGTTTGTTAGAAATGTCTCACACTGGTGAAATATCAGATATCCTTATCTTGTTTGTGAGAAATGTCTCACACTTGTGAAATATCAGATATCTTTACATTGTTTGAGAAATGTCTCGCAATGGTGAAATATCAGATATCCTTATCTTGTTTGAAAGAAATGTCTCACACTGGTGAAATATCAGATATCCTTATCTTGTTTGTGAGAAATGTCTCACACTGGTGAAATAGCAGATATCCTTATCTTGTTTGTGAGAAATGTCTCGCACTGGTGAAATATCAGATGTTCTTATCTGGTTTGTGAGAATTGTCTTGCACTGGTGAAATATCAGATATCCTTATCTTGATTGTTAGAAATGTCTCACTGGTGAAATAGCAGATATCCTTATCTGGTTGTATGTGAAATGTTTTTAGTTTTTTATTCTGTAGGAAAGGGTAAATAATTGGAACAAAATTTCATGCCATTTTGTGAAGTTGAAACCATATTAAAATTAATTTGTAGTCTTGTTCTCTGTTTTGTTTGCCAGTCAACTGTCTGATGCCCGACACAGCTTCACGATGACCAGTCTACACTTGATGGCCAATGTCAGAAAGAGGCAGCAGCTGCAGGGCCTGTTGAAATCTCTTCATACTATAAAAACACTGGTGGGCTATTGTTTATGAGTTTCTTTCAATATATTGGAATAATGATCTTTTTGTGAACTACCCCAGTTGTCTTAGCATTGTTGTTAAAGATCTTGATTCTAACAAAAGACAAGAGAAATATGAAGCATGTACATTAAAACTCATTGCTCATGTGCAAATTTTATTTTTTTACGAAAAGATAAAATTAACTAAATGAAATGATATGGATAAGACTATTTAGAAGAATAAATCTAACTTTGAAATTTTCTTATTTGAAGCATTTTGTTAAGTGGCAGTAGTCCAAGCATAAAGAAGACATTTCTGCTGGTACATGTAACATGCCATCTATCTGTCATATAAAAATCTTTGAGGGAAACAAAAACAAATTGAACATAAATATTTCTGACCCTGTTGGAAGAGGGAGTAATGCAAGAGGGGGTTCTGATGACCAAGGACTTGTGTCCCATTACTGAAATTGAAACTTTAATTGATTTTGAGATGTGCACATCACTGCTGTTTGCATAGATCGACGTTTTAATGTTGTCATCAAACAATAGGAAAATAAAACCAAGAGACAAAAACAACATTGTATTATATAATTTGGGAAGCATCTACTGAAACATCCTTCATTCTTGTTGGTAGCACGTGGTCCGGTGATAGTGTGTCGGACCCAGGATCAAGAGGTTATGAGTATGGTCCTCCACCACGGCTATGTGTAGTCTTCTCGAGGCAGACACTTTATCTGTATATGCTTAGTACTACCCAGGAAGACTTCAAGTGAGATTTTTCCAAGTTGGGAGAAGTAGTTTCACAATCAAAGTTAAATAAATAAGTTTAAACTACATGTTTAAACGTTTTTCATGAAATTGTATTTATATTGAAACTGTTTGTCTATTATTGCAGCAAAGGACAGATTTGAGACTGAGAGAAATGATGGAGGTAAGTGTACAGTATTTGTTTGAGTGATGGAGATAAGTGTACAGTATTTGTTTGAGTGATGGAGGTAAATGTACAGTATTTGTTTGAGTGATGGAGGTAAGTGTACAGTATTTGTTTGAGTGAATTGATAGTGTTTTTTGTCCCGTTCATCCTACATTTATAGTTTACATTGGAACAGTCATTGTAATGAAGATGAAATGAAGGATTAAACATCTCCACGTCTCCACCATTAGGAGCTACATTTAATATCAGGTAGTTATCTGTAACTGAATCACATGTTTTAAGCTGTTTGATTTGACGTCTTATTTTTGCATTTTGTAGCAGTTGTTTTACTTCTTGTTTAAATGTTCTCAATCTCCACAAATTAAGCTATGACAGATGCTATAAAGTCAAAATAGGATACATGACTGTTATGTATGTAGACCACGGCATGGTCTAGTGGTAGAACGTCCGCCTCGCATGTGGAAGGTCATGGGTTCAATCCCCGGCCAGGTCATACCAACAACTTTAAAAATGGTACTAGAAACTTCCTCGCTTGACGCTCAGCATTTAGAGGAGAGTTCTAGGTCTGGTCGGCCCGGTGTCAGTATAATGTGACTGGGTGGGGTATCATACCATGTGTCTGCAGCATGATACTCCAGTGTGACAGCGCTTAGAATACTGTCTCAAGTAGACACAGTCGCGATATGACTGAAAAATTGTTGAAAGCGACGCTAAACACCATACAATACAATACAATGTTATGTATGTGTTTTGAACGCTGAACCTGACACTCTTATATTCAAACTTCAACTCTATTTTATTGCGAAGTAAGCTGGGCTTGCTAAATAGCTCTTGAGTCCATTTCCAGTTCTGTGTAGTATTTATGAGAGACAATGAGACTGAGCCTGGGATCAAACCTTGACCTCTGGTATAAAAGACCAACGCCCCATCCTTCTCACCAGCACCTGCTTATTTACTGTTGATTGATTTCTTTTGAAAGATGCTTCAATGTTGAACATTAAATATATGTATATATACATGTCGCATTGATTAATTCATAGGAAGAAGATTATTGTGGAGCAATACAACTTTGCCTGGAATGCCAGAAGGCTGCTGACACCCTCAAACATTACAAGTGTATAAGTGAGCTAAGCTCAAAGCTTCAGGATACTCTAGAGCTTATAGAGGAACAGTTGGATGTGGCATTGGCCAAAACGTGTACCAAGTTTGATGTGAGTCACTATGAGAAGGTTCAAATGGCATACAGTCTGCTTGGGAAACGACAGGTAAAACAGATTTTTGGAAATGTGTTATGGAAAGAATATATAATCAGGTTCATTGTCGAAATAAATCAAAGTTCTTTTGTTGATTTTTTGCAGAATGATACACTACAACATAAGTCATGTACTAAATGAGGTCCTGTTGTACAAAGAGATATTTTCAAATTAATTATATTAGAAAAGAGTACAACGTATCTGGTCAATAAGTCTCTGTTAATATGTACATGTATGTAACTTATTCCTGCCTAAGATGTGTCCAGAATGAAGTTGTTGTACATAAAACAATAAAACCCCCTGATTACTAGAATAGAGTGGCTTGATCAAAAAATGCATATTTCATTATATAAGTTTTGTACAGAATTATA
This sequence comes from Panopea generosa, assembly GCA_029582155.1. Lineage (NCBI taxonomy): Eukaryota > Metazoa > Mollusca > Bivalvia > Adapedonta > Hiatellidae > Panopea > Panopea generosa. Next base: position 52,348,371 of record CM055902.1, read on the forward strand.
TCTGTGATGTACATAAAGCAGGGACAATGAACCAGACTCTGCTGTACATAAAGCATGTACAATGAATAAGTCTGTTGTACATTAAGCATGTACAATGAAACAGGCTGTGTTGTACATGATGCATGTACAAAGAATAAGCCTGTGTTGTACATAAAGCATGTACAATGAATCAGTCTGTGTTGTACATACAGCATGTACAATGAACCAAACTGTATTGTACATGAAGCATGTACAATGAACCAGGCTGTGTTGTAGATGATGCATGTAAAATAATAAGTATGTGTTGTACATGAAGCATGTACAATGAATCAGGCTGTGTTGTACATGATGCATGTACAAAGAACCAGACTGTATTGTACATAATGCATGTACAGTGAATCAGTCTGTGTTGTAAATGAAGCATGGACAATGAACCAGGCTGTGTTGTACATGAAGCATGTACAATGAACCAAACTGTGTTGTACATGACACATGCACAAAGAATAAGTCTGTGTTGTACATGGAGTATGTACAATGAATCCAATTGTGTTGTACATGAAGCATGTGAAATGAACCAGGCTGTGTTATACATGAAACATGGACAATGAACCAGACTGTGTTGTACATGATGCATGTACAAAGAATAAGTCTGTGTTGTAAATGAAGCGTGTAAAATGAACCAGACTGTGTTGTACATGAAGCATGTAAAATGAACCACGCTGTGTTGTACATAAAACTTGGACAATGAACCAGACTGTGTTGTACATAAAGTATGTACAATAAACCAGACTGTGTTGTACATAAAGTATGTTCAATGAATCGTTCTGTGTTGTACATGAAGCATGAACAATAAACCATACTTTGTTGTACATGAAGCATGTACACTTAATCAGTCTGTGTTGTACCTCAAGTATGAACAATGAACCAGATTGTGTTGTACATGAAGCATGTGCAATGAATCAGTTTCTGTTGTACATGGAGCATATACAATGAACCAGGTGGTGTTGTACATGAAGCATGGACAATGAACCAGTTTCTGTTGTACAGGAAGCATGTACAATGAATCAGGCGGTGTTGTACATGAAGCATGGACAATGAACCAGACTGTGTTCTACATGAAGCATGTACACTTAATCAATCTGTGTTGTATATAAAGCATGTACATGTACTATGAACAAGCTGTGTTTTACATGAAACATGGACAATGAACCAGGCTATTGTACATGAGACATGGACAATGAGCCAGGCTATCTTGTACAATAATCATGTACAATGAACCAGACTATGTTATACATATAACATGTACAATGAACAAATCTGTGTTATACATGAGGCATGTACACGGAATCAGTCTTTGTTGTACATGAAGCATAGACAATGAACCAGACTATTTTGTACATAAAGCATGTACAATGAACCATATTGTGTTGTACATGAAGCATGGACAATGAACTAGACTGTGTTGTACATGAAGCATGTACAATGAACCAGGCTGTGTTTTACATGAAATATGGACAATGAACTAGACTGTTGTACATGAAACATTGACAATGAACCAGGCTGTCTGGTACAAAAAGCATGTACAATGAACCAGACTATGTTGTACATATAACATGTCAATGACAAGGGCTGTGTTATACATGAAACATGTACACTTAATCAGTCTGTGTTGTACATGAAGTATGGACAATGAGCCAGACTGTTGTACATAAAGCATGTACAATGAACCAGGCTATGTTGTACATGAAGCATGTACACCAAACCAGTCTGTGTTGTACATGAAGCATGGCCAATGAACCAGACTGTGTTGTACATAAAGCATGTACAATGATCCAGGCTGTGTTGTACATAAAGCATGTACAGTGAACCAGGCTGTGTTCAGAATCAGTCTGTGTTGAACATGAAGCATGTACAATGAACCAGGCTGTATTGTATATAACGTGTGTACAATGAACCAGGCTGTATTGTACATAAAGCATGTTCAATGAACAAGGCTGTGTTGTACATTAAGTGTGTACAATAAACCAAGCTATGTTGTATATTAAGTGTGTACTATGAACCAGGATGTGCTGTACATAAAGTATGTACAATGAACCAGGCTGTGTTGTACATTAAGCATGTACACTTAATCAGTCTGTATTGTATACGAAGCATGGACAAAGACACAGACCTAGCTGTACATAAATCATGTACAATGAACCAGGCTGTATTGTACATAAAGCATGTAAAATGAACCAGGCTGTGTTCTGTATCAGTCTGTGTTGTACATGAAGCATGTACAATGAACCAGGCTGTGTTGTACATGGAACATGGACAATGAACCATACTGTGTTGTACATAAAGCATGTACAATGGACAAGGCTGTATTTTACCTGAAGCATATACACTGAATCAGTCTGTATTGTACATGAAGCCTGTACAATGAACCAGTCTGTGTTATACATGAAGCATGTACAATAAACCAGGCTGTATTGTACATCATGTGTGTACAATGAACCAAGCTAGGTTGTTAATAAAGCATGTACAATGGATCAAGCTGCTGTGTAATACATGAAGCATGTACAATGAACAAGGCTGTATTGTACATAAAGTGTGTACAATGAACCAGGCTGTGTTGTACATGAAGCATGTACAGTGAACCAGGCTGTATTGTATATAAAGCATGTACAATGAACCAGGCTGTGTTATACATGAAGCATGTACAATGAAGCAGGCTGTGTTATACATGAAGCATGTACAATGAACAAGTCTGAATACCTGTACACTCATTTGTTTGTTTGTTTTCAGACTGCCATGGATCAGTTGCATTTACACTTCACTAGTGCAATACACAACGCGGCCTTCCAGATTGTTCTTGGCTATGTTGAGCTGTGTTCTGGATCTAGAAATACGAACTTTAACCGGATGCAATTCTCTGACCTCTGCAAGGTAAGAATCAACTCTGCAAAAACAATACTTATTTTGTTTGTTATTTTATTAAAAGAAATAAACTATAATTATTGAGTATCACTCAGTTGGCACTTAAAATTTTGATGCTACTTGCCTTAAATTTCATTTTTGTATTAATAGCCACATTTAACCAATTGGTATATAATATTATATATGTGTATATTTATAGTGAAAACCTGCTTCTTTATCTGGAGTTGGCAGCTTTATTATGCAATGAATATTTCCTCAGATATATATGATCTATTCTGGAGCGTTGCCTTTAGGTTTAGAGATTGGGATCCACATGTACATGGGTTACTGCTTTTAAGTTAGAGATTGGGCCCCCATATACATGAAACACTGTCTTTAAGTTAGAGATTAGGACCCTCATGTATCTGGATCATTGTCTTAAGTTAGAGATTGGAACCCTCATGTACTTGGATTACTGCCTTTAAGTTAGAGATTGGGACCCCCACATACATGAAACACTGCCTTTACGTTAGAGATTGGAACCCTCATGTACTTGGATTACTGCCTTTAACTTAGAGATTGGGACCCCCACATACATGAAACACTGCCTTTACGTTAGAGATTGGAACCCTCATGTACATTTACATGGATCATTTCCTTTATGTTAGAGATCGGAACCCTATTGTACTTGGATTACTGCCTTTAAGTTAAAGATTGGGACATGTATATACATTGATCACTGCCTTTAAGTTGGTGATTGGAATCCTCATGTCCTTGGATTACTGCCTTTAAGTTAGAGATTGGGACACTCATGTACATGGGTCATTGTCTTTTAAGTTAGAGATTGGAATCATCATGTACATGGAGCACTGCCTTCATGTTAGAGATTGTGATCCACACATACATACGTGTAACAGAAGTTCCTCTACTTGCAGCAAGTGACAATAGAGAGTTTTACGCCGTGTTTAATAGACCTGTGTAAGGCACTGTGGGAGGTGATGCGCAGCTACTACAACACCATACAGTGGCACGAAGCACATGATCATCTGGACGCATCAGGTACATATACATCAGGACCACAATATCTTACTGTTTGATATAATTATGTTGATGGCACTTATGTGAAGAATTTTGTTGCATGAAATATATTGTATGATTCTTTATTTTATTTATGGGTGGATCAATGGTCAGATATGCCTACCAGTATACAGAAATCATTGTAGCTTTTACAGTATTTTTGTAGTACCGATAGATCAACTTAGTAGTTGGGGAATTGTGTAAAATGGTAGGTTAATATGAGTGTCACTAGTGCCTCAATATACAGTAAGTTTCTTTGGTCGATAGTAATTCTCTTGGCTTTGGACATGGGTTCTAATTTTTTCGGAATATATTATTGATGTTTTATCTGAAATCCTTTACTCCTGCTTTGTTTTCAATAGATTTCTTAATGTAAACTATCGTGACTTCCTGTTGGAAGATATTATTGATATTGCATTAACAACAAAGAATACATGTAGATGAACTGAAAGGGCAATAATAATATTGAAATGTAACACTACACATTTTATACTTCAGCAGAAGCATCTGATGACACAGAGGAGACATTTAATGTTCGCTACATCAAGCAGAAGCTTGAACATGGACTGCTACGGGTATGGCAGGATGTTCAGCAGAAAGTGAGGACATACATACTTGGTATCAATCTGTCCGCCTTCAAACTTGAGGAGTTCATACAGTTTCTTGATATTGTTAATAGGTACTGACTTTTTGTGGCGATGTAATACTTTAACAATTAACATTAACTTTATACTTTTAAATTAGTTGGCTTCAGGTGAGTAGATTCAATGGTTTGATTGATTGATTGAATATTTAGCGTCATTTTTATACCATCGAGGGCTAACAGATGATCAGTTAACCTAACCACTGTTTCCTGGGATTAATCAGTACTCCAGCACACCCCATCTCCGCAAGTAACTGATGACTTTCCCACTTGAATCAGCGGTGAGAGATGAATGATAATGAGACACAAAGACACAATGTATATCAATCATCACAGAGACTGTTGCCAGGCGGGGATTGAACTCACGACCCCTGGATTGATAGTCAGACCGACTGAGCTAATCGGGCCCCGCTAGATTCAATGGAGATAGATGATTAGGTAATACTATACATGTTCAAAATTGAGATTTTCTAATGATATTATCATGTGACTTATTGACAGATCGTGATGTGATATAAACAAAATTAATGTAAACTGTAATTAAAGCTACCAAAATAACCAGTAAATACTGCATTTACTGGATTCAAAGGGCAATTTTGAGTTCTCCATCAAGTGATGAAAAACATTAGTCTAGATTAATGTTCATGAACCCCAATTGGACTTCCATGCAGCATTAAACTAGACTAATGTCATCGTTGGAACAGCAACATGGTCAACACAATGAATCAGTGCCCACATTTTAATGGCAACTTAGAGCAAACACTACATGAAACTCATGCCAACGTGACACGGCACCAGTAAAACAAGATTGTGCAACCAATAGTGTGAAAACTGGTCCTCTTTAGCTCTGCCCAGCTGCAAATGTTTTTCATTGGAAAATAAATTACAGTTAATCCATATACAGTCAAACGTGTGTGAGTGGTCACCTCTTTTGAGCAGTCACTTATCTTAAGCAGCCACATTTACTATTTCTCATTTCTACATGTATGCTTTCATAGCAAATAAGCCTGTATTAAGCAAGAGTCTGTCTTAAAATTCACTTTTTCTCCTTTCCTTGACTGGCTGCTTAAGACAGGTTTAGCTGTTGTATATTTAGTTGGATTTCAGTAGAATGTAAGAATGATAATATAGAACAATAAGTATTCTGCACAACCAAATGACTTTGACTACAAACTTTGACTACAAAACAAGCTACAGATTTTGTATAAGTAAATTTAACAGTGTGGATGAAAGAGTTAGTATTGTCTTGATTGACAAGAAACCGCAGAGCGTTGAGAAACCTAACCTGGATTTCTGGGTTAGCTAAGTGCCTCGTACAATATGTATGGAATCCAGAATTAAATTCCTCAAGTAGAGGTCCCGGTCTGGTGGTGAAGTATCAGATCAAGAAGTGGAGGATTATAGGTTTGAATCCCTACATTGACCATGTGCGATGTCTTTAAGCCAATGATTTGATAAAATAAATAAGTTTAAACTAAAATTCATATCCTGAATTGTGTTTCACCAATATTTATTTAACTAAGCATTCCAGTATACTTAAAAACCTGCCAGTAACATACTGTACTTGCTATACTTAAAATCTGTGGACATTTCTGTATTCTTTAAGGTATTAAGTATTTACAAAGATAGGTTGGTGTTGATGAAACTTGACCCCAGTTTCAATGATTAGCAACCAGTCCTTTTAGATTGTTTGTTAAATATTTAGCATCATTTTATGCCATCAAGGGCTAACAGAAGATCAATAAACCTAACCACGGTTAACCAGTACTCAAACATACCCATCTCCACAAGTAACGAATAACTTCTTCACTTGAATCAGTGGTGAGAGACAAATGACATTGAGACACAATGATGTGTCAATAAAGAGACTTTGGCTGATTTGGGATATTAATTCTCTACTCCTGGATTGATAGTGAGATGTGCTATTGAGCTAATTGGGCTTTTAAGGATTGTGTTCATAGACGCTTTGCTTGATGTTTCTAGCAGGTTGGTCTGGGTTGTAAGCAGTGTCATTGATGTAATAAATGTTTGTTTTACAGGATGATTGATATTGGAGATGATTTCTGCGAGAGTAAATCAGAAGGTCTGCAAGATTCACTGAAACAGCAAAGTTTGAATTACTTCAAAAACCACCATAGGTAGATAATGTGCTTAAATATATTTCTTATTTTTCCTTTTAAGCTTGTCTCATTTTTAGATGGATTTAAGTGTTTTGGCTACCGCTTTGTCAGTGTCCATGTATTTGTTTTCAAGGATCACTTAAACTTTGCTCCTTTGTAAGTGCATGTCTGGTGTGTGTTCAGCAAATACTAGTATTGTTATTATGTATGTTATATATAAATCAACATGTCCAAAACTTTAGAATAATCTTTACTCTTTAATCGTTTTAAAGACAGGTTATGGATATCTATGTATGTACATAAAATATTGAAATTGTTCAGAAATAACATTATTAATTGAAAATGAAATTTCAGCTTTGAGCGCATACTCAAGTTGAGATGTTTTGTGAATATTGGGCCAGTACTTGTCAGAATTATTTAAATTGACTTCAATACTGGATTTAGGATAATGATGTACTGTGACATGTTTTATTTTCAGAGCTAAGATGGATGAGCTGCAGATGTTTCTAGAAAATGAAGGCTGGGAATTGTGTCCTGTCAAATCATCATTCCATATCCTAAATCTAGTTGTAAGTTAACGTTCAATTTGCTGGAGTTTTGGGAGACTCTGCACCCTCGTTTTGCGGGTATTTTGTTATCAATTTGAAGGGGTGTTCATTGATATATTGTCTGATTATTATATATTTAAAAGGAGAACTACTCTGTGTTACCCTTAAAAATAATGATGTTCTTCTGATGTGCATTCTGATGTTTTGTTTCATCATCTGTTGACCATGGCGTGGTCTAGTGGTAGAGCATCAGCCTCGCATGCAGAAGGTTGTGGGTTCAATCCCAGGCTGGGTCATACCAAAGACTTTAAAAAATGGTACTAGAAGCTTCCTCGCTTGATGCTCAGCATTTAGAGGATACATGTAGTTCTAGGTCTGGTCGGCCCGGTGTCAGTATAATGTGACTGGGTGGGGTAGCATACCATGTTTTGGCTTTATAAAGAATGCAAAAAGAGGTGAGAAAGCTTGTTTATAATAGAGTTAGTTTTGATAAAAAAGGTGAAGTGTGGGGTGCCCACCAAATAACCTTCTGATTGGTAAAATGAAAGGGTCCGTAAACTCACATTTTAATGTTAACTAGACTAAAATAAAGATTTTTTTCTCTACAATTAATTTGATTTTAGGGCAATATTTTGCTTATCACAAGTACAGTATCAATCCATTTACATAATAGATGTATGCCTAGAATATTATTACATTATTAAATGTGGTGTGGCTGGTTTAGCCACATTGTAGTTGGGTTTTTGAATTTTTATAGTGGGCAAGATCTTGAGTACATGTATTATCTAGACTGTGTTTCCTCATGTAGAAGGTTGAGGATTCTATCCCAAGCAGAGTTATACCAAAGACTTGAAAAATGTTACTAGAAGCTTCCTCGCTTGGTGCTCAGTGTTAAGAGGATAGTTCTAGGTCTGGTCAGTCAAGTGTCAGTATAATGTGACAGGGTGGGGTATCATACCATATGTCTGCAGCATGATACTCCAGTGTAGCAGCACTTAGAATACAGTCTCAAGTAGGCACCATCCTGATATGAACAATTGTTGACAATAAAGCTAATCATTATACAACCATAGACTGTGTTTCTGTTATTAACGCCGGGCCCGATTAGCTCAGTCAGTTACGCGTCTGATTATCAATCCAGGGGTCGTGAGTTTGAATCCCCCGCCCGGCAACAGTCTCCGTGATGATTGATATACAACACTGTGTCTCAATATCATTCGTCTCTCACCACTGATTCAAGCAGGAAAGTTATCAGTTACTTGCGGAGATGGGGTGTGCTCGAGTACTGGTTAATACCAGGAAACAGTGGTTAGGTTAACTGATTATCTGTTAGCCTTCGATGGCATAAAAATGACGCTAAATATTCAATCAATCAATCAATCAATCAATCTGTTATTAAAATCACAATGACCTTGCATCCTATTTAACCATTATCGACGGGTCGAAAATCTCTTCAATGACCTCTGATATATACTGTACATAATATAACTGACAGCCTCTTTTGTTATAATTTATATTAAAGATTAAATTAAATGTAGATTAGAAATTTCTTTTCAGGAATTTAAATTTCTGAGACCTTCTTCATCCATATCAAAGTTCACAGCCAATCAGGTTAAAGATAATAAAAAGGAGGACCAAACAGATGTTTCGACACAAAGATACAAATATTTTGAAGATTACTCAGGGAAAACAACTCCGTTTGATATTCAGACAGACCTTGATGACAAGGAAGATGTATTTGCTGGAATAGGGGTAATGTGTTATATCTATATTGTAGACAGAAACTTTCTCCTGTGTACAGTTGAATGTGCACAGAACTGTTGTTCTAATGTCCATGGTAGTTGAATGCTAAACTGCGGAACTTTCCCTTACTGATGTGAAGATATCTAATATACAAAATTTATGTATTATGTGTTTATTTGTTACCAGTAACATACTGTTACAGTGGTCTAAAGTAGAGTAACTGCTGTGCATGTGAAAGGTTGACTCCTGCCGGATCTTACCAAACATTTTAAAAACAATAGTAAAACCTCCCTCTTGGCATGCACTGTGGATGAAGATAATACATGTAGTTTTGGGGTAGGTTGACCAAGTGTCAGTTTGATGTAATTGAGGGTGGGGGTATCATTTATGTTTCTGGGACATGATACTTCATTGTTGCAGCACTTACATGTAGAATAATGTCTCGAGCAGACATCATTGTGATATAACTGAAAAACTGTAGAAAGTGATGCTTAACCCTTTAGTCCATAGATACGCGTTTTCCCGCACCAATCACAGAAAGCCTTTGAAAACAGTGCAGGAAGAGTTCAGATTACTCGTAACAAGCAATCTGAACACTTCCTGCATTGTTTTCCACTCTGTCAATTAATATAAACATATTTCACCTAATAATTCAAAAGCCTTCAGTGTCAGGCATACTGTACGGTTATTATATGGTTATTATATAACTGTAGTAGACGTGATGCGACGGGTCCAATGCAGGGTTTCTCCATGAAATGGACAATTACAATCAATTCTATATTGTACAGTTTGATGGATTAGACCATTTAGTAACCATTTGTTCTTTATTGAAATTACAATATTTAATTAACAGGAGCAAAATGTGCAGTTTGAAATGTTTTATTTTAATGAAATATGTATTACAACATGCTAAAATAAGACAGATCTTCACGGCAACAATTCTAAGAAGTGGTGCTTCCTTCCATCTGATATTTATTTTGACAAAAGTAAACACTAAATAACTATAATATCTATGTACCCACCAGTACCCAGTTTTCCTCATAATTTCTGTTCTCAAAATAACTAAACATATTGTAGCCAGTAGATTAATATAAGTTACCTAGTAAGCAATGCTGACAATCCATATATGAGCAGTTTCGCAGAGTTCAATAAAAGTTAACTTTTCTTGACATCCAGAGTGATTATTTAAGTTGTTACTCCCAATACAAAAAAATCAATCGCTTTACCATTCCTGTTTGAAGCATAAAATAACAATTTCTTATGTACAACCATGAGGTTCAAATTTTCAAAGCTCTGACATTGAAATAGATATATTTAGTGGATAATTAATGTATTTATTCTATACCTGTAAGTTTATAGCCAATCACCTAATCCAGATGTTACCACGTGACCGTACAATATACATGTATAGAAGTTTTTTGGATCCAATAACTTTTATATTGTACAGTTCAAAATTCAAGATCAACCGACAGAATGTTCCGCATGACAATGACATTTAGAAAATCGGAATATCTGTCACTGCAACTTCCTTCGTTTGCCATGGTTTATTTACTTGAATTTTCTTTACTCATTTAATAACATTATTTCAGATTGAGATATAGAATACAAAGTATCATTTTACAGTGTTTTGTACAATATTGGAATATATTGTACTCATATGTATTGCGGTGAAAATCATATTGGACTCGGCACCTACGGCGTCTTGTCCAATATGGTTTTCACCAAAATAAATGTACATACTCATACAATATATACACGTATTGTACAAAACACTGTAAAACTGTAAAATAACCTTATATTATTATATTGTTTTGTATTAATATTATCAGTGTTTTTTATCTAAGGCAGGGCATTGTGCTTCAGAACTGATATTTTATTTTATCATTTCATATAATCAAAATAAAATTTGTTAGTTTGGTTGATAGTGAAGAAAATATTTAAGCTTAATCAAAATCTGTAGAAAAGTGCTTACTAAAGGCTGGTAAAGCTTTTCAGTGAGCATTGTGCCCATTTGTACAAAAATCCCTAGTCAGATACTCTAACCGTACCTCTCCTCCACGCCATAAGCAGGCATCAAGTTGTAATGTTGTCATACCAATATATACACAGGATGGTGATAGTGATGATGCTGATGCTAGTGACAGTGACTCTGATGTCCCTGATGAGCTCAAACAAGACTATATTGATGAACTTACTGGCGAAACACATTCCAGGTAAAGGTTCTTGCTTTATGGCATTCCAGGTAAACTTTCACACTTTATGACATTCCAGGTTAACGTTCACGCTTTATGGTCATCAGGTAAACTTTCACACTTTATGGCATTCCAGGTAAACTTTCACACTTTATGGCATTCCAGGTTAACGTTTTTGCTTTATGGTCATCAGGTAAACTTTCACACTTAATGGCATTCCACATAAACTTTCACACTTTATGGTATTCCAGGTTAACATTCATGTTTTATGGTCATCAGGTAAACTTTCACACTTAATGGCATTCCAAGTAAACTTTCACACTTTATGGCATTCCAGGGTAATGTTCACCCTTAATGGCATTCAAGGTAAACGTTCATGCTATATGGCATTGTTATGACATTGTTAAAGCAACACATCCACGTTTGAACTTTAAAAAAAAAAATTTAATTGAGTTATGAGCACATTTCCCATACAAACATATGATCAATTAGCTGTATATGAGCATATAAACACTATCCCGAACAAAATGATGCCCAAATTATAATGTGTGACTCACACTTTATAAAACAAGCGTGTAACTCACCCGAGTCAAAAAAAATTGTCAAAATGACTTTCAAGGCAGGTAAAGTACACTACGCACTAAAACGTGAAGTTTTTTAATACGACTCGCATAATTCAATTTGAAGCCAAGTTGGAATCCTCGGCAATTTAAAAATAATTTATAAAGCTTTTGTCACGCTTTATAATTTGGACATCTTTTTTTATAATTCTAAAGCGTTCTGGATAGTGTTTGTTAGCACATATACAACTCACTGACCATATATTTATGTATTGGAAATGTGCTCACAACCCAATTGAAAAACTTTTTAAAAAAGTTTAAACGTGGATGTGTTGCTTTAAATAAACATAAAAATGTAGATAATAATGATTTTCTTGTTCACTTTTCTAAGATTTACTGACAATGCATTGAGAAATGTAACACATGAGTACTTTATTTGGTAATACTGACAATGCATTGAGAAATGTAACACATGAGTACTTTATTTGGTAATACTGACAATGCATTGAGAAGTGTAACACATGAGTACTTTATTTGGTAATACTGACAATGCATTGGGAAATGTATCACATGAGTACTTTATTTGGTAATACTGACAATGCATTGAGAAATGTAACACATGAATACTTTATTTGGTAATACTGACAAAGCATTGAGAAATGTAACACATGAGTACTTTATTTGGTAGGTTAGAAACCTTTTTACATCCTAGCCCTTTGCTTACATTTTAAAGGTTCCAAGGAAGATAGCAACATGTGGGTTAAAATCGTTGAATACAATAATGTATTTAGTATTAAAGTCTTTTTTTAATATATTTTCTTGATTTTTTTTCAGACCTGGTAGAAGAAAATATTCTAGAAGTAGAAGTTTCCAGAAACACGTTTCTATAGTAACCAATACTTCACTCAATGTTTTCAGGGTCATAGGTGAGGACTTTAGCCAACATAACATCATACATGCTGATTTTATATACAAGAAAATGTAATGTCATAAAAATATTGTTCCCTGATTATTTATTATGTTTACCTAATTATTGAAAAATGTGTAACTAAAATACCTTGAATGCCCAGACTGAGGCATAACCTGAATGACTGTAGAATATGTTAACGTATCATAATGATTACTACATAAGTGTTGTTGTCTTTCTACAGTTTTCTAGTTAAATAATTTATCTCGTAAGTTAGTACGCAGAAGTGTAATAAATCTATGACATATTTTTTCTATATTAAGCTATTGTAATATAATTGCGAGTTATTACTCAGTATTGTCCACATAACTTAACCCTCATACTAAGCTACTTTCAGACTTGGCCATAGACATAAATGATGTCAATAAATCATTGAAAATGATGTTTTTTTGATATGTTGACATTCTGTGATGACAGATGCAAACTATTACATGTGCATGTATAATATTTTTGAGTCTTGGAAACACAGTTTTCCTTTGTTCCATTATAGAGATCAAATAAAAAACAAATGGTAATGTTAGGTAGTACAAAGAATATCATATTCATCCTCCTTTATTACTAAATTTATAAAACTCAATGGCAAACTAATACTATATGTCTCAACTTAGCCTCGCGTAATGAATTTTTGCCAACTTGTTTAATAAATTAAATAATAAACGAAAACCTGTATAAGATCCACTATTTATTATGCTTCATTTGTTAACAAGTTACGACTTAATACAAATCCAACTTGATGTCTCCCCAGGTAGAATCAGAACTAAGGACATGTATGTGCGGATAGAATGCCTTGCTCAAAGACATAACACATTGTCCTGGTTTTCAGTTGATAATGTTAAGAAAATATTAAGTCAGTGATATTGATAAAACGAAATGTTATAAAACAAATGTTATAAAAAAAACTTCTTACATATGTATGCTCAACTCAAATTCATACTCAAAACACAATTTCCAGAATTCATATAAAAACACAAATGAAAGCCTCGAATTTGAAAGTATTATTGTTGATTTTTAGAAGAAAGTTAAACATACTAGTATTACATTTATTTTGTTATAATGTGTACTTTGGCTTTTGAGTTGAGCATGAACTCTTTGTATGAAACAAAGTTGTATAAATTGTTATTTCAGAACTTGAAAAAAGCTATCATGTTTGATCCCATGTTTTGTAGGAAAGTATATACAAATGATGAGACTGTTAAAGCCTATAGCCTTTGATGTGATGACATGCATGGCTCAACTGTTTGACTTCTACATGTATTCTGTAAGTAGTTTTTTTATAATAAACTTCTACTCATGTTCGTGAACCCCTGTAGTGGATCTGTGGTACTGACTATACCAAGCATTCCATGTGTTTATTCCCAAACAGGGGTCATCCCGTCACTGTTATATTGGTTATAGTATTTTCCAATGTTTGTCCTCCATGGCTCAGTGGTATTAAGCATGGTTGTTTAATGACCACTTGCCTTTAATCGCTGAAGTTGTGGGTTTGAGCCCAGCTCTGTCCAAAGACTTTATGTGAGAAAGTTTGCCTGTTACAGACCCTAAACCGCTCAAGTACCCCATAATTGCACTCCGTTTGCGCTCAGTTTGCACTCCGTTCGCGCTCCGTTCGCGCTTAGTTCGCGCTCCGTTCGCGCTCCGTTCGCGCTCCGTTTGCGTGCACTCGATTAAACGCGGTTAATTTAATGCACTCACAAACGCAAGTATTCGCTCACGAGCGCTGTATAGCTAAGTGCTGTATTTAATACTCCTTTTAGCGTTCGCTTCGTTCAGCGTTCACTCAACGTTCAGTTCGCTCAGTTCGGTTTCCGGCCCATAGCCAATCGCAACATCTCAACTCTTTAAACTGATTCTATATTGACTTTTTAATTTAATCTGTTCCAATGGAGCAATTAAATGTATCCATGGGATTTTAGTCAAGGTAAATTAATTCATAATCCGATTGTTTGTCTACAGATTATGTCACCCGCTGGGCGATAGGTTGAACAAGTATCGATAGTAGGCATGTTAAACGGAAGTGTCTATGTTTTGATATGTGATCAGTGGTCTTGGTGATCAAAGAACATCGCACGTTATACCGGCTTCTGTTATCCAGACACCGACGTTTGTTTGCGTCAGTATCTTCTTTGATATACCGTAAGCTGTTTGTTACAGGAAATCAATAAAGTTTGTCCACAAAATTTACATATACATCATCAACATAAACTAAATAAATTGTTATTTATAATTAAATTTAATTAATAATTCCATACTGTTGATACCTCATTGGCCTTATGATAATCCATAAATCTGCTCAGTGTAAGCAGTGACTTAACAACATGTGGATATATCACTGGTTTTGTTAATGTTCAAACTAAAATAAGCTTTATAATCAATAATATGCACTGCATGGGTGATGAAAAATTGATTATAATCTGTGCGATGCAATTCGACATTATAATCAATGATTTTTGAAAAATAATAATCTTGTAGTGTTTTTTCTCGATTTGGGTCCAAATGTGGCTTCACTAAACTTAAAAAAAGACATTCTGATATTTTAAGTTTTTTATAATTATTTTCGTTATCATTATGTTTATAAATATACTTGCAATAAACTTTTTTCAGTGGGTTTCTCAAATTATTCTTTTGCTGATAGTATGCTTTATGTTAATATATTATTTAAAATGACAAACTATATTTAACTTGTTTGAAACTACACCCACTGTGCTATACCACTAATTATATGACACGCAGCAACACACCCGTGGTGTTAATTACGTTATGTCACATGCCAGTGAGAGCCGTGTCAATTAGGTTATATGCTAAAGCGGTGACTTATCGGTCTATTGACCACGGAAGATATGTATGATTTCATTTTGATTGTAATTCGTGCCAGATGGATGAATTTTATTTGAGCCAACATTATGTGATTGAAAAGAAAAAAATAAGAAAGAAAAACTGCCAGCCAATTAACAACAAATAAAAAAATTATTTAAGATATTGGTTATTCGAAGTTTCAGAACGCTTTAGTATGTAAATATCATGATGTTAATATCATTAAATTAACGAACCGAAAACCCCACGCCAGCTCTGAGTGAATGGTAGAAAGTGTGACATACACGTATAAAGGGATGTGTATTCATGGCTGTCATTTGACCACAGCTGCCATAGCGATTTCGTATAAAAACAGATCAGAATAGTTAATTTACAAAATAAAACAATCCTACAATTTTAAAACTAATAAAAATTAAAGTAATTCCTTGTAAAAATGTAGTATTTTATTTGTATTATTTTTTACTTTCATTATTTGTTTTATTTTTTTTGAAATATTATAATCATTGGAGCTATTATTATAATATACATATTGACTTATTGATTTGTTTACAGCTTTTATATTGGATACGTGCGTATGTGCATCTGGTCAGTCGTTCACAATTAATATAACAATTAAATTACTATAATGAAGGCAGAGTTGCATGGCAATCATCAAAACAGATACGCATGATGAGAACCACATGTGTGTCAATAAATAGTTAATTGGTGATTTATCGGTCCATTGATCACAACGAACCCTGCCGGTGTGTAATTTTCATTTTGATTATAATTTGTGCAAGATGAATGAATCTTTATTTAACCCGCGGCATGTGATTGGATAAGAAATATATAGTCAAAATCAATACTTAAATATGCAGATTTTTTATAATTTTATTATTATCATCATTATTATTAATATCTATTGTATATTTTATTATTATTTATTACTATTATTACTAATATTATTGTTATTATTGCTATATTACTTTATTATTATATTATTATATTATCATATTATTATTATCTGAGTATTTTTTCTTCTTTATTATTATTATTATTATTATTGTTGTCATTTCTTACTTGTTGCCCCTTTCACAACTTTTATAGTGGTTTAATTGTTACGTGCTTACGTGCACGTGATCAGGCGTATCGATTTTGTAGGAAAGCGGGAAAACAATATATTTACTTTTTTATAGGCAGTGAATACATGTTCTTTTTTGTTTATTTAAACCTTCCTCATGATCAAAAGCTGTTCTTTAGTCAATATAAAATCACAACCTCAAAAAGGTCACCTATAAATTTGCGTTTGCTAGTTTTTATTTCCTATGTCTAATGTGTTATTTCGGTCTGTCTTGTTAATTTGGCATACATACATTTATTTTACATTAATTTAATTTAGCTTGTTTGTCAAGTAAGCTCAGAGCTTATGCATATCTTTCTCCAGTGCATTCTCTTATTAGATCTGGTACTGAATTGTGTTTCGAGAGGTCGGGTAAAGCCTGGGTCAAACTCGCGACCTCTGCCGTCTGAAGCCAGCACCCTATCCGCTGTACTACTGACCCATTTTATATTTTAGAATACAATTAATTTATTATTATTTTTTTAATGAGATGTGCACGAGTATAATGTTTCCACTTTAATTGCAATATAACAGTTTACGTAAATTTGTTTACAACTAAGCACAAACTCAGTGTAACTATGTTTGGGGAAAATATAAAACTAAAGTCCAAATTAAATTGAAAATTGGTAATTTTTATTTTGCCGAAATACCCAAACAAATAGAATCATAATCATATAATTTTACGCATATCCATGTTTTGTTTGATTCACGCATGCTTTGATATTTTTGTATTAGGAGCAGTATACGCTTAAATCGAAATAAAGTACATGTTTTGTATGTTCTATAACTAATTTATATCGAAATAACACGGCAAATTAGCCTTGAAACCGTAGATAACCAATGATGTGTCGTCTATTGTATAATAGGTGTTTTAAACATTATTGTATTGATCAGCTAAATATTGATATTTATGTTATAATTGATAAATTGTTGACCAAAATAAGTTTTATCATGCGTTTTACAGTAAAACATTTATATTAACTACATGGTTTATATTCATTTGAAAGAAAATTTATTTTTATCTCGATTTTAAGTATCGACTTCACGATCAAATAATAAAAAAAGAGTATATCCGAATGAACGAGTGCACTCAGTAGCGCACGAAAAGTTCTGTTATCAGTTTTCTTACTGTGTCTAGCGTATACAGCGCTTCTGAGTGCACTCAGCGTATCTGAGTGCATTCAGCGTGTCTGAGTGCACTCGATCTATTTCATGCGTTCAGGAGTGCGTTTATTATTCAAAATCCAGCGTTTGCTTACAGTCCATGTCCGCTCCGTCTGCGCTCAATCTGCGCTCCGTTCGCGCTCCGTCTGCGCTACGCTCGCGCTCCGCTTACGCTCTGAGTGCACTCCGTTTGCGTGCAATTGGGGTACTTGAGCGGTTTAGGGTCTGTACTTGCGGAAAGCTCTGGTCAGATTCATTATGTGGTCTTCCTCCACCAATGGAGCTGTGTATCCCATATATAACATGTGATGGCGTTAAACCCCATTCCAAAATAAATATAAATTTCTCAGCTTCATGCTCAACATTACATGTAGATTAGCTGTCAGCATTTATTACATGGGAGTGTATTGTACATACATAATTAGTTTAAACAGATTTCTTTTAGCTTGATTGTGATGAAAGCTCAGAGCTTATATGAATCGCTCTCGAGTCCGCTTCCTGGGTAGAACCAGTACTGAGTGTTGTGTCCAGCTGGGGATTGAACCCGCAACCTCTGGAGTGGGTGGCCAACACTCTATCCATTAGACTACCGCTCCGCTTAAATAATTATTGTGTTACATATTGTACATACATATTGTGTTACATATTGTAATATGTATTATGTTACATATTGTAATATATATATTTGCAGTAAAGTAATTCACATTGTAAATGATGTTCTGATATTTCGTAAAGATGGTAAATTGATGTTGGGCCATTATAAAATAGTTTCTAGATTAATATCAGAATTGACATCAAATTTGGGTCTGGTTGGGTATTTATTTCTCTAGAGTAGTGAAACATTGTTTTTTAAAACAAATGACAATTCTCTCTTTCAGATGACAACTTGTAGCTTGAAAAGTCTCAGTTTTATTCTTATTTGATATTAATTTCAAGTGTCATGATACAATGTTACATCTAAGTTTGTCATTGTCCATATGAAAAGTGATATATACTATTTCTGTTTGTAAATTTGGAAGCAACATGTTTCAGGTTTACTTTTTCAGGTACTTATTTTAAAAAAATTTTTGAATGGGGTTTAACGCCATTTACAACACATTTCAGGTTATATACTAGTATGGAATATTGAGGTTTACTGGTGGAGGAAGACCTCAGTCTGAGTCAGATTGAGTAGAACCGCATTTCTTCTGCAAGAACTGGAAACTTTCTCACATAAAGTTTTGGAGCATGGGGGACACAAACCTATGACCTAAGCGCTGAGAAGTAAGTGATCTTGAGATGGCGCCTTAGACCACTCGGCCATGGAGGACCCACTTATTTTAAAGGTTTTAGAGTACACGTTGTCCACTCACGTAGACGGTAATAAGAAAAAATATGTGTTAACTTATTTTCTTTGTCTACATTTTGTAATTAATATAAAGTTCAATTATTGTACTATTTTATTTTTGCAGGTATATATCTTCTATGGCAGAGACTTGGTTAGTATTATTCATTATCTTCTGCAGGATTTGCTATTACATAGAGTGAACTTTTTTTATATTTTTAAGTGTTACAATAGAGTCGTGCTACCAGAGGTCATGTTTAATAGGGAATTTTTATTATTGTTTGGAACTTGTTCTTGAAAGTTTTTTTAAGATTTTGTGAATTTTTTTGTAAATATCACAAGTAGATGTTTTTGATTGAAATATGTATCACAACATTGTATTCCTACTAGAAGTTAATGCATACTATCTAAACGTTTGCTATTTTAGCAACACCAAATTGCATTTATTTGCCCATTTAACCAAGAAAAACATTTTTATTTACTGCTAAAAAGATTGATTTTTTGATATCTGATTTATATATATCCACTAAAGTTATATTTATAAAAGCAAAACAACCCGTGGTTGAAACATGTGTCCTTAACAATAGTTCTTGTATTTAGAAAACAAACTTTGCACAAAACTTTTGAATCTATATCATTACACTTTTTCAAAAATTACAAGAATATTGCACTCAAAGTACAACATTGAATGGGTTGGGGAAATGTTTCTAACATATCTGATATGCCACACTCTCAGTGATGATTGATATATGACATTGTGTCTCATTGTAATTTATAGCTCACCACTGGTTCAAGTGGAAAAGTTATCAGTTACTGAAGGAGATAGATGTGCTTGAGTACTGGTTAACCTTCCAGGATCCCAGGAAAGAGTAGATAGGTTAACTGAATGACTGTTAGCCATGCGGGCAGAAAATTGACACTAAATATTCAGATGTGTAGAAATAATACAATGTTAAATTGTCTATATATTACAAACAAGTTGTTTTTTATGTATAATTATTTGTGCTAATGTACTGACACACTGTAGAATAAAAGTTACCTCCAATTGGTTGAAATTGAGTGAATATGTTTCACGGGTGTCCATTTTCAGTCTTCTATGGATGAACGGATGATAAACTACCGACTTCGAACAACCTTACAGAGGATCCATGAGAATTTGATATCTGAGCCCCAGATGGGCTCTATGGAAGGGGTGGAGCATCATGAACACAGGGTAGGTGTTTACAATATTTGTAGTAGAGTGATATCTGAGCCCCAGCAGGGCTCCATGAAGGATGTAGAACTTCAGAAACACTGGGTAGGTGTATACAGTTGAGATAATGAATCCCAGGTGGTTTCTATGGAGTGGAGAGACACGAGGTTGTGAATACAGTACCTGTAACTATGAGACTGGTTTCTGAGCTCGATATGGGCTCCATTGACAGGACAGAGTATCATGAATACAATTTTCATGATAAACTAAGAGACTGGTTTCTGAGCCTGATGTGGGCTCCATTGACAGGGCAGAGCATCATGAATACAGTTTTTATGATGAACTATGAGACTGGTTTCTGAGCCTGATGCGGGCTCCATTGACAGGATAAAGCATCATGAATACAGTTTTCATGATAAACTATGAGACTGGTTTCTGAACCCGATGTGGGCTCCATTGACAGGGCAGAGCATCATGAATACAGTTTTTATTGATGAACTATGAGACTGGTTACTGAGCCTGATGTGGGCTCCATTGACAGGACAGAACATCATGAATACAGTTTTCATGATAAACTATGAGACTGGTTTCTGAGCCTGATGTGGGCTCCATTGACAGGACAGAGCATCATGAATACAGTTTTTATGATGAACTATGAGACTGGTTTCTGAGCCTGATGTGGGCTCCATTGACAGGACAGAGCATCATGAATACAGTTTTCATGATAAACTATGAGACTGGTTTCTGAGCCTGATGTGGGCTCCATTGACAGGACAGAGCATCATGAATACAGTTTTTATGATGAACTATGAGACTGGTTTCTGAGCCTGATGTGGGCTCCATTCTGAGCCTAATGTGAGCTCCATTGACAGGACAGAGCATCATGAATACAGTTTTTATGATGCACTATGAGACTGGTTTCTGAGCCTGATGTGGGCTCCATTGACAGGACAGAGCATCATGAATACAGTTTTTATGATGAACTATGAGACTGGTTTCTGAGCCTGATGTGGGCTCCATTGACAGGACAGAGCATCATGAATACAGTTTTTATGATAAACTATGAGACTGGTTTCTGAGCCTGATGTGGGCTTCATTCTGAGCCTAATGTGAGCTCCATTGACAGGACAGAGCATCATGAATACAGTTTTTATGATGAACTATGAGACTGGTTTCTGAGCCTGATGTGGGCTCCATTCTGAGCCTAATGTGAGCTCCATTGACAGGACAGAGCATCATGAATACAGTTTTTATGATGAACTATGAGACTGGTTTCTGAGCCTGATGTGGGCTCCATTGACAGGACAGAGCATCATGAATACAGTTTTTATGATGAACTATGAGACTGGTTTCTGAGCCTGATGTGGGCTCCATTGACAGGACAGAGCATCATGAATACAGTTTTTATGATAAACTATGAGACTGGTTTCTGAGCCTGATGTGGGCTTCATTGACAGGACAGAGCATCATGAATACAGTTTTTATGATGAACTATGAGACTGATTTCTGAGCCTGATGTGTGCTCCAGTGACAAGACAGAGCATCATGAATACAGTTTTTATGATGAACTATGAGACTGGTTTCTGAGCCTAATGTGAGCTCCATTGACAGGACAGAGCATCATGAATACAGTTTTCATGATGAACAATGAGACTGGTTTCTGAGCCTGATGTGGGCTCCATTGACAGGACAGAGCATCATGAATACAGTTTTCATGATGAACTATGAGACTGGTTTCTGAGCCTGATGTGGGTTACATTGACAGGTCAGAGCATCATGAATACAGTTTTCATGATAAACTATGAGACTGGTTTCTGGGCCTAATGTGAGCTCCATTGACAGGACAGAGCATCATGAATACAGTTTTCATGATAAACTATGAGACTGGTTTCTGAGCCTGATGGGGCTCCATTGACAGGGCAGAGCATCATGAATACAGTTTTCATGATAAAATATGAGACTGGTTACTGAGCCTGATGTGGGCTACATTGACAGGACAGAGCATCATGAATACAGTTTTTATGATGAACTATGAGACTGGTTTCTGAGCCTGATGTGGGCTCCATTGACAGGACAGAGCATCATGAATACAGTTTTTTATGATGAACTATGAGACTGGTTTCTGAGCCTGATGTGGGCTCCATTCTGAGCCTAATGTGAGCTCCATTGACAGGACAGAGCATCATGAATACAGTTTTTATGATGAACTATGAGACTGGTTTCTGAGCCTGATGTGGGCTCCATTGACAGGACAGAGCATCATGAATACAGTTTTTATGATGAACTATGAGACTGGTTTCTGAGCCTGATGTGGGCTCCATTCTGAACCTAATGTGAGCTCCATTGACAGGACAGAGCATCATGAATACAGTTTTTATGATGAACTATGAGACTGGTTTCTGAGCCTGATGTGGGCTCCATTGACAGGACAGCATCATGAATACAGTTTTTATGATGAACTATGAGACTGGTTTCTGAGCCTGATGTGGGCTCCATTGACAGGACAGAGCATCATGAATACAGTTTTCATGATAAACTATGAGACTGGTTTCTGAGCCTGATGTGGGCTCCATTGACAGGACAGAGCATCATCAATACAGTTTTTATGATGAACTATGAGACTGGTTTCTGAGCCTGATGTGGGCTTCATTGACAGGACAGAGCACCATTAATACAGTTTTCATGATAAACTATGAGATTGGTTTCTGAGCCTGATGGGGGTTCCATTGACAGGGCAGAGCATCATGAATACAGTTTTCATGATAAAATATGAGACTGGTTACTGAGCCTGATGTGGGCTCCATTGACAGGACAGAGCATCATGAATACAGTTTTTATGATGAACTATGAGACTGGTTTCTGAGCCTGATGTGGGCTCCATTGACAGGACAGAGCATCATGAATACAGTTTTAATGATAAACTATGAGTCTGGTTTCTGTGCCTGACGTGGGTTCCATTGACAGGGCAGAGCATCATGAATATAGTTTTCATGATAAAATATGAGACTGGTTTCTGAGCCTGATGCGGGCTCCATTGACAGGGCAAAACATCATGAATACAGTTTTCATGATAAACTATGAGACTGGTTTCTGAGCCTGATGGGGGCTCCATTGACAAGACAGCGCTTCATGAATACAGTTTTCATGATAAACTATGAGACTGGTTTCTGAGCCTGATGTGGGCTCCATTGACAGGACAGAGCATCATGAATACAGTTTTCATGATAAACTACATGTATGAGACTGGTTTCTGAGCCTGATGTGGGCTCCATTGACAGGGCAGAGCATCATGAATACAGTTTTCATGATAAAATATGAGACTGGTTTCTGAGCCTGATGTGGACTCCATTGACAGGACAGAGCATCATGAATACAGTTTTTATGATGAACTATGAAACTGGTTTCTGAGCCTGATGTGGGATCCATTGACAGGACAAAGCATCATGAATACAGTTTTCATGATAAACTATGAGACTGGTTTCTGAGCCTGATGTGGACTCCATTGACAGGACAGAGCATCATGAATACAGTTTTTATGATGAACTATGAGACTGGTTTCTGAGCCTGATGTGGGCTCCATTGACAGGACAGAGCATCATGAATACAGTTTTCATGATAAACTACATGTATGAGACTGGTTTCTGAGCCTGATGTGGGCTCCATTGACAGGGCAGAGCATCATGAATACAGTTTTCATGATAAAATATGAGACTGGTTTCTGAGCCTGATGTGGACTCCATTGACAGGACAGAGCATCATGAATACAGTTTTTATGATGAACTATGAGACTGGTTTCTGAGCCTGATGTGGGCTCCATTGACAGAACAGAGCATCATGAATACAGTTTTTATGATGAACTATGAGACTGGTTTCTGAGCCTGATGTGGGCTCCATTAACAGAACAGAGCATCATGTATACAGTTTTCATGATAAACTATGAGACATGTTTCTGAGCTTGATGTGGGCTCCATTGACAGGGCAAAACATCATGAATACAGTTTTCATGATAAACTATGAGACTGGTTTCTGAGCCTGATGTGGGCTCCATTGACAAGGCAGAGCATCATGAATACAGTTTTTATGATGAACTATGAGACTAGTTTCTGAGCCTGATGTGGGCTCCATTGACAGGGCAAAGCATCATGAATACAGTTTGCATGATAAACTATGAGACTGGTTTCTGAGCCTGATGTGGGCTCCATTGACAGAACAGAGCATCATGAATACGGTTGTCATGATAAACTATGAGACTGGTTTCTGAGCCTGATGTGGGCTCCATTGACAGGGCAAAGCATCATTAATACAGTTGTCATGATAAACTATGAGACTGGTTTCTGAGCCTGATGTGGGCTCCAATGACAGGGCAGAGCATCATGAATACAGTTTTCATGATAAAATATGAGACTGGTTTCTGAGCCTGATGTGGGCTCCAATGACAGGGCAGAGCATCATGAATACAGATTTCATGATAAACTATGAAACTGGTTTCTGAGCCTGATGTGGGCTCCATTGACAGGGCAAAGCATCATTAATACAGTTGTCATGATAAACTATGAGACTGGTTTCTGAGCCCGATGTGGGCTCCATTGACAGGACAGAGCATCATGAATACAGTTTTGATGATGAACTATGAGACTGGTTTCTTAGCCCGATGTGGGTTCCATTGACAGGGCAGAGCATCAAGAATACAGTTTTCATGATAAACTATGCGACAGATTTCTGAACCTGATGTGGGCTCCATTGACAGGACAGAACATCATGAATACATTTTTCATGATGAACTATGAGACTGGTTTCTGAGCCCGATGTGGGCTCCATTGACAGGACAAAGCATCATGAATACAGTTTTCATGTTGAACTATGAGACTGGTTTCTGAGCCCGATGTGGGCTCCATTGACAGGACAGAGCATCATGAATACAGTTTTCATGATAAACTATATGACTTGTTTCTGAGCCTGATGTGGGTTCCATTGACAAGGCAGAGCATCAAGAAAACAGTTTTCATGATAAACTATGCGACAGATTTCTGAGCCTGATGTGGGCTCCATTGACAGGACAGAACATCATGAATACAGTTTTCATGATAAACTATGAGACTGGTTTCTGAGCCTGAAGTGGACTCCATTGAAAGGACAGAACATCATGAATACAGTTTTCTTTTTAAACTATGAGACTGGTTTCTGAGCCTGATGTGGGCTCCATTGACAGAGCAGAGCATCATGAATACAGTTTTCATGATAAGATATGAGACTGGTTTCTGAGCCTGATGTGGGCTCCATTGACAGGGCAGAGCATCATGAATACAGTTTTCATGATAAACTGACATCTGGATCACAAATTGATTTCTTGGAAGAGACATATCATATTATAGAGTAGATGAATAAAGTTGTCTTCAGAATCTGATATGAATGCTGCACTGTGGAATAAGAGAATCATAAAAACAATACAATAAAACTATTTTACAAGTGTTTTTGTAAAAGTTTGTCATTTACATATATATAGCATGTGTAAACTTGTACTTACACTGTAAAGTATGTGTCCACTATATTGATACTTCAAACTTAACTGATTATTGAATCAATTCTTCTTCGTCCTTTTCTGTATATGGTACTTCACCTCTGTAAGTGTATACTTGTACCGGCATGTGTAGTACAAAGACAAATGTGTATTTACACAATTGACTAATGAATGACTGTTACTGCAATTAAATACATAAGTAATTATATTGGAGCCAAAATATCTTGTCATTGATACAATTGTTATACATGTAGATATACAGAAAACTTTACTAAAAAAAGTTTGCCATTTACTGATGACTGATGGATGTTCTACTCAGATTCATTCTGAGGTCTTTCTCTGCAAATATAATGGAATGCCTCATATAACCTGCAATATATCAAAAATAGCATTTAACCCCATTAAAAACAAACGAAAATGAAACTTGATCATTGTTAATGTGCTATATCTCATCAACAACTCAAGATGCCTTTGTGATATATGACAGGATCGTATCCCAGCACCCAGCCTGTCACCCATTGTAGATGTACACAACCCTCACCGAATGTTTGGTCTTGCCGAGAGGACAGTAGCAGCAGAATCATTGTAAGCTGTTGTTATTCACTCGACTTATCTCTTTGTTTTGAAGTTGGTAGCCCGTGTGGTTCTGGCTAAGAATAGAATCACTGTCGATCTCTGCAGAGAGGTAGAAATCCTCCGAACGGGTGTCTTGTTCATTTTATCATTTTTTGTCATGTTCACTATTGTGGTTAAATTATCAACCCCTGTGTGGTTCCAGGGAGCCATGAGTGATGGCAAGAATAGAATCACTGTGGCTTATGCATGTCGTAAGAGTAATAGGATAGAATTTGCTGAAACTGCAGTTCTGCAGGTATCAAGGTTCTAGGTTCATTCTGCATATTCATTTGTTGATGTATTTTTTTTAATCTGTATGTTAATTTGTTGTTTTTGTACATGTAGAGTGAACCTGGAATCTTCCTTCCTGTTGGCGTCGAATAACCTATAATGTGTTGGTACGCCATAAAACCCTATTCATTCATTCATTCATTTGAAGTTGGCTAAAGCATGTACTTGTAGACGGAGTAAAGGTTACAGATACTACAGTTGTTTCTACCAAACATTTCAAACCACAATTTGCTTTTTATACAGAATAATACTCAGTGTTGTTTATATTAACTTTGTTTTCCTCATCTTGGTTAGTAGCTGAAATTGCTCTGTGAGCATAAACGCTCATGTTTTTCAATTCAGTTGGTTATATAGCACTTCAACTCATTAATCTTATTACATGTAGCCGTGACAGGTACTTCAACTGAATTAGCTTTATTGTCTACATACCACAGTTCTAAAAGACTATAATTATGTTAGTTTTTGTTTGTTTGAATATTGAAATGATTTTTGTGCCATAAAGTGCTAACAGATGATTAGTAAACATAGCCACCTTTTCCTGGGATCCTGGAAAGTTACCCAGTACTCGAGCACAAACATCTCTGCAAGTTACTGATAACTTCCTCACTTGAATCAGTGGTGAGAGACAAATGGCAATGAGAAACAACGTCCTCGATTGATAGTCAGACTTGGTACCAATTGAGAATTCTATAATCATTAAAATATATTTTTTACATTTGAATTATACCGACTATACAACCAGGCCCAGCTTGATATTTGTAAAAACCAAAAAACTGCGAACAGTTTGAATGCATTCGTTCTGAGTCAATTTATTTTTTATTGCAGTAAAAATGTACATCTGTGCATATATGTATAACATTTTTAAACATACATTTATACTCATTGCACTGGGTAAGTCTCTGTACAGTCTGTTGTTCTGCTTACATGAATGTACAATGTACAATATAGATATTTCTTATATTTCTATGCTGCTAGAGTGTTCCTGGCTGAGCAGATGGAGTTCCTACAGCCCCACTTAGAAGTTCTCATTCCAAACAACAAGAAAGCATTCCTACAACAGTTCTATTCTCAGGTGAGACTTGTATACAGATAGTATGCATTGTTTATTCCATTTTTTATATGAATAAAGGTAATGCATGAAACCAGACAAATATACCTGTACAAGAGCATGAAATCCTATTGAAGAGAAGAAAAGTTAAAAGCAGGTGGTCTTATAAATAATGTGTATATCAGTTCAGTTAAATTTGTTATGAATACAAAATGTAAACATGTGTTATAAGGTTCTTGATCATTTCTTACATCAGTGAAAAGGCTACTTGTGTTAGATATGCAAGAAGTTGATTCACATTATAAGTAGTATACATGCATTAGATAAACATATCTAGATACAAGTGGAAAGAATATCAAAGAAAGCTATGATAGTGTATATGTATCTGTTTGCTTGACGTGCATAAGAAAGCTATGACAGTGTATATGTATCTGTTTCCTTGTATTGCAGAAGAAAGCTATGATAGTGTATAATTATGTTTCTGTTTCCTTGTAGTGCAGAAGAAAGCTATGACAGTGTATATGTTTCTGTTTCCTTGTAGTGCATATGAAAGCTATTACAGTGTATATGTATCTGTTTCCTTGTATTGCAGAAGAAAGCTATGACAGTGTATTTGTATATGTTTCCTTGCAGAAGAAAGCTGTGATAGTGTATATGTATATGTTTCCTTGTATTGCAGAAGAAAGCTATGACAATGTATATGTATATGTTTTTACTTGTAGTGCAGAAGAAAGCTATGATAGTGTTTATGTATCTGTTTCCTTGTAGTGCAGAAGAAAGCTATGACAATGTATATGTTTCATTGTATTGCAGAAGAAAGCTGTGACAATGTATATGTATATGTTTCCTTGTAGTGCAAAAGAAAGCTATGATTGTGTTTATGTATCTGTTTCCTTGTAGTACAGAAGAAAGCTATAACAATGTATATGTATATGTTTCCTTGTATTGCAGAAGAAAGCTTTGACAATGTATATGTATATGTTTCCTTGTATTGCAGAAGAAAGCTATGATAGTGTTTATGTATCTTATATTGCAGACAGTGAACATGGCAGCTGAACTGCGTAAGCCTGTGTACTGGAGTGTGTCATCCCAAGTGATCAACTATGACATGGTTCTACAGCATATGGCCACGGTGAAGTGGGACGTAAAGGATATCATGTCCCAGCACAATTCATATATTGATGTCTTTATAAAGGTATGTATTATATGGTGGAAGCCATATACACAACAGTTGTGTATATAGTTTAGGACTGTTGTGTATAGTCAAAATGAGATAAATGATAGTTGTGTATCATATCCAACAGATAAGAAAGTGTTGATGATAACAGAAGCATCATTTTGTAAGATACATGTAGATATGCTGGATCAATCAAACAGTGAATTGTTTTACATGTATGATGTATAAGTTCCTAACCGTGATGACTCTCTCTTTAGGATCAAACTCTTATTTGGTAAAAAGGTATGAATATATTGGGACATTATGACTATACATGTGCACCTGACACTTGTGTATACAGTCATTTAGGATATAAAACTATACATTTATATGACTGTTTTGAACAGCATTATGGATATAAACACTACATTGTCTTACATTTATATAGTCCATTGATACCCAAATAACTATTTACCTGAGTGTCCCATATGTGGCCAATCATGTGTCTTGTGTAACTTGACCTTGTCAACAACTTGCGGAATAAACTACCGATACTTCCACAGTTTTCAAGTAGTTGACTTGTCGATGTATGTGACGCTGACTTAATTCCAGGCAGAGTTACTTCCCTTTCAATAAGTAAAATTGCTGTATCTACATGCGATATGCGGCATTTCTTGTTGAGGGAACAATTTCCACAGTGATTGACTTGAACTTTGCATACATGATCGACACCAAGTGTAGATGTGTGTTACGCAATGCAAATTTTGTGATGCTGACTCATTCCATGCAGAGTTATAGCCCTTGCATTTTGTAAAAAAGCTGCATATTTAATATTGCATTTCTTGCGAAACAAACTTTTGTTTAGTTTTATTCAGCATACATGTATATATCATACATTATATATACATATAAACTACTTCCACAGTTTGCTAGTGATTTACTTGAAACTTTGCATACATGATAAAGATCAAGTATACATGTGCATGACACAATTTTGTGATGCTAATTAATTATTACAGGGGTATTAATTACCTTCAGTGGTAGGCCAAATACTTATTTTTACCTATCAAACTTTGAGAACGTAAAATATCGAGAATAAAGTCCTATCATATAATGATATAGTTTCTTCAGTCATTATGTACATGTGTATTCACATGAGTGAATTGCATAATTATTTGTTTATACTTATTTATTTTAGCTCAATTGCAATAGGCTTATACTATTCTCAAGTCCACTTACTGGGTAGAACAAGTACTGAGTGTTGTTTTGGAGAGGTGTTGGGTTGAGCTTGGTTTCAAACCCGCACTCTTGGGCAACAGCAGTCAACACTCTGTCCGCTACACCACAGCCTTCCTCAGTTATTTAATGACAATGATTATTTACTGTCCATTTTAGGAGTTTTCCGGTTTTAACAACCAGCTGACTGATTTATGTCGCCACATGCCAGTGCCACGTGCAACATATGACCATCTGTGGGACCAGATCATCAGAAAAGCTGGTCGAACATTTGTTGAGGGGTATGCCAATGCCAAAAAATGTAGTATAGAAGGCCGAGCATTGATGCAACTGGATTATCAACAGTACCTGAAAAATGTGGAGAAACTCATAGATATAAGGTGACAAATACAAGAATGTTAACATTGGAAATACAGCGCCACCACTGGTGGAAGTGAGCAGACTGGGCATGGTCAGCTCAGTCACTCGCTTGTCTCACTATCAATCCAGGGGTTGTGAATTTGAATTCCCACCAAACCATAGTCGCTTTGGTGATATATGACATTGGGTCTCATTGTCATTTGTGTCTCTCACTGCTGCTTCAAGTGGGAAAGTTATCAGATACTTGTGGAGGTGGGTGTGCTAGAGTACTGGTTAGATCTCGGGAAAGAGTGGTTAGAATTACTGATCATCAATTAGCTCCCAATGGCATGAAAATGGTGTTAAATACTCAATCAATCAATCATTCACTGATACAACATGTATATGCTAAGTTTGGGCTCATGTTCTAATGTTCTAAAGCATCATGTTTTATACTCCATACATACATGTAAATTAAATTGTCATGCTTGACCATGATATTGTGATGTATCTGTTAAACTTTTACTCCATAGATACGCGTTTTCCCGCACCATTCACAGAAGGCCTTTGAAAACAGTGCAGTTACGAGCAATCTGAACACTTCCTGCACTGTTTTCCACTCTGTCAGTTAATATAAACCTAATTCACCCAATAATTCAAAAGCCTTCTATATTAGTTGTCCAAAGGCGTCTATATTAGAGGTGTCCAAAGGCGTCTATATGAAGTTAAGGGTTAAACCTTCATGACACGTGAACGTCAATGTACAAAATGCAAAGTATTGGTACCCTGAAGACCAGATTTCTACAAATAGGAACCAGATTCTACTTAGTGTTCATTTCCTGTTTATTTGTGATGTCACAGTCTATATCTGGGTAACACTTGTTTAAATGCAAAAATGACTGAAGGTAAATACAACCATTTGTGAGTATTTGTTCCAAAGTGTATATAGGTTCAGCAAGGTGAGACATCTCAAATGTAAATATTAGATCATGACCGCAAAATTTCTTACTGGTAAATCAGTGAGTTGAATGATAAAAGGGACTTTGATGTATTAAAGGAATGTGATAATTTTGTAGAATATGAGGAACATCAAAATAGATTCAGAAAGAAAAAAATCATCCTGTAACATCACAAATGTTTTACTGTTGATATGATTGTTAAACTGATATGTTTTTGTGATATTTTGATTTGTGAAAAATCAAGTAAAAGCTTATATTGTTAAACTTTGAGTGTTTTTGTTTCAGGCCCATACCAGATCGTGAGTATGTTGAAGGGTACATAAAGGCTTACTATTTACCCGACGACCAATTAGAGGGGTGGTTACCAGAACATAGGGTAGGCACACTTTTGTAATATAAATGTCCTAGAGTTAATTTATATATATAATCATTAGAAAATTATTCAAGACATTATCCAAGATTTATGACAACAGCTTTGTATCTCAAGGAGATATGTGGAACCTTGAATTTTTTCTAACTTTAATATGTTCTCTAGTTTTATCAGAATCTATTTCTAAATATTGTTATAGATATTCACATACATACATATACTAAGAAATCCATTTATATACGGAAACTATTTTGCCTCTTAAATGTGGTCAAGTTAACAATTTTAAACGAATGCTCATTGTTAATATACTTTTATTTATTTATAGAAAACTAATATTGGTAATAAGAAAAATAATATTTGTATCGTAAAAGATAAATAGTCATTGCATCTTAGGTAATGAAAATATAGATATACACCTCCATCAATACAGTGTACTTGTAGACCCAAGATTAATGAATAGTGAATTTGATATACACCTCCATCAATACAGTGTACTTGTAGACCCAGGATTGATGGATAGTGAATCTGATATACATGTACACCTCCATCAATATAGTGAACTTGTAGACCCAGGATTGATGGATAGTGAATTTGATATACACCTTCATCAATACAGTGTACTTGTAGACCCAGGATTGATAAATAGTGAATTGATATACACCTCCATCAATACAGTGTACTTGCAGACCCATGATTGATGGATAGTGAATTTGATATACACCTCCATCAATACAGTGTACTTGTAGACCCAGGATTGATGGATAGTGAATTTGATATACACCTCCATCAATACAGTGTACTTGTAGACCCGGGATTGATGGATAGTGAATCTGATAAACACCTCCATCAATACAGTGTACTTGTAGACCCAGGATTGATGGATAGTGAATCTGATATACACCTCCATCAATACAGTGTACTTGTAGACCCAGGATTGATGGATAGTGAATTTGATATACACCTCCATCAATACAGTGTACTTGTAGACCCTGGATTGATGGATAGTGAATCTGATAAACACCTCCATCAATACAGTGTACTTGTAGACCAAGGATTGATGGATAGTGAATTTGATATACACCTCCATCAATACAGTGTACTTGTAGACCCGGGATTGATGGATAGTGAATCTGATAAACACCTCCATCAATACAGTATACTTGTAGACCCAGGATTGATGGATAGTGAATTTGATATACACCTCCATCAATACAGTGTACTTGTAGACCCAGGATTGATGGATAGTGAATTTGATATACACCTCCATCAATACAGTGTACTTGTAGACCCAGGATTGATGGATAGTGAATTTGATATACACCTCCATCAATACAGTGTACTTGTAAACCCAGGATTGATGGATAGTGAATTTGATATACACCTCCATCAATACAGTGTACTTGTAGACCCCGGATTGATGGATAGTGAATTTGATATACACCTCCATCAATACAGTGTACTTGTAGACCCGGGATCGATGGAAAATGATGAATCTGATATACACCTCCATCAATACAGTGTACTTGTAGACCCGGGATTGATGGAAAATGAATCTGATATACACCTCCGTCAATACAGTGTACTTGTAGACCCGGGATTGATGGATAGTGAATCTGATATATACCTCCGTCAATACAGTGTACTTGTAGACCCGGGATTGAAGGATAGTAAATCTGATATACACCTCCGTCAAAACAGTGTACTTGTAGACCCGGGATTGATGGATAGTGACTTTGATATACACCGCCATCAATACAGTGTCCTTGTAGACCCGGGATTGATGGATAGTGAATTTGATATACACCTCCATCAATACAGTGTACTTGTAGACCCAGGATTGATGGATAGTGAATCTGATAAACACCTCCATCAATACAGTGTACCTGTAGACCAAGGATTGATGGATAGTGTATTTGATATACACCTCCATCAATACAGTGTACTTGTAGACCAAGGATTGATGGATAGTGTATTTGATATACACCTCCATCAATACAGTGTACTTGTAGACCCGGGATTGATGGATAGTGTATTTGATATACACCTCCATCAATACAGTGTACTTGTAGACCCTGGATTGATGGATAGTGTATTTGATATACACCTCCATCAATACAGTGTACTTGTAGACCCGGGATTGATGGATAGTGTATTTGATATACACCTCCATCAATACAGTGTACTTGTAGACCCTGGATTGATGGATAGTGTATTTGATATACACCTCCATCAATACAGTGTACTTGTAGACCCTGGATTGATGGATAGTGTATTTGATATACACCTCCATCAATACAGTGTACTTGTAGACCCGGGATTGATGGATAGTGAATCTGATAAACACCTCCATCAATACAGTGTACCTGTAGACCAAGGATTGATGGATAGTGTATTTGATATACACCTCCATCAATACAGTGTACTTGTAGACCCGGGATTGATGGATAGTGTATTTGATATACACCTCCATCAATACAGTGTACTTGTAGACCCTGGATTGATGGATAGTGTATTTGATATACACCTCCATCAATACAGTGTACTTGTAGACCCTGGATTGATGGATAGTGTATTTGATATACACCTCCATCAATACAGTGTACTTGTAGACCCTGGATTGATGGATAGTGTATTTGATATACACCTCCATCAATACAGTGTACTTGTAGACCCAGGATTGATGGATAGTGTATTTGATATACACCTCCATCAATACAGTGTACTTGTAGACCCTGGATTGATGGATAGTGTATTTGATATACACCTCCATCAATACAGTGTACTTGTAGACCCGGGACTGATGGATAGTGTATTTGATATACACCTCCATCAATACAGTGTACTTGTAGACCCTGAATTGATGGATAGTGTATTTGATATACATCTCCATCAATACAGTGTACTTGTAGACTCGGGATTGATTGATAGTGTATTTGATATACACCTCCATCAATACAGTGTACTTGTAGACCCGGGATTGATGGATAGTGTATTTGATATACACCTCCATCAATACAGTGTACTTGTAGACCCGGGATTGATGGATAGTGTATTTGATATACACCTCCATCAATACAGTGTACTTGTAGACCCTGGATTGATGGGTAGTGTATTTGATATACACCTCCATCAATACAGTGTACTTGTAGACCCTGGATTGATGGATAGTGTATTTGATATACACCTCCATCAATACAGTGTACTTGTAGACCCTGGATTGATGGATAGTGTATTTGATATACACCTCCATCAATACAGTGTACTTGTAGACCCTGGATTGATGGATAGTGTATTTGATATACACCTCCATCAATACAGTGTACTTGTAGACCCTGGATTGATGGATAGTGTATTTGATATACACCTCCATCAATACAGTGTACTTGTAGACCCGGGATTGATATCCTCACAGTCAAGATCATCAGTGCAACACACTTTTCTGCTTCTGCATTTTATTTAAACTTTTTTATTTTACATAGACTGTGAAATAAATTTTATCAACTTTAAATCATTCACATGTGCAGAACCATGAGGGCCTAAATTCATCAGTAATTTGAGTCTGAGAATCAGACTCAGACTCAAAACCTCACATTTTTGTAAAACCTTGTATAGATAACATTATGGGTAAGAAATGTGGTAATGTAACATTTTCTGTTAAATAATTCAAACTGCTTGTTTTTGCAAATAAATATAGCAAATTGCTTGTTAAATAGATGTTATTTGAATATGAAATGTTTGACAGTTTGAGTTAAAAATATTGATGAATTTAGGTCCAGTACTAAGTAAAAGTGTTTCAGGACCTGCTGGGGAAATCAAATACAACATCTAACAATCCAGGATAGAGCTCTTAACCACAGGCTCTGCATACATATACTTATTAGTAGTTCTTAAGATATCAAACATGATTTGAATGTATATGTTGTAAGAACTTTAAATGTAAAATGAATCTGTTTAATTAACTAACCAATAGACCTTTTAGAATATTTCAATGAGATTTGAACCTGGGTTACAATAGCTCGAGGGCCTGAACTAGGCAGAAAACTGATATATAGTTGTTTGTTCTACTTCAGGAGTACACAATAAAGCAACTGCTGGCGCTGGTCAGTACCCTGGAACACCTGACCAAGAAAGCCAAACAGAGACTAGTCAATATGTTGGAAGACATGGATAAAACAAGAAGATAACACATGTGATGACGGAAATGTGTTTGTAATCAAGGCTTTATCGGTTCAGTACATTTCTTAGATACTTTTCAGAAGGGTCCTCCATGGCAGAATAGATCAAGGTGCAATCATAAGCCCTTGTGTGAGAGCCATTTATCGTGGTCATTGAGGTCCTTGTAATGGATAATTAATTTTACATCACTCATAAAACTGAAGCTGGGGTCCCCGATAGTCTAAGATGCCATCTCAAGATCACTTACCACAGAGTTGGTAGGTTTGAACCCAGCATGGTCCAAAAGCTTTTATGTGAGAAAGACCAATTACTTGTGGAAGGACAGTGGTTCTACTCAAATTTATTCTAAGATCCTCTTCCATCAATATAACTGGATGTCTTAATTTAATATAACCTATACATAGCTGTCAAGGCTCAAATGAACCTTAGAGTGAGAAAATATTCTAGAGGATTTCGGGAAAAAAATTTTTGATTCCTAGATCGTCTGTGGTGTGTTCTGGGGTGTTTTCTGCAACAGTTTCAGTCAATTATTTTACCAAAATTTTTATTAAATTTGTATGATTTTTTTCAAATTTTGGTGTAATAAATTTACAGTAATTCAGCTACAGCAACGCTGTGTTGTGATGTTAGGGAATTATTTTTATTACTTAGTAGCCATGATGTTTACATTGACACCGGGTAACGATTATTATGTGTTAGTATATTATATACTAAAACCGGTTCTGATGGCTAACATTAGGTCAGACACAACTAATACACGAACCATAGTATTTATTTTTGTGAATTTTGTTTTAATTGAAATGCGTGAGAAATTACATAGTCAGCGTGAGACCGAGATTTCATTGCTAAAATTGTGAGACTCGCGGCAAAACCGTGAGACTTGACTGGTATGCCTATATCATGTTGAAAATGGCGCTAAACTCGATTCAAAATTATTATTTTTTATTTTAAGTATATATTGTTGTATAATGCTGCTTTAAATAATGAAAAAGGTGCAATAAATGGCATATAGTATGTTAGATACAGTCTAACCTGTATTAAGCAGCCACCCAAGGGAAATGGTCAAACTGGCTTCTTAACACAGATGACTGCTTAATAGAGAGTCCATATTTTTATCGAGAAAGCTGAAGTCATGATGTTTATTGAGACAGATAAAAGGTGATCACACATGATGGTTCATGTACTATGCCTGTAAGTTGTACGTGGGGTAAATGATAAAAATCAGCAGGAAGAAAATATTTGAACTGACACTTTTTTAAATAGAAGTTCATTAAAATAAATAAATGATTTATGTTATAAAATTAAAAATCATTATGTTTCAATTTAGCATAAAATAAATCCATATGAAATTTAGCAGATGTTGTAAAATCCAGTAAAAAAGTGTAGCTTGTATTCTTCCATTATCTTGCGGTTACGTTAGGACACATTCTGTGTTTTATTGACACCTTTTCCGTAAATTCAGATGTTTAATTTATCCAAAATCAACTCATTCTTTTCGCAGCAGATATTGTGTATGATATGCATGGGGTCAGTCTTATTATGATATGAAAATATAATGTTTTTTCCATTGCATTTGCATCCGCTTTCATAACCGATAAAATTTAATTCAATTATAATTTAAACACACTGACCAATTGCAATTATCTTTTTGATCTTACCCAGTTCTATAATTGTGCATAAACAACTCAGTGAAATTTGCTTTCAATGTGTTTACACGAGACAATACACTGAAATAAAACTACTGTAAATACACGCACTTAACAGTCAAGTTCTCGCTATTCTAATTGCTTATTAGACCATATAAACATACTCTCGCACTGGGTAAAGTTGTGTGTTTTCATAACAGAAGCAGAAGCATTAATTGATCACGGGATTATACAATATGATCAGAATAGCGGCCAGCCAAAAGGTGTGACTGCTAAGTTATAAGGTCGGCTGCTACATCTGACATGTACTGTTTTCAAAGGCCTTCTGTGATTGGTGCGGGAAAATGCGTATCTATGGAGTAAAGGGTTAAAGAATATTTAAATAAATAGTCAAAATTAAGTGAAGTATTTAAGTAAATCTTAAGAAAATATTGATGAAACAGGATCCTGATATCCATATTTATAATTCGTGATTGTAGACAAGTTTATACGAAGGGTTAAAAAACATACTTTCTGTAATACATGTACTGAGGGTTAACAGGAGGCTTTCTTTTTATTGTCTATTTCAGCAATGATTTTAATCTTCTTGATATCTAAAACTTTGCCTTGTCAAATCAGTTCAGATCTGGTCCTTTAAACTAAAGGGCCTTAAATATTGATAAGGAGCCAGTAGAGGCTACGAAAGGGATAAATTCAGAATTAGCAAAAACGTTTTTTTTCAAGAGGCGACAGACCAAATTTGTTCATATTTGGTACAAATTATCTTTACGAGTCGGGTTTTCAAGTTTGTTTGAATCAAGGGACTAGGATCCATAAGGACCCTGTATGGGGAATTTAGATTTTCACATAGGAATACTATTGAAAAAAAAACCCAGAAAATTCTTGTTACATAGCTACTGTAATCAAGAGTTTGAGTTACTTTTAAAATTCACCTGGTTACTATGGTTACTGTGTATTTTGTTTTCAACAAGAAGTTTATTTATGTGTTTAGTTATGTTATGATATTTTCTGTAAATTGGTTGTTTATACACAGGGGGGGGGGGGGGGGGGGGGTATCTGTGTAGTTGGTACGTCTTTAATTTAGATTGTTAATGGAGAATTTTAGGGGTACTACTAGTACTTTGTTAATGTACGTGTATGTGTATTTGGCAACTATTGACATTGTAGCAACTGGGTGGATTAATTGTTGTCATGGTAACTATGTACCCTAGCGTCACTAAGTGATGGATGTACATATATATATAGTAGCAAATGATATATTACATTGTTTAAGATAGAAAAGACATTTTAGTAAACAACTTTATTTTTAGATGCCCACCTGAATAATCTGATACTTGTATGTTTTCTCTGGAATATTTCATTTTGATTTCTATTTCCTTTCTTATGCAAAAAGTTATTTGTTTTAGTGCTAAATAGTTTTATTTTTGTTACACATTTTGAGTGCAATTAATTTAGATGTGAAAGGATTATTTTGTAGCCTATTTCAATTGTACTGGTTTGATTTAAACAATTTAATAACATGTTCTAAAATCTTCAATAAAAATACAACTGGTTAATGAACCAATGATTAAAAATGTAGATATATTGGTTAAACTTAATAGATATATTGGTAATGCACACTGAAAATAAGAACTAACCATC
Organism: Panopea generosa; assembly: GCA_029582155.1. Lineage (NCBI taxonomy): Eukaryota > Metazoa > Mollusca > Bivalvia > Adapedonta > Hiatellidae > Panopea > Panopea generosa. The sequence goes on from CM055902.1 coordinate 52,387,683, forward strand.
CAGTACTGTACAAATAATGTGTATGTGGTTGATTCTGCTGGACCAGGCTCCTGTTTCACCAACATATACTTAAATACTTAAAAACTTAAATCTAAAAAAAGCAGCCAGGTGATCATGATTTTAGACTGGTTCCAGTTAAACTGCATATTGTGTCAATGATATTGATTATATAATAGATAAATAACCAGTCAAAACTTAGTTAAGTTTTTAAGTAATTAAGTACTGTAATAATTACACTGGAACAGTTCTCCCTGGCAGAGTGATCCAAGATGCTAAAATCTTTCATAGACAATGATAGCTGTTGCTGTGTGGTATTAGGATAGATTCATACACTGTACAATGTACATGTAAGTGCAGGTTTTAAACTTTTTCAATGCAAATGTTTGAGCCAAATTTTTGAATTTTCAAAATGTTAATTATGTATCTGTGGAATTTTAGTTGGTGACTAAAAAAAACCCCAATAAATTTCAATGCAGAATTCATGTGACACAGTGTATAAAAATTTGAGTACATTGTATTTCAGGAATATATAAGAAAACATTTAATGTGTGTTAATCAAGAAATCATCGCATTTTTTATTGCAAAATTTCTATATTCAACATCCTTAACAACACTAAGTTAGTCTTCCGACTTTGCAGAGGTGTTTAAGTTTTAATTACCACCAAACAAAGTCTGATTTGTTGATATACAATGTACCACTAAAATCGTATGAATAGAAGTCAAATAGAAGGCAGATGGAAATGCCTCAAACTAATCATGTGTCATACTGTTTATTGTTGCCAATTAGATTGTGTACAAATGAATATTCACTGTAAACTATGTACAAATTATAACTTGACAATTATGTATAATAAATTAATATATGCTTACTGTTACTAAATAATAAAAGATAAAGTGAATAAAAAAGTTTAAGACATGATTGATTTATTTTTTGAACAGGCTATCAGCGATAGATACAAATGAGTTGTTACATTTACTTTTGCTAACTTATGATTTCATCATGCTACCTCATGTTTTAGTTTATATCAAGGAATTATATAGGGAAGGAAAGGCAACTGATTGAGATTTTGTGAACGCTCGCACATTCACGCAAAGTCTCGCAATATCTCGTTTTCAATTATCTTAACTTTCATTCATCTTTGGGACACAAATCAAAATTCTTACCTTGCAGAATGGAATTCTCATCACAACAATATCATTCCCAGAAGTTTGTGTTTAAAATTAATGATTACAAATTTTTTATACTGCAGCTAAAATAACGACAAGTTATGTTTCCTTCAAACCTCAATATCTTTAATTCAAGATCATTTTGCGTGATCGAAACATGTTGAAACATCTAAGATTACATACAGTTTATTTACAAGAAATCTGTCGCCTGTGAATTATAAATGATTAATTTACAAATAATTAATCCTCCGTTTGCTATTGCATCAACATTAAGATGTTTCCTATCCTTCTTTATAAGTCCTTGTTTATTACTAATTCATTTTAGCTTGATGTGAAGAAAGCTCAAAGCTTATATGAACAGCTCTGAGTTTGCTTCCTGGGTAGAACCAGTACTGATTATTGCTATTTGAGAGGCATTAGGTTGAAATTTGGACCAAATAAGCAGTTTCAGGGAAGGACGACGGACAAAGGGCGATAACAAAAGTTTGAAAAGCAATTTTTGATAATACAATGGCCTTAACTCTGACATATATTTTCCGATTTGGCCAGTCACAGTTAAATGCTTTAATATGTAGTATATAACTACTGTGTAATTTTTGTATAGATTCAGTGAAAAATATGTGTGCTAGAGAGAACACAACATCAAACCACACTTTTTTTTATATAATTTAAGGGTTATTAAACTGAAATGATTCATTTTGGCCAGTTTTATTTGTAAGTATTTGCCAAATATACATGTAGTATGAAATATTGTGTAAGTTTGGTGAGGATTCAATGAAAACTATTGGTGCTAAAATGCACACAAGTTTGAATAACACAATTTTCACTCACTGGCCATAACTCCAACATTAATTATTTGATTTGACCAGTTCAGAAACGTGTCTGAGATATGATTATATAACTACTACATAAGTTTGGTATAGATCCAGTGAAAGATGCAGTTGCTAATGTGTACAAAATAAGGACATGTATGATACTTGAGAAACAATACACCAAAGGGTTCGCGATAAAGTTTTTTGACAAACTTGGCATTAACTCACAACTTTAGCAGTTTTAACCCTTTACTCCATAGATACGCATTTTCCCGCATCAATCACAGAAAGCCTTTGAAGGCCTTTCGTAACGAGCAATCTGAACACTTCCTGCACTGTTTTCCACTCTGTCAGTTAATATAAACATAATTCACCCATTGCTGATACGTGGTGAATTAATGCTTTCAATTTGGAAGAGTCCAAGAAAATGCTTTAAATGGAGCAAAGGGTTAAATGATCCCTTTGAGTATGGATTCCAAGTTAAGGTCCAGTAAAGGGACATTGATTTTTACATAGGAATTGTACTGTGTGAAAACAGTAATCTCTTTCTTTTTAGGAATTATCTAAACATATTGAGGTCTGGAATATTAGTTAGTCATAACAGTTGAGACTGGGTCCTTTAAAGGGTATTTAATATCGATGAGGGCCCCAAAAGGGATACAGTTGTGAATTTTCAAAAGGATTGTTCTCAAAAACTGATAAGCCAAATTTGTTCATATTTGATATAAATGATGCATATTAACAAGGGTTTAAAATGTGTTCAACTAAAGGGGCTATGGTTTATTGCAGGCCAGTGAGGGGACTGCAATTTTTACTAAGGGAATTCTATGGGAAAACTTCGGATGCGTTTGCGTTTCACGATTTTCGTGTCAAGGTCAATGTCATTAAGGGTTGCGGTTATAAATAACCCTTAGTGTAACAAAAAGTAAGAAAGTAAGATTTTCTTCACCAAATCACATCCACATAAAATTCGTTTTGTTACAATAAGTTGCGGTTATCAATAACCTTTAGTGTAACAATATAGAGATACAAGTCCTTGCCTTAGTGTAACAAAAATATACTTATCTTCGGAATACAATATAAAACTTATGTTGTTACACAACGGGTTACGGTTATCAGCTGATTATTTGTGCAATAAAAGAAAACAAAACACATAAAAGTTGTTTTTAAGTGTCTAGAAACAGCCACATACTTTGAGGTGCCAGATTTTCTGACGTCTTATTAGTATCGTAGAATGTTGGTAGCTGAAATTTTTAGTTAATTTCATATGCACCCTCTAACTGCTCAAGAGAAAGTAGTTCTTGATTTTTATGTATCTGTCGGATGAAAGTAACTTTTCAATGTACGAAAAACAAACTAATGACGTTAAAACGTGTTTGAATCTTTACTTTTGATAGTTGATGACTGCACACGATTGCTATTCACTACGAAGGCTGACATGTGTAGGAGAGTCCATACTTATTAGCATATCGCATAACAACAATGGAAAATAGTCCCTGAAGCAAATGCAATATTACCGGCTTTCTGAGGCTGACATGTGTAGGAGTGTCCATACTTATTAGCATATCGCATAACAACAATGGAAAATAGTCCCTGAAGCTAATGTTATATTACCGGCTTTCTGAGGCTGACATGTGTAGGAGAGTCCATACTTATTAGCATATCGCATAACAACAATGGAAAATAGTCCCTGAAGCAAATGTAATATTACCGGCTTTCTGAGGCTGACATGTGTTGGAGTGTCCGTACTTATTAGCATATCGCAAAACAACAATGAAAAATAGTCCCTGAAGCAAATGTAATATTACCGGCTTTCTGCCTGTCGTCAATCATGGTTGATTTCGAATTTATATTATATTCAAAAATGTTAAAGGGATTATATTGGCATATTACCGTCAATTCCCTGTCCTAAATACACACGCCAAGCATGAAGATACACATAACTTAGAGATATACGCGTCTAAAGTGTCTAATTGCATAACCTCTTTATTACAAATATCGGGTTTCTGAAGCCACATTTTTGTTTTTGTTTACATTTGCCATTTTCAACGAACCGCTTTCGGGTTTCCGATCAATCATCGGATAACACCGTGAAGATTCGTTCCCGATCTCGTTTTCGAGGCTTACGGAGTTCAATGTAAACATTGCGCAATACATTATTGCGGGACGTATTAAAGTTTAGGTCAATATTCATTTACTGTTAATTTGAAAACTTTCAAGTAAATAAAGGTTATACGTCAATACATAAGCATTATTTTGTGCATACTGCATACAGAAAAAGTCTGGATTAACAGCGTGTTTGTGTTACTTGCAAATATAATCCCTTTAAACATTATTACAGAAAAGTTCTGTTATATGCTGTAATAGGCCCTACGTGGTATAGATTCAGATTCAAATCGGTTCATTTATATTAAAGCCGCGGAGTAGACTAACTGGAAGATCGCCTCTTTCGGCGAACTAATTTTAATCGTAGTGTATTACTGAGGGCATTTTACAAGTAAACAATGCAATCGTAAAGAATTTTCTCAGCATCTAATTTCAACAAACAAAGGATAAAATCACCACTTGAAATGATTTATTTTGTAAAAAAAAATGTAGAATTTGTTTAAAGCGAAAAATACGAAAATAATGAAAACCTAATGAAAATATTCTTTAATATAGAATCAAACATTGAAAATACAAACTTATCACTTGTATTAACTTTGAAATATGACAAGTTGTCCATAAAAACAATATGTTAGTATATTTTTATGACAACATTATTTTAATATAGAATAGAAACATATGCTTTAAATAAACTGTCATATCGCAGAAACTACCTCAGACACTTAAATCGATAATATCCAATAAAGGCTACTATGTCTAGTACTCGATAACGTATTGCTTCCCTTTACATTGCCCGATAATGAGAAATAAACTACATGTCGCTACATCTTTTGCCTTCGGGCATATTAAGATTAAATCGATGAAATTGTTATAAAGTACATTTTTGCTTAATCAGTTGTTGCGGCAGTTTTAATGTGATTAATGGATATATGCAATGTATTAAGAAAGAAGACATGACAACAATCAATAAGTAAATAATCTTTATTTATTTAATAGTTTTAATTTTTTATTTTTCATTAATATTCATTAAGCTTTATTTTATTTATTTATGTTTTATTAACAAAACATCCATAACTTAATATAGCATACTACGATACTTATAAGACATAAATATCTAATACATGTACATAGACAGACATAGACATATTTTATTGACTTAAACTTTACAGTTTCTCATCATTATACATACAATTGACAATATTTTTACATACATTTCATTAAGCATATTTTTCACTGATTAATCTGGCGTGCACCCGTGATTATGACCGTAATTTTGATTTCAGTAAATCTAGTAATTTTTCTTTCTTTCTGAATTTGGTGTGTACACCTAATGCACTTAGTCTCATTTTCAGTTCATTTGCATTCAATTCTTCCAAGTCACAATCTCCAGTTACCGTTTCAGGCTGATATCTTAAATTGAATTCAATTTGTTCGTCAATGAGTTTCTGCTTTTTCTTAGTTATTTGCAACAATCGTTCATTTGTCCAAAATGTACTGTCCGTTTTTACGTACTTCCGCTTTTCCCTATCGCAATTTTGCACAAAACTAAGTTCAAGTCGCTTTCTAACAAACAGGGCGTCATGTGATGGATTTATCAAACCAAACATGGGTTAAGTATTATCAGATAATCAATATTTTAGATTTCTCAAGTTTTATGACCCCGCCTGGAGGCACAATGGTTTCATTCATTCATTCATTCATTCATTCATTCATTCATTCATTCATTCATTCATTTCTCAATTTCTCAATTTCATTCATTCACTCACTGAAAAAAATCAGTTTGATATTTTTTGGTGTTATTTTAAAAATACTTTTACATTTATTTGACAACTAAATGTTAAATAAAATTAGTCTTATACATTCTATCATTCACTTGTAAAACTTTTTGAAAAAAAAATTATTCAACTTAGATTACTTCTATCCCTATTTCTCTTGGTAAAAAAGATGACAAAAGTTAGGGGGGAAATATCGAATTTTAATTTTGTTAAAAAAAGGACATGTTTTTGGCTTCAATCTAGATACATGTTGTTAATAATCACTGACTTATATTTAATTCAAATATTGACAATATCAAATTACGCCTACAATAATAAGAAGAAAAATTAACTATAAAAAGGACGAAAATGTTCTTTTTAAAAACTGTCAACATTTTTTTAAATGATGACTTTTAGTTACATTTAATTATGTATCTCATACATCGATACTTCAAGATTTTTTTTATATTGTGCAATAGTGCTTTTTTTTCTTGTCAGAATTTTGAAATTTTGTTTATCTTAACACTTTTTTAATAAATCGATTTGCAGCATTACACATAGTCTTATTATGTGAATAGTTAATTGTATTTTGTATTTTGTCTCTAGTAATTCATAAATTTGAATGGCTATATACATCTATTGTATGATATTAATGTTATTGTTATTGCGATGTACATAGATGAGACTGAAATAAAGATTAAATATAAACATAATATACTGGCAAATATTAAAAACAAAACATGTCTTAAGGCATAATGAAGGTATAAACTGTTGCTAATTGTCATGAAGGACAATATTATGATTCGGTCCGCTGCCAATTAGCGCTGTAAAAACTGTGAAAATACAATTGATAAACTTGCTTTCATAATTACTTTGTTTATTTTATAACAACAACAATAAAGCAGACTAACATAATGTATGGCAATTAACAGATCATTAAATCACAAGTCATTAAAATAGCGCATTATCCTATTATTAATACGTCTTTATTTAATATAGATAAAATTTACTAAAGTTTCACTATTCATGATGCATTTATTCATTAATAATATATATAATAGCATGATTTCTTAATAATATTAAAGTTATATAGTAGCATAGCAGTAGCTCTTAAAACACGATCTTCCACTATCGCCTGCAGGTAGTCACGTGACCAATATCGTTCTGGTTTTGTTCGCGGACGTAAAAAGTGAAAAACAGAATAATTACTAATAATTTTGTTAAAAAAAGACCATGTTCCCAACTGATTAAACAATTTAAAAATATACCGTTTGAAAGATAAGCATATTTTAATTTTGAAATTAATTGCAAAAAATATGTCATTATATATTAAAGATAGGTAAACTGCTTTTAAATGCACACTACTTCTCATAAAGTTTCAAATTTTACATTGGACATATATAGGGAAAACTATGATTTTATGGTGCCGTATTGGAACTGAAAAAAAAACAACCTTGTTCCTATAAACATAAAAAATGAAAAAAATATGTGAACAACCGTAATAAATTAGGCTTTCAAAAAGTGTTTGCAAAAATGTTATCGGATAAATAGAACTTTAGTTATCAATTCATCAGTAAAAACAGCCCTATATACTCTATATGGGCCGATACACGTTACCTGATAAACCGTGAGATGTAGTTTCTGCGCTATGTTACGCATCGTCGGATACCCCCGGGTGTCAATTTTATACATCGTGATGGATGGAGAATATAGCAATTGATACCCCATGGGGGAGATGTGGGGGGGGGGGGGTGTGTAAACGACGATGCATTAATGAACACAAAACTTGAAACTTTTTTCAACACAGGATGGCATACCCATCCCGTAACCACCCAATTTCTTTTCTGGAGAAACACTGAAATGTATGCTTTTCATTTGAAATAGCTACGATTTTCTAACAAGAATTGCTTCATAACTGGGAATTACCACTACTTCCCCCTGTGGTGAGCGTATTACTATTAATCCTTAGTTCGTGAGTTTGTATCCCATCGGGCCGCAGTCTTCGTGATGATTGATATATGACACTAAGTGTCATTGTCACGTCTCTCACCTCTAATTCAAGTGGGTATGTTATCCGTCCCATGCTAAGATGCGATTACTCGAGTTCTTGTTAACCTTCCAGGATCCCAGGAAAGAGAAGCTAGGCCTTAGATGGCATAGTAATGACTCAAAATATTCAAACAAACAAACAAACAAATGGCGCCTCTTAAGACCTTAAGTCCTTTAATTTTCAACTGTTTTTAACTGTCCAATAAATTACTAACCCTAGACACTTTACTATCCATTCGTGTGTGCGGACGGACGAACATGGATAACATTATATGCCCTCATTTCATATAAATAAATTTTTAGCTGAAAAAATAAAAATTGTTACACTAAGTAAATCTGTTTTATAATTAAATATCAATAATGTACCAAACATACGCTTAGTGTAGCACTTGTTATTACACTAAGGGTTAATATTTTTGTTACACTTAGGGTTGCGGTGTCAACCACTAGTTACTAAGGGTTGCCACAAACCACTCTTCATGTGATCATGGAAGATTCACCAGTAGTTGAGCATAACCATCTCCTCAAGTAACTGATAACTTGCCCACTTGAATCAGTGGTAACGGTGAGAGACGACAATAGGATACATTCTCGTATATCAATCATCACGGAGACTGTGGCCGGGCATGGATTCGGACTTCAGGCGCATGGGTTGATGGTCTATCTATTTATCTCTGGTTAATCGCTCGGTTGATAACGACATGTAATATGGTGACATTAAAGTGTTTGCACCATTTTCCCATTAAAACATATACTAACTAGGCCGCTAAAATCTATTTACAACGTATGATTTTCAGAGGATGCACCGGACATAACCTGATGTCTAAATGGATGATTGGAAACCATCTACTGTGGTCATGGCCACCGTAATTAGTTGGAGATTATTCCAAAGAGGAATAGTTGTCGGAAAAAGGAAGAATTTAAAGGCCTCAGTATTAACATTGGTTGGGTCTGCTATATTGGGCTTGATTAAATGACATTGTTTGTCGTAAAAAATTGGCAGGAGAAAATATTGTTCCTTTCTATGGAGGCCTGACCTGTGTGTATTTAATAAAAGAGGTTTAGACTAGCGTTGCTCCTACGGGGTTCTAAGGTTGACCATTGAAGTTCTTCAGGCATTATTCCAACATGACTTCGGTTACGCCAGCGGCTGCAAGCCCATCTGGCAGCAGTTCTCTGGACTTTTTCTATTTTGTTAATATTTGACTGTTGGTAGGGGTTCTATATCGGTGACGCGTATTCCAACAGTGGCGGACCAAGCAGTTACAGACAGCAGCTTTTGTTTGTCTTGGAGCTAGTGCCAAGTTAAGATGAATGAAACCTAGAGTTTTAGTTGTCTTACTAGTAAAACTACTTATACGTGTGTCGATAGTGTTAGAGAATTTTGCAGATGTTACACTCACTTACATTTGGTCGTGAAGTGCATAATCACGTCTAGTAATCTTTCCGGTTAATGTCTAGTGATTCTCATTGTGCGGCATTTTCCTACATTAAATTCCATTAACCAGTCTTGTTCCCAGAGGGAAAATTTGTCAAGATCATCTTAAAGAGTCTCACAATACCCCTGGGTGATGCTATTTCTGTATAAGACACATTCATCCGCGAACAACCAGATAGATGACTTAATGTTATCCGGAAGGTCGTTAATGAAAAGAAGTAAGAGTACTGGTCCTAGGACAAGGCCTTATGGAACTCCGGATCACACTTCAGCAGCGTCGAGTATTACCTGCTATGTGCGTTCAGATTCTTCTCAAAAATTGATAAGCAAAATTTGTTCATATTTGATATAAATGATGCATATTAGCAAGGGTTTAAAATTTGTTCAACTAAAAGGGCTATGGTTTATTGGAGGCCAGTGAGGGGACTGCAATTTTTACTTAGGGAATTCTATGGGAAAACTTCGGATGGTCGCAGCATTTCGTTATAATTTTTTTTATACACATTCAAAATATTTATGATAACGGAGAGAAAAAAGAAGGTAGTAGAGCATTTTTTTTTTAGAATAAAACGCAATTAACTTCTCACTGTCATTTCAAAGAATAACATTATTTAACTTAGGAAAGCTGCAGTTAATTTCACTTGTTTCATGTTGTGTAACTTTGTATTTTTTGAGTGTTTTTAATCTTTCGGCGTTTTCGTGATATTTGAAGTATTCTTTTAAAATTGTTTTAAGTCGGTGTTGTTTTTTTGCATGTTTGTTTTCAAACATATTTGTTTTTTAAAGTATTTTGCTTCTACCAATTTACAGTTAAATAAAATAGTGTTTATACATTTTTGGACGGATAACACTTATTTTAAAACTGAATGTGTGTATAAAAATGTTTTCGTCTCTTTTTTTTTCAGAATGTGGCTAATGAGGCTGAGAGCTGTTGTTGTTGTCATGGTTATGTTTGGTTTATTGACAGAGAAATTTGTCTATGTTTGGTTTATGGACAGAGAAATTCCCCATAACGAAGCGATCCAGTGAAAGATGCATTTGCTAATGTGTACACAATAAGGATATGTTTGATTCTTGAAAAACAATACACCAAAGGGTTCGCGATAAAGTTTTTGGACAAACTTGGCATAAAATCACAACTTCAGCAGTTTTAACCCTTTACTCCATAGATACGCGTTTTCCCGCACCAATCACAGAAGGCCTTTGAAAACAGTGCATGAAGAGCAATCTGAACGCTTCCTGCACGGTTTTCCACTCTGTCAGTTAATATAAACATAATTCACCCATTGCTGATACTAGTGAATTAATGCTTTCAATTTGGAAGAGTCCAAGAAATGCTTATGGAGCAAAGGGTTAAATGATCCCTTTGAGTATGGATTCCGAGTTAAGGTCCAGTAAAGGGATTTTGATTTTTACATAGGAATTGTACTGTGTGAAAACAGTAATTTCTTTCTTTTTAGGATTTATCTAAACATATTGAAGTCTGGAATATTAATTAGTCATAACAGTTGAGACTGGGTCCTTTAAATGGTATTTAATATCAATTATGGTCCCAAAAGGGATAAAATTGTGAATTTTCAAAAGGATTGTTCTCAAAAATTGATAAGCAAAATTTGTTCATATTTGATATAAATGATGCATATTAGCAAGGGTTTAAAATTTGTTCAACTAAAAGGGCTATGGTTTATTGGAGGCCAGTGAGGGGACTGCAATTTTTACTTAGGGAATTCTATGGGAAAACTTCGGATGCGTTTGCGTTTCACAATTTTCGTGTCAAGGTCAATGTCATTAAGGGTTGCGGTTATAAATAATCCTTAGTGTAACAAACAGTAAGAATGTACGATTTTCTTCACCAAATCACATCCACATAAAATTCGTTTTGTAACAAAAAGTGTTGCGGTTATCAATAACCTTTAGTGTAACAATATAGAGATACAAGTCCTTGCCTTAGTGTAACAAAACTATACTTATCTTTGGAATACGATGTAAAACTTATGTTGTTACACTAAGGGTTGCGGTTATCAGCTTATTATTTGTGCAATAAAAGAAAAAAAAAAGCACATAAAAGTTGTTTTTAAGTGTCTTGAAACAGCCACATACTTTTGAGGCGCCAGATTTTCTGTTGGTAGTTGAAAATTTTAATTAATTTAATATGCACCCTCTAACTGCTCAAGAGAAAGTAGTTCTTGATTTTTTATGTATCTGTCGGATGAAAGTAACTTTTCAATGTACGAAAAATAAACTAACGACGTTAAAACGTGTTTGAATCTTTACTTTTGATATTTGATGACTGCACACGATTGCTATTTACTACGAAGGCTGACATGTGTAGGAGTGTCCATACTTATTAGTATATCGCATAACAACAATGAAAAATAGTCCCTGAAGCAAATATAATATAACCGGCTTTCTGCCTGTCGTCAATCATGGTTGATTTCGAATTTATATTAGATTCAGAAATGTTAAAACATTATTACAGAAATGCTATGTAATATGCTGTTATAGACCCTACGTGGTATAGATTCAGATTCAGATCGGTTCATTTATATTAAAGCCGTGGAGTAGACTAACTGGAAGATCGCCTCTTTCGGCGAACTAATTTTAATCGTAGTGTATAATTGAGGGCATTTTACCAGTAAACAATGCAATCGTAAAGAGTTTTCTCAGCATCTGATTTTAACAAACAAAGGATAAATTCACCACTTGAAATGGTTTATTTTGTAAAAAAAAGTGTAGAATCTGTTTAAAGCGAAAAATACGAAAATAATGAAAACCTAATAAAAATATTCTTCAATAAAGAATCAAACATTAAAAATACAAACTTATCACTTGTATTAACTTTGAAATATGACAAGTTGTCGATAAAAAAAACTCCGTTACTATATTTTTATGGCACGGTATTTTAATATAGAATAGAAACATATGCTTACGCATCGTCGGATACTCTCGGGTCTCAATTTTATACATCGTGATGGATGGCGAATATAGCAATTCATACCCGGGGGTGAACGACGATGCATTAATGAACACAAAACTTAAAACTTTTTTCAACACAGGAAGGCATACCCCTCCCGCAACCACCACTTTCTTTTCTTGAGAATTACTGAGAGAAACACTGAATGTATCTATGCATATCGCAGAAACTACCTCAGACACTTAAATAAAGGCTACTCTGTCTAGTAGTCGATAACGTATTACTTCCCTGTACAGTTTCCGATAATGAAAAATAAACTACCTGTCGCTACATCTTTTGCCTGCGGGCATATTAAGATTAAATCGATTAAATTGTTATAAAGTACATTTTTGCTTAATCAATTGTTGCGGCAGTTTTAATGTAATAAAAGGGTATATGCAATGTATTGAAAAAGAAGACATGACAACAACTAAATAGTAAAAGAATTTATTTCATCATTTTTTATTTAATTGTTTTATTTTTTTATTTTTCATTAATGTTCATTTAGCTTTATTTTATTTATTTATGTTTTATTAACAAAATATCCATAACTTAATATAGCATACTACGATACTTAAAAGACATGAATATCTTATACATGTACATAGATCTCATTAAGCATAATTTTCACTGATTAATCTGGCGTGCACCCGTGATTATGATCGTAATTTTGATTGCAGTAAATGTAGTAATTTTTCTTTCTTTCTGAATTTGGTGTGTACACCTAATGCACTTAGTCTCATTCTCAGTTCATTTGCATTTAATTCTTCCAAGTTACAATCTCCAGTTACCGTTTCAGGCTGATATTTTAAATTGGCTTCAATTTGTTCGTCAATGATTTTCGGCCTTTTCTAAGTTATTTGCAACGATCGTTCATTTGCCCAAAATGTACTGTCCGTTTTTACGTACTTCCGCTTTTCCCTATCACAATTCTGCACAAAACTAAGTTCATTCATTCATCAATTCATTCATTCATTCATTCATTCATTCATTCATTCATTCATTCATTCATTCATTCATTCATTCATTCATTCATTCATATTTCTCAATTTCATTTATTCACTCATTCATTCACTCACTCAGTGAAATAAATCAGTTGACATTTTTTGGTGTTATGTTAAAAATAGTTTTACATGTATTTGACAACTAAATGTTTAATTAAAATTAGTCTAATACATTCTATTATACATCTGTACAACTTTTCGAAAGAAAACAAGATTTCCTATATTGAATTTTTTTTTTTATTCAACTTAAATTACTTCTATCTCTATTTTTCTTGGTAAAAAAGATGACAAAAGTTGGGGGGGGGGGGGGGGGGGGGGGTAGAAATATCGAATTTAAATTTTGTTAAAAAATAGACATCATGTTTTTTGGCTTCAATCTAGATACATGTAGTTAATAATCACTGAATTATATTTAATACAAATATTGACATTATCAAATTCACGCCTACAGTAATAAGCAGAAAATTAACTGTAAAAAGGACCAATTTGAATGTCTTAATTTTTATTTTTTAATTCTTTATTTCATTAAGATTAATTCTTTTTTAAAAATAAATCAACAAGCGTCGTCATGAAAACAACAAACAAATGCCCTGTTTGCAAATTACCCTTCATGATCAGTTTATTAGGGGCACTCTACTGTTTTATGACCAATGAACTTATGACCCGAGGCAAATAAAGACAATAAAACTGATTAATTTATCCCGCGTTGCAACGTAACGACAAACTATTTTAACGTCATTGGACATTTTCGCTAGACAGAATATTTTATATACAAAATATTCATTTCATTTTTTTAAATATTTTCATAAAAGAAATGATACTTTATTCTACGCACCTGAACATCTGTTGGAATGGACCCACGTATACCTATACGCGCGCGTACGTTTTTTTGTTGGCTTATTCTTTTTTGTTCGTTTTGATTTTCTGTTCATACAGTTGTTGTTTTAATCAGAGACAAACCATTACTCGTAATTAACATTTATTTTTTATTCTAAAAAAGATCATAAAATGAGAATATACTTAAACGACTGGTACTTTGGCCCCTAAGGTATTAATTAGTTATATTTAATTATGTAACTCATACTGGCAAAATATTAAAAACAAAACATGTCCTAAGGTATTAATTGTTGCCAATTGTCATTAAGGACAATATGATTCTGTCCGCTGCCAATTAGCGCTGAAAAAAACTGTGAAAATACAAGTGATAAACTTGCTTTCATAATTACTTTGTTTATTTATTTTATAACAACAACAACATAATGTATGGCAATTAACAGATCAATAAATCAAAATTCATTCAAATAGCGCATTATCTTATTATTAACAATACTTTATTTAATATAGATTAAATTTACTAAAGTTTCACCATTCATGATAAATTTATACATACATACATTAATAATAAATATAACAGCATGATTTCTTAATAATATTAAAGTTATAAAGTAGCATAGCATTAGCTTTTAACTATCGCTCGCGTGACCAGTATCGTTCTGGTTTTGTTCGCGGACGTAAAAAGTGAAACATAGAAAAATTTCTAATAATTTTGTTAAAAAAAGACCACGGTTGTCCAACGAATTGCTTCATAAATGGGAAATACCACTACTTCCCCCCTGTGGTGAGCATATAACTATTAATCCTCGGTTCATGAGTTTGAATCGCATTGGGCCACAGTCTTCGTGATGATTGATATATGACATTACGTTTCATTGTCACGTCTCTCACCTCTGATTCAAGTGGGGATGTTATCCGTTCCTTGCTAAGTTCTGGTTAACTTTCCATGATCCCAGGAAAGAAAAGCTAGACATTAGTTGGCATTGCAATGACTCTAAATATTCAAACAAACAAATAAATGGCGCCTCTCAGGACCATAGCTTTTTGATTTTCAACTGTTTTTTAACTGTCCAATAAATAACTAACCCTAGACACTTAACTACCCATTCATGTGTGCAGACGGGCGAAGATGGATAACACTATATGCCCTCATTTCATAGCAGGGATAAATGAATTTTTAGCTGAAAAAAAAAACGTTACACTAAGTTAACCTGTTTTATAATCAAATATCAATAATATACCAAACATACGCTTAGTGTAACAATTGTTATTACACTAAGGGTTAACACCGCAACCCTTAGTGTAACAAAACCCATTTTTCGAATACAATAGTCTCTGGTTAATCGCTCGGTTGAAAACGACATTCGATATGGTGACATTAAAGTGTTTGCACCATTTTCCCATTAAAACATATACTATCTAGGCCGCTAAAATATATTTACAACTGATGATTTTCAGAAGATGCACCGGACATAACCTGATGTCTAAATGGATGATTGGAAACGATCTACTGTGGTCATGACAACGGTAGTTAGTTGGAGATTATTCCAAAGAGGAATAGTTGTTGGAAAAAGGGAGAATTTAAAGGCCTCAGTATTAACATTGGTTGTGTCTGAATATATTGGGCTTAATAAATGACATAGTTTGTCGTAAAGATTTGGCAGGAGAAAGATATTGTTCCTTTTTATGAAGGCCTGACCTGTGTGTATTTTCTAAAAGAGGTTTAGACTAGCGTTGCTCCTATGGGGTTCTAAGGTTGACCATTGAAGTTCTTCAGGCATTTCTCCAACATGACTTTGGTTACGCCAGCGGCTGCAAGCCCATCTGGCAGCAGTTCTCTGGACTTTTTCTATTTTGTTAATATTTAACTGTTGGTAGGGGTTCCATATCGGTGACGTGTATTCCAACAGTGGCGGACCAAGCAGTTACAGGCAGCCAATTTTGTTTTGTCTTGGAGCTAGTTCCAAGTTAAGATGAATGAAACCTAGAGTTTTAATTGTCTTACTAGTAAAACTACTTATGCTTGTGTCGATAGTGTTAAAAAACTTTGCAGATGTTACACTCACTTACATTTGGTCATGAAGTGCATAATCACGTCTAGTAATCTTTCCGGTTAATGTCTAGTGATTTTCATTATGTGGCATTTTCCTACATTAAATTCCATTAACCAGTCTTGTTCCCAGAGGGAAATTTGTCAAGATCATCTTAAAGAGTTTCACAATCCCCCTGGGTGATGCTATTTCTGTATAAGACACATTCATCCGCGAATAACCAGATAGATGACTTAATGTTATCCGGAAGGTTGTTAATGAAAAGAAGTAAGAGTACTGGTCCTAAAACAAGGCCTTATGGAACTCCGGATCACACATCAGCAGCGTCGAGTATTACCTGCTATGTGCGTTCAGATAACAAAGCAGAGTTCCACCTCTTGGCAAGCTACTGACTTGGCTTTTTGTAATACTTATTCAAACCCTATTTCTGTGTTGGTTTTTCTATTCTATTTGAACAAAAATCATTGTGACTTTCGTACATGGTGTTTTCTTCGTTGAATTGCCATCAAAATATATTTTGTTTATGTAAAATAATAGTGACATGGAAGAGAACAAATAAAAACAAACACTTAAATTTGTTTTAAAGAAGTAATTTATCGTGAAACACTGTGTTGTCCTGCTTCAGTTAGCATAATTTAAAATTTGAAAATGCACATATAAACTTTTAAGTTTGTTTTCATAAATAATAATTTGAAAGTTATAATTGAATTTTCAATTCAACACACATCTTTATTTTACACCTCTTCCTCCATCAGTGTTTGTCTTGCCCATCTGGCGTTGTCTAGGAGATCTCGTTTCTTTCTGCCATACTCTGGTGAAAAATGAGGATAAACAGTCCTCCGAGGTTTTCTCATCCGTTCTGTGTACCGCCCCGTCATACGACTACCATCGCCAATGACAGTGCATGTCAATAAACCAAACATAACCATGACAACAACAACAGCTCTCAGCTTCATTAGCCACATTCTGAAAAAAAAGAGACGTGAACATTTTTATACATACATTCAGTTTTAGAATAAGTGTTTTCTGTCCAAAAATGTATAAACACTATTTTATTTAACTGTATATTGGTATAAGCAAAATACTTCAACTTTAAATTTGTAAAACAAATATGTTTGAAAACAAACATGCAAAAAACAACACCGACTTAAAACAATTTTAAGAGAATACTTTAAATATCACGAAAACGCTGAAAGATTAAAAACACTCAAAAAAAATACAAAGTTACACAACATGAAACAAGTGAAATAAACTGCAGCTTTCTTAAGTAAAATAATGTTATTCTTTGAAATGACAGTGAGAAGTTAATATGCGTTTTATTCTAAAAGTATACTCTGCTACCTTCTTTTTCTCCGTTATCATAAATATTTTGAATGTGTAAAAAATTATAACGAAATGATGCGACCAGCGTTGCTTACAATTAAACGAATAAGATATACATTAATTATGACACTATATTCATGCTGGCAGATCTAGCATTTCCAAATCTATAACGTGGAGTGAACGCATCAAGATTGCATATGAAATGTATAAATATTGTTTAAATATCTACAATAGGCTTGACAGGCAACAGTCCGTTTTCTTTAAAAAATTGAATTACACCAATAATTAGTAAACTGTTTTAATATTTCTGCGTGAAACATCTTTTGATTAAAACACAAAAATGAAAAATACAACACAAATAAAGATTCTTTTACCTGATTGCAACAGGTCCTCCTATATATAAAGCGAAATACTCTGAAAAAAACCTTATGAAAACAGCTCTGCACAAGAAACTTCTCGCTTATATACTATGTTGTTTACATGTTGTATTGCTCACGATGACGCTGAAACGGATATGGATTCACGCGAAAAATTCCCCGTAGTTTTCCATTAACGTTTTTAACCAGTTTTGATTTGAATTAATTAGTTAATTATGTTATCATTACTTTGTGCTGGTGATTACATTTACATATTTGTATGCGACATCTGGACAAATGTATTTCAAGCTCTGTTAGCTTATCGCTCCGTTATGGGGAAGTTCTCTGTCCATTGTATTTGAAATTATTTAAGTTTTTATATCAACGTACACGGATACAATGAATTTAATTGTTTACGATTGTCACAAGCAAACACTTTATTATGTTTTTTAACCTTTTTTTATCTCCTTTTCCCCAATACAAACTTACATGTTTAGCATATCAAAGTGTCAGGATGTCTGTGCTACCAAAGTGTCAGCATGTCTATGCTATTCTCTGTAACGTAAGACAACTGCTTTCCGCAGTATTCTAATATATCTAGCAACACTAGAAAGACAGACAATTTATTTTTTCGTGATGCTTGTTTTATAATTTGGTTGTTCATAAATAAATATTTGTTTTAAAACAATGTAATTTTGGGACAGAATTACAAATGCTGTAGTCCACTAATGGGTTCATAATGTTCTTTGCAATTTCTGATGTCAACACGTATTCATCAATATAGTAATATACTCTCATATAAGAGGATTATGATTTTATCTAAGGTTAAAGGTCCAGTCGCTCGAAACAAAACAGCTGCATTGGTATCCTCTCTGTTGTTATGTTGACCTTTTTCAAAGCTCGCATGAGATGACTGTACTGATCTGTAAAGGCTGATTTCGATGGATGTTGCTGTTAGCTTAGCGGTATTGTACCCACGTTTACATAGACAACCAGTCATAACCATTGCTACAGACAGATTTGTGAACAGATCGTAATGTGTTTGGTTATTTATGTTATTCATGCACATATCTAAGAAACTTTAATAGTTTATTAAAATATATTGTGAACATTTCATTGCACTATGTTTGACGTCTTTGTCTCGGACGTCTCGATTCTTCCCGCCATGCATCGGTGGAGTGTGGTCGGTTTTCTCATCTTTTCATATACCAAGTGCTTTCTTTTTTTTATTGGTTAGGTCGCAAGAGCGACCGAACCCTTTCTAAAGACAACTTTAGAAACTGACTGTGGGCGCTGCCATGTGTTCAATTCGCTATAAGGAGGTGGTCTTGATCAACTGCGATGCTTGCTTTTCTTAAAGTTGTAATGAAAACGAGTTAAACTGTGCTGTGTTGTATTACTGTGTTGTATTACTGTGTTGTATTACTGTGTTGTTTAATATTACATTTCGTTGTAACGTAAAACATTGTGTTGTGTTTTGTTGTATCATATTGTGTTGTATTGTATTAGACTGTGTTGTGCTGTGTTGCATTCCATTGTTTTGTGTTGTAGTACATTGTTCTGCGCTGTGTTGAATTACATTGTGATTTGCTGTGTTGAATAACATTGTGATGTCCTATACTTTGTTATACTGTGTTGTTTTGTTGTGCAGTATGTTGTTATATTATGTTGCGTTGTACTTTCATTGCGTTTTATTGTATTACAGTGTGTTGTGCTCTTCTACATTGTGTTGTGCTATGCTATATTCTACTGTGCTTTGCTGTATTGCTATGTGTGATGATATATAATGCTGATTGCATTCTGTTTGATTGGATTATATAGTGCTATGCTGTATTGCTTTTTTTATTTTGTTTGTAGTCCATTCTGATGTTTTATGTTGTATTACATTATGATGTGCTTTATAGTGTTATATCATTAAGTGTCGTACTATGTTGTGTTATGTTGTGCCGTGTTTTGTTTTGTTATAGTTCGCTGTGTAAACATAAAATGTGTTATATTACATTGTAATGTTGTAATGTAAATTTGTGCTGTTTTGTTTTGTTATGTGTGTGCTGTTATTTACATTCTGTGGCAATTCGTTTCGCTCTGTATAGGAATTTTCTATCTATTCCGTTGTTGTGAATTTAATTATCTCCCTTTATGAAATTAAAAATATGTGAATTCACTGTATCCATATGATCCAACGGGTTTATAAATATGTCCTTTATAAAGCATATGAGAAGTCTTGAATCCTTAACTGGATCCTTTTCATATAAAGCTAGCAGTTCATGTTTGTCAATTTGTCCACCTTGTCCAGATGTGTTGCATGTAATTCCATAGTATATAAGTCATGGTCGACACCAAATTTATTGGTTTGGCAGAGGCCTTGATATTGTATCTATGGTTTGCATTGTAGCTAGGCGCACTCGACGTAGTCTGGATTGTACATTTATGTCTTTGTTATTCACAAATAATTCTCTCTCTCTCTCTCTCTCTCTCTCTCTCTCTCTATATATATATATATTTTTTTTTTCTATCTACATGGGAAGTACCTCGTAATCCATATTTGGCCGTGTAAACTTTCCAACGTTGTGTACTTCCACTTGTCACTAGCTATTACGTGCAGCTGTTCAGACAGTGATATGACATTGAACATGTCAAAACAAGTTGTTCACCTTCAAAAACACATTTTATGTTAATTTTAATGTAAACAAGTCAATTAAATTACTTTGTTTTTTATTTTTATGTAATTATCTTTATATTAGCATACGTATATCCGGTTAGAGTTTTATGCATTCTTTGTAAAAATAATGATTTTGCCTGTGTCCTTGATTTTCACTCGTCGCAACATTACGCAAAACACAATCGCTTATATACATGTACAGGATATTAACGTTATAATGCAAACACAACAACAACAACAACAACAACAACAACAACAACAACAACAACAACAACAACAACAACAACAACAACAACAACAACAATAATAATAATAAGATGATGATGAGGATGATTAATGTCTTTATAAACAAGCAATCCAATAAGATATTTGCATCGTTCATTTAAGTATAATAATCTGGGTGTTGTTAACATGAATAGCAGGTCCGTTTGTATTTTTATCCTAGCACCATGCAAGTTGTTTCAGATGGATTTAATGTCATGCTATTTTCAACTCGTCATCTATCAATGTTTTCATTATCTGACTGTTATTTTGTCAGTAGGATCCAGTTAAGGATTCATGACTACTCACGTGCTGTATAAAGGACATATTTACAAACCTGTTGGATCATGAAGATACAGTGAAATCATAATTATGTATTTTATTACATAAAGGGAGATAATAAAAATCACATCAACGGAATTTCTGATTTTTGATATATTTTCAGATGCACATTCACAATGTATGATATATATATGGAGAAAATTATTTGTGAACAACCAGACATAAATGTACAGACCAGACTACGGCGAGTGCGCTTAGCTACAATGCAAACTATAGACACAATATCAAGGCATCTAACAAACCAATAGATTTGTTGTCAACCATGACTTATATACTATGGTTTTATATAGGCGCACTCGCCGTAATCTGGTCTGTACATTTATGTCTGGTTGTTTACAAATCATTATCCCCATATATATATGTGTGTGTGTGTGTGTGTGTGTGTGTGTGTGTGTGTGTGTGTGAATAACCAAGACATAAATGTACAGACCAGACTACGGCGAGTGCGCCTAGCTACAATGCAAACCATAGATAAAATATCAAGGCCTCTGCCAAAGCAACAAATTTAGTGTCGACCATGACTCATATACTATGGAATTACATGCAACACATCTGGACAGGGTAGACAAATTTACATACATGAACTGATAGCTTTATATGAGTAGGATCCAGTTCATGACTACTAACATGCTATATAAAGGACAGATTTATAAACCCGTTGGATCATATAGATACAGTGAATAAAAATATATTTAATATCATAAAGGGAGATAATTAAATTCACAACAACAGAATTTACGATTTGGATCCTACTCATATAAAGCTATCATTTATAAACCCGTTGGATCAAATAGATACAGTGACTTTTTTGTCAATCTAATTATCTCTCTTTATGAAATTAAATATATATAACACATGTGGTAACAGTGGTAACAGTAACAGTATTAGTATCACTATCAGAATCAGTAACATTATCAGTATCAGTAACAGTAACAGTAACAGTATTCGTTTTAGAATTAGTATTAGTATAAGTATTGGTATCGGTATCAGTAACAGTATCGGTAACAAAAACAGCATCGGTAACAGTATCAGTATCGGTAACAGTAACGGTAACAGTATCGGTAACAGTAACAGTATCAATATCAGTATGTATCAGTAACAGTATCAGTTACAGTTTTAGCAACAGTATCAGTATAAGTACCAGTAACATTATCAGTAACAGTAACATTATCAGTAACAGTATTAGTAACAATATCAATATACATATTAGTATTAATAGAAACAGTAACAGTAACCGTATTAGTAACAGTACCAGTAACAATAACAGTAACAGTATTAGTACTAGTATTAGTATAATATAAATATAAGTATAAATATCAGTAACAGTAACAGTAACAGTATCAGTAACAGTATCAGTTACAGTAACAGTAACAATAACAGTATCAGTAACATTATCAGTATCAGTAACAGTATCAGTAACATAATTCGTTTTAGAATTAGTATTAGTATAAGTATTGATATCGGTATCAGTAACAGTATCGGTAACAGTTACAGTATTAGTAACATTATCAGTCACAGTAACTGTATCAGTATCAGTATCAGTAACAGTAAGTAACAGTAACAGTATCAGTAACAGTAACAGTGACAGTATGAGTTTCAGTTTCAGTATCTGTATCAGTAACAGTTTCAGTAACATTAACAGTAACAGTAACAGTAACAGTAACAGTATTAGTATCACTATCACTATTAGTATCAGTGTCAATATTAGTATCAGTATCAGTAGCAGTATTAGTATTAGTATTAGTATGTGTATTAATATTAGTAATAGAATCAGTATCAGTAACAGTAACAGTATCTTTGACAGTGACAGTGACAATATCAGCATCAGTAGCAGTAGCAGTAACAGTAAGTGTATCGATATCGGTATGTATCGGTATCGGTAACGGTATCAGTATCGGTATCAGTATCGGTAACGGTAACAATATCGGTAACAGTATAAGTATCAGTAGCAGTAGCAGTAGCGGTAGCGGTAACGTATCGGTAACGGTATCGTTATCGGTAATGGTAACGGTATAAGTTACAGTATCAGTAACAGTATCAGTTACATTTACAGTTACAGTAACAGTATTAGTAACAGTATTAGTATCACAATCTGTATGAGTAACAGTATCAGTATCAGTATCAGTAACAGTATTAGTATCGGTATCAGTAACAGTAACAGTATCGGTAACAAAAACAGTATCGGTAACATTATCAGTATCGGTAACAGTAACGGTAACAGTAACAGTTACAGTAACAGTAACAGTATAAGTATCGGTATCAGTATCAGAATCAGTATCAGTAACAGTAACAGTAACAGTAACAGTATCAGTATCAGTATCAGTAATAGTTTCAGTATCAGTAATAGTTTCAGCAACAATATCACTATCAGTATTAGTACCAGTAACATTATCAGTAACAGTATAAGTATCAGTATCAGAAACAGAAACAGAAACAGTAACAGTAACAGTAACAGTAACAGTATCAGTATCAGTAGCAGTAACCGTATCAGTAACAGTATCAGTATTAGTATTAGTAGTAACAGTAACAGTATCTGTAAAGTAATCGTATCAGTAACAGTAACAGTATTAGCAGGGCTAGAATTTAACTTTTTTGTGCACTGGCAATTTTGGCCAGTGTCTAAAATTTTAACTAGCCACATTTGAAACCAATTAGCCAAACCAATTTTCGCAGAAACTTAGTCCTAAATGTCTTAATAAACCAAAAATTAATTGTTCCAAAGCCTGCGTGTTATGTAATATATGCATTATTAGCTGGTATTTATTTTATAGACAATGGTATCAAGGTTATCATATATGTTAAGGTACAATTCAAAGCAGTACTTTACGAAACAAAATATTTTAAAATATAAAATTGTCTTTGTTATTTATTATACTACCATAAATAAATGCATGATATATCATAATTAACACTTTTAACTAAACAAACATACAACAATAACAAGTGTACAGAGACTGACATTGAGACATGCACACATTTCTATTCATAGAATTAATAGCCGGTAGTTTTAAAATTAGATCTAGCCAAGGACGATTGTTTGACACGTGTAAATGTTGAGCTGTCCCTCCCGTTTCATTACAGTATTAACGGAAGGATTATTTCTCTTTTTTCTTGTTTGGACTCACTTTCATTCGTCGGTTCAATGGAGAAAAAGATGTTCTTTTATCAGCCATTTAAACAGCTGACAAAATATGTAAAACAATAAATTTGACGGGTTTAAACTTTACTTCCTATTTGCAGAATGGAACAATTGGACGCAGTCTTCTCATTCAATACATGTCATTGACAATCGTGCTGCTAGGGGCTAATTTGGCGCGAGAAGCAAAAGAAATTGGGTAAAATTGACAAGAACTCGTTATTTTTACCAGGATAATACTTGTTTATTTTCAAAAATCAATAAAATGAATACAATTAGTAATTTTCTCAACTTGAAATCCACTCGCAAAAAAATGCCAGCTTAAGTAATTTCAACTCGCATTTTCAAAATACAGCTCGCATTTTGCGAGTGGCGAGTGCTTAAATTCGAGCCCTGTTATAATCGGTAACAGTATGAGTATGAGTATTAGTATCAGTATTAGTATTAGTATTAGTATTAGTAACAGTAACCGTATAAGTAACAGTATCAGTAACATTAACATTATCAGTATCAGTATCAGTATCAATATTAGTTACAGTAACAGTATCAGTAAAGTATCAGTAAAAGTAACAGTATCAGTATCAGAAACAGTAACAGTAACAGTAACAGTATCAGTAACAGTAAAGTATTCGTTTTAGAATTAGTATTAGTATTGGTATCGGTATCAGTAATAGTATCGGTAACAGTAACAGTATAAGTAACATTAACATTTACAATAACAGTATCAGTAACATTAACAGTAACATTATTAGTATTAGTATCAGTATCAGTATCAGTAACAGTGTCAGTGTAAGTATCAGTATCAGTATCAGTATCAGTATCAGTATCAGTAACAGTGACAGTAACAGTATCAGTATCAGTATCAGTATCAGTAACATTATTAGTATTAATATCAGTATCAGTATCAGTATCAGTATCAGTATCAGTGTCAGTGTCAGTGTCAGTATCAATATCAGTAACATTATTAGTATTAGTATCAGTATCAGTATCAGTAACAGTGTCAGTGTCAGTGTCAGTGTAAGTGTCAGTGTCAATATCAATATCAGTATCAGTAACAGTAACATTATTAGTATCAGTATCAGTATCAGTAACAGTGTCAGTGTCAGTGTCAGTGTCAGTGTCAGTGTCAGTAACAGTAACATTATTAGTATTAGTATCTGTAACAGTATTAGTATCAGTATCAGTATCAGTATCAGTATCAGTAACAGTAACATTATTAGTATCAGTTTCAGTATCAGTGTCAGTAACAGTGTCAGTGTCAGTGTCAGTGTCAGTATCAGTATCAGTAACAATATCATTATAAGTATTAGTATCAGTATCAGTAACAGTTACATAATTAGTATTAGTATCAGTATCAGTGTCAGAAACAGTGTCAGTGTCAGTATCAGTATCAGTAACATTATTAGTATTAGTATCAGTATCAGTATCAGTATCAGTTACATTATTAGTATTAGTATCAGTATCAGTTTCAGTAACAGTGTCAGTGTCAGTATCAGTAACAGTAGCAATATCAATAACAGAAACAGAATCGGTAACAATAACAGTATCAGTAACAGAAACAGTATCAGTAACAGTATCAGTACCAGTAACAGGATCAGTATCAGTAACAGTAACGGTAACAGTATCAGTAACATTATTTGTATTAGTATTAGTATCGTTATCATTATTTTTATTATTATAATAAAAATAATAATAAAAAGAAAAATAATAATAATATAATGATAATAAAAATAATGATAACGATACTAATACTAATACAAATAATGTTACTGATACTGTTTATTATTTATTATTGTTTATTATTGTTATTACTATTATTAATATCATTATCATTATTATTATTATTATTATTATTATTATTATTATTATTATTATTATTATCATTATTATTATTAAATAAACTTTAAGTGAAAAGACAGAGATTTTTCAGTGAATTTATTGCTTTAATAATAAAAATATTCGTTGTTTTTTGTGAAATATCAGTGGAACTCGTGCGCTGTGACTTCACCACTCGTAACCATAACAACTTCCGTGAAACATCCGTAACTCGTACGCTGTAACTTCACCAAGCGTAGCCATAACAATTCTAGTGAAATATCAGTGGAACTTGTACGCTCTGACTTTACCACTCGTAACAATACCAACTTTGTAAGTGAAATATCAGTTGAACTCGTGCGCTGTGACTTCACCACTAGTAACCATGACAACTTCAATAAAATGTCAATGAAACTCGTACGCTGTGACCTCACCACTCGTAACCATAACAACTCCAGTGAAATATCAGTGGAACTTGTACGCTCTGACTTTACCACTCGTAACAATACCAACTTTGTTAGTGAAATATCAGTGAAACTCGTACGCTCTAACTTTACCACTCGTAACCGTAACAACTTCAGTGAAATATCAGTGAAACTCGTGCGCTGTGATTTTATCACTCGTAACCACAACAACTTGCTCTCTCTTTCTTTCTCTCTCTCTCTCTCTCTCTCTCTCTCTCCCTCTCTCTCTCTATCTCTCTCTCTGATATATGTAAATGATATTTGGTATTGGAGACGTTGATGTATTGATAAAGGTGTTTGCTACTCACGCTAGGGGTCGCGGGTTCGATACGGCACCAGTTTGGTGGATTCTACCGCTCTATGGATTGATTGATGGTAATCCTCTTCTTCAATGAAAGTTCAAGGATTATCTTGTCCAATAAAGTTGGAACCGTCGTACATAAAGGGATGGATAAACTATATCTTATATGGTTCACTTACTCAATCACTTACTCAATCTTTCGAGCCCGGCTCGGTCCAAACCTTTTAAGCGAGAAAGTTACTGACTCAAGGACGATGGTTTCAGTCGGATTCATTCTGAGATTTTCCTCCACAACTAAGTTTATATCCCGTATTGTGTCTGTTTCTTACTTGCCAGTATATACGTTTTTTACTATTGCGCATTTCCGTT
Source organism: Panopea generosa (assembly GCA_029582155.1). NCBI lineage: Eukaryota > Metazoa > Mollusca > Bivalvia > Adapedonta > Hiatellidae > Panopea > Panopea generosa. The sequence continues at coordinate 52,414,880 of CM055902.1, forward strand.
ATACTTCTACATTAAATTGTTCTTGTTTATGACCTATTCGTATGCAGACACGTTAAGTATTTACAGTGTTATCTAGCGTGAGTGTGTACATTAAGGAATATCCGATGCATTCAGAATTCATGCTTAAATTCTTACTCTATTATATAGAAAACGTATTGTTTTGAGTTATACCTTTCATAACAAATACAGACTAACTATTAATATAAATATAAACACGTGCACTGAAGTTATGGAAACAACAATAAATCACTAACATTGGACCACAAAAAGGATGCAACTGTCGTTGACCGAACTTTTTAAGTGTATAGTTAAACGAACTTTCAATTTGTTTTGTTGCATTATTCATTTCACTTTGTTGAAAAAAGGACATTTATCTATTTTAATATATTGGTCCCCCATGGCCTGGTGATCGATAACGCCCTCTTAATGCTGTTTACCTCTCATCTCCGAGATCGTGGGTCCAACAAGTTCAAACATTGTACGTGTGGAAGTTTGCTAGTTACTTGTACTTGTGGATTGACGATGATTCTTCTCGTAGTCTTGTTTGGTATCTTCAGTTACCGATAAAACTGGTAGCCATGCTTGCCTGTAATTGCAACCGAATTAAAACTTTAAGTTGTTTAAATGTTAGTTTCACTTGTTTTATAACAATATTCATTACAGGCATTCGTTTTCTTAATAGAAAGAAACAATAGGTTTGTATGTTTACGTATGAAACTTCATTTTAACAGACGATCAGTTTATCCTGTCAATTTTTTTCTGGGATCCTGAAACGTTAAGCCATCCGAGCACACCTATCCTTGCAGATAACTGATAGCTTTCTTACTTAAATTAGCGGCGAGAGACGTTAATCAGTAGGCTTACCCGAGCACACCTATCCTAGCAGGTGACTGATAACTTTCTCACTTAAATCAGCGGCGAGAGACGAATAACAATGGAACATAATACCGTATACCAATAATCACGGAGACTGTAGACGGGCGGGGATTCGAACTTTCGATCCCCGAATTGATAGGCAGACACGATACCGACTGAGCTAACCGGGCCCGGCCGGAAAGAAACAATAACAATAGGATTAACATTCAGTTATTTACATGTATGCATATTGCATACCATTTTTAAGAGATTTTGTTTTAGCATTAGCATATTAAAACACACAACAAAACAAAGATCTACTGCTATAATTTAACAAATAACAACTTAAATTTAGAGCTTCGATCAACCTTAAACTACTGTATAGAGAACAAATATAACAGGGTAGATAACAGATTTGTTTTGTCAAAGTCGTGTTGACATGAAACTTAATCTGTATACATATAAACGAGTACGCGTATATGCAATTTTATTAGACATTCGGGTATATACTAGACACAAAAATCAATAAATCTAAATTTAATTTATTCTTGAGGGACATAATTTCGGTCGTTTAGAGTGTTTACAAATGGAGGGGCATTGTGCATTTATATTGGGATATACGGGAGAGACAGGAAAGGCATTGGTACAGGAACTGTCACGTCAAGACTATTTTAAGAAAATAATTCTTGTAGGACGTCGAGAAGTTGAACTTCCCGTGAAAAATGACGATCGATTTGTGAGTTCCTTTTTATGTTTAGTGTTTTTTATGAAAAAAACATTTCTGTTGTGTTTTCTATTAAATCAAATGTGCCTGCCTGCCTGCCTGTGCCTGTCCGTCCGTCCGTCCGTCCGTCCGTCTGTCCGTTCATTACATTCTTACTTGCATTTGTAATGGTTTTGAAAATATCAAATCAGCCGACAGTTTCATTCTATAAAATATCGTTCCAAATATTACATCATATTGTATAACTTGATGACGTGCTCATGTAAAGTTTTCTTGGTCTATTATAAATGACTATGTTATTTAGAATTCAGACAAGTAACTACCTACCTGGATTCAGGAGTTTATTTAAAATTCAGACAAGTAACTACCTACCTGAATTCAGGAGTGTTGCGTGTGACTCAAAAATGCTCAATTGACAATGGGTCTTGTACAATTACATTTTTTTTAATTTCAATCACTGAAAAGTGATCCGTTTAATCGCCCCGTAATAGGTCTGTGAGGGTCGGGGTGGGCCATCCCTCAACAAACCGTACAAATATATGTATCAGTCAAGTTGTAACATACATTCATATATATATATACATTGAAAGGAAAAAGAAAGCATACATTTTGGTTTTTAAAATTAGTTCATTATTGGCTTAGTTTATTCATGTGATGGAAAATGAACTGATTTTTTTCTTATTGTTTTGCTTTGAAATGAATTAAATGTTTGTTTTTTTTATTCAACAATGTGATGAAATATAAATATACAAAATTTATATGCAATACATTGATTGTTCCTTGACCTGTCGACGTTTATAGGTATGTATACTTTCTTTTTCCTTTCACTGTTTACATATATATACATTAATCTTAAAGGGACACACTAGTCTCAACAAATTATAGACTGTAGCTCGAGCTAAAACAAAAATCAAACAGAAATGAAATATAATTTGACACAGCAGATGATAGTATAAGAAAATTATGTTGTATAATGACTTCAGGAGATGTTTCTCTCTTAAGTCTATAGTGGTTGGTTTGGTGTAGAACCTTACTAAATATTAAATATGTATTTTGGTGTATCCCTTTTTACAGAACAGATATAGTGGCAATAAATACATGAATCTTATTATACTGGGGTTGTTTTTGTGTGTTTATATTTATTAGAGGTATCTATAATTGGAATGGTTTATAAACACAATTTTTGTGTGTAAATTGATGGTGTTTATTAAAAGTCAGGAGATAACATTAAAAAAATATCAAAGATACCTTGGTGCATTTTATATTTTTCTAGTGCAATTGAACTATATTTGAGAATCAGAAAACACAAAAGAATCACCTATTTCTTAAATTGTCAGTTTTTGGATTGGTTGAATATTAGTGTAATATATTTCTCATTTGCATATATTTCATAAAAAATTAAGCAGATTCACATACAAACTAAAATATTATGTCAATTATATATATATATATATATAAATATACAGAACGAATAAGTAACAAACTTATATGTGAATTTAAGAGAAACAGGTGTGTTAGTGTAAGGATCTTTTTGTTGTTGATTTTTAAAAATCAAATATTAAAAAATAATAAAATGAAACAACAACTGTTTTGAAAGAAACATTATTAAGAGTGTATATGTGTAAACACTATTTCCAAGCAGATATTTACAGTTTTACAGAGCCCCTTATAATTATAATGATTCCATTAGTGACACAAAAAATATAGGCAATACTATTGATATAAACAGTAATTAAGATCTTATATTATTGCAAAATTTGCTTTCACAAATAAGATAGACTCTAGTTAGAATACACATGTGTTCTATGACTTGGTGTAAAATTGTTATATAAACACTTTCCTTTTCTTTTAATGAGAAAAAAAACAGAGTTGGATCATTATAAAACAATATATAAGTAGAGAAATAGAAAACAAAAACAACAATAAAAAAAATCGAGGCAGCAGGAGATTTTCTCTTAAGTACTGTCTCCACATCCATGGAGGGCAACTTTTATCATACATAAATCTATGAAAAATGTAAAATTAATTGTCTTTATTTTTGAGATAAAAGGGGAATGTACATGTTCCATAACAAATCAAATTTCACCCCCCCCCCCCCCCCCCCCCTCAATGTTATTTTTGGTAATACATCGTTCTGTTTCATACAACATTTAAATATAGTTTGAATGGTTCAAAAATAAGAATATTGTTTTTTCTTTTTTTGACAGTATATGAAGTGTTTAGCAATATATAGCAGCCTATTCAAAACAGTTTTGATTTCATACTGCCAAAGATTATGTCTGAAGATGACCAGTCTGTATTTATTGTATTGCACTTTTCATTCAGATAATTTTTAAAACTTTGAAAAATTTGTTGCGTTACTATGCAGTCAATAAATATATGTTTAATAGTTTCGGTTTCTCTTTGACAAAAGGAACATACATCGAATTCTTTAATCTTCATTTTTTGAAGCAATGAGTTTGTTCCAAGAATTCTGTGATTAATTCTAAATTGGAACCATTGTAAATTTGTGTCTTCAGTGACATTGAAAGGAATAGCTTAATACTTACTATCTCTCAGATTAATTCGAATATTTAAATCATTCTCCCATTTTGTTTTAGAAGTTGGAATATAATCGTTATTCATGAAATGTTGGTAAATTGATCTACAGCCCTTTTTATCTTTCAGGATTGTTGACATTGTATATGGTATTAAAGGGTTAAGGCAAATGCATGATAAATGTTGAAAAGATAACTTATCTAAGTAGTGTCTGACTGATGCTACGAGTCCTTCAAATTCGATAAAGTTAGCGTTAACACTATATTTTTCAGTGAATACTCTGTAGGTGAATAAATTGCCGTTTGTATTCATGAGGTCATTTATAAAATATATTCCTTGTACAATTACATTGTTTTGCATTGCTGTTGCCAAGTGACTCTCAGAGAAAATATATCAATTTCCTATATCTATTATACAAACATGTTCACAGTTGTTTAGTAGAGTAATAGTATAACCTGGTAATATCCTAAACCATCACATAAATGTGATGCAATAAAATGTTCGGTAGCATTTCCGGCGATGGTCCGGTCGCAAGAAAATATTGACAACAAAGGTGAGTTGTCTTTAATGTTTCATTATTTTTCTTGTGTTTAAAAAAGAAAATGAAAAATCTGGGAATGTTGTACGATATATATATGTATACCCTGTTCACGTGTACAGGTTCTTTTCAAATACAATACTTTGTTTGTCTGTAATCACTTCTGGAAACGAAGCAGCCGCGGTGAATTCTGTCAATTTTCGGCATGACAAGTGGCTACCAAGTGACTTTATTACAGTTGCCCCACAAAGATTGTACCATAAATTGGCTTTAAATTGCTACCACATGCACTTCTTTTTCGAGAGCAACTGGATTTTGTACACGGTGTCATGGTTCGGAAATGTATGTGATGGTTCTGTGAGGCATGTTATGGTTCTGTGAGGCATGTTATGGTTCGGCTGCATTGAAATCCGTACGTTTTAAAACATTTCATGGTTTCACTTATATAATTTTAAGACTAATGAATTGGCAAAAGAAATAATCATTCCTTTGTTGAATTCACATTTTTACACATGTTTTAGAAAATAATAAAGCAGGGGAAGATACTGTAGTCTGATTCTGTTATATAGCCTTATATCTCTATAAAGGCGAATTGTGACCTGAATAAATAAAAATGATTACGCGCAGTTTTTATAAAAAATAATTATGATCCGAGGTACAAGGTAAATTATCTATAAAGTCGACCGACTGACTGACCGACCGATCGACCGACCGGCAGACGGACAGAAAAAGAAACTTTAAAATTCGCAACTACATCACTACTTTAAACAAATTCTCTCATGCACTGTTATAGCAGAGACAACGAACAGACACAATGAAATAGTGCGGCCATTATGTATAAAAATCGGGTACGATATGTATGGCTCACTTATGTTTAACTTTGGCATAAGTTCGATCCTATCAAGAGAATAAGTAACAACAAAGTCATTATAAAAGCTATTAATTAATATTTGGGGTGTAACTAAATCTAAAGAAATAGAAAGAACCCACTTACGCTTTTGCAAACACATCCTGGGGGTAAAAACAACTACAAGTAATGCAGGTGTTTACGGAGAATTAGGACGATACCCATTATATATTGGGAGATTTGTTCGGATTATTAACTATTGGCTGAAAATAATTAACACTAACAATATCATTTTGAGGACTGTTTACGAACGTGGTCTTACAGATAATGAAAAGGGATTAAAAAACTGGGTGACAAATATTAAACATTTGTTGAACACACATGGTTTTATGTACATATGGAATGAACCGTTAAATATCAACAATCACGGTGCATTTTTGTCTGTGTTCAGACAACACTTGGTGGACGAATTTACTCAAAATTGGATGTCTGACCTTCATAGTAACAGAGTACTGATTTTATATAAAGAAGTTAAGTTACAGTTTGGTTATGCAAATTATTTTAATTTATTTAGTACAAGACATCTTCGTATTGCATTCGCTAGGTTACGGTTGTCATCACAAAGCTTAAGGATTAAAACCGGCAAGAACACGAGTAGAGAGACATGAACGTTTTTGTCAAATATGTAATTCTGGTGATACAGAAGACGAATTTCATTTTATTCTAATTTGTCCTGCATATAATGTCAGAAGAGCCAAATTTATTCGCAGTTTTTATATACGTCATCCAAGTATGTTTAAATATATAGCACTGCTGCAGTCAATAAATAAATTTGAACTTGTTAAGTTAAGTAAATTTATTGTGGAAGCGTTTGCTATTAGAAGTGGCAACCAATGTTTTTGTAACGAAAAACTGTAACAGTTAAAGTTTATAGAATATTCTTCTTCTTCTTCTTGTTCTTCTATTAATAATCACACAGGTCCAAGTACACGATCTTTATAAATGTAAGCAAAGTGAGTGAGATTGGGTATAAGTCATTGTGTGTTTTAATTATATCGTTTGAATTTGGAGAGTCGTGTATTTTGTTCAACATAATATGTCGTCAGATATCATATTGTGCTTAAGATTTGATTGTCATTCATTATACACCCGATACATATTCTGATAGCAAATGCATGTCAAAGCACTCACCTCTTTAGTTCATTGAATAATAGCGCTGCACAATCATTGTAGCTAGATGAATGGGTATATTGTTAATCTTCGTAAGATTTGGCGGAGTATTTCATTATCATACTAACATAATGTTTTATCTTAAAAAACACATTTATACTGACTTCCTATTCACACACACACACACACTCCCCCAAATTTTTGCGTATTACAAAAGGGTTTTAGCTACGCGCCTGTTGGTATTATTTAATTTTTAAATCTTTCGTGGACCATCTCATAAACAGTTAGTTAGTTTAAACGTTTTTTATTTAAAATATTTTAAATGGGAATGGGCCACAAGTTCCTCTAACTTAGAGTCGGCCCTTCCTGTACAAGAAACACATTTACCGTGTTTAAAAGAACAAATTACATATGTCTTGATTTTACAAACAAATATAAATATATAGTAGGTGGTTGAGAGAGAGAAAGAAAGAAAGAATGTGAATGAGAGAAAGAGAGAGAGAGAGATTATATAAGCTGAGAAAAAAAGTATATGAGTGTCTTCTCTCTATGGCAGGCATATCTCAGATTGAAGATGTGCACGCATCTGTGTGCTAGTGTTTCCTGTCTAAGATATAAATAATACGATCTGAGATATATGCCTGTATATAATTTTGATATATTTAAAGGTAATACGTTCATATACAGCAATTGTTTCGATGGTATATATAAGTCTATTTGAGAAGGCAAATAAAAATATAAGATATTATAATAATTTTGGTATATTATTCCTTGGCTATATCAAGTTGAACAAAGCACGCATATGTATAATACCTATGCATGGTTTGTTCAACTCGACTAGTCAAACCGTAACTCTTTGTTTTCTTTCATTTGTGTTTCATAGTTATAACAATATCTATGTGTGTCTTTAATAAGATTATGAATATAATCAACACAATGTACGTGTCACAAAAATGGAAGTGTTTGAGTTCGACCCGAATATGTACACTACATTTTATTTAGTGTATTTTTGTATATAAAATATCATAATAAAATGCACACATAACTTGACATACACAGAAATTCTTAAACACAAGAAAAATACGGAAACATTAAAGACGAGTCACCTTTGTTGTCAATATTTCTTGTGACCGGACCATCACCGGGAATGCTACCGAACATTTTATTGCATCACATTTATGTGATGGTTTGGGAGATTACAAGGCGTGTAGTATCTAACTTCATGTTCAATTTGTTCTGCCAGGTTCAGAAAATTGTGGACTACGATGACATCAGTAAATATGATGACGTGTTCAGAGGTTGTGATGTTGGCTTCTGTTGCCTTGGAACAACAGCTGGAAAGGCGGGAAAGGTAAGTCATGTGCTCGTGACGTCATGGTATGGTTTACTAGTATATGAAGCGGGTCGGTGGTTGAGTGGGTATAAAGTATACTAGATGTTGAGATTTCCAACCACAGCTTGACCCTATGGCCCTAATATCTCTCAAAACAACACTAGTAATTGGTTCTACCCGGGAAGCGGACTCGAGAGTATAAGCTCGATTTCTGAAGTAAATTAGTATACTATAAACTTGTAAAAAAAACAAAAAAAAAAACAACAACAATGACGAATACTTATAATTAGTACGATACACACATAGCAAAAAAGTTGCAACAGGGGTCATTGACTTGGAACAGCCAATAGTAAAATACGCCGCTAGGGAGCTCAAACACCCAACCTCGCTCTTCTCTTTCGGTATATAATGGCGATACATTGTTAATAAAACATCCCGCCAGATTAGTGTCTTAACAAATCGACAGCAACAATATGTGTGTACATGCTCACGTAAATATATATAACAAGAAATAAGAAATGCTATGCCCAAATGTGCTCGATGGCTTTACAACAAAAGCATAATACGCTTGTTGGCATTCTGTTGGTACAGTCATCGAGTACATCTGAATACAAGAACAAGGATATGGTGATAAGGACAATTTAGTGGAAAGTTTGCTAAATCTACCTCAAAAGACAAACTAGTAAACATTGAAATGACTATATAATATTCATATTTCATATCATGAAATTAAAAAGTTATCGAAGCCACTGCATTTATTTGTTTTTTAATATCTTATAATTGTATTGGTATCATTCCAGGACCACTTCTACAAAGTTGACCATGACTACGTTGTGAACACAGCCAACGTTGCAAAGACCGCCGGATGTCAACATTTTCAGATAGTGTCGTCAGACGGGGCAAACAAACACAGTCGTTTCTTTTATCTCAAAACAAAGGTATTGTACAATGTATTTATTTATCACGAATAACAATAATTTAATTGTTGTTTTAAAATTACACATGTAAGGTTTACTTAGTGGTTTACTTAACACGATCTCTGCAAATCAGACATTTGAGTTATTAAAATATGAAAATAAAATAGCCCGATATGCAGCATGCCCATACTGTTACGTTATCATGTCTGAAACGGAATACTTCTACTAAAACCATCCCATAGTTTGTAAAGTGGTGCTCATCTCTTAAAAAAGAAGTTCTAAATATATTTAAATTAATGTTAATTTCAGTTTTTATCCGTGTGGTATATATACCACACGGATAAAAACTGATCATATATATATATATTTAAGGAAATATCAATCTGTATTTAGATAGCTACACAAATATATCGATATTTCAGATAGTTATGCTTGGAGGTTGAAGGAAACGTTATCACGATATGCGTCAGTAGGCTTAGTAATTGATTTGTATTTGGACATATGTATAGTAGTGTTGTGTGTCAGCAGATAGAAATAGTTTGTCTGTGTCAGCAGATAGAGATAGGTTGCTTGTGTCAGCAGATAGAAATAGCTTGCTAGTGTCAGTATATACAGGTAGCTTGCTTGTGTCCGCAGGTAAAGGTAGCTTAATAGTGTCAGCAGATAGAGATAGCTTGCTAGTGTCAGCAGAAAGAAATAGCTTGCTTGTGTCAGTATATACAGGTAGCTTGTTAGTGTCAGCAGATATAGTTTGCTTGCTAGTGTCAGCATATAGAGATACACACATCCACAATACACAGTATAAACATAACCAATACACTGTATACACACATCCACAATACACAGTATAAACATAACCAATACACAGTATACACACATCCACAATACACAGTATAAACATAACCAATACACAGTATACACACATCCACAATACACATAATAAACATATACAATATACAGTATACACACATCCACAATACACAGTATAAACATAATCAATACAAAGTATACACACATCCACATACACAGTGTACACATAACCAATACACAGAATACACACAGTCACAAAACACGGTATAAACATAACACATACACAGTATACACACATCCACAATACACAGTATACACACATCCACAATACACAGTGTACACATAACCAATACAGAGTATACACACATCAATACACAGTATAAACATAACAAATACACAGTATACACATATCCACAATACACAGGGTGCACATACCCAATACACTGTATACACACATCCACAATACACAGTCTGCACATAACCAATACAAAGTATACACACATTCACAATACACAGTGTACACATAACCAATACACAGTTCACACATCCACAATACACAGTGTACATATAACCAATACACAGTATACACACATCCACAATACACAGTGTACACATAACCAATACACACTATACACACATTCACAATACACAGTGTGCACATAACCAATACAAAGTATACACACATCCACAATACACAGTGTACATATAACCAATAGACAGTATACACACATTCACAATACACAGTGTACACATAACCAATACACACTATATACACATTAACAATACACAGTGGACATATAACCAATACACAGTATACATACATCCACAATACACAGTGTACACATAACCAATACACAGAATACACACATTCACAATACACAGTGTACACATAACCAATACACAGAATACACACATCCACAATACGCAGTGTACATATAACCAATACACGGTATACATACATCCACAATACACAGTGTACACATAACCAATACACACTATACACACATCCACAATACACAGTGTACACATAACCAATACACACATTCACAATCCACAGTGTACACATAACCAATACAAAGTATACACACATCCACAATACACAGTGTACATATGACCAATACACAGTATACATACATCCACAATACACAGTGTACACATAACCAATACACACTATACCCACATCCACAATACACAGTGTACACATAACGATAAACAGTATACACACATCCACAATACACAGTGTACGTATAACCAATACACAGTATACACACATCCACAATACACAGTGTACACATAATCAATACACACTATACACACATTCACAATATACAGTGTACACATAACCATATACAGTATACACACTTCCACAATACACAGTGTACACATAACCATACACAGTATACACACTTCTACAATACACAGTGTACACATAACCAATACACAGTATACACACATTCACAATACACAGTATAAACATAACCATACACAGTATACTCACATCCAATATACACAGTGTTCACATACCCAATACAAAGTATACACACATCCATAATACACAGTGTTCACATAACCAATACACAGTATACACACATCAACAATACACAGTATACACATAACCACAATACACAGTATACACACATCCACAATACACAGTGTACACATAACCACAATACACAGTATACCCACATCCACAATTGACAGTATACACATAACCACAATACACAGTATGCACACATCCATAATACACAATTTAAACGTAATCAATAAATAGTATACACCTTAATCGATACACAGTATAAATATACAAACGAACATACAGAAGAAATGACCAGAGGGGATGTTAGTAGCTAGACTGTAACTTTGGAGCTTAAACCTGGGTACATGATGGACCAAACCGCCCTCCTAACCCGGCCCATGGCATCAACAATAGGTTTATCACACGAATAAGTTGCTTTGGTTTGTAACATGAACCAACATTTTAATTACAGTATTGGACTTCATATTTATTTTTTTTTTGATCACAGGGTCAGACAGATGATGAATTACAGGGACTACAATTCCGGCGGTTGTCAGTATTCAAGCCAAAGTAAGTACTGACCACTCAGTGATATTGGCTAAAGGTATCAGTGACCACACCTGCTCAGTATTTAATTCTTATTAATACATGGGCTATATATATATATATGAGATCTCACACTCGCTTCCTTGATATTGAAGTTTCATCTTAAAATGAAGTAATATGTTTTTATAATATATATAAACTAATATATCTTAAAATACTGTTATAATTTGTTTTATTTGTTTTGAGAGTTACCCCTTTTTTTATAAAATGTAAGCTATTCAAAGAAAAAAATTTAAACGGGTGGCTATTTTAGCGTAGAGGAAATTTCGATATTATCAATTCAGCCAACCTCAATTAAACACAAAGGATAACAGCGATTTGTTGTACCGAGTTTGTTTTCAAAGGCATATTATAAAGCTGTCGTAGATGAACATTTCAGTTTAAAAGTAAATCGTATAATATTCACATGTGATAAGATATTTAAACATGGATACATTTTACTATTAAATACAGAAAAAAAAATACAATAAACTTAATATTAACGCTGCTACAATGCTAAGACAAATAACGATAAGCTGTTTATCTTCCCAAGGTTACTGTTGACGGATCGGGTAGAAAGCAGACCTATGGAACATTTAATACGGATATTGAGCAAACCAGTCAACGCATTATTTCCTACCTTGATGTCTGTATCAGTAGAAAAAGTGGCAAAGGCAATGATAAATAACGCAAAGAAAATGACAACAGACACTGTTGAAGTTTTTGACAATACAAATATACATTCTATGGCGAATGCCTGATCAATTGACACTATATATAAATCACACGGACATAACAATGGTAAGTGATAAGTGTCTAAAAAACTGATTATTGTCTGCAAAACGTTGTTTTTGAACTATGTATAATATTATACAAAATATATCTCACACAGGAATATAATTGTCTATTTTTGTCAACTTACTAATGCATTGTGGATGATGTCATCATAACACAGTGATATTTAGTCCGGCAAATACAGCACTGAACCTTGCATGGAAGTGTATAGTAATTTTTTTTGGTGATTATGGTAGTTTAGGCATTGCTTATGAAAAAATAAGCTTGATGACATCTTGTTATCATTGAGCATTTTGAAATATTCAAGATCGCCGCCAATATGGCTGCAAATGAATTGAAAATTATGTTTTCCGCACATTTTGGTTTTAAAATGCAAATAAAATGTTTTGAATTAATATATTTTATTTAGGAAATATGTCACACTACCATCTAAACTATAAATCTTACACAATTGACAATATATGCGAATAAAATATTCTTAAATAATGTCGGATATTGTCCACATTTCCCACTATAACGATATAGCTGTTGTAATACCTTTGTGCAGTCTATCTCTTGTCAAACTACATAATTTGTAGTAACCGGGTAGTAATCAACTTTGACGGGAATAGAAAAAAGGTTAACGTAATGTTCATTTTAATGATAAACAGTTGTCGTCATAATAAACATGCTATTATTAAGTGGGGTAGCGAACATGTTGAATGGAAAGAAGTTCCCTGAGAATGTCATATCATAATTTAAGCAGCGGAGTTGTTTATGCGGAACATTTCAATAATAAGAGTTGGAAACTGATCTAAACAATTTCGCTGAGAAAAGCAAAACAACGAAGTTATGGGTAGATGATGCAATAAAATCTTGTTTATAATGATTATGTACATCAGAGCAGAGAGAAAAGCTGACTGGCCTTTGCATTTGGTAGCAGTTAAGTTTGTGATGCCATATTATTTTTTGGATTCTACAGCCTCTGGTCCGTGGAAAGTACTTTCGTTAATTCATGAAGAGTGATATGCTTATTGAAACCACGTTCGTGGGATTGGGCATGAGAAGGAAGATGGGAATACTTGAGAATATTCTGAAGTCAGAATGACTGGAAATATGGGGATTGAGTCTGCATGCTTGGAGAAAAGTTGGAAGATATATTGTTAAATATGAGTTCCAATGATAATTGATGGAAAGACCTATCCAAATACATTATAAACATGTATTGAACAACGCGACTAAACTAAACACCCATATCTTATTATGTTAATATCGTCAGTGGTATCGTCATCCACGGAAGTAAATGCTGATAAAGTAGTTGCTCATGGTGGTAAGCAAATATGAAAGAAATTTGCCTGACAGCAGCTTTTATCAAAAACTGTTGAGACATATGCTGTGTCAAAGAGACACATAAAGGCAGGAGATGCTTAATTATTTGATACGACTCTGATATACCCAAGAGCTATAGGATTGCAGACAAGTTCACATGATATAGATATTACAAACCTTCTAGCTCATCTAGTTTCAGTATCGACATTATTGTTTATTTATACAGGAAATCTCAGAATCGCAAAATCAACGACATTATTGCAGAAAGAATTATAGGTGCGACAAAACTCAAATCAACTAACAGACAACTATGCATATTCATAAACCAGTGTGCTGTTTTATAATGGTCAATAGATGGTACTTCGAAATATTATTTTGAGAACTTTTAGGTATTATATATAGAAACTAAGATGTTTTCCTAGTTTTCAACATATATTTGCCATTCAGCACAAAAGTATCACATGCTCTAGTACATGCAGGACTCAACCTTAATATGCCAATTCCAGCTCAGAATTTTTTTTTAAAAGTAACAGAAATGACGCCAACTTATAGCATTCATGTAGTTCCGTGAAAGACATACACACGCTCATAAACTTGTTGTTACATATATCGGAGAAAATGACAGTTGAATATTGTTATTAAAATGGACGACATTAAAATCACACACGAGGAGGCAGATAATATCCTCGAACAAGTGATCATAGCATCACATATAAACAGACTCATAACAGCAATTTCAAATGATACTGATGTATTTGTACTTTAACTTCATCATTATCTTTAGGAAACCCTAATAAAGCTGTGCTAGAGGGATCGCCTATTTAAGAAATGCAGACCTAAATATAACGACCATGGGCTATCTGGTTGCAATAACGTGGCAAGGTATTATGGTATCGGAAAAGGAATAGCTTTAAAATATACGAGACTTCAGTATTCACTAAAGTTTGTAGGCGATGTTAATTGTTAAACAATGTAAACTATAAATACTTTACCACTAACCACAGATTATGTAACTTTGTTGGAAATGCAATAAGAGCTCACAAACAGGCATGTATATTGAAACATGCACTGGCTTATGACCCACCAAGCATTGCTATCCAAGCACTTTCCTAAGACAGTTCCAATAGAGTTACCATTTTCTCCTGCAGAATAATTGAAGATAATCAAATGTAAACACCAATTCAAACAAATCAAACTTCTTCATGAAAATGGCGGTCATATCAAAGATCATGTGCTTTTAATTGCAAATGTATTTGTCACCTAAACACCAAACACATCAAGCGTATGAATATGTTTATAGTATTTTCCATCTTAATATTGCATTTCTAACAAATTGGCGACCATTTTGAACGCCATATTGTTTATTTTAGAATACTTAATGATGACAAAATGTAATCCAACATAAAATCAAAGAAATTTATATAGACTATCATTTTAGCAATAAACTATTACTATATACTCATGTGTGAATAACATTTTTTACTAATAGTATTTCTCATTCAAATATTGCATTTCGATCAAATTGGCGGCCATTTTGACGCAATCTTGTTTATTTCAAAGTGCTCAATGATGACAATATGTCATCAAACATACAATCAAAGCACTATAGATAGACTATCATTTTAGCAAAAAAAATATTACTATACACTTTCATGTATGAATAATTTCATACATAATAGTAGTTTCCAACTATATATTGCATTTCCAGCAAATTGGAGGCCATTTAGGGCACCATTTTGTTTGTTTCGAAATGTCCAGTAATGACAAAATATCGTCTAAGTTTGTCATTTTAACATCAAACACATCAAAAGTGTCCTTTAGTATGAATAATGTCATACATAATAGTAATTCTCATCCAAATATTGCAATTCGAGCAAATTGGAAGCCATTTTGGAAGCCATCTTGTTTATTTCAAAATGCTCAATGATGACAAAGTGTCATACGACATAAAAGCAAAGAACTAAATATAGACTACCATTTAAGCAAATAATAATTACTATACACTCTCATGCAAGGTTCAGTGAAAATACCCGGATTATCTGCCAGACTAATTTGTATTGTTATCAAGACGATAGACTGTCATACACAGATTGCCATATGCCGTTATGATTGAACAAACTTTTCGCTAAATATATTCACCCCATTTTAGTAAAACCATGATAAAACATTATATCGAGTTACGAGAAAACAAAAATAAAAACAGTAAAAAATGACTGGCAAAATACCAGTCTCAAGATAAAAACACTATGTTATATTGAGCTATTTGATATACCATGAACGCCTTGAACATTAATAGTGTAATAGGCTACACAACTCTGAACGAAACAGCAATAGTGTAATAGGCTACACATATCTGAACGAAACATCAATAGTGTAACAAGCTTCACAAGTCTGAACGGAACATCAATAGTGAAATAGTCTGCACAAGTCTGAACGGAACATCAATGGTGTAATAGGCTACACAACTCTGAACGAAACATCAGTAGTGTAATACACTGCACAATTCTGAACGAAACAGCATTTTATAATAGTCTACACAAGTCTGAACGAAACATCAATAGTGTTATAGGCCACATAAGTCTGAACGAAACACCAATAGTGTAATAGGCCACATAAGTCTGAACGAAATATCAATAGTGTAATAGGCTACACAAGTTTGAACGAAATATCAATAGTGTAATTGGCTACACAAGTCTGAACGAAACATCAATAGTGTAATAGGCCACACATGTCTGAACGAAACATCAATAGTGTAATGGACTTCACAAGTCCTAACGAACAATCAATAGTGTAATAGGCCACACAAATCTGAACGAACCATCAATATTGTAATAGGCCACACATGTCTGAGCGAAACATCAATAGTGTAATGGATTTCACAAGTCCGAACGAAACATCAATAGTGTAATAGGCTACACAAGTCTGAACGAAACATCAATAGTGATATGGTCTTCACAAGTCCGAACAAAACATCAATAGTGTAATGGGTTACACAATCTGAACGAAACATCAATAGTGAAATGGGCTACATAAGTCCGAACGAAATATCAATAGTGTAATGGGCAACACAAGTCAGAACGAAACATCAATAGTGTAATAGGCCACACAAGTCTGAACGAAACAACAATAGGGTAATGGACTTCACAAGTCCGAAAGAAACATCAATAGTGTAATAGGCCACACATGTCTGAACGAAACATCAATAGTGTAATAGGCCACACATGTCTGAACGAAACAACAATAATCTAATGGGCTTCACAAGACTGAACGAAATATCAATAGTGTAATGGGCTACACAAGTCCGAATGAAATATCAATAGTGTAATGGGCTTCACAAGTCCGAACGGAGCATCAATAGTGTAATGGGCTTTAGATGTCAGAACGGAACATCAATAGTGTAATGGGCTTCACATGTCCGAACAGAACATCAATAGTGTAAGGGGCTACACATGTCTGAACGGAACATCAATAGTGTAACAGGCAACACATATCTGATCGAAACAACAACAGTGTAATGGGCTTCACAAGTCTGAATGAAACATCAAAAGCGTAATGGGCTACACAAGTCCGAACGAAACATCAATAGTGTAATAGGCCACACATGTCTGAACGAAACATCAATAGTTTAATGGGCTTCACAAGTCTGAACGAAACATCAATAGTGTAATGGCTACACAAGTCAGAACGAAACATCAATAGTGTAATAGGCTACACAAGTATGAACGGAAAATCAATAATGTAATGGGCTTCACAAGTCAGAACGAATCATCAGTAGTGAAATGGGCTTCACAAGTCTAAACGAAACATCAATAGTATAATGGGCTAAACAAGTCCGAACGAAACATCAAAAGTGTAATGGGCTTCACAAGTCCGAACGGAACATCAGTAGTGTAATGGCCTTTACATGTCAGAACGGAACATCAATAGTGTAATGGGCTTCACAAGTCTAAACGAAACATCAATAGTATAATGGGCTAAACAAGTCCGAACGAAACATCAATAGTGTAATGGGCTTCACAAGTCCGAACGGAACATCAATAGTGTAATGGGCTTTACATGTCAGAACGGAACATCAATAGTGTAATGGGCTTCACAAGTCAGAACGAAACATCAATAGTGTAATGGGCTTCACATGTCAGAACGGAACATCAATAGTGTAATGGGCTTCACAAGTCCGAACGGAACATCAATAGTGTAAGGGGCTACACATGTCTGAACGAAACATCAATAGTGTAATACGCCACACATGTCTGATCGAAACAACAATAGTGTAATGGGTTTCACAAGTCTGAATGAAACATCAATAGCGTAATGGACTACAAAAGTCCGAACGAAACATCAATAGTGTAATACGTCACACATGTCTGAACCAAACATCAATAGTGTAATGGGCTTCACATGTCTGAACGAAACATCAATAGTGTAGTGGGCTTCACAAGTCTGAACGAAACATCAATAGTCTAATGGGCTACACAAGTCAGAACGAAACATCAATAGTGTAATAGGCTACACAAGTATGAACGAAACATCAATAGTGTAACTGGCTTCACAAGTCCGAACGGAACATCAATAGTGTAATGGGCTTCACATGTCAGAACGAAATATCAATAGTGTAATGGGCTTCATATTTCAGAACGAAACATCAATAGTGTTATGGGCTACACAAGTCAGAACGAAACATCAATAGTGTAATAGGCTAAACAAGTATGAACGGAACATCAATAACGTAATAGGCTTCACAAGTCTAAACGAAACATCAATAGTGTAATAGGCTACACAAATCTGTATGAAACATCAATAGTGTAATAAGCTTCACATGTCTGAACGTATGGAAGAGACAGGAGTGAAAATGGAAATACCAAGCGCCAAAAATGGCGACTTGATTAAATAAACCACCATTAGTGGAGAGTAGTCAAACAAAAGACGGCCTCTTTTTTTCGGACAGAAATCATTATTTATAGGTAGTAATCGTATTTGATTGGTAAATGTTGACGAATAGTGCCATTGCTGTTTATTGTGTGAGATACATATACCAAGATATGGCCGTATACCGCGTAAGAATACTAACAATATTAACATAATTATATGCATTTTATTTTGTGAATAAATAAATATTATTATCAGTATTATATTTGGAATGTGGTTTGACTCCATTTTTCTGCACAAGACAGACCATAAATGGCATATCCAGTTTTATTTGTGGAGGCAGACCCCAGATTGAATTTGAGTAGAAACGCTGTCCTTCCGTGAGTAAATGGTAAATTTTCTCATATATTCTTTTTGGTCTTATTTCACACCAATACACACGCTATGGTGGTCTGGCTTGTCCTAAAAACGAAAACCATTTCCAGTCCACATACGTGTATTGAGTAATCACATCAATGCGGCCGTCGACACACGTGCATTGTGTAAGCACATGAATGCTGCAGACGACACACGGGTATTGTTTTATAACAAAAATGCGGAAGTTCACACACGTGTATTGTGTAATCACATGAATGCGGCAGTCGACACACGTGTATTGTGTCCTCACATAAATGCGACAGTCCACGCACGTGTATTATGTAATCACATAAATGCGACAGTCGGCATAACACATGTGTATTGTGTAATCACATAAATGCGTCAGTCGACACACGGGTATTATGTAATTACATAAATGCGGCGATCGACACACGTGTATTGTGTAATCACATACATGCCACAGTCGGCACACATGTTACGTGCAGTATGTAATCACATAAATGTGATAGTCGACATAACACATGTGCATTGTGTAATCACATAAATGCGGCAATTGACACCAGGGTAGTTTTATCACATAAATGCGGATGTTCACATACGTGTATTGTGTAATCACATAAACGCGACAGTCGACACACGGGTATTATGTAATCACATAAATTCGACAGTCGGCATAACACATGTGTATTATGTAATCACATAAATGCGTCAGTCGACACACGGGTATTATGTAATTACATAAATGCGGCGATCGACACACGTGTATTGTGTAATCACATACATGCCACAGTCGGCACACATGTTACGTGCATTATGTAATCACATAAATGTGATAGTTGACATAACACATGTGCATCACATAAATGCGGCAATTGACACAAGGGTAGTTTTATCACATAAATGCGGATGTTCACATACGTGTATTGTGTAATCACATAAACGCGACAGTCGACACACGGGTATTGTTTTATCACATAAATGCTGAAGGTCACACACGTGTATTGTGTAGTCACATAAATGCAACAGTCAACACACGGGTATTGTTTTATCACATAAATGCAGAAGTTTACACACACGTATTGTGTAATCACATAAACGCGACAGTCGACACACGTGTATTGTTTAATCATATAAATGCGACAGTCGACACACGTGTATTATGTGATCATATAAATGCGGCAGTCGACAAATGTGTATTATATAATCACATCAATGCGACAGTTCACACCCGTGTATTGTGTAATCATATAAATGCGGCTGTCCGCACACGTGTATTATGTAATTACATAAACGCGACAGTCGACACACGTGTATTGTGTAATCACATAAATGCGACAGTCGACACACATGTATGTGTAATCACATAAATGCAGCGGTCGACAAATGTGTATTGTGTAATCACATAAATGCGGCAGTCCACACACGTGTATTATATAATCAAATAACTGGGACAGTCGGCATAACACATGTGTATTGTGTAATCACATAAATGCAGCAGTCGACACACGTGTATTGTGTAATCACATAAATGCGGAAGTCGACACACGTGTATTTTGTAATCACATAAATTCGGTAGCCGACAAACGTTTATTGTGTAATCCCATAAATTCGGCAGTCCACACGTGTGTATAATATAATCTCATAAATGCTACAGTCGGCATAACACATATGTTTTGTGTAATCACATTAATGCAGCAGTCCACACATGTATATTATGTAATCACACACGTGATTTATGTAATCACATAAATGCAAAGTCGACACACGTGTATTGTGTTATCACATAAATGCGGCAGTCCACACACGTGTATTATGTAATCACATAAATGCGAAGTCGACAAATGTGTATTGTTTTCTCACATAAATGCGGCAGTCTACACACGTGTATCATGTAATCACATAAACGCGAAGTCGACACACGTGTATTGTTTTATCACATAAATCCGGCAGTCCACACACGTGTATTGTTTGATCACATAAATGCGACAGTCGACACACGTGTATTATGTAAACACATAAATGCGAAGTCGACACACGTGTATTGTTTCATCACATAAATGCGGCAGTCGACACACATGTATTGTATAATCACATAAATGCTTCAGTGTGTTCGATATTCTTATAAACTGCACTGTGACATAGTTTTACGACATGTTTAATACTACATAAAATTGTGAAAATTATCAATACATGATACACCCACCATAATTTCGTTTTGTCACAATACTTGTTATTCAGGGCTCATGTTTCACCTAACGGTAGTACCATAGTAACTGATGGTTTCAAATGACATCTTGAACTTTATGTATGTGAACCAACAAAACAAAGTGTCAGACTATAGCCCTGCTTTTTTCCCTTAAAATGCGACATTTTAAGAAATATTTGAATTGCTTAGCTGGTATGCAAGTTGCTCATTCGACTAATTATACATGGTAAGTGACATTTATACAAAGTGACATTTATACACAGTAAGTGACATTTATACACGGTTAGTGACATATATAAATGGTTAGTGACATTTATACATAGTGACATTTATACATGGTTAGTGACATTTATACACGGTAAGTGACATTAAGACACGGTTAGTGACATTCATATATTGTAACATTTATACATAGTGGCATTTATACACGGTTTAGTGACATTTATACACGGTCAGTGACATAAATACATGGTTAGTGACATTTATACATAGTGACACTTATACATGGTTAGGGACATTTATACACGGTTATTGACATTTATACATAGTGACACTATGCATTGTTAGTGAAATTTATACATGGTTCGTGACATTTATACATAGTGACATTTATACACGGTTAGTGACATTTATACATGGTGACATTTATACAAAGTGATATTTATACACGGTTAGTGACATTTATAAATGGTTAGTGACATTTATATACGGTAAGTAACATATATACATAGTGACATTTATTGACGATTAGTGACATTTATACATGGTTAGTGACATTTATACATAGTGATATTTATACATAGTGACATTTATACACGATCAGTGACATTTATACATGGTGACATTTATAGATAGTGACATTTATACACGGTTAGTGGCATTGATACATGGTTAGTGACATTTATACAAGATTAGTGATATTAATACATGGTAAGTGACATTTGTACGTAGTGACATTTATACAAAGTGTCATTTATACACGGTTAATGACATTTATACATAGTGATATTTATACATGTACATGTTAGTGACATTTATACATAGTGACATTAATACAGGGTTAGTGACATTTATATAGGGTTAGTGACATTTATACACGGTTAGTGTAATTTATACATGGTAAGTGACATTTATACATAGTGACATCTATAGTGACACTATGCATGGTTGGTGAAATTTATACATGGTTAGTGACATTTATACATAGTGACATTTATACAAAGTGACATTTATTCATAGTCACATTTATACACGGTTAGTGACATTTATACATGGTGACATTTATACATAGTGACATTTGTACATAGTGACATTTATACATAGTGTCATTTATACACGTTTAATGACATTTATACATAGTGATATTTATACATGTACATGGTAAGTGACATTTATACATAGTGACATTTTTACACAGTTAGTGACATTTATATAGTGTTAGTGACATTTATACACGGTTAATGTAATTTATACATGGTTAGTGACATTTATACATAGTGACATCTATAGTGACACTATGCATGGTTGGTGAAATTTATACATGGTTAGTGACATTTATACATAGTGACATTTATACAAAGTGACATTTATACATAGTGACATTTATACACGGTAAGTGACATTTATAAATGGTAACATTTTTACAAAGTGATATTTATACACGGTTAGTGACATTTATAAATGGTTAGTGACATTTATATACGGTTAGTGACATTTATATAGGGTTAGTGTAATTTATACATGGTTAGTGACATTTATACATAGTGATATCTATAATGACACTATGCATGGTTAGTGAAATTTATACATGGTAAGTAACATTTATACATAGTGACATTTATACAAACTGACATTTATACATAGTGACATTTATACACGGTTAGTGACATTGATACATTGTGAAATTTAAACAAATTGATATTTATACATGGTTAGTGACATTTATGTACAGTTAGTGACATCTACTCATAGTGACATTTATTGACGGTTAGTGACATTTATACATGGTTAGTGACATTTATACATAGTGATATTTATACATAGTGACATTTATACACGATTAGTGACATTTATACATTAGTGGCATTGATATATGGTTAGTGACATTTATACACGATAAGTGATATAACTACATGGTAAGTAACATTTGTACATAGTGACATTTATACATAGTGTCATTTATACACGGTTAATGACATTTATACATAGTGATATTTATACATGTACATGATTAGTGACATTTATACATAGTGACATTTTTACACAGTTAGTGACATTTATACAGGGTTAGTGACATTTATATAGGGTTAGTGACATTTATACACGGTGGGTTAATTTATACATGGTTAGTGACATTTATACATAGTAACATCAATACATATTGACATTTATACATAGTGACATTTATACATATTGACATTTATACATGGTTAGTGACATTTTTACACGGTTAGTGACATTTTTACATAGTGACATTTATAGACGGTTAGTGACATTTATGCATGGTTAGTAACATTTATACATAGTGACATTTATACACGGTAAGTGACATTTATACACGGTAAGTGACTTGCCGCCAGTAATTCAGGTTTAAACTCCCTAGTAGCGTCCTTTGCTGCCGACCGCTCCAAGGCGCCACCTGGTGACTGATCTATGTATGTATTGTATAATATTATATTGTAATTATTGCATGGGTTGTGTTCATGCTGCTTTAGTGGCTGTGTCTGTTGAATTATATGTATCCTGCATTGTCCTTTTTAAAGAATATACACATGCATAACGAATATAAAACACTGTTTTTAAAACAAAATTATATAAAAAAAAATATCTTAAAATTGAGAGGTCGCAATATCCGGTATACGATTATATACAACCGTGTAGATTATGTTGTCGAATGAGATACACAATTTTATACCAGATGATAAGAAATTATCTTATTGCACCGAATGGACGAAATGAACCAGTGCTGTAAAATATAACAAGACACGTATCGTATCGTATCATACAATAGAGGAAGCATGCAAATATTTTGTGTTTGAGGAATGGTACTCATAAAAAAATAAAATGGAAAATGTGTATAAATAAGTTCAAATTGGATTGGTTGATTGTTCGTGACACTCCCACAACACTTAATCCCGGAAGAGATCGTTCGGTGATTATCTGTCAACACAGAAGGTACGTCATCACTTCCGCATACGACATGAATGACATAATCTGGAACGGCGAAACAGAGGTGGTGTATTCTATTACACTACACACGCTCCACACTGCGTATCCAACTACTTTCCGTTGTTGGGCGAACTCGAACCCAATTTGCGACATATTGACTGTAACAATCTTTTCCAGCACTTATCTGCGGCGATTTAAGTGGTTAACTGTATTGTCACACTTGTGCAGAGATCTCGAAGCGGTCAATCATCGATAAGCAATGTTCAGTTTTATGCTTATAGCATGGCCACTTTAAATAACCCCGTCTAAAAAGCCCAAATCAAATATTTATACAATCTATTAAAAATGCTTGTAAACTATAAATAATGAAATAATGTATTTTTCCTAAATTAGCTCAGTATATTACACTCAAATAATGTCAAGGTATTTTAAGTTATAAACCGCATGTTGTAATTTTAACCTTTAGGGCGAACGACGTAAACTCAATATTTATTGAACGTAAAGTAAATAATAAGTGCAAATAAGGAAAGTCCCTATGCTATTTTTAGATGTGGTTAGTCCCTAAACGTTTCGTGATATCACGTGTTGTAACTGTGCAATTAATCCCGGAACAATTCTATTTAAACCTACAAATCACTTCAATAGCTTCGTTTAAGTTTCCGTTTCCTCCAGGCACATGGTGCCAAACATTATATCTGATATATGAGGTATTTGGACATTTCCAATCGAGTTAACTTTGACAACAAAATCTCACGTGTGATAATTACTCGCCCTGATTGTACAGTACAGGAATAAACTGGCGCAAGGTAAAAACTAACTTTTTAATTTTCAATGAATATTCATGTACTGTCTTTATAGATCCGTGTATATTAGTAACGGAAACATAGCTTAGAACCTGTTATATATATATATAAGAACCTGTTATATATATATATATATATATATGTGAGTACTATTTTGCTTTTGCTATTCGACTGTTTATGTCCAATTATATACATTATGTACATAGTTTTTTTACATTACATATTTTCACTTGTACAACACGTATATTCCATGTATATTAACATTCAGTTAGCATTTAAATACTGTTTTTTTTATAATATGTTACATATACGTGCAGTTGTGTAGCTTGGCTTCCTATAGACACTGTGGGCACGTGCCTACACTTTTTTTTCAGGAGACATCGAAAAAATAGAAATGCAAAAAAATTCAATATAAATCGGACCCTTAGTGGGTATTGGGGTAAACAATAAATTCGCAACAAAAATCATTGAATATTATCCAAATATATTTAACATCATTTCATCAATTTATTTAGTTGTGAAATAGTGAATTCAAGGTTGATATCAAGGATAACCATGCCCCTCTAAACATAAGAAATATACGTCAAAACGCACCTACGACACTACCTGGAAAAAAAAACGGGGAAGCATACCCCACGGACCCACTTACAACTGTGCCTACATATCGTTTTCAGCCAAACTACGCCCCTGAGTCGTGTTTATAGTTTCTTGGTTACGACGTTGAAACCATCTTAGAAACGTCTTGCGAGTCTGCCACATACGCTGTTACGATACGATCTGTTTTGTATTTCATTCAAAGGTAAAACTCTACGGGTTACTCAGAACCCTTTAACTATTGTCTTCTTAAAAATGCAATAAAGGGACAATGTTGCATTATCCTCTTACTTAAGCGCTGACCGTGAAGACCACAAAACTTCTTAATGTGGATTTCTTGTGTTTCATAAAAGGAGCTCATGTCAATCTTTGTAAAACACGTTAATCACGTTATTATTTTGAAAATTTGATAACCGTTGGAAATCTCAATATTTTTGTTGCGGAAAAAATGTTAGTGTATGGCCTTAAAATACATTAAGACTGTCTATATGAAATCGCACAGATTTAGTTCACGCATAGTACACATTGTCTCAATAATGAGCACGTAGTGGTCCAGCGGTAGAGCACCGGACCCTCGATCTGGGGAAGGGAGGGGAGAGTCAAGAGTTCGATCCTCTGTCACATCTATATGTAGTTGAAGCAGATTTACACAAGCTTCTAAAGCTTTTTTCTGTATCCTTTCCACATAATTCGTTAAGCGTATGACTTTATTGTTAAATGTATGCTAAATATATGTACTTATGTGAATAAAATATTGTTTAAACTATGTGTAGTGTCCTTGAGAAAGACACTTTAATCCGCATTTATTTAGCATTGGTTCTACCCAGGAAAACATGGAGCGGTCTAAGTCTTAGTCTAAGCGGTCTAAGTTATAAAACTTGTTTCACAGTCGATGTAAAATACATCAGTTTAAACCAAGTACATGTAAAGAATACATTTAAAGCTCCAACCCGGAAGTGACAGAGATCCAAATATAATTTAAAAATGAACAATGGCAAGAGAAAAATGATATTAGCTTCGATAAAATGTTATCTTATTTTCTCCTAAAGTTAGGTTTTTGGATTGAATAGCTTTTATCAAATGATACAATTTTTAAATGTTACATTAACCATTACTTTTAATAGTCTGGTAATTTTTTTCCCCAAAAATCATCGCATGAGGTAGGGAATGTTCATGGAAGTATGTTGTAATAGAAAGTGAATTAAGACTATACTTATCCATATTTCGCCGGTTGCCAAGACAAAAATTGTATTATATACGCAAAAATTGGGTCAAAGGTCACTAGGTGCAAACAAGTTAACATTTTGAATATCTCGATGTTTCTGATATGCTCAAATACTAGAGACTGCATTTGAGTATTTATTTCAATGTTATACATAGATTTGCTTCTTATGAATACTATTATCTTGCAAAGTTATCTTTATATGCGAATTTCTGAACCACAAAACAAAATATCAGAAGTACTTTCGAAAAGTGGATTTTGATATTATTGATTTTTAATAAAACAGTTGCTATGAAGAATTTAAACGAACATAATCATATCATAATATGTGTATGTTCTTCATGCCACACTTAACAAGCATATTATAATTATCTGGCAATTTAACATATACAAAACGCGTGTTGACTTGAGAGTTTTTTCCCTTTAAAATGTACACGAAAAATAAAACCGATAAATAGCTTGAATATATTGATGTCTTTAATGTCATTTCCAATGGGATTCAATGTCTTTCTTTGAATTTTAGATATAGATTGTTTCCATTTGATTATTATTTAATATTAACTATATATATATTGTAAAATAATTTACCCTATATAGACATTTAAAGGGAGTAAATCAGGATTTTTCGGAGTTTTAAAATTGGCGAAAGATGCTCCCAACCCCCCCCCCCCCCCCCCCCCCCCCCCCCCATATATCATGCCTATATATACTCACTGGCCCCATATGCTAAAAGGATATCTATTATGCCAAAATAATATGTTGAAAAGGGATATCCTAACTTTGGCTATGCGCCTAGGTTAAACTAAAATACAATTCCCGCAACTCGTTTTGTGGCATGTAAATATATTGCATGATTTCGTTGTGATTTCAGTTCGATCTGCCATTCAAGTTTACACATTGTAAAATGAGTTTCATCTTAGAAAGAGTCAGACTGACAATGTGAGGGTCGTAAAGCAGTATGTTGTAGTGCTGTCTATTTTTAGAATGGGGATTTCGTTTCAAGTTTACCACACCATTTGAATATCAATTTTGACATGCTTTGGTGAATTTGATATATCAAACCATTCGTATTTTATCTATTTATAATAATGGGATGCACTTTATCCACTTTAGACATTTATAGTGTTCCCGCTGATATACTCCCTTTAAAGTAATATGATATCGGTGTGTCTGTGTTTTGTTGGCAAAAGATTAAAGAAGATATTGCAGTAAAACAAAACGTTATGCAGCGAAGAAGGGTGAACCTAAAAAACAAATACTTTCTATACATGATATCCATTGTAACGTTGATAAATCTGATAAACATGTAAACACGTGTCCATAACAAACCGTATAATTTTGTATTTCAACCAAACTTCGTGACTGGAAGTATGTTTTGATATATTTTAAAAATGTGAAGGTATATGTTGTTTTGACAACATAATATATAATAAGTTAAGTTATGGGCTTTACAAGTACATCACATTAAATTAACATGGCACTTGGCCTATAGGTCGTTCTAAATTATTTGACCTCAGTGATCAACATAATTCTTATGTACTGCTGTGTTGATTAAAATAACTGTTTCACATGTTTACTTGAATGCTTCGCCGTGGTTTGCTGTAAGAAAGATCACATCCCGTCCATCACAGGATATTCTTATGTAGTGATAATTTCTGCATTCATGTTCCAATTTAGTCATCAAAATATAAGGCACCATCACTTGACTGTTAATAAGAACTCTTGAATATGACCAATTTCATGTGTTTAGAAGGTCATAAGCCGTACCAGATCCTAAGATCGGAGCAAAAAAAAAACAGAAAACAGTTAATGTTGTAAGAACTGTGGTAAATCAATATTTATTTGAAATTCACTATACTTAACTAAAGTACATGCTGTTCGTTACCAATTACACACTGCCTGTTTGACGGAGTTCTTTTTTTATTGATATAAAGTTACCTTCAAACTCTACGTAAATTTAAAGTTGTGTTTTCTGTGATATTCTCATATTTGTCAAATCCACTAATAACCACCGTGTATAATACATGCAGTAGTAGATCATCAGCAAAGGTTTCAGATATTGGCTAAATTATTAGACAATAAATGAAGGCATTCGATTTTTTTTTTTAAAATAATAACAACCGATCTTCTTTAACATGTACTGGTTGGTAGTTGCTATAATGATTCAAACAATTCCTATTGACATTTGTATAGGACTTCAATAGTGAGTTAAGCGTTTCTTATATACTGATATACATATATGATCTTGGTATCAGTTAATGTGAGCTGCATTTCTATCCAATGACATGGATCAAATTATACGGTAAAAAAAGTCTGCAGAGAGGTTACCAGTACTAGTAACTTTGGCCGTGTAGTCTGATGGATAGTTATGCCTTAATCCCTGCATTACAAGTTTACAAATCTTTATTGCCACAATACTCCTCATTACTTCCCATTATCAGTTATTTTAACAAATATAGACTTCCTGGTACTATGTAGGTGCATTTCAAATACCAATAATTTTACAGCTATCAAGTCCCCGTGTGACTTTAACATAAATTCTTTTGTTCAGTGCTGTATTATCTTTTTTCTAGTAGCATATTGTGTTTATCATCATTCCAGGGACAGTTTCAGTGATTGATTTGACACACAACCATCTTCAATCTAATATGATAATATTTTATTAGGTTTGTAGAAAAGAAAAGTTTTGGAAGGAGGGGGAGTAAGTCTAATTTGGGAACCTGATTTCGCCATTTTATTTATGCTTAAGACATATTGATTAATCATATTTTAAAATCTCAATACAAGTCAGACTCAATATTAAATATGAGAGTTCGCATTAGATTTGCCAAAAGTCAGGTAGTTACCAAATTGTTACCAACATGATTATACAAAGATTTCGAGGACCAGAACATTCAATATGTTAGGTATTTAGTGGTGAAGTTTAACTGTTATTGTGATACACTGCTGTAATGCCATTGGAAAAACTTTATGTCATATTTATTGTCTTGATATCCCCTTCTAAAATACACACATCTATTAAATTACATGCAGCTGCATTTTGGACAAAATACTGAAGAATGGCATGTAAGGTCAAGTTCATTCCAACTATGTATATTCAAATATACCCATAAATAACAAAATATACAGTAAAGCTTTGGGTGTATGATGACCTTACATTTCAAATAATTTTGATTAATACCCTATAATAAAGGTAAAAAAATAATAAAAGAATATGATATATTATGACAATTCCCTCCTCAATATTTTACTAGTTGACCTTTGACCCAATGACCTTAATGAATAATACACATCATTAAAAGCAAATTTAAAGACATATTTAAAATGAATCAGTTCTGTTGTTTAAATATATAACAAACATGAATATTGCTATTTTATATATATATATATCAGTTCCAGCATAACATTTTGCGTATACTACTATTATTCGGTGATCTTTGGCCTTTTAAGTCGATCAAGCTTGATGTATACCGGGCTCCTGTTTCACCAACATATACTTAAATACTTAAATCTAAGAAAAGCAGCCAGGTGATCATGATTTGAGACTGGTTCCAGTAAAATCGCATATTGTTTCATTGATATTGATTATAAAATATATAAATAACCAGTCAAAACATAATTAAGTTTTTAAGTATTTAGGTAAAATGTTGGTGAAACAGAAGCCTGGTATTTCCATCATAACAACAGAACATGTTGTGTTTATATTTGTATAATGACATATGATACATAGTACGCAAAATCCTTATGAGTTGCCTTGTATAAGGCTATAACAATTGGCGACCGATTGTTTCTAATGTAAGTTATAGTGGTTAACTTATTGAGCCCGGTTGCCGCCCATGAACATGCCGTACCTCATGCATCGATTTCTAGCCACATATTTGAGAAATTTCACCAGACTATAATACAGTTATCATATTTACCGTGATACTGATGTTTCAGAAATGGTACGCAAACTGAGCAATCCATTAAAAAGCCCTTGACCCAGTTGTTCAAAGCAATGGAAGCTTTTGCCTCGTTAAGATGAATTTTCAAATAATGATATTTTGGGATGTAAAACAATTAAGGTGACGATATACCGACACTTGTAACAAAATGTCAGTCTGTTTCTATGATGCCCCAGTCACACTCGAGCTCTGATTTCCCGCGACCATGTCAGTCGTGCGGCCTAGGGCGGTCTTGCACCGGTCGTGCGGATTTTCTGCGATGACAGCAATGTGACTTGTAGCAGAATGATAGCACGACTGGTCGCCTGACCGTGAAAGATTTGTCGTACGATTACCCAAGACTACATACGATTGTCAAGGACCAGTCGCACGACTAGTCACGATTTGTCGTGCAACTGGTCGGGACTAGTTAAGCGACAATAAATACAGCTCTCTCACCAGGCAGGGCAGGTCGTCAGTTCTCACAGCGTTTTCGGACTGTGCAGATCAACGCCAATCAACACCAGATGTCGCCCCTACCCCCTCCACCACCAGTACCAAAGCCCTATATGCACATCCCGGGATAGGTCTTTGAAAGTCACGACAAACATCATGACCGTCGTACGACTTTTACGACTATTCGTATACTTGTCATTCAGTCGCACGACTAGTCATACATATTCGAGCAAGGAGTGAGAATAGTCGTGGGACTGCTGGACAATTGGAGAGTCCCAAGATCAACCACGGCAACATAAGAGCAACCTAAGACCAGTTTGGTCGCAAGCAGAGTGTTGAACTTGATCGAAAACCTCCCTACGACCGCATACGGTCGTGCCACTAACGAAGACTACGCAAGACCATCAAAGACCATTCAGGATTTGTGGCAGGAATTCTTTACTATTCCTTGCGACTTTCAGTCGTAGCTGTTCGTAACCTTTTGTGAGTTGACTTTTATAGATATTGAACATAAAATATTTCATTTAATTGGGCGTAAGTGCCCTATTCACATTCGTACTGCGATTACCCGCAACCATGCAAGTCATGCGAACTAGCGCCTTGATCCGGTCGTGTGTGTTTTTCCCCGCGATGTCAGTCTCGCAATCACGCAGTAAGACCTGTCCCCGACAAGACTGCGTCTTGTAGCAGACTGATTTCACGACTGGTCACAAGACCTTGAGGGATTTGTGGTACGATCAGCCAACACTACCTTCGATTATCAAGGACCAGTCACACGAGTAGTCGTAGCCGGTCATAACATGTTGTATTAGTCGTCTTATCTCTCAGTATGACCTTTGTGTGTGTGTGTGTGTGTGTGTGTGTGTGTGTGTGTGTGTGTGTGTGTGTGTTGGTTTATCTAACCTTGCGAGGTATTTTTAGGGGTGCGAAAACGGGTGACAATTTTTAGGGTTAGGGTTAGGGTCCAAATTAGGATTATTTAGGGTTAGGGTTAGGATTCATTCCGTTTTGGGTTAGGATTATGGTTGTCAGAGGGTTTTAAGAGGGCTTGATTGTCATACCGAGGTATTCCTCAGTAATTTTGAGGATGTTACTGCATACAAAGTGAGGTATAGTTTATATAGGAAAACCTCGGTAAGAATAGGTAGACCAGATTGTGTGTGTGTGTTTGTATGTGTGTGTGTGCAAATACGTGTGTGTGAGTGTATATATGTATGAAGGTATGCAGGTGTGTATGAGAGGGTGTGTACTACACATGTATATGTATGGGAATATAGGTTGTGTATGCATGAGTGCTTTGTATGTGTGGGTGCTGTTTATATGTGTATATATGTATATAAAGGTGTGGGCAATGTGTATATGGATGTATATGCATGTGTGTGTGTGTGTGTGTGTGTGTGTGTATGTGTGTATGTGTGTGCGTTTGCGTGTATGCTTATGCTATATGCACGTAAGTTAAAAAACAAAAATGTTAACATGTTATGTATCTTTGTTACTGTCGGCAAATAGCTTTACAGCTAGTGTTTTGTATTTGTACATCCGACACAAATTAAAGTTTCTTGTACATGTTTCTTGTCCTTATCGTCTAACTGCCGTGACGAACGTATAAGTCTGACACTATCTACTTTTTGACTATTTTTGATGTTGGCACCGTTTTAATCGTTTTGGTACCTCCAAGGGGCCGAGAGGTCTAAGGCTCCATCTCAAGAGCACTTACCTCTCACCTCTAAGGTCGTAGATACGAGTCCCGCTAGCTCCAGAAACTTATCATGTGAGAAAGTTTGTCAGTTACTTGCGGAAGTATGATGATTCTACTCAGATTCAATCTAAGGTCTTCCTTCACATATGGAACTGGATATGCCATACATAACCTGAAATGTCTCGAAAATAGCGTTTTTTAAAAAATGTTGCAGAATCGATTTAACATTTAAAAGTCAACATCATCTTATACGTAACAAATCAATACGTTTTTTTGTGTGTAAATTATAGATTGTAAAGTGTAAAAATATAAATTCATAGTAATAAAATAGGTTGACTGTAAAATTATGGACAATAACAATACTGTTGATGTGTATCCCATGCTGATTCTTGTTTCTCAGGCGGACGCGAATCGTCCTCCTGGACACTTCACCATCCTGAAAACTGGAATTGCACGTGTGTCGAAGAATGGATTACATTTGTTGCGGACCAATACAAGTTCCCAGACATGATACGCCGGAAGTCAGTAGAACATCTGCGTAATTATACCGGTAGTCAGCTACTTTCAATGGAAATGCAAGATTTTCGTCACCAGTTGAAAGATGTTGGAGAAATAATCTATACAGCCTTTAAACAAATTCTTGACGTGGCACCAGACTATGAAAGTATGTTTTGATTAGAACTTAAAACTATATCATTATATATATATATATCCTTTTTAGTACTTGATAAAATGCACAAGTTCCATTTTTAAGATTTTGTCAAATGGTCATAACTATGATACAGTGCCAGTGGCGAAACTAGTATTAATGTTACTCAAAGCCATGTTTATAGTTCAAACGTCTGTAAATTTCGACCTCCGTGAATCCATTTATTGTGAAAATAATGAAAGATATGTCTAAATAGTAACGTCCATAGGAAACGCCGACCACAATAGTATAAAACAATCCAAAACATCATTTGAAACATACACAACAGGCGTCCCTGAACCGGTAAATACCAAACCCAACATTGGGGGTGGATGGGGTGCACCAGTTTATGAGTGCACTCAGTCTGGCCCTCCCCATTGTTGTTACATCAACAAACCAGCATCAGATACTACGTATACTGTTAACTTATAATATTTTAATCTTGCCCTCCCCATAATTGTGACATCAAACAAACCAGCATCAGATAATACGCATACTGTTTACTTATAATGCTTCGATCTGGCCCTCCCCATTGTTGTTACATAAACAAACCAGCATCAGATAATACCTGTACTGTTTACTTATAATGCTTTCATCTTGCCCTCCTCATTGTTGTTATATCAACAAACGGGCTTCAGACAATACGTATACTGTTTACTTATAATGCTTCAATCTCCCCCTAACCGTTGTTGATAAATCATCAAACCAGCATCAGCTAATACGTGTACTGTTTACTTATAATGCTTCAATCTCATTCTCCCCAGTGTTGTTACATCAACAAACCAACATCAGATAATACGTATACTGTTTACATATAATGCTTCAATCACGCCCTCCCCATTGTTGTTAAATCAACAAACCAGCAGCAGATAATACGTATACTGTTTACATATAATGCTTCAATCTCATCCTCCCCATTGTTGTGACATCAACTAATCGGCATCAGATAATACGTATACTGTTTACATATAATGCTTCAATCTCATCCTCCCCATTGTTGTGACATCAACAAATCGGCATCAGATAATACGTGTACTGTTTACATATTACGCTTCAATCTCGCCCTCCCCATTGTTGTTACATCATCAAACCGGCATCAGATAATACGTGTACTGTTTACATATAATGCTTCAATCTAACCCTTCCCATTGTTGTTACATCATCAAACCGGCATCAGATAATACGTGTACTGTTTAGATATAATGCTTAAACCTAACTCTCCCCATTGTTGTTACATCAACAAACTGGCATCAGATAATACGTATACTGTTTACATTAAATGCTTCAATCTCATTATCCCAATTATTGTTACATCAACAAACTGGCATCAGATAATACGTATACTGTTTACATATAATGCTTCAATCTCATCCTCCCCAGTGTTGTTACATCAACAAACCAACATCAGATAATACGTATACTGTTTACATATAATGCTTCAATCACGCCCTTCCCATTGGAGTTACATCAACAAACTGGCATCAGATAATACGTATACTGTTTACATATAATGCTTCAATCACGCCCTCCCCATTGTTGTTAAATCAACAAACCAGCAGCAGATAATACGTATACTGTTTACATATAATGCTTCAATCTCATCCTCCCCATTGTTGTGACATCAACAAATCGGCATCAGATAATACGTGTACTGTTTACATATTACGCTTCAATCTCGCCCTCCCCATTGTTGTTACATCATCAAACCGGCATCAGATAATACGTGTACTGTTTACATATAATGCTTCAATCTAACCCTTCCCATTGTTGTTACATCATCAAACCGGCATCAGATAATACGTGTACTGTTTAGATATAATGCTTCAATCTAACTCTCCCCATTGTTGTTACATCAACAAACTGGCATCAGATAATACGTATACTGTTTACATAAAATGCTTCAATCTCATTATCCCAATTATTGTTACATCAACAAACCGGCATCAGATAATACGTATACTGTTTACATATAATGCTTCAATCTCATCCTCCCCAGTGTTGTTACATCAACAAACCAACATCAGATAATACGTATACTGTTTACATATAATGCTTCAATCACGCCCTTCCCATTGGAGTTACATCAACAAACTGGCATCAGATAATACGTATACTGTTTACTTATAATGCTTCAATCTCGCCCTCCCCATTGTTGTTACAGTAACAAACCGGCATCAGATAATACGTATACTGTTCACTTATAATGCTTCAATCTAGCCCTCCCCATTGTTGTTACATTAACAAACCGTCATCAGATAATACGTATACTGTTTACTTATAATGCTTCAATCTCGCCCTCCCCATTGTTGTGACATCGACAAACCGGCATCAGATAATATGTATACTGTTTACTTATAATGCTTCAATCTAGCCCTCCCCATTGTTGTTACATCAACAAACCGGCATCAGATAATATGTATACTGTTTATTTATAATGCTTCAATTTCACTCTCCCCATTGTAGTAACATCATGAAACCGGCATCAGATAATATGTAAACTGTTTACTTATAATGCTTTAATCTCGCCCTCCCCACTGTTGTTACATCGACAAACTGGCATCAGATAATACGTATACTGTTTACTTATAAGGCTTCGATCTCGCCCTCCCCATTGTTGTTACCTCGACAAACCGGCATCAGATAATAAGTAAACTGTTTACTTATAATGCATGATTCTCGCCCTCCCCATTGTTGTTACCTCGACAAACCAGCATTAGATAATATGTATACTGTTTATTTATAATGCTTCAATTTCACTCTCCCCATTGTAGTAACATCATGAAACCAGCATCAGATAATATGTAAAATGTTTACTTTTAATGCTTTAATCTTGCCTTCCCCACTGTTATAACATCGACAAACTGGCATCAGATAATACGTATACTGTTTATTTATAATGCTTCAATCTCACTCTCCCCATTGTTGTTACATCGACAAACCGGCAGCAGATAATACATATACTGTTTACTTATAATGCTTCGATCTCGCCCTCCCCATTGTTGTTACATCATCAAACCGGCATCAGATAATACGTGTACTGTTTAGATATAATGCTTCAATCTAACTCTCCCCATTGTTGTTACATCAACAAACAGGCATCAGATAATACGTATACTGTTTACATATAATGCTTCAATCTCATTCTCCCAATTATTGTTACATCAACAAACCGGCATCAGATAATACGTATACTGTTTACATATAATGTTTCAATCTCATCCTCCCCAGTGTTGTTACATCAACAAACCAACATCAGATAATACGTATACTGTTTACATATAATGCTTCAATCACGCCCTTCCCATTGGAGTTACATCAACAAACTGGCATCAGATAATACGTATACTGTTTACTTATAATGCTTGAATCTCGCCCTCCCCATTGTTGTTACAGTAACAAAGCGGCATCAGATAATACGTATACTGTTCACTTATAATGCTTCAATCTAGCCCTCCCCATTGTTGTTACATTAACAAACCGTCATCAGATAATACGTATACTGTTTACTTATAATGCTTCAATATCGCCCTCCCCATTGTTGTGACATCGACAAACCGGCATCAGATAATATGTATACTGTTTACTTATAATGCTTCAATCTAGCCCTCCCCATTGTTGTTACATCAACAAACCAGCATCAGATAATACGTATACTGTTTATTTATAATGCTTCAATTTCACTCTCCCCATTGTAGTAACATTATGAAACCGGCATCAGATAATATGTAAACTGTTTACTTATAATGCTTTAATCTCGCCCTCCCCACTGTTGTTACATCGACAAACTGCCATCAGATAATATATATACTGTTTACTTATAAGGCTTCGATCTCGCCCTCCCCATTGTTGTTACCTCGACAAACCGGCATCAGATAATAAGTAAACTGTTTACTTATAATGCTTCAATCTCGCCCTCCCCATTGTTGTTACATCGACAAACCGGCATCA
This sequence comes from Panopea generosa, assembly GCA_029582155.1. Lineage (NCBI taxonomy): Eukaryota > Metazoa > Mollusca > Bivalvia > Adapedonta > Hiatellidae > Panopea > Panopea generosa. The sequence continues at coordinate 52,452,767 of CM055902.1, forward strand.
GATAATATGTATACTGTTTATTTATAATGCTTCAATTTCACTCTCCCCATTGTAGTAATATCATGAAACCAGCATCAGATAATATGTAAAATGTTTACTTTTAATGCTTTAATCTTGCCCTCCCCACTGTTATTACATCGACAAACTGGCATCAGATAATACGTATACTGTTTATTTATAATGCTTCAATCTCACTCTCCCCATTGTTGTTACATCGACAAACCAGCATCAGATAATACATAAACTGTTTACTTATAATGCTTCGATCTCGCCCTCCCCATTGTTGTTACCTCGACAAACTGGCATCAGATACTACGTAAACTGTTTACTTATAATGCTTGATTCTCACCCTCCCCATTGTTGTTACCTCGACAAACCGGCATCAGATAATACGTAAACTGTTTACTTATAATGCATGATTCTCGCCCTCCCCATTGTTGTTACCTCGACAAACCAGCATCAGATAATATGTATACTGTTTATTTATAATGCTTCAATTTCACTCTCCCCATTGTAGTAACATCATGAAACCAGCATCAGATAATATGTAAAATGTTTACTTTTAATGCTTTAATCTTGCCCTCCCCACTGTTATTACATCGACAAACTGGCATCAGATAATACGTATACTGTTTATTTATAATGCTTCAATCTCACTCTCCCCATTGTTGTTACATCGACAAACCAGCATCAGATAATACGTAAACTGTTTACTTATAATGCTTCGATTTCGCCCTCCCCATTGTTGTTACCTCGACAAACCGGCATCAGATAATATGTAAACTGTTTACTTATAATGCTTGATTCTCACCCTCCCCATTTTTGTTACCTCGACAAACCAGCATCAGATAATATGTATACTGTTTACTTAAAATGCTTCAATCTCGCCCTCCCCATTGTTGTTACATAGACAAACCAGCATCAGAAAATATGTATACTGTTTACTTATAATGCTTCAATCTCGCCCTCCCCATTGTTGTTACATCGACAAACCGGCATAAGATAATACGTAAATTGTTTACTTATGATGCTTCGATCTCGCCCTCCCTATTGTTGTTACATCGACAAACCGGCATCAGATAAAACGTAAATTGTTTACTTATAATGCTTCAATCTAGCCCTCCCCATTGTTGTTACATCGACAAACCGGCATCAGATAATACGTAAACTGTTTACTTATAATGCTTCAATCTCGCTCTCCCCATTGTTGTTACATCGACAAACCGGCATCAGATAAAACGTAAATTGTTTACTTAAAATGCTTCAATCTCGCTCTCCTCATTGTTGTTACATCAACAAACCGGCATCAGATATTACGTAAATTGATTATTTATAATGCTTCAATCTCGCTCTCCCCATTGTTGTTACATCGACAAACCGGCATCAGATAAAACGTAAATTGTTTACTTATAATGCTTCAATCTAGCCCTCCCCATTGTTGTTCGTTGACAACAGGACAAACAAGCATCAGATATTACGTAAACTGTTTACTTATAATGTTTCAATCTCACTTTCCCCATTGTTGTTACATCGACAAACCGGCATCAGATAATACGTAAACTGTTTACTTATAATGTTTCAATCTCACTTTCCCCATTGTTGTTACATCGACAAACCGGCATCAGATAATACGTAAACTGTTTACTTATAATGCTTCAATCTCGCTCTCCCAATTGTTGTTACATTAACAAACAGGCATCAGATAAAATGTAAGTTGTTTATTTATAATGCTTCAATCTCGCTCTCCTCATTTTTGTTACATCGACAAACCGGCATCAGATAATACGTATACTGTTTACTTATAATGCTTTAATCCCATTCTCCCCATTGATGTTACATCGACAAACCGGCATCAGATAATACGTAAATTGTTTACTTATAATGCTTCAATCTTGCCCTCCCCATTGTTGTTACATCGACAAACCGGCATCAGATAATACGTAAACTGTTTACTTATAATGCTTCAATCTCATCCTCCCCATTGTTGTGACATCGACAAACTGGCATCAGATAATACGCATACTGTTTACTTATAATGCTTCAATCTCATCCTCCCCATTGTTGTGACATCGACAAACTGGCATCAGATAATACGTATACTGTTTACTTATAATGCTTCAATCTCATCCTCCCCATTGTTGTGACATCGACAAACCGGCATCAGATAATACGTATACTGTTTACTTATAATGCTTTAATCTCATTCTCCCCATTGATGTTACATCGACAAACCGGGCATCAGATAATACGTATACTGTTTACTTATAATGCTTCAATCTAGCCCTCCCCATTGTTGTTACATCGACAAACCGGCATCAGATAATATGTAAATTGTTTACTTATAATGCTTCAATCTCGCCCTCCCCATTGTTGTTACATCGACAAACCGGCATCAGATAATACGTAAATTGTTTACTTATAATGCTTCAATCTCGCCCTCCCCATTGTTGTTACATCGACAAACCGGCATCAGATAATATATAAACTGTTTACTTATAATGCTTCAATCTTACTCTCCCCATTGTGTTACATCGACACACCGGCATCAGATTATATGTATACTGTTTACTTAAAAAGGTTTTAATCTCGCTCTCCTCATTGTTGTTACATAGACAAACCGGCATCAGATAATACGTATACTGTTTACTTATAATGCTTCAATCTCGCTCTCCTCATTGTTGTTACATCGACAAACCGGCATCAGTTAATACTTAAATTGTTTACTTATAATGCTTCAATCTCGCCCTCCCCATTGTTGTTACATGGACAAACCGGCATCAGATAATACATATACTGTTTACTTATAATGCTTCAATCTCGCCCTCCCCATTGTTGTTACATCGACAAACCGGCATCAGATAATATATATACTGTTTACTTATAATGCTTCAATCTCGCTCTCCTCATTGTTGTTACATCGAAAAACCGGCATCAGATAATACCTAAATTGTTTACTTTTAATGCTTCAATCTAGCCCTCCCCATTGTTGTTACATCGACAAACCGGCATCAGATAATACGTATATTGTTTACTTATAATGCTTCAATCTAGCCCTCCCCATTGTTGTTACATCAACAAATCGGCATCAGATAATATGTATACTGTTTACTTATAATGCTTCAATCTCGCTCTCCTCATTGTTGTTACATCGAAAAACCAGCATCAGATAATACCTAAATTGTTTACTTATAATGCTTCAATCTAGCCCTCCCCTTTGTTGTTACATCAACAAACCGGCATCAGATAATACGTATACTGTTTACTTATAATTCTTCAATCTCATCCTCCCCATTGTTGTGACATCGACAAACCGGCATTAGATAATACGTAAACTGTTTACTTATAATGTTTCAATCTCGCCCTCCCCATTGTTGTTACATCTACAAACCGGCATCAGATAACATGTAAACTGTTTACTTATAATGCTTCAATCTCGCCCTCCCCATTGTTGTTACATCTACAAACCGGCATCAGATAATACGTTAACTGTTTACTTATAATGCTTCAATCTCGCCCTCCCCATTGTTGTTACATCTACAAACCGACATCAGATAATACGTAAACTGTTTACTTATAATGCTTCAATCTCGCCTTCCCCATTGTTGTTACATCAACAAACCGGCATCAGATAATACGTATACTGTTCAATCTCGCTCTCCTCATTGTTGTTACATCGACAAACAGGCATCAGATAATACGTAAATTGGTTACTTATAATGCTTCAATCTAGCCCTCCCCATTGTTGTTACATCGACAAACCGGCATCAGATAATACGTAAATTGTTTACTTATAATGCTTCAGTCTCGCTCTCCCTATTGTTGTTACATCGACAAACCGGCATCAGATAATACGTAAACTGTTTACCTATAATACTTCAATCTCGCTCTCCTCATTGTTGTTACATCGACAAACCGGCATCAGATAATACGTAAATTGTTTACTTATAATGCTTCAATCTTGCCCTCCCCATTGTTGTTACATCATCAAACCGGCATCATTTAATACGTAAATTGTTTACTTAAAATGCTTCAATCTCGCCCTCCCCATTGTTGTTACATCATCAAACCGGCATCAGTTAATACGTAAATTGTTTACTTATAATGCTTCAATCTAGCCCTCCCCATTGTTGTTACATCAACAAATCGGCATCAGATAATACGTATACTGTTTATTTATAATGCTTTAATCTTGGTGCTATAGCGAAGTGAGATGCAACAAATGGCAATTGTTCTTTTTTCAATTTTTTCAACTTTCCATTTCCGTATTTATTAGAAATATACAAATAAATAGCAGGGTAATGAAAATGTTTATTTATCAAATATGCTGTGACATAAATCCAGAAAACACAATGAAACACAAATCAGCAATGCTTTAAATACTTATGCAAATACGTCTAATTTAGAAAACTATGTGTTTTCTTGCGGGACTTTCTTTATTAAACTATTTTGGACTTTATTTTCGTATTTTAATGATTGATATCATTAAGATACTCTATCATGTTTATCATTTATTAGCACTGTACTTTCATTAACCAATCTATTTCAGACAGAACTAAATTGTATGAAGATAAAATACAAAAGCTGGTGGAAAGATGCTCAAATAAGGGTAATTTAACAGTTTAGCACAATCGAATATTCAATAAATTGCATATAATCTTTGAATACATTCGTAAAATATACTTGTACATGTACTAATTACAAAATATATTTAAAATGGAGACCGTATTTATCGAAACCACAATTGCGCACTGAGAGTTCACATTATTTAGAAACAGATTATTTTTATGTATTAAACAAACACACGCATGCAGTGATACAAATATATCCACAGACACCAATCCACTCTGGTTGACCTTGAGCGTTCGTGATTGGACGATAGTCGAGGTGACCTCCTGGGTATCGAACCTCGCTGAAGAACACAGACTCTCCAACAAAGAGCAGGAACGTGTCAAGGAAATATTTGAGGGCATTAATGGCGTAGAACTTTTGTCAATGAGTAAAGAAGACTTCCTCGTGCCAGATGAACGGTTCGGGGAGTTATTATTTCGCTCATTAAAACTCATACTGGAATATGGTAAGACACTTTTATGTTAAATGTCCACTCACGCGCATGTTAAACTTACAAAAGTGTATTTTAATCAATAGAAAAAAATAATTATTACTATTGGTAGACAATTCTGATGATTGTTGTATGTCACTGATTAATCATGCATGTTGTATGTCGCTGATTGATTTTGTATGTTGTATTTAACTGACTGATTGTACATGTTGTATTTCACCGATTATGTATGTTGTATGTCACTGATTGATTATGCATGTAGTGTTTTACCGATTGATTATGCATGTTGTATGTCACTGATTGATTATGACCGTTGTCTGTAATCGATTGATTATGCATGTTGTATGTCACTGATTATGCATGTTGTATATCACTAATTGATTATGCATGCTGTATGTCACTGATTAGTTATGATTGCTGTATGTCACCGACTGATTATGCATGTCGTATTTCACTGACTGATTATGCATGTTGTATGTAACCAATTGATTATGAATGTTGTATGTCACTGATTATGCATATTGTATATCACGAATGTATTATTCAAGTTGTATGTCACTGATTAGGCATGCTGTATTTCACTGACTGATTATGCATGTTGTATGTAACCAATTGAATATGAATGTTGTATGTCACTGATTATGCATATTGTATATCACGAATGTATTATTCAAGTTGTATGTCACTGATTAGGCATGCTGTATGTAACTTATTGATTATGCATGTTGTATGTCACTGATTAGGCATGCTGTATGTCACTAATTGATTATGCATGTTGTATGTCACTGATTTATTATGCATGTTGTATTTCACTGATTGATTATGCATGTTGTATGTCACTAATTGATTATGCAGGTTGTATGTCACTGATTATGTAAGTTGTATGTCACTTATTGATTATGCATGTTGTATGTCACTGATTGATTATACATGCTGTGTCACTGATTACGCATGTTGTATTTCACCGATTATGTATGTTGTATGTCACTGATTGATTATGCATGTTGTATGTCACTAATTGATTATGAATGTTGTATGTCACTGATTATGCATGTTGTATGTCACTAATTGATTATGCATGTTGTATGTCCCTGATTGATTATGACTGTTGTATGTCATCGATTGATTATACTATCGTATTTCAGTAACTGTTAATGCATGTTGTATGTTATCGATTGATTATTGATGTTATATATCACTGAATATGCATGTTGTATGTCACTAAATGATTGTGCATATTGTATATCACTGATTATGCATGTTGTATGTCACTAATTGATTATGCATGCTGTATCACTGATTATTCATGTTTGTCACCAATTGATTATGCATGTTGTATATCACTGATTTTGCATGTCACTAATTTATTATACATGTTGTGTTACTGATTATGCATGCTGTATGTAACAAATTGATTATGTATGTTTTGTCACTGATTATGCATGTTATATGTCACTAATTGATTATGCATATTATATGCCACCGATTGATTAAGCATGTTATATGTCACTGATTAATTATGCATGTTGTATGTCACTGATTATGTATGTTACCAATTGATTATGAATGTTGTTTGTTACCGATTGATAATGGGTGTTGTACGATAATTAGCTTGACTTTTAGAGAGTAAATTTGAAAATGCTATCATGAAAATGCATGTTTGAAATAATCAATTTTAATACTGAATATCACACATTTTGAATAATGGATAAGACTAAGCTATTTTGATGTTAACCCCATTTTTACTGCAAATTTATAAATCATGTAACGCGCCAATATTAATGGAGAAATAGGACATTAATACACGTTTAATTTTATAGCCAGGCCGTGTAGTTCATCAGCAAATAACACTTCTAACTGTAAAACATGGAACGCCATAGCTGTCATATGTGGTCCATTTTATATGTATTATATGTGCATTCTTTATTATATCATGTGCATTCATCATTATATTATGTAGATACGTTATTACATTATGTCGATACTTTATTACATTTTGTAGATACTTTATTTTATTATGTAGACTGTTTATTACATTATGTAGATACGTCATTATATTGTGTAGTTACTTCATTACATTATGTAGATACATTATTACATTATGTGGATACTTTATTATATTGTGTAGATACTTCATTACATTATGTACATACGTCATTATATTGTATAGATACGTTATTACATTATTTTGACTGTTTATTATATTATGTGGATACTTTATTATATTCTGTAGATTCTTCATTACATTATGTAGATACTTTATTATATTCTGTATATACTTCATAACATTATGAAGATACTTTATTACATTATGTAGACACTTTATTATATCTTGTCGGAAGTTAATTATATTATGTACATTCTTTATTATATTATGTCGAAACTTCCTTATGATGACGAGATCAAGTTGACTGAGTGATTTCTATATTTATACCGCTTTAAACAACAAGCTCATTTGAGAGAAAGAATATTGAACAAGGCGGAAGAGAAAATGGAAGTTGTTCTTTAAAATCTCAGCGTGGATAGACACATCCCTTCCTTTCTATGGGAAAAAATAGCAACACAGCAAGAGATATGGACACGCACCCCAGGAAGAGATACGGATACGCACCGCAGGAAGAGGTATGGACACGCACCACAGGAAGAGATATGGAAACGCACACCAGGAAGAGATATTGACACGCACCACAGAAAGAGATATGGACACGCACCCCAGGAAGAGTTATGGACACGCACCACAGAAAGAGACATGGACACGCACCGCAGAAAGAGATATGGACACGCACCGCAGGAAGAGATATGGACAAGCAACAGAGGAAGAGATATGGACACGCACCGCATGGGAGAGATATGGACACGCACCACAGGAAGACATGGACACGTACCACAGGAAGAGTTATGGACACGCACAGCAGGAAGCGATATTTTTCCCGTAGAAAGGAAGAGATGTATCTATCCATGCTGAGATTTTTTAAGAACAACTTCCATTTTTTTCCCGCCATGTTCAATATTCTTTCTCTCAATGACACTTGTTGTTTAAAGCCTTGTGTTAAGATGTTGGGTGAGTATCTTGAGCTTAAAACAGGATCTGTGTCTTCACTGGATTAAGCCTAGCTTGAAACTATGTTAAATAATTTTGTTCAATCTATATAATATATATAAATTTTCCTCAGGTTTCTTGCCTCATGATTCGTAAACGTCAAACAAAAAAAAATATAATAAAATGATTCTAATATTTAGAAATCATACAGACAATCATAACTATTTACAGTATAATGTTTCAGACCCTGTAGAGTTGAATAACTGTTGTTCAACACTATTTTAATAATGAGACCAGCTGTTCAGACAACGTGTCTGGACAGCATTTGTTTGAGACTTGTTTCAAGCTCAAACCAAAACTTTATGTCTGGAACAATGCTCAGCTCCAGCATAAAATACACCTTTATATGTTTGAAAACTGTTTCAAACATACTAGTACGTCTTCAAACTAACATAAAGTGCATGAAAAAAAGCCAAGCTTCAGCACGAAAATAAAGTTATTGTTTGAGAACAGTTTCAAACTAAAAACAAAACTGTATGCTTGGAACACTGCTCAGTTCCAGCATAAATATACACTTATATGTTTGGAGACTGTTCCAAACCTAAATATTCGAACTAAGATAAATGTCCAGTTCCAGCACAAAACTAAACTGTTATGTTTGAGGTTTCAAACTCATAGCATCAGACTAAACTAATGTGCATGAAACAATCCCCAGTTCCAGCACAATAAATATTCTTATGGGTTTCAAACAAGCATTCCCAAAGCCTATCGCTAGAAGAATCTTTGTAGCAGTGCACCCCAACGCGACTAAGCTTCTCTAAGGTTTCAAGTACACATTGACGCTGAAAATCTGAAGCAGACTTCTTGCAATTTGCGTCGAAAGAAACTAGACTAAATATGTTATTACTTTATTACAAAGCAATAATTCCAATCTCATTATCATATCGGTATTTAAAGCATTTCTTTGGACAGCGTCATTTTTTTAAAGACTTTTATATTTCGATACAACCCTGGAACAGGACTACTTTTACGTTTCTTGCGTAAACAAAGAAGCATCGACATTTTGATGATAGGTTTAACAATATACGAACTTAAATGACGTTCACAACGGTTCCAGGCTTATTTTATTAATAAAATACAACAAAAACAAATGTAAGATCTAGTCCTAGCTGTTTTCATCGGTTTATTGTTTTATAGATTTCTTTGGTTCAGCGATTTAATCGGGCGCCACAATCAGACCATAAGTTGTTTTGAGAAACAATGAAGTAGGTCATAAAATGTTCACATTTGAGATGTATAGTATACCATCGAACACAACCCTGGTTTACCGAACGTGAATACTAGTCGTTGACAAAAATATCCACAGACCAATTTATTATACAAGAAAAATGAAATAAAAACATGTACATGTAGTTGAAGTTCAGAAGATGACGATCTTGAGACAATGTAAATACACAAACCTTGCCCGTAAAAGTTGTTTAAAACGTTCCAAATTAGGATTATCCATCAATGAGCCTGGATTTATATGACCTTCGTAAATATTGACACATTTTTTTTAAAAACAAGCGTGTAGATAAAAACTAAACAATAACGTCAGCGTTTATACTGTGTGGATATTTCCTGGAGTTATTGATTCTTTTATTTGTCTAAATCGAGAGATTTTTTTTTTCACCGCAATGTATTTCGTCATTTTACAATGAACCAACTAATATTACAGAGTTCATCTGATAATGGAAACAATAGCCGCTACGATATTATTAGATATTAGATATAGAGAATTTGATGTCAACCAGGACAGAGGTGATGTATTCTTGCGCGTTTACATTGCAGCGTATAGTTATTTATTTTTTTCATTCACTTCAGGAGTCTCAAATTTAATATAATCGTCAGGATTGGAATTATAAGGATTAAATTCATTTTTTCTGTTTTTATGCATGTGTAACGAATGTCACATCACGCACAAATCTGACATAAAGTCCTTCGGATATAATAAATTTTCGACATAATGTAATAAAGTTTCTACATAACATAATAAAGTTTCGACAAGATATAATAAAGTTTTTACATAATATAATAAAGTGTTTACATAATATAATAAAGTTTCTACATACTATAATAAAGTTTTTACATAAGGGCTTTTCCAGAATTAAATGTATGGGGGGGTCGGACGGCACTTATTTTTTTTACCCACAGAGCATAAAATTTAATTGTGATATATACCACCATGCATAAAATTTTAATTAGATAAAATACCACCATGCACAAAATAAAAATAAAAAAAGAGGCTAAAATCCCCTTTCTAATGTTTTCTTACTGTAACGCTTCCAAAATTACCAGTCTGGACGGTTGCCTACTTTCTTTGAAGTACGCCGACGTTACACTTTGATCTAATGCCGATATGCAAGTGATTACGTCACAAATTACCTCAGGTCGAGAATTAAATAAAGGGGCACTATAGATAACAAACGAGAAAAAAAAACACAACATAACAATAATTAAAGGTTAGTGTTTGTTTGTAACTAGTTGTCTTCTAAAATGTTTATTTTCAGTAAACTAATTTCTTAAAAAAGAATTACTATTAAATTGATAAGATTCGTAAAGAGAGTTATGCTACACATGCCTAAATTTATGTACAGAATGAACACGCTGTCCCTTTCATTAACGCCTTGTGCCAATGTCCGATGACGTCACTCTGACAGTGAAACAAACATTATGACACATGTTATTTACTCCCTACTATCGATAAAGGTTTAATCTAATTTGACCTCATTTCGCACACCCGATGGCAAACAATCCGGTTATGGATGCTCAAAGACAATTTCACAGTCCAATTTATGTTTTTGTACGACCGTTAAGAAACATCTGCTTTTCGCCATGATTTTTTCAGACACTGGGGTAAGAATGAGGCGTATAGGGTGTGGGATGACATATCTGAGAATGTTGATTTTATTTTCACTGCTAACGCAATGTCTTAATTTAGATTTGTTGTCACAATAGACTTTGCATTTCTTGGCGTTTCTTTTTGTGCCGAATAAATTAGTGTTTTACATTATCTGACAAACAGCGCGGACATGCATATAATTATAGCAATGCCGCCGTAGAGTTGAATCGTAGTTTTTGCGGAATTTAATAATATACACGTCTGTATATTCATATCCGTATTGGAGTATTTGTAAACATATCCGATACGTCAAATATTGATATATAATTCGTAAAATTTACTTGAGATAATTTTGTGACACGGCATCTCGGCATCAATTTAATAAAGAAGACGTGGTTACGGCCCGCTACGAGTGTATTCCGCCATCTGATTAGCTCGTACATTTCCCTGTTAATAATTTATTCACGACTAAGAGTATGTTTCTTGTCCCTTTTCGGGAAGTCCAAAGGTAGATAATTATACTTTACTTCAAACAAACAAATTAAATCATATGTTGTCGGGTGATGTAATTATATTATGGCGGTCTTAACAAAAAAGATCAATCAGTTTGAGATGAAAAAGTTAATTGAAGACAATTTCTAATATTAACATCACCAGTGTATCGAGTGTCCAACTGTGTAGTCGCGTAAAACGTTCACTTGGTCATGATGTCTGGAGGTTGCGTATTACAATCGTTACAACACGCGTGTCAGTGGCAAACATAAAGTTCAAATCAAGGTAAATTTAAAAGATCTGCAGTTTCTGCTGCGATAAAGATAAGACGCTCGCCGAAATCTAGACGCTGCGGGATGTTGACTCGGTGCGGTACATGGGGAAGGACAATTTACGACGGTCGGAAATATTTGGGCAGAAAATGAATAAAATTTCGACAAGAAAAAAGGTGTTGAAGAAAAAATTCGGTTTAGAGACGGAAATACCGGCAAGGCATAAAATTTTAATAAGCTTTTACCCCGCAAGACATCATTTTTTTTTATGAAAACACCCACCAGGCATAAAATTTTAATTATACTGCCGTCCGACCCCCCCATACATTTAATTCTGGAAAAGCCCTAATATAATAAAGTATCTACATAATGTAATGAAGTATCTACAGAATATAATAAAGTATCTACATAATGTAATTAAAAATCTACAGAATATAATAAAGTATTCACACAATGTTATAAACAGTCTACATACTGTAATAACGTATCTACACAACATAATGACGTATCTACATAATGTAATGAATAATCTACAGAATATAATAAAGTATCCACATAATGTAATTACATAATGTAATGAAGTATCTTCACAATATAATGACGTATCTGCATAATGTAATAAAGTCTACATAATATAATAAAGTATCTACAAAATGTAATGAAGTATCGACATAATGTAATAAAGTATCAAAGTAATGTAATAACGTATCTACATAATATAATGATGAATGCACACGATATAATAAAGAATGCACATAATACATATAAAATGGACCACATAAGACAGCTATGGCGTTCCATAGTAAAACCAGGAGTTGTTAATTCGAATATCCGCCCGGGCAACTGACTTTGTTCCACCGCAAGGAATCCACCACCTACAAATATGCAGGGAAGTAGTCAATGACTTGCAAGGCCACCGTTTAAAAACTGATAGTCAAACAAACCACAACACCACATGCAAACAAATCAATTTCATATCATTAAAAATACCCTTTAAAAAAGCCGTTTACTGTTAATAATAAACACGTTGTTTTTCAATGTAAGAGGTGTATTTCTAATCTAAGCATGACTGTTTCAGAGAACCGAGCAGTACAAAGGCGTTCCAGTGAACTCACAACAATATCAGAAAACCTGACAGATCAGAGAAAAGAATAATAGACCGAAGTTACAGTTGAGTCCGTCCAAGCAATAAGTCCGTATCAACTGTAAACATTCTAACACCAACAACGCTGTTAGGTAACAGAATAAGTTTTGTCGTTGGTAAATAGCGAGAACGGTTTTGTAGCGGCAATATCCTTGTTTGAACAAATTAAATATTTAAACATGAACGTAAACATGTTTTTTAAATACGTACATTACTCATCTAAATTGGATTCGTGCACTCAAATTAGTTTTTTTTTGTAGTCAGATTCAAAGTTAAAACATCTAGACTGTTGGGCAAGAGTGTTATAGGTCGTTTTGCTCTTTGATGCAATTTTGAGCAAGTAATTATTTTTAAAATGGATGATATTTTTTATAATACAAGTAGATCTATCACTGTGAAAATAAATGTGAGGGCAGTCGACAGATTTATATGCAAATGTTAATAAAATTAAACACCAGTTTATCTATATAATTATGTATGCATAAGAATCGATGAGTATTTCTATACAATTAAAACTGATGTGTAACATTGTTATAGATTGTTATAGTAACTGATCGCGTCAATGTTGTGGATAGTATTTACAAGTTGTCTGTTGTCTGTATTTACAAGTTGCCTTTTGTTTGTATTTACAAGTTGCCTGTTGTCTGTATTTACAAGTTGCCTGTTGTCTGTATTTACAAGTTGTCTGTTGTCTGTATTAACAAGTTGCCTGTTGTTTATATTTACAAGTTGTCTATTGTCTATATTTACAAGTTGTCTGTTGTCTGTATTTACAAGTTGCCTGTTGTCTGTATTTACAAGTTGTCTGTTGTCTGTATTAACAAGTTGCCTGTTGTTTATATTTACAAGTTGTCTATTGTCTATATTTACAAGTTGTCTGTATTTACAAGTTGCCTGTTTTCTGTATTTACAAGTTGTCAGTAACTACAAGTTGTCTTTTGTCTGTATTTACAAATTGTCTGTACATGCAGAAGTATGGCATTATCGTTATGAAAGACTAGGATTGAATGATCTACTTGTCATCGAAACTAGATATCATACACATATCGATACACCCAAATATCTGGCATATTCTGCTGACTTATTTCGAAATTGATGAAAATCAAAAATGTCTGTTTATTAAAGTGCATTAAATCGCTTGAAACAATATTTTTGTTTGTTTTTTCTAATTTGTTTTGCTATTTGCAAATTGATATTAAGAAATATTATGATGTGTATCGTCGTCGTCATCTCCATTATCATCATTATCATCATCGTCGTCATCATCATTATCATCAATATTACCATAATACTCATCATTATCTAACCATCATCACCATAATCATTGTCATCATCATCATCGTCGTCGTCATCACAATTATCATAATACTCATCACTATCTAACCACCATCACCATAATCATCTTCTTCATCATCATCATCGTCATCGTCATTATCATCATTTTTATCATAATACTCATCATTATTTAACCACCATCATCACAGTCGTCGTCATCACCATTATCATCATTATTATCATAATACTCATCATTATCTAACCACCATCACCATAATCATCATCGTCGTCGTCATCTCCATTATCATCATTATTATCATAATACTCATCATTATTTAACCACCATCATCACCATTCTTCTTCTTCTTCCGGTTAAAGGTCAGGAGTCTTCTTAGACTGTAAGGTTGACCTGGTTTCATTATCATCATTATTATCATAATACTCATCATTATCTAACCACCATCACCATAATCATCATCATCATCGCCATTTTCATCATTATTATCATAATACTCATCATTATCTTACCACCATCACCATAATCATCATCATCATCGCCATTTTCATCATTATTATCATAAAACTCATCATTATCTAACCACCATCACAATAATCATCATCATCATCGCCATTTTCATCATTATTATCATAATACTCATCATTATCTAACCACCATCACAATAATCATCATCATCAATGCCATTTTCATCATTATTATCATAATACTCATCATTATCTAACCACCATGACCATAATAATAATCATCATCATCATTTCCATTATCATCATTATTATCTTAATACTCATCATTATCTAACCACCATCACCATAATCATCTTCATCACCATCATCGTTGTCATCATCTCCATTATCATCATTATTATCAAAATACTCATCACTATCTAATCATCATCATCATAATCATCAACTTAGTCGTCATCATCGTCGTCGTCATCACCATTATTATCATAAAACTCATCATTATCTAACCACCATCACAATAATCATCATCGTCGTCGTCGTCATCACCATTATCATAATACTCATCATTATCTAACCACCATCACCATAATCATCGTCATCATCATCATATTCTTCTTGCCATTTTATTTTCTTCCGTTTTTCCATATTCGTCTTTCAAGTTGATAAGCATACATTGCATATATGGACTGAATCTATCTAAATTTATCTACATCCCAATCGTCACCATTGTTGTGTACTGTTCTAAATCTTGTAATAACTTCCAGCTTGAACATAATCCCTGAAACGTTCGCTATAGTCTTTATAAACAAAGTCGGTCACATAAAATTTCCGTAAAGCGTTCCTCATGTGTCGCAATGAGGACAACGCTTGAAACAAGGCATATGACTTCTTTCCCACAAACAAATCGTACTTCGAACAATGTTGGTCGTATTTATATTCAGGAAACATGTAAATGATCCAGGGATTTCCATGGAAAATGTGTGGAAGACATCTTTCTTCCAAACTTACTTCTAGAAAGTTTAAAAAATACGCCAACGCCATGCGGACTCCGGTGATGTTAGCGTTGTTCATCACTGTGAGGTACAAAATACAATAGAATGCAACATGTTTCAAATGGTAGGATCTCAGCACGGTCACGATCCGCGGAGAATACCGTTCTTTTTTCATTTTCCTAAAATACGCCTTGGCCACTCTCAAGGCAGTTATGATGTAAAGTTGACTTGTATTTCCGCGCGTTATATCGATGACATGTTTTTCGTATCCCGATGAGCATATGCGCCAAATGAGATCAGATTCCCCGCCTTGGGAATGAGTATCTGTCGTCCATTTGAACACAGCATGGACAGGACAAGTCATTGTGTTACCGCGACTGGTCGGGTCAGGTACTGTATCAGTCCAAATCAACAAACCTGTGGGATATGCCATCACAATTGTAATATATCAACAACATGAAATATTAGTATGTAGAAATTATTTCATTGATTATTTAGTGAAATGAACATGATTCCGCTCAATAAAACAGAACAGGAGACACCAATTGGAATAAAATAAAGTGATCCTTTTCGTCTGATATCAGCAGAATTTTGAATTGAGTTTAACTTTAACTCAGCGTCGTTTCTAACTCATTGAAATCATGGAGTGCTTTCAGTATTATTCGAAATATATAGAAGAACGCTTAAACCAGTGCCCGAACGTGGGGCATGGATCTTTTTATCATATATTATTATATATTTGTTTTGTTTTTAACAGAACAGTATAGAGAATACCATGATAGTGTCTGATATTATCAACTTTATCAGGTGCCGAACCTGATGAAGTTGAAGATATTAGACATTTACATGGTATTCTATTTGTCATGTCAATATTTTTATAGTTCGTTTTTTATTCATTTTAAGTAAGGTTAAAAATAGTTCCGTTCAGGTCAAAATGTATAAGTATGCACAAGACGTCATGAAGTATACATAATGACGTCATGTGCCCGATAAACTTGCAATGACGTGATAAACTTATGTTTATCTGGCAGGCTGTTTATCAACATAATTTAATGCATTGGCATAATAAAAACTCACCTGGAACGATGTCGACATCTATTGTAGTTATCTTCATTGTATTATATTCATCTACAAAATCAAAGTAATCTTTCCGAGTTTTAATCAGTTGTTCAAATGCTTCATTGTTGTCAGTAATGTCAATTTTTATGTTTACTGATGGAGCATTTGTGTATCTTCTGATTTTAAAATCTAAACGACGTCCGACTGATCCTTCATTAACTCTTTTTTCAATTTTACATCGAGCCCTGTCAATGATAGATGTAAAGACACGTTCGTGCAAGATGCGAGAACTTAGGCAAATTTCATAGATGTCGCAGTTAGTTTGGAAAACATCTGCGTTATACAACTTTGGGTATCTTCTTTGAAGAGTTGCCCGAGATTCTTGAACAGTGAGGTAAGCAAGTTCAGGAACAGTCTGGCTATCGTACTGCAGTTGCTTCGTCTTCAAAAAAAATTAGATAAATGTAACAGGTAACATTTAATTTTTGATTAGTTTAAAGATGTTTTAAAGCAGCATATACATGTACGTAAATGAAATGTTTTAAATTTGTAATCGTATTCAAGGCAAAGCTGAGACAAAGTTCTAATTGCAAACAAAGTGATGTAAGTGAGGAATTTTCTGAAACCAGAATGGTTAAGACTGTCAATAAAGTATGCTGTATGCATATCGCCAGAGTATTCGCATGTCCATGATACGAGTTCATGAAAATACTCTTTCCGAAAAATTAGCCGTCTAATCGTAAACGATGATGGTGATTTTGCTAATATAGAAATGGATTGTGATATGGGATTACAGCTGTGACAGTGAAGTGTATCTTCTTTACATTATAAGATAAACATACACAATATTTATTAAAGATCAGTGTGCACTAAAATGACATTGTGAGATGTACACAAAATGTATACCTGCAAACGGAGACCGTTTATTTGAAACTCCAACAAAACGTCAAATTCGTCTGCCTTCACTACTTTGAGACCTTCCCGAGAGCTCCCTGTAGGTATGATGTTTATATCTGTTACTTATAACGATGAAACGTATTTTGGTATATACTTCTTGTATAATTTTACGCAGTTATCATTTTCATCAAACATTAACAGTATATATGATACAATGTAATGTATTTTGATTACTAACATTTATTTATAAAACATAACATTCTCAATCGGTTTACCAAAAGGAATATTTTATTGGTCTAAGGGAAGTAACTGTTTAGGAGTCGTGATCTTACGTAGATTCAATAAACAGAACGTCTTCTCAATGAGATACCAGACATGATGAATGTATCCAACACAATGGCGATTCTATAATCACTCATAATCACGTTTATAAAATAACATATTGCCAGTGAATGCAAGACTTCGTCGTGATCCGACATACCAGACATGATGAATGTATCCAACACAATGGCGATTCTATAATCACTTATAATCACGTTTATAAAATAACATATTGCCAGTGAATTAATGCAAGACTTCGTCGTGATCCGACATACCAGAAATTATGAATGTATCCAACACAATGGAGATTCTATAATCACTTATAATCACGTTTATAAAATAACATATTGCCAGTGAATTAATGCAAGACTTCGTCGTGATCCGACATACCAGACATGATGAATGTATCCAACACAATGGCGATTCTATAATCACTTATAATCACGTTTATAGAATAACATATTGCCAGTGGATGCAAGACTTCGTCGTGATCCGACATACCAGACATGATGAATGTATCCAACACAATGGCGATTCTATAATCACTTATAATCACGTTTATAAAATAACATATTGCCAATGAATGCAATACTTCGTCGTGATCCGACATACCAGACATGATGAATGTTTTCAACACAATGGTTATTCTATAATCACTTATAATCACGTTTATTAAATAACATATTGCCAGTGAATGCAAGACTTCGTCGTGACCCGACATACCAGACATGATGAATGTATCCAACACAATGGCGATTCTATAATCACTCATAATCACGTTTATAAAATAACATATTGCCAGTGAATGCAAGACTTCGTAGTGATCCGACATACCAGAAATTATGAATGTATTAAATGAAATGATAATAATGATAATAATTATAAATGATAATAATTATGGTTATCAATTCAATAAAAATGAGTAAAATTCAGATCTTAGAATATTGTATAAATATTGATCATTTAAAAGTATTTAACATATGTTTTATTGCTTGATTACGGTAGGTTCATGTGCTCATGATATACAAGACATAAGGTATGGAGCCTTAAATGGACTCAGTCATTTTGAACGACGTATGTGTTGGTAGCTGTTCCATTCTGTACATCGCATACAGCACTGTTGTATGATGTATAGCGAGATCTAGGAGCATGTCATGTATCATTGGTAGACGATCTGAAGTTTTTTCACCATATTTTGAAAAACATTTGTATGTTCTGGTGTTTGACAATTTATTGATTTGTGGACCATAATGCATGTAATATATTGATACTGGACGCAGGCAATTGTAATTAATATTAATCGGCGAAACATACAAAGTTCAGTAATTTTTTAAATGATTACCTCCCCTTATAATGCCCTGTGTTATAGATAAATTGTACGTATTTATATATTAACATATATATTTTTCTTGTTCAGTTTACACAATTTATATAAAAAATATACCAAATATTTTAATTGATTTTAACACACTGATACTGTAATAGACTCACCTTGTTTCAGGTGCCGATTTATGACTAACCCCTCGTATTTGCTAACTTCTGACTTTATTTCTGTAAATAACATCCACAGCACATTGTTGACAATTTCAGTCGCCCTTTGCCATTTGTCACCATTTATGTCGAACCCATCTTAAGTAGAAAAATAAACTTTCACTCCAACAACTAATAATTACTTCTTTATCTATTGATAAGTTTAAAGTATGCTTGTAGTTCTATTTGATAAAACGATAATCTGATTGCCTGTACTAACACATCGTACCCAATCAAACTGTCTGTTCAGAAGGGATTATGTTAATACAACACCCAACAAGCTTCTGCCAAAACGCCTCGGAGTATTATATACCGATAGGCTTGGAATGAATTTCATGAACGGCCAGGAGCTATAACAACACCGAGTCAAAGTCTGGAGTGGTTTCTTACACAGACACCGCACAGATGTGACTTAACACGTGTGGAAGTTGATATAAAACAAGATATAACATGTGTGGAGATTGATATAAAACATGACTTAACAAGTGTGGAAGTTGATATAAAACTCGATTTAACACGTGTGGAAGCTGATATAAAACACGACTTAACAGGTATGAAAGCTGATATAAAACATGACTTAACACGTGTGGAAGCTGATAGAAAAAATGACGTAACACGTCTGGAAGACACCTGTTGAACTTGATATAAAACATAACTTAAAATGTGTGGAAGTTGATATTAAACACGACTGAACACGTGTGGAAGTTGATATCAAACTTGACTTAAAATTTGTGAAAGTTGATATAAAACATGACTTAACAGGTGTGGAAATTGATATAAAAAATGACTTAACCCGTGTGAAAGTTGATTTAAAACATGACTTAACCCGTGTGGAAGCTGATATAGAACATGACTTAACAGGTCTAGAAGCTGATATAAAACATGACTTAACACGTGTGGAAGTTAATATAAAATATAACTTAACATGCGTGAAAGTTAATTTAAAACTCGACTTAACACGTGTGGAAGTTGATTTAAAACATGACTTTTTACGTGTGGAAGCTGATATAAAACATGACTTAACAGGTGTAAAAGTTAATATAAAACATGACTTTTTACGTGTGGAAGCTGATATAAAACATGGCTTAACAGGTGTAAAAGTTAATAAAAAACATGACCTTTTTCGTGTGGAAGCTGATATAAAACATAACTTAACACGTGAGTTAGCTGATATAAAACATGACTTAACACATTTGGAAGTTGATATAAAACACGACTTAACATGTTTGGAAGTTGATTTAAAACACGACTAAAAACACGTGTGGAAGCTGATATAAAACACGACTTAACACGTGTGGAAGCTGATATAAAACATGACTTAACACGTGTGGAAGCTGATATAAAACACGATTTAACAGGTGTGGAAGCCGATATAAAACATGACTTAACACGTGTGAAAATTGATATAAACCATGACGTTAAATGTATGGAAGTTGATATAAAACATGACTTTACACGTGTGGAAGCCGATATAAAACATGACTTTACACCTGTGGAAAGGTGATATAAAACATGACTTAACACAAGTGGAGGCTGATATAAAACATGGAATTACACGTGTGAAAGTTGATATCAAACATGACTTAACACGTGTGGAAGCTGATATAAAACATAACATGTGTGGAAGCTGATATAAAACATGACTTTACATGTGTGGATGAATGACTTAACAAGTGTGGACGCTGATATAAATTATGACTTAACACGTGTGGAAGCTAATATAAAACATGACTTAACACGTGTGGAAGTAGATATAAAACACGACTGAACATGTGTGGAAGTTGATATAAAACACGACTTAACACGTATGGAAGCTGATATAAAAGGTGACTTAACACGTGTGGAAGTAGATATAAAACATGACTTAACACATGTTGAAGTTGATATAAAACTCGACTTAACACGTGTGTAAGTTGATATAAAACATGACTTAACGCGTGTGGAAGTAAATATAAAACATGAATTAACATATGTGGAAGTCGATATAAAACATGACTTAACATGTGAGGAAGTAGATAAAAACATGACTTAACACGTGTGGAAGTTGATATAAAGCATGACTTAACACGTGTGGAAATAGGTATATAACATGACTTAACACATGTGGAAATTGATATCAAACATGACTTAACAAGTGTGAACGATGATATAAAATATGACTTAACACGTGTGGAAGCTGATATAAAATATGACTAAACACGTGTGGAAGCTGATATAAAACGTAACTTAACAGGTGCGGAAGCTGATATAAAATGTTATTATCAATCTTGTGATCTTTCTCAATCTCTATGCTAGTATGCTGCAATGCGGAAATTTTACCGCGAGTATCGTTAATTGTCTATGTTATATGGCGTGGATGAATGAATGTGATTGGATGAGAGTTGCATGTTGACCAGCACGCTAACCTTTGAATTTTGCGCCACATATAAATACGTTTTCCCTGTTTCTTTCTCTGCACATTACTGACAGACACCGAGCAAACAAGACACTTCATAGAGCGCGTGGTCCAGTGGTAGAGCACCGAACCCATGATCGGAGGGTCGTGGGTTCGATCCTCCGCTACGGCTATGTGTGGTGTCCTTGAGCAAGGCACTGTTTATGCATATGCTTTGTACTGGTACTACCCAGGAAGACTTCGAGCGTGATTTGTCTAAGTTGTAAGAACTTGTTTCACAATCGAAGTAAAATAAATAAGTTTAAAAAAAACAAAAAAAAAAACACTTCATACACATACGTGTTGAATTTTAAAACGGTTTGGCCGCAAACAAATAAAACATAGTCGACATGTAATTTTAAATAAGTGTTTAATGTAAATAATTTGATATGAAATGTATGTCAATTAATTCTTGTATTGTAGGTGTATAATAAAGGGCCTGTAATTATTATTTACAGTATCAATTATGTTTGTTACAGGTGCCCCTCTGTACGACTAAATGTATGAGAAATAAAAAAAAATAAACACAAATCCACAGAGTTTATTTTATAATAAATAAATCCCGTGACATTGATACAAAACATGAACCCTTTCCAATTTTTTAGTTAATACAAAATATGACTTAACACTTTATCAGGGAGTGCATTTTATGTCCTTCGTCTGACACGATTGTTAATGTGTTTTATATGTCATGTCATCAACTGATATAAAATATATTTGAATAAATTATCTAATTGCAAAATCAATGCACAGTTGGTCCCAGAAGCGTATATGAATAATCACTCACTTGTGTATACACTGGGTATAATCAATTTTTGGGATGCTTGTTTCATCAACAGATTCGTGAATTTTGGGACGATAATTATGTATTGAATGTCTTTTTAAATGGTAAACGATAATATTCCAATTTTCAAATTCAGTTTTAAATGTTTTGAGATATTACAAAAAAAATAATTATGGTGCATTGGGCAGAATTCCACACAAACTTATGATTGATAAATATATGTCAAACACCTGAAGCTGAAAGTCTATTCACACTTTTTGTACCTAATATTTATTGTTAAATATTTCAATTTTTTTTGTAATTTTTTATTTTCATTCTCCAATACATGAGCTATTACAATATGCTAATACAATTTCAATTAACAACATGTATAGTATTTACATATATAAATAACAGATTATTTTCTATAGAAAATATCTTATTTTGATTATATTATTTGAATAGTGAATAACATTGGATTTTACCATATGGTGCTATTAAGTTAGTGTCAATTTTGGAGGCAGTAAATCAATGTTTTGAGTGTGTTTTTTTTCCGTGTTTTAGAAAGTTAAAAAAAAAAAGAAAATGAACAACATACAGTCAAGAATATCAAAATCTAAAAAATATTCTTGACACTTTTTGTTTATAATTCGTCTTCTGATTATGTTGCTGTTTACATTTAACAATGGAATTATCAAATCTCATGCATTAGGAAACCTTCATAATACATCAAAAATGAAAATTGTCTCTTCAAAAGTGAATTCATTTTTGTAGATGTAAATATTTATTTTATGTTAACTCTGGGTATTTTATGAAAGCAAAAATGTTTGAAAATATCATGCCTTAGATCTTCTGTAAAAAAATAATAAATATATATATATATATTTAATTTACAGCCTATGAAATTAGTAAAAAATCGATGTTGTAAAAACATGAAACGCAAAAAATAGAATGCACCATATAGGTTTTCACATACATGTATACATATATATATATATATATATATATATATATATAGCGAACTGTTTTAAATTATTCATGAAATCATTCTGAACAAATTTGTCTTTGTATCCTTTGTTATTCATAAAGGATATATATCATTCTGGGGAAAAAATCTATAGTATAATCTATACATTTTGTATGTATTGGGTTTACGCTTTTTTTTTTAATTTATATACATAATCTTTTAAATATAAAAAAACAATTTATTATAATATTTTTAAGATCAGATCGGAAGTTAGTGTTTATGGTTTTCATATAAAATTATGGAACATGAAGTTATATTATATATATACATCATATAACAAATGTGTACATCTGTAAACATACACATACATATATAATATATATATACATACACCTATAGACTTATACTATGGTATGTTGAATATGTTTAAGTGTTTACATCAATCTAGAATGCTCATATATGGAGTCCACATGTTTTCGAATTTTTGTACTTCTAAGTTTTTCTGAGAGATACATCTTCCTATGTATTTTTTGAACTGTGTTATCTCAGGCTCTGAATCTTTTAATCTTTGTTTATATATATATAATACTTTGCAGAAAAAAGTATATTATTAATAACATCATCGAATTTTTTGTTGCCAAAAACTATATCAATATCTTGCCATTTTATATCTTTTGTTGGGCATTTTTGATTTAAAAAGTGTTCAAGATTGGCCCAAAATAATTTTGTGACCCTACATTCACAGAATAAGTGTTTTATTGTCTCATCATGTGTTTTGCAAAGTAAACAAAGGTTGGAGTTGCTAATGTTCATTTTTTCTAAAAGATGATTGTACCCAATATTCGATGATTTATTCTGCATTGAAACCATTGCAGATTAGTGTCATTACTGCATTTAAAAGGGATATTAAATCTCTTAGTTATGACCGATTCTCCACTTAAGTTAAATTCTTTGCCCATTTTTTGGATGCTAATGGAGATTCATGTTTTGATTTAATCCTATCATATATGTATCTACATCCTTTTTTATTTCTAAATAAAGTTGATATTGGCAAAGGAAATAATGGATTCTTTGCTTTAGAGCTACAGTGTGAAAAAGAAAAGGTACCTAGATATGTTCTTAAAGCAGATATGAGTCCAGATTATTCTAAAAAGTGTGTTACAACACCATATTGGTGTGTCATTTCAGCAAGTGTCATAAAATTTCCATTACTGTTCAATAAATCATTGATAAAGCATATACCTTTCTTAAAATATCTATCAATAAAAACACTCGAACCTCTGACCTTAATATTAGAATTATGCCATAGTGGTATCACTTGAAATTCATGCCATGAATATGGCGTAACTTGTTTTAAAAATTTCATATAACAATTAAAAACATCTCTCAAGAAGGGACTTTTAACTTTATCTAAATGTTTTTCAATAAATACAGCTCCAAATGTGCTAAAATGTATAAGTGGCTCATATGACACTTTAAAGATTTCTAAATATTTTTTTTTCACCTTGTAATATTTTTCTTATCCATGTGATTTTTATAGCTGCAATAAACGATTCAAGAGTTATCATTCTTAGACCCCTAGTGAGTAGTCTTTATAAATAATTGTTCTTTTTATTTTATCTGGTTTTCCATTCCATAAAAATTTAAAAAAATAGCAAGTTAAGTTCTTTTATAGTTTCAGAATCTGGGTAATACCCCCATTTCACCAAGGATTATTTTTTTCCAATCGGCCCGATCTGTACCAGATTATACCCGATGATTTATTTTTTTGATCGGCCAGATTGTCGTCCTGAATCGCCTCCAATCGTCCCCATTTTTTAAGCCGATTGAGTCCTGACCAATGAACCTAGGCGAGGGACGATTCACGGACATTCCTCGAGCGATCGACACGTTTCAGGGGCGCAAGTATGCGAAAGTACGCGCAAGTACCCGCAGGTACAAAATAAAGGCCCGGAAGAGACCCGCATCTCGTGCGCAACATTTCAGTTTAATGCGTTTCTAAGTGATTTTTCAGAACCATCTAATATTAAAGATGTATCGTCCGCAAACTGATATATTACATATGGATCCTACATTTATTCCCCTATTATCTGGACTGTTCCTGACAAGGGCAGCAAGTATTTCAGCACACAAAATAAAGATGTATGGTGATATTGGGTCACCTTGACGACATCCTCTTTGAAGAAAAAAAACATTCTGAGAGATGTCCATTTACAATACAGCAATATTCTGTATTTGTATAAAATATATCTATCCATTTTTTGAAATCTGGACCGAAGTTATAAAAATTTAATACTTGGTGAATGAAGTGCCATGCCACCGAGTCAAAGGTTTTTTCAAAGTCAATTCAAAGTAATAGTCCAGGTATGTCATCATTCTTTTCATTATAAAACATTAAATCGTATAAAAGTCTTGTATTTTCTCCAATATATCTGTTAGGGATGAAACCAGTTTGATCTTCATTAATAATACCTCCCAAAATATTTTTTAAACTATTCGCAATACTTGCTGATGCAATTTTATAAGATACATTTAGTAATGAAATGGGACGCCAATTTTTTAAGTATTTTTTATCTTTGTTTCCCTTTGGGATACATGTTATTACACCTTGTTTTTGTGATATAGACAATTCTCCTTTATTGAAACCGGCATTATTAGATCTTACCAAAAAATGTCCTATATCACACCAAAAAAACTTGTAAAATTCAACTGTGAATCCTGAGTGTCCAGGGCTTTTCGAGTTCTTCATTTTCTTTAAACATTCTTCATATGATATTTGCCCTTCCATTGATTTTTTTTTCATTTTCATTTAATTTGGGAATATTAAAATTTGAGAGAATTTCAAACAAATTAACTGTTTCAGTTTCATGTAAAGAATATAAGTTTTTATAAAATTTCATAGTTTCCTTCAAGATTCCTTCTTGAGTATCAATAAGAACATTGTTTTTAGACATAAGACTAAACATTACTTTTGACACAAAATTTTTATTTTCCAAATTGCAAAAAAAAATTGTTGGGTTTTCTCCTTCTTCAATCCATTTTGCCTGTAATCTTATTTTGACACCTTCCTTTTTTTTTCCACGTATTTTATATAGTTCTTGTTTTTTAATTTCCAACAATTCATGTTTAATAAAATGTTCCTTTTCAAGTTTTTCAATATCTTAGAAGTAGATATTCATTATTTTTTTCTTGTTTTTTAAGGAATGAGGAGTATTTAATTGTTTGACCCCTTATTTCAAATAGTAGTGTTTCAAAAAACAATTGATCATCAATATCTAATTGAAGTGTGTCATTTCCAATGTCATTTATATTTTTATCCGAGAATTGATCTTTTTTAGCATATTGTAATTTTACTCTTTCAATAGTTTGCTTGATAATATTTATATAGTTAGTGTCTTTTAGCAGAGAATTATTCATTTTCCAGTATGAATTGCCTTTACTAAATTTAATAAAATCTAATTTTAAAAAAATCAGAGAGTGGTCAGTTTTATAACCTGGAAATATTTTAACATCAACTATATCAGTAAGTATTGCTGGGAGATAAGAAAAAAGTATAATCTAGCTTTTTTATAGTGTTTTTTCGAAACCATGTATATTCTTTTTTTTTCTAGATTTTGATCTCTCCAGTAATCTACTAAATCACAATCAACAATTGTTTCTAGAACAACTTCCCTTGCGTTAGTGTTGTCTAGATTAACATAATCATAACAGTCTATTTGTGGGTTTAAGATCAGATTAAAATCACCTGCAATTAAAGATAAATTATCTGAATCTTTAATTCCATTCTTCAATTGTTTATAAAAGTCTGGGTCATCTTTATTATGACCATATATATTTATTAAGTTAAATCTTTTATCATTGATGGTACAGTCTAAAATTAATTTATTGCCATTATTATCAGTGGTTTTTGAATGTAATTTAAAATCAAAGTTATTATTTAAAAGAATGGCCACTCCTCGAGATTGACTAGAGTAGTTACTAAAAAAACATTCAACCCCGCATTCAATACGTATAATGTTCTTATCTTTTTCGATAAAATGTGTATCTTGTAAAAAGTATATTGATCCATTTTTGCTTTTCAGAAAATTAAAAGTACCCCTCCTTTTATTTTTGTCGCCAAGACCCTGTACATTCATAGAATATATAGTTATTTTATTTGTCATACTGTTTTGGTGAGGGTATAATAATTTTGCTGCATGCTACCCTTATCATCAACACTCCAGACACCAAGGAACCACAATATATAATTGAAAAAGTGGACATTTTAGACCTTAAATTGAATTTTTGATGTTTTGCATTGGTTTACCTCCATTTAAAATCAAGCACTGCGAAGTTGGTTTTACTTGACATATTTCCAAAAGTAAAACAGTTTACCACTTAAACTTTGATATCTTAATAAGTTCAGTGATATCAAATTGATAAGTATGCTTCTTGTATTTGTATTTATTAAAGCAAAAAAAAACCCACATTTTATTGGATATTAAAACAAATGTATTTTAGAGCATTAAGAACTTCTTCTAAAAACCACAATCAAACTTGAATAGAATATACAGGAAAATGCAATGTGTGATGGGCTTCAATAACTTAAACTTTATGCTTCTTTTAAAAATATTCCTTAATTTAAATAGATTGATTGATTGATTGAATATTTAGCGTCATTTTTATGCCATTAAGGGCTAACAGACGATCAGTTACCTAACCACTGTTTCCTGGGATTAACTAGTACTCGAGCACACCCTGTCTCCACAAGTAGCTGATAACTTTCCAACTTGAATCAGTGGTGAGAGACGAATGATAATAAGACACAATGTCGTATATCAATCGTCACGGAGACTGTTGCCGGGCGGGAGATTCGAACTCACGACCCCTGGATTGATAGTCAGACGCGTAATCGACTGAGCTAATCGGGCATGGCTAATTTAAATAGAAAAGCGACATTTAAATGTTAAGGGTTTATGTTCATAAAGCTTTTGAATTAAGATTGTTTATTAACAGCCTGTCATGAAAACAGTACTTAAGGCTTTATAAATCTGATATTGTTTCATGCTTATCGTCAACGCGCTATTGCTTATTACGCACTATTCAAAATTATACGATTGATCTCTCCAGTGATCTTTGATCTTCAAATTGTATTTTCGTTCTAAAATGTCTAAAAATATTGATGGATATATTCTTGAATGCATTATACATGTATCACATTACAAATAAACCTATATAATATATATGTGGGTGTTATTGTATGTTCATGGACCATGTATGGCTTAAATTAACTAATAAACTATAAACACTAGGTACATCATTTCATTATCATTTCTACATGTGGCATACTTGTAATGTTACATTAATAGTATAGACAAAATTCATACCAAATTGAAGAAAAAGTTGCCCTGGCATTTCGTCTTCGTCAGATCCAAATTTACTAATCGGTTTCCGCCATTTATTAAAATTCGAGCCAATTTCATTTTTGCTAAGTTTGCTTGATATCCTCCACCTTGTCTGAAAATGAAGACATGTTTGTGATTTTTATCAAGAACTGTCAGTTTTACAGTAATGCATTTGTGTTTTACAGCTCTAAAACGTGATATATACCTTTACATTTGCTTTACAATACTTTATCATTCAAAAATTATGCTGAAGGTTTGAAAATACAGACACGCTTAAGATTATCAAGCTTAAACAATAACCATAGAATTTATCATTTTGTAAATTAAGATACAAAATACTAGATATAGGTATCTCATTGAAGAATCCATATTCAAATATGAGGAAATATGTTCTCATATTTCTGTGTCTGTTTGTCTGCCCGTCCGTCCGTCAGCCGTCCGTCAGGTCAGGGTGTCTCTAGCCCTTTTTCCCGTGTGTGTGTGTGTGTGTGTGTCTGTGTGTGTCTCTCCGTGTGTGTCTCTGTCTCTGTGTGTGTCTCTCTGTCTCTGTGTGTCTCTGTCTCTGTGTCTCTCTGTCTCTGTCTCTGTGTGTCTCTGTCTCTGTGTGTCTCTGTCTCTGTTACTCTGTGTGTGTCTCTGTCTCTGTGTGTCTCTCTGTATGTGTCTTTGTCTCTGTGTGTCTCTCTGTGTGTGTCTCTGTCTCTGTGTGTCTGTGTGTGTGTGTGTCTCTGTCTCTGTTTGTCTCTCTGTGTGTGTCTCTGTCTCTGTGTGTCTCTCTGTGTGTGTCTCTGTCTCTGTGTGTCTGTCTGTGTCTGTATGTCTGTGTGTCTGTGTGTCTGTATATACTAACCGAGTTGTAACTGTTGATAGGTAGAGCACTCAGTCTGTAATGGAGGAGGGGACTTATAGACAGGAGACCCTGGAACTGCAGGCGCTCCGAAAGGATCTCCCCGTCCTACAGATAAAATATATATAATTTTGACGATTCAACGGCCATAAATCCGACGTTAATTATCCGATTTTGCCAGTTCACGAGCTTGTCAAAGATATTATGGTTATATATAATTGTGTATGTTTCGCGAAAAACATATTAAAACTAAGAGTGTTACAGTGCACACAACATCAAATTATGCAATATTTGACGATTCAAGGGCCATAGCTCTGACATTAATCATTCAATTTACCTAGTTCAAGATCTTGTACAAAATATTATATTTATATAATTACTGTGTGAATTTGGTGAGGATCAAATAAACAAGAGCTCTCCATAAGACAGCGCGCGCTCGACTACTCGAATATTTTTTTGAACAAAAGTACAATAACTTAATTACATTATATTCACGCAAGAGTTATCTAACTTAGTTATTGCAGTAAGTTTGATGACTGGGAAGTCTTGTGTATAGCTTCAAGTAAATACATGCAATGGTTACTGAGACAGGGATTTTCATGCAAATCTTTAGCCAGATTTTCTAAGTCAAACAGGGCAATAATTTGCATTATATTCATGCAAAAGCTATCAAACTTAGTTATTGTAGTACGTTTGATGACTATGAAGTATTGTGTACATTTGTTCAAGTTATAACATGCAATGGTTACTGAGATACCAGATTTTCTAAGTCAAACAAGGACAATACTTTGCATTATATTCATGCAAGAGTTATCTTACTTAGTAATTGTATTACATTGGATGACTGGGAAGTCTTGTCTGAATTTCAATCTAATACATTATGTGGTTGGTGAGATATTAACTTGATGGTACTTGCACGCAAAAATATTTTAACCAGAATATCTAAGGCAAACAAGGTCAATAATTTCGTTATATTCATGCAAGAGTTATCTAACTTAGTTATTATAGTTGGTTTGATGGCTGGGAAGTCTTGTGTAATGTTTCAAGTCAATACATGGAATGGTTATTGAGATAGGTACTTGTACGTAAAACTTTTACCAAGATGCGACACTGGCGCAGACGACCGGGTGCGTAGAATAGGTTTCTTTATTCTTCGATAAGTCGAGCTAAAATGTTTGTGCTAGAGAGCACTCCGGGTCAAATAGTGCAATTTTGACGATTCAAGGGCCATAACTCCGACAATGAATGTTCGATTTGACAAGTGCATGAACTTTTTCCGAGATAACTACGGTTTGACGAAGATCAAATTAAAAATGCAGATGCTAGAGTGCACACAAGGTAAAAATAGTGCATATTTTATGTGTCAATGGCAATAACTACGATCAAATTATCCGATTTGGCCAGTTCAAGAACTTGCCCGAAAAAGTATGGTTATATAACTACTTTGTACGTGTGGATAGGATCAAATGAAAATTGAGGGTACTTTAGTGCACACAATGTCAAATAGTGTATTTCTTATGTTTCAACGGCAAAAACACTGACAATACTAATCTAATTTGGCCAGTTCAAGATCAAATGAAAAATGCAGGTGCTAGAGTGCACACAACAAAATGTTCGCGGACGGACACAATGCGATCAAAATAGCACAAATTGACATTTGCTCAGGTGAGTTAAAAACCGAAACAGAATTAAGAGTATGGATGTTGGGAATTTCAAATAATGTTAAGAAAAACATTATTAAAATTGCCCTGTGTCCTTTAAATGTCATGCAATATGTGCGTTTCCCTGTGCGTTAACATTTTCCGTTTTATTCATAAGTGTTTTAGCACTGATACTGGCCAAAGAGCGGCACTATCGCGGACCGCGATTTAGTATTTGGTCAACAAAATTAAGAAAATTAAAATTTACACTACAAAGATAAAATACAATTTGTATAAGTTATCGAACAAAATATCAAGAATATATGATGTTTGATATAAATGTGAAGATGTACTGCTAAAATCGAAAATAATATCGGCGATATACTACGAAGTTAAAGGAATTTAGGCTTAACGACATTTAATTCTAAATACACAGAAAACATGAAATACTACCTGGGTCCTGTTGCCATCCGCTCTGCACACAATACACATATAAGTAACGGTAACGATGGCAACGGCAATAATAACGACGAGAGCCACATCTAGTGTCTCCAGAAGGATGTATATCAATTGTGTTGGTAGCATGTCCAAAATGTCCGTCCTCATTTTCTACAATACTCTTTGTGCTGAAATATGATATACTTCATAGTGTTCTTTGCGATATAAACATTGCAATAAAATGAAACTTTACAAAATATGGCATATATGTAAGTTTGATGATTTTTCTGAAATGTATATATAATGAAATTAAAACACGCCCAGTATATACAGACTTCTTTCTATTTTGTAAAGAGACATAAATGGTTGAAGACACAACTTTGCAGATTTGTGGTCAGATTTGTGGTCATTGGTGGAAAGGAAATTTAACTTCATACGGTTTAAGCTATACTGGCATTAAATAATGTTTATACGATGGGTAGTCGATCGTCAGTCCGTGAGCATTTCCCTCTCGTCAAGAAAATACAAGTTTTAGGGGACTTTGGCTACAAATGTTAGAGCTTTACTTTTTAGATATGGTTTTGGTTTCGCCTGAATTTCAGATTATGCTGAAAATAAAAATTAGTTTTTTGCATTATTCAAACAAAGTGTTATGACTGTACTGTACAAGATTGGCGGTCGGATATTTCTTGGTCACACAAAGCTGTCCATCATGGAAACTTTTAACTGTTGAAAAATATCTTACTCTATTAACCTCTAAAGATTAAAATTGCTTTTGCACTGAAAATTTAGATGCTTAGCTCACAAATTATATGTAGAAACTGAAAGACATAATAATGTTGCATACGAAGATAGAATGTGTATACTTTGTGCAGCTGGAGAAGTTGAAGATGAATACCATGAATATATGGAATGTTCCTAGTATTATGAAGATTTACGCAGTGAATACCTTTTCAATAGTTTGAATATTACTAACATAAATTTAAATTCATTTTACAGATTAATGAGTATAACAAATGAACAAAAATTTAAAACACTATGTAAATCTATTTTTGAAGTTTTTTAATAAAAGAAATTCATTTTTCCAATCACTTAACATGTTAACAAATGCAAATCTGTTATCTATCTACTGATAAACGTTTTATATTCGTAACACTGTTGTCACTTTTCACTATATATGATATAAATGTAAACTGTGTATTATTTGTCGGAGTCCCAGATAGCTTAATAAAACATTTGTCATTGTCATATTAATATTTTTTTATTTTTCATTATATATACGTATCTGTATTTAAACGTTCTTTACAAGCAATTTAGTGCAATCTTCCATGTTTGCAGCGGTTACCGGGTAGATTATTATAAATTTACAAGCCATTTTTATAAGAAATCCCCCTACCCCATCTGATTTTTTTCCACGCACCCAAAATAAATAAGAGAAAGCAATGTTCTATCCATAAAAGAAGGTAAAAAGAAAAAAGTGACAAACCTAAAGAAAGTTGAGTAAAGACTTTTTTTTCGAAGCACAGCCCACACAACCCAAACTATCTTCAGATACCGGCTGTGCAAAAATCATAGTTCTAATGTATATTCTTATACGGTATGCACAGACAGCTGGGGTGGGGGTTTGGGTATTACGTGTCTAAATAAGCCCAACAAAGGAAATATTGAACCAACCGTTCCTAAATAAGCACAAAAAGTTTAGTCGTAAATAAAGTGGCACAAATTTTACTTGATTATTACAAGACTAAACCGGCTCAACAAAACTGTAGTCTGATTCAAGGAAAGTCAACAACAATTGAACTTTTTCGTGCACACCTACTTATTTTAATATCATTTAAAACAGCTCATAAGTCCAATTTCTTAATCTGTAACAAACACTTTCTATTTTATGTATGACGTGCGCTGATTGGTCCTAAAATACCCCCACCGAGAAAACACCAATCAGTGCGCTTGATACAAACTCTACTTATTGGCTATAACGGCAGTGTATCTTCAATAAATAAATTACGGATAAGGAAATTGGACTTATGAGCAGTTTTGATGATATATATTTTCACGAACAAGCTTTTAGATTATACATTATGTGAATGAATATCATAGTTATATTCATATTCTAGTATACCTAGTACATTAAACCAAAGTAACAGCCTTGTTACAATGACTAGGGCGAATGGACACCGGTACGTTGTCTTTTTTACGCCACTTCAAACACCACGAGGCTGGCAAAACAGCACATTCTCCCCCCCTCTACCCATAATGACTTTTTGACGTTGTAATCCGATGAAATACCGTATATAGTAACATAAATAACTGATACTTGACAAAAATATATTTACAACGATGTTTTAACTTAATCTAGCTCCTTATAATAATCAGTAGCATGTCTTCTAAACTGATGCGGGGTGGGGGAGGGGGTTACTTCCCTTTAGCAATCATATTGTAGTTAACTCCCTTATTTATATATGAGGCCATAGAAGATGCTGCCCTTTCCGTTATTAGATAGAAGTCTTAATCGATTAATCCAAATAGTTATAAAATCATCTTAATGTAATCTCAGTTTAATACCAGCAATAGTGCATGTATGGTGCCATATATCTGCCACCAGTTATCCTCATAACTTACGTAATAAGTTTCTAGTTAACCACTTAATTTTCGCGAACAATATATAATTATCCAGTTAGCTAACACGATAAGTTTCCAGTAAGATAAATATCTTAACGCTAAAAGTTGCCTATTTACTGTTCTGCAACTGCCAACACATATATGTAACGACTCTGTGGTTAAGGCGCGCAGACTTTGTACATTCTTGTGAGTATTTCAACTGTAACGGTCCAAAGCATCCAACATCCATTGGTTAAATATGAGAGGTATGCGGTGGAAGAACAAATAACACGATGTAGTTGTCTTTTGCCCATTCCACAAGACACATGGCTTTTATGTCCATCATATAAAATAAGTATGGTGTCATCTTTATTCCTTCCTTGGCAGAATTACACAAAGTGGGTTTGAATGTTTTGCTTAAATACTTCTGCGTTGGACCATCCTGATGGAGTAACAACACTGTCAACTCCAGGTGATTTTCATTCCAGTAACCCATCTAACATTCTGACTCCAGGAAATACAAAATAGGGTGGTATCTGGTGATCTACTGCATTACCAGCACCAATAATTGTTACCGTCTTAGACCGGTCTGCTATTATTGCTTGTGGTTTACAGTCCACTCCGGAAACTACACTTGGTGGCTTAAACTCTTTATTGATTCCGTTCCCATCAATGTTATAAATATTTTGTGTATTTTCCTTCAAGTTGTATTAAGTAAGTATATGTTCAAATTCATTAAAATAGTTAGTGATTGCGTCCTCACTTGCACATCTTGCCCTTTGCTCTGATAGACATGATGGTCTGGCAACTTTCAGCTCTGGCCATCTTCCCATGTAACCGTAAAACGATATAAGGGTGAATGGTTTATCAGATGATCGTTTTCCCAACGACACAGCATATTCAGATGCCCAGTTTACCACTTCTGCACGGGTATAACCATAACCTACAGAAGCCAGTTCCTTCAGATGGTAACATAACTTGGCTCCTTCCTCCAAACTGAAAATAGGCCCAGGACCTGACTTTGACACATCTACCGATATTCTTTTGTCTATCCTATCCCTCAATGTGGTAAGAGGGATACCATGACGTTTGGCTGCAGAATAGACTAATACCCCATCTTCCTTAACCATTTTGTAGGCACTCGTCATTGCTCTAGGTGACCACTTTCAAAGTTAAGCCCTCTGAGATGGATCTTTAAACTGAAATATAGATCTAGAAGAAATTTTTTTTATAATATCAAAAATTTAATTATTATTTTTAATGATAATGAAAATCACATTAAATTGATAAGTTTGACTTTATTTCTCATAATAAATATATATATATATTCTGTAATTTTATTAGATTTGAGATCTAAATCAGCAATTCAATAAGCAACATGACCCTTTTGGACTTCCGTACTTTTTTTCCCAAGCGGAGTTTTCGTTTACGAGATTTATATTTTTACTATTATGACGTCATTTCATAAAATGGTGGGCGTCCTGAACTTGGATTACGTTTGGAGGTTTTATATACTGAGCAAAAAAAAAAAGTACCCACTTTTATTTTTTTAATTATTTCCTCAATATTAATAATTTGTCAAAATAAGCTACACATAATGTACATGTATTCGTTGGAGTACCTGTCAAAGTCGGTTTTATCAATAATCAGCCAAGCGCTTAGCCGAGAGGCCCGATTAACTTGTTTTGCACGTGCGCTCCTTGCAGCGATGGTCGATATCCGATAGTGGAATCTGACTGCACTTATTGACCAGAAATTAGGCACAATACAAAAAGATCACATAAAATTAAGTCAAATTGCAATACCAATACTAAATAACGACCAAAGAAACAGGCGAAAAGGATGCTGAATGCTGGCTCTGCAGTAGCCGAAGTATCCCGGCTGTTCGGCTGAACAAGGAAGACAATTGACCGTTTGCGAAGACGTTTCCAGATCAGGGGAAATGTTTTGGACCGTCCCCGAAGCGGTCGGCCACTCGTTACGACTGCGGCCGATGACACAGTTCAACACTTAGGTAACCGACGTCTATCGGCATCAGCAACAGGGCGACAGCATCGAATCAGTGCAAAGACAGTTCGGAACCGATTGCGGCAAAATGATGACCCGATTCGTCCGTACAGACCGTACGTTGGCCAAATTTTAACCAGACGTCATCGGGCTGCGAGACTCGACTAGTGCCGACGTCGCCGGCGTTTCCAACGTGCCGATTGGAGATCAGTATTGTTTTCAGACGAGTCTCGATTCAATTTGAGTCATGCCGACGGACGTGAGAGAATTTACCGTCGGGGGGGGGGGGGGGGGAGGGCGTTACGCTGATGCGTGCGTCATTGAGAGAGACCGCTTTGGGGGAGGTTCAGTATTAGTCTGGGGTGGAAGTATGGATGTACACATGACCCACTTAATCGTTATTGAAGGAAACATCAGCACCCAGACCTTCGTCAATAATGTTCTTGAACCTGAAGTTGTTCCTTTTATTCAGCGTCACACTTATGCATTATAACGTCCGTCCGCATACAGCTGCACTTACTCGACTTTTTTTGGAAGAAAATAACATCAATGTTTTTTAGACTGGCCGGCGAATAGTCCTGACTTAAATCCCATCGTGAGTTAGGACGCCGTGTTAGAACAAATAATGCAATCAACACGGGCAGGACCTTTCAGCAGCTCTACAGACTGAATGGGACAATTTACCGGCGCCGTACATACAGCGTTACGTCGACAGCATGCGACGGCGGATCATGACGTGCATTGGGCAACACGGCGGACACATGAGATATTAAATCTTTTACTGCAACCCACATCACATTTCCACTGCAGAAAAATCCTATAAAATTGAGTTTTAAACTTTCTCGATTACAAGTGCAGATTTATCAAAACCGTTGTTACTTCGGAAATCGACCCCTACGTCATATCGGTCCATTTCTTTCGATGAAAGACATATTGCAGCTGCTTCAAATTTTCACAGGACTTAAGAATAAATTGTTCTTTCCTAAATGAAAAAATTAGATCCGAATATATACTGCTTTTCTTTATTATGATAGATATATAGAGTGGGTACTTTCTTTTTTGGCTCAGTATAGCATTTATAGCAAAGAGGAAAAAGTTACTATAAGAAATTTTAGATAGATATGATCAATTTAATAAATACTAAAAATAACTCACCTTTATTCTAAACATTTTACGTAATACGACTGTTTTTATCAATAAAACTCTTCTGTCAACAAAATGCCGGCTTTTCCGTCTGCCAAAACGCGTCACACTCGTGAAAAAGCACGCAATTCCATACTAGCTTGAGAACTGGTATAGCTCGAGAACAGGTTACGTGAGAAAATGTAATATAAATACAAAATGAGTTAAAAACATTATAAATAATTCACAATCGATGTAAAAAATACAAATTTAGACATCAAGTATTACAGATAAAATTCAATCATACCATGCAATAAAGCAATATTTGAATATATATTTATAAATTCTCTTACGTCGTGGCCAGACATAGAGGATATGACGTCATAAATACCAGTTATGACGTTACCAGTTATGACGTTATATCCGCTTCGACTGTGCCTCTACAAACTAATAACTAAAAAAATGGACTTAGGATAAATATGTGTCGTGCTCAAACCTCTGCCACGAGCTTATTCCTTGACTGAATTTAATAATTTAAGTACTATTCGGCAAGTATTGATTAGCTGGTGCTGAAGTGATTTTTTTTATTCCCGATATCTGACCGCTAGAGGTCACCAGCGGGACTCGAAGCTGGGTCATGTTTTGGCACGTGCAGGTATATGTGAGGCACGTGCATCTGGTCCATGTTCATATATGTTGTGTATTTAATGATTCTAAGCAATTTTTGTTCTTCAACAAATAAGCTTTCTATCTTTGATATTCAGGAAATACGTCCCGTGCCGTTCTCATGTTCCAACTGCCTGAACCCTTCCTGAAAGCTCATTCCTTGTCAGGATTTAATTATTTTAGTGCCATTCGTCAGATATTGACTAGATGTTGAGCAAGCGACTTTATTTATTCCATATACCTTGCCGCTAGGGATCGCCAGTAGGCCTCGAACCTTGGTCAAGTTGCGGCACGTGCACGGCATATTTGAGGCACGTGCATTAGGTTCATGTTCATATATTGTTGTGTATTTCTAATTCGAAGCAACTTTTGTTCTTCAACAAATAAGATATCTCTCTCGTTTTTTTCGGAAATGCGTCTCGTGCCAACACGTGCAATTCAACAATTTTGGCAAATTTAGGTGTCATGTTCAAACCCCTGCCAAGTGGCGATTTCTTGTCAATATTTGATGATCTTGGTGATTTTCGACAGGTATCGAATAGCTCCTTAGATTGCCGTATTTAATTGGCCAGAATGCGCTGGTTCAAGGTCATTACTCGGCCTAGAACAAAGGTAGTCTCCATGGCACGTGCGTCATTTTGAGAGCCAGGTGCATTGAGTTCAGCTTCATATATGTTGTAGACAATTTAATTCTGAGCACTTTTTGTCTTTAAACTATATGACTAACTCAAACCTTTTAGCCAGTAGAGCTATAATTCCGACTCACATATGGTCAGCCGGCGGGCCAAAAAGGGCTCGAACCTGAACCAAGAGGCCATTTCCAGTCTTATTTTTAGACTTAGGTATTATTAGAAAGGTATCGGCAAGCCTGACAAAGTGACGTCGAGTTTTTATAGAAACTCTCAAACCCGTGCACCTGCACGTGCAAAACCCGAAATAATAGACTTAGCAAAAAAAATAAATTGTTGCCTTCATTTCGTCAAATAAAGGCCATTTATTTTTACCGTTTTGTAAAAATTACTTATATTTTTTTTTTATAACCCGAGTCAAAAAAATGTAGCACGTGCCAGAAAATGAGAGACATGTGCATTCAGTCTATTTATGATCCCCCAAAGGGGGGGGGGGGAGCATATAGTCGCCGCTTCGTCCGTGCGTACGTTCGTCCGTGCGTCCGTGTCGGGGTTGAGTTGTGGGTTGCGTTGCCAGTACAGAATGGCACTGTGGGCTTTTTTTGGTACTTGTGGCACCCCACAAGTCAAAATGCGTACAGAATGGCATTGTGGGGTTAATTACATTTTTTACACATTCTTCTTTTACTTTTTTTCACCTTTTTTCATTCTTTTTTAGTGTCATTAGGGTTAGAAAGAAAATAGGTTTGTTTTGTTTTATGAAAAAAAAAGGTGTTTTTATAACATATAAAAACCGCACCCCACAACATCGCTTCCACCAGAACGTCCGTCCGTGTGTCACCAATTTTGTCCGGGCTATTTCTTTACAACGTCTGGTTGGAATTTTATGAAACCTGCTAGGATGCATCATTACCAAGTGCAGATGTGTATAATATATTTGTGTTACATATCGATGATTTTTCACGGAGTTGTGTCATTTTAATTGAGTCTGTGACCAAATTCTTGTCCGGGCTATTTCTCTACAACCTCACGTAGGAATTTTATGAAACTTGCTAGGATGCATCATTACTAAGTGCAGATGTGCATAATATCTTTGTGTTCCGGTTCAATGCTTTTTCACGGAGTAATGATCCTTTGATTCTGTCTGTGACCAAATTCTTGTCCGGGCTATTTCTCTACAACCCCATGTTGGAATTTTATAAAACATGCTAGGATGCATCACTACCAAGTGGACATGCGCATAATATCTTTGTGCTCCGGTTCGATGATTTTTCACGGAGTAATGGCCCTTTAATTGAGTCTGTGACCAAATTCTTGTACACACTATTTCTCTACAACAACAGGTTGGAATTTAATGAAACTTGCTAGAATGCATCATTACCAAGTGCAGATGCGCACATTGTCATTATGTTTCGGTTCGATGATTTTTCACGGAGTTGTGGCCCTTTGATTTTGTCTGTGACCAAATTCTTGTCCGCGCTATTTCTCTACAACCCCATGTTGGAATTTTATGAAACTTGCTAGGATGCATCACTACCAAGTGGAGATGCGCATATTGTCTTTGTGTTCCGGTTCGATGATTTTCACGGAGTTATGGCCCTTTCATTGAGTCTGTGACCAAATTATTGTCCGTGCTATTTCTCTACAACCTCAGGTTGGAATTATATGAAATTTGCTATGTTTGTGTTCCAGTTCGATGATTTTTCACGGAGTTTTGGCCCTTTCATTCTGTCTGTGACCAAACTCTTCTCTGCTCTATTTCTCTACAACCTCAGGTTGGACTTTTATGAAACTTGCTAGGATGCATCATTACTAAGTGGAGATGTGCATATTGTCTTCATGACGCTATTTCGCTACATCCTCTGGTTTTAATTTTGTAAAAGTAGCTAGGATATATTTCCTGCTATGCAGTTGGTATTTTCCAACCAAGTAGCCACCAGCACTAAGGGAATATGGTACAGAGTCAAACACTCACTTGCGGAGCATCCAACCGTTCCACCGATATTTTCTTGTAATATATGTTGTAGATCTCGTCATTCCAAACAACTTTCATTCTTAAAGTATTAAGATATCTGTCTCCGTTTAGTCAGAAATGCGTTACGTGCCAAAACGTGCAATTCAACTAATTTGGGTGCCAGGTTCAAACCCCCACCAACAGGCCATTTCTTGTCGGAATTTGATGATCTTGGTGTTGTTCGACAGGTATTGACAATATCTCAAGGTTAATTGGCCAGAATTCGCCGGTTCATGGTCATATGTTTAAAACAATGATGTTTTTCTTGCTGTTTGTTCTCGCCAGGCTACTTGTCACAAAGCAGCATTTATAATTATTTTATTTAATACCAATTTTAATTGTGTATGCGATCCGCATTTGGTGGATGTTGGGGCATTGTTTTTAGTTTGGACATATGCATTTCTATCAGAAATCGTTTCCGCTCCAAAGCATTTTCTATTTATTGCTATATGAATATACAATTGCTATTTTAACATCGGCATTTAGTCAGATTTGGATACACGTTTCCCATCATTCTCTGTAAAATCTTGGTTATACATTAAATGCACATTGCAATTTCATATTTGTGTATTGCACATTAAGGGCGTATTATTTGTACTTCTGTCTAGTGTTTGTATGGATTATACACCATTCGTCAACAGTATCGTACTTATGTAACGGCGTTCAGCGTATTTAATCATCGTTCCGAGGATTTACCAAACTGTTAACATATATACTATATACATCTCATCTCTGCAAGTAAACTACTTTCCCACATATCCAGAGGTAAGAAAGTCAAGGCCACAAAACAAAGTGAATGACCGAGCATCACAGAGACTGTGCAAAATTGCAGTCTAAAAAAACCCTCACTATTTAAAGTTTACTAATAAGGTAGCTGGACTGGTAAGCTCAGTTGGTAATCAATCTGAGTATCAAATCGGAATCGTGAGTCCCCCGTCTGGCCAGTCTCCATAATGATTGATATAAAACATTACGTCTCATTATCATTTGTTTTTGTATGGTGTTTAGCGACACTTTCAACAATGTTTCAGTTATATATCGCAATAGTATTCCAAGTGCTGCCACAGCAGTATCAGGCCGCAGACAAATGGCACGATACCCCTCCCTGTCACATTATACCGACACTGGCTAACTATATTCTAAATGCTGAGCCCCA
Source organism: Panopea generosa (assembly GCA_029582155.1). Taxonomy (NCBI): domain Eukaryota; kingdom Metazoa; phylum Mollusca; class Bivalvia; order Adapedonta; family Hiatellidae; genus Panopea; species Panopea generosa. The sequence continues at coordinate 52,494,880 of CM055902.1, forward strand.
AGAGAGGAAAGTTCTAGTACCATTTTTCACCAATATGACCCGGCTGGGTTTGGAACCCACAACACTCCACATGCAAAGCGAACGCTCTACACCCATCTCCCCCCATCTCCCCCCCCCCCCCCCCCCCCCACCCACTACCAACAATTTGTCTCCCATCGCTGATTAAAGATTAAAATTATCAATTATTTGTTGAGATGGATGTTATCAAGTACTGGAAAGAGTGGTTAGTCATCGATGACACTTAAATGACACTAAATAACCAAACAAGAAAAATCAAACTAATAACTATCCAAACAATTTTAATACTGTCATCAAGTTATGCAAATTAATGAAAGCATTTTGAGGATTAGTACAACACATTATTTTATGTGACAAGTGAAAATTGTGGAATATCATGGTTGTATTATTGTAATACTAAGTAAGTCTAATGACGATTCCATGATATATTCAACAGCTAGACCAAACAGGGTGACCAGAAATACTAACATTGTGCCTTTGGCTAAAAGCTTACAAAAAAGCAATATATTTTGTAATTTTAATTATTCATTTTTATATATGACTGCAAACATTACAAACAAATACAGCTGTCAACAAATACAATCTACATTATTTACAAAAAGTTATATTACATGCAAAGTCAATCATGTTTAATACCACATTTGGTGTTAACGAGGTTATTAATCAGACTATGAATTGTTAAAAGTTCACTATTTCAAAGTGAAATAGTATATTATTTTTTCACTGAGAAATTAATATAATTTCCAAAAAGGTATATAATAAAATGTCAATTCCAATGAGGTTTTCATGTGTTTGTAGCCTTTCAAGTTGATGTCATGCACGAGATGGTTTTATTGATTAATGCTATAAACTATATCAGTCATTAATCAAAACAATTGGATTCAGAGAATATGTTTAAAGAAAAATTTGATAGCCAGGTGAGCGATAGACAAAAAACAATCACAAAAGCTCACCTGAACCTTTGACTCATATGATTTAACAATAGGTCAAATATGACTTTGGTCTCTGATTAACCATTCACTTCCATTTTATGGATTAAGCCTATGAATGACTTATAGATGACAAAAATAGAGCCTAGCCTCTTTATTTAAACAAACTTAAAACCCTTGTTCATACAATCAAAACTGATGTGTTATTTTACTGTAATAGATTGTTATAGTAACTGATCACGTCAATGCCATGGATAGTATTTACAGGTTGTCTGTTCTCTGTATTTACAGGTTGTCTGTATATACAAGTTGTCTGTTGTCTGTATTTACAAGTTGCCTGTTGTCTGTATTTACAAGTTGCCTGTTGTCTGTATTAACAAGTTGCCTTTTGTCTGTATTTACAAGTTGCCTGTTGTCTATATTTACAAGTTATCTGTTGTCTGTATTTACAAGTTGTCTTTTGTCTGTATATACAAGTTGTCTGTTGTCTGTATTGACAAGTTGTCTGTTGTCTGTATTTACAAGTTGTCTGTTGTCTGTATTTACAAGATATATGTTGTCTGTATTTACAAGTTGTCTGTTCTCTGTATTTACAAGTTGTCTGTATATACAAGTTGTCTGTTGTCTGTATTTACAAGTTGCCTGTTGTCTGTATATACACGTTGCCTGTTGTCTGTATATACAAGTTGTCTGTTGTCTGTATATACAAGTTGTCTGTTGTCTGTATTTACAAGTTGTCAGTTGACTGTATTTTCAAGATATATGTTGTCTGTATTTACAAGTTGTCTGTTGTTTGTATTTGCAAGATATATGTTGTCTGTATTTACAAGTTATCTGTTGTCTGTATTTACAAGTTGTATGTTCTCTGTATTTACAGGATGTCTGTATATACAAGTTGTCTGTTGTCTGTATTTACAAGATATATGTTGTCTGTATTTACAAGTTGTCTGTTGTTTGTATTTACAGTTTGTCTGTATATACAAGTTGTCTGTTGTCTGTATTTACAAGATATATGTTGTCTGTATTTACAAGTTGTCTGTTGTCTGTATTAACAGGTTGTCTGTATATACAAGTTGTCTGCTGTCTGTATTTACAGGTTGTCTGTATATACAAGTTGTCTGTTGTCTGTATTTACAAGATATATGTTGTCTGTATTTACAAGTTGTCTGTTGTCTGTATTTACAGGTTGTCTGTATATACAAGTTGTCTGTTGTCTTTATTTACAAGATATATGTTGTCTGTATTTACAAGTTATCTGTTGTCTGTATTTACAAGTTGTCTGTTGTCTGTATTAACAACTTGTCTGTTGTCTGTATTTACAAGTTGCCTGTTGTCTGTATTAACAAGTTGTCTGTTGTCTGTATTTACAAGTTATCTGTTGTCTGTATTTACAAGTTGTCTGTACATGCAGAAGTATGGCATTATTGTTATGAAAAACTAGGATTGAATGATCTACTTGTCATAAAAACTAGATATCATACATATAGCAATACAACTAAATATCTGGCATATTCTGCTTACTTCTTTCGAAATTGATGAAAATCAAAAATGACTGTTTATTAAAAGTGAATTGAATCGCTTGAAACAATATTTTTTTTTTTTTTTAATTTATTTTGCTATTTGTAAATTGATATAAAGTAATATTATGATGTGTATCGTCGTCGTCATCACAATAATTATCATAACTATCATAATACTCATCATTATCTTACCACCATCACCATAACCATCATCATCATCATCATTGTCGTCGTCTTAACCAGTATCATCATTATTATCATAATACTCACCATTATCTAACCACCATCACCATAATCATCATCATCATCGTCGTCATCATCGTCGTCGTCATCACCATTATCATGTGATTCATCATTATCATAAAACTCATCATTATCTAACCATCATCACCATAATCATCATCATCATCATCGTCGTCGCCATCGCCATTATCATCATTATTGTCATAATACTCATCATTATCCAACCATCATCACCATAATCATCATCATCATCGTCGTGGTCGTCGTCATCACCATTATCATCATTATTATCATAATACTCATCATTATCTAACCATCATCACCATCATCATCGTCATCATCATAGTCTTCTTGCTTTTTTTTATCTTCTTCCGTTTCTCCATATTCGTCTTTCAAATTGATAAACATACATTGCATCTATGGACTGAATCTATTTAAATTTATCTACAACATATTATGTTCTTCATCTTAATCGTCACCATTGTTGTGTACTGTTCTAAATCTTGTAATAACTTCCAGCTTGAACATAATCCCTGAAACGTTCACTATAGTCTTTATAAACAAAGTCGGTCACATAAAATTTCCGTAAAGTGTTCCTCATGTGTCGCAATGAGAACAACGCTTGACACAAGGCATCTGGCTTCTTTCCCACAAACAAATCGTACTTCAAACAATGTTGGTCGTATTTATATTCAGGAAACATGTAAATGATCCAGGGATTTCCATGGAAAATGTGTGGAAGACATCTTTCTTCCAAACTTACTTCTAGAAAGTTTAAAAAATACGCCAACGCCATGCGGACTCCGGTGATGTTAGCGTTATTCATCACTGTGAGGTACAAAATACAATATAATGCAACATGTTTCAAATGGTAGGATCTCAGCACGGTCACGATCTGCGGAGAATACCGTTCTTTATTCATTTTCCTAAAATACGCCTTGGCCACTCTCAAGGCGGTTATGATGTAAAGCTGACTTGTATTTCCACGCGTTATATCGATGACATGTTTTTCGTATCCCGATGAGCACATGCGCCAAATGAGACCAGATTCCCCGCCTTGGGAATGAGTATCTGTCGTCCATTTGAACACAGCATGGACTGGACAACTCATTGTGTTACTGCAACTGGTCGGGTCAGGTACTGTATCAGTCCGAATCAACATACCTGTGGGATATGCCATCACAATTGTAATATATCAACAACATGCAATATGAGTATGTAGAAATTATTTCACTGATTATTTAGTAAAATGAACACGATTCTGCTCAATAAAACAGAACAGGAGACACAAATTGGAATGAAATAAAGTGATCCTTTTCGTCTGATATCAGCAGAATTTTGAATTGAGTTTAACTTTAACTCAGCGTCGTTTCTAACTCATTGAAATCATGGAGCTTTCAGTTTTATTCGAAATATATAGAAGAACACTTAAACCAGTGCCCGAATGTGGGGCATGGCTCTATTTATCATGTAATATTATATATATATTTTTTTTTTAACAGAACAGTATAGAGAATATCAGGTTTGTGTCTGATATTATCAACTTTATCAGGTGACGTTTAGAAAAGACCCAGGACGAGGCTGTGCCGAATCTTTGATTTTTCGTGCCGAACCTGATGAAGTTGAAGATATTATAATGACATTTACATGGTATTCTATTTATCATGTCAATATTTCTAGTTCGTTTTTTATTCATTTTAAGTAGTATAAAGGTTAAAAATAGTTCTGTCCAGGTCAAAATGTATATGTATACACAACGACGTCATGAAGTATACATAATGACGTCATGTGCCCGATAAACTTGCAATGACGTGATAAACCTATGTTTATCTGGCAGGCAGTTTACCAACATAATTTAATGCATTGACAAGGTTAAAAACTCACCTGGAACGATGTCGACATTTATTGTAGCTATATTCATTGAAAGACTTTCACCTACAAAATATCTGTATTTTTTCCGAGTTTCAATCAGTTGTTGAAATGCGTCATCGTTGTCAGTAATTACAATAGTTATGTTTACTGATGGAGCATTAATGGATCTTCTGATTCCAAAATCGAAACGACGTCTATCTGATCCTTCGTTAACTCTTTTTTCAATTTTACATCGAGCCCTGTCAATGATAGATGTAAAGACACGTTCGTGCAAGATGCGAGAACTTAGGCAAATTTCATTGATGTCGTAGTTAGTTTGGAAAACATCTGCGCTATACAACTTTGGATATCTTCTTTGAAGAGTTGCCAGAGATTCTTGAACGGTGAGGTAAGCAAGTTCAGGAACAGTCTGGCTATCGTACTGCAGCTGCGTGGTCTAGAAACATCATAGAGGGTAACGTTTTAAACCTGATTCGCTTAAAGATGTTTTATAGAAGCGCATACAAGTATATGCACGTTAAAGAAATGTTTTAAATGTATTCAATTATCAAAGTCAATTCAGGGTAAAGCCGAGACCAAAAGTCATATTATAAACATTGATTAGTTGTAAGTGAGGAATTTTCTGAAATAAGAATAATTAAGACCGCCAATAAAGCAAAATATATGCATCCATTTCTGGGGGCATAAGTGGGGGTAATCGTATGTCTATGATAAGAGTTTATGAAAATACTGTTTGAGAGATTTAATGGTGATTTAAAGAACTTTTATTGATTATAGAAATGCATTGTGATATGTGATAGCAGCTGTGTATGTGGCAACTTTAAGCGTCGCAACCAACGCAAAATGTCGCAACCAACGCTAAATGTCGCAACCAACACTAAATGTAGCAAAATCATCTGCCGCTAAATATCGCACCTTTAACGCTAAATGTCGCAAGATTGGTAACACCGGTATATGTTGCAAACCCAAAGCTTAATGTCGCACTGATTTTATCAGCGTAAAAACATGTATAGTTAAGTAATACGATCTTTATCAGATTCGTTAGTGTTTTATGCTGGCTCTGTCAGTGGATAAGTACAGGTGATTCGAAATATAACCACACATTCATCTTGGGCCAATGCCTGGCTCTTTTTTATTTTAGACACAGTTTGTGGTTGGTATACAATCGATAGAATTTGGTATAGGCATAACCGACGTTAGAATTTTGCGAATACCATTTTATTTGCATGTATTTTGTTTTTACTTGCTTTTGAGTTTTAATTAAAGAAAATTTTTTTTTCATATCATTACGTGCGTAGTTTGTTTGTTTTAGGTTGTTTTTCAACAGTAGTTCAGTGGTGTTACGGCGGTCAATTACCCTAAGCGTGTTCCTATAGACACAGTGTCTTAGGACAAATCGGTCACAAAGAACACCAAACGCCGGATTTGAAGTTCTGCGAGCTACCTAAACTATTGCGCTCTCCATTTTAAATGTAGTATAGAGTCGTTAACAAACCATGCAATTGTAGAGGAACATAATGTATTGTATAAACTGACTCTGGTGACGCTTTGTTACTAGCAGATGATAATTATGTCCGAAAATTCATTGTTAAAAGATGTTTCATTAAATTGCTACAGAACTGTGGTGACAATAACAATATCAGACTATTACCAACGACGATTATGGTGGATTTTGAAATAGCTGCACGACGTGGTGTTCTTGAATGGTTTCCAGGAGCAATATCATTATACACAGTGTATCTGGAGGAAAGTACAGCCATGTGGACTAGTAAAAGAATATAAAAACAATGCTAACTTTAAGACATTAGTATGTCGTGCTGGTACTCTGCCATAAGTCCCCGTGAACTTGGTAGAAGATGTGTAGGTGAGTGTGTTAGAAGATTGTAACAGTGACTCACCAGCATTCATTAGGTTAAATGATTATGTGACAGAGCACTGGGTTGAATGGGATAAAATATTGACAATGATGGTCCACGTACAACAAACCATGTTGAAGGTTAGCTAACAAAGTTAACAGTCTGTTAACTTACTTGCATCCAAATATTTACAAATTGATCGAACTTTTAAAGAAGGAGCAATCTGTCAATGAAATTAGACTTTTGCAATATGCCAATGGAGGAAAACAACGCCCTAAAACGAGCTTATAGAGTAATTGACCATCGATTCCATCAACTGAAAGAGAGATTGAATAACGTCACTTTAGATTTTTTAGAGTACGCAGATGCTGCTTCTCAACTTATCAAGTTGGGACATTGAACTGTGTATGTATATGGAATAAAATAGCAAAAAACAAACAGTTAATATCAGATCAATTATGTTGTAAAAACATTGCATTCTTAAATAAAATTGTTGTAAATACATTGTATTATTCAATAAAATTGTTAAAATTTTCCATATGTATTTTAAATAAAATATAAAAATCAAACAGTTAAACGCAAAACTTTTCTATAAAAAGAAATGGGAGGAGCCTAATTTCAAATGGCGGCACTTTCTTGCAACAATGTTGAATTGGGAGATGTTTTTCTGTAAAACATAGTAACAAAGTTGTCATTATATTCAAAAAGAAGTGCAGTTGTACGGACATATTTTGTCTTTATAAGAATGCCCTTTATTCACAAAAGTTCCCTGAAACAAAGTAGAAGTAGTCCTTACAAAATTGAAATATCAAGGAAAATTTGCTAAAATGTTTGAATTTTGGTCCCCGTTTGACCCTTGTTACGTGGTGTAAACAGCAACACTTGCTTGAAGATGTGTATAACCCACTTGTGAGGAGCCATGCAGTGTTTGATATCTCAGAGTAGAATAATTTGTTTGACTTTCAGTTTGTGAATTACATGTTTAAGAAGATTAATCTTCATAATATGTTTGCCCTTTTCATATATAAACAAATGATTATACATTGTAGTTTATGGCTTATCTAAGATACATCTTTTTTATATGGATGCAAATAAGTAACCATTCACACTAACCTTGGTTGATCATTGTTTTGAGTCCAATAATTCACAATAGCTTCCTTTTGGAAATAACTTTAAGTTTGTTGTTTTTTAGCAAATAAATGTCATTTTATTGTTTATACAATTCCTATATCACAGCCTTCAATTAAAAACACTAAGTGCTATATAGGTGGCCTTGGATGTTTGAGTATGAATCATGTACCATGTTCAAAACACAACTTGGCATAATTTAGATCTTGGTTAGTTCAATATTCTTTGCTTTTTTCTTACATAATTAAGTAGGAACCAAACTCCTACATCTGAAAACATATTCCAGTTTTTTCTGTATCAACGTTTTGGTAAATGACTGTTTTCTTTGATAAGGAAATGAAAATTCACCTAGCCAAAACTGATGTTGAAATGTGATAAACGGACATGAAAACAATATCCATTATGATAACTTTTCTACAGGAATGTATTTATTGCATCATCATCATCAGCATCATAATCACGTCATCATTTTCCTCATCTGTGCCTCAATTTTTGTCCCGATTACCATCTGACAATAAATATTCCTTTATGTTCTGTGTCCTACTATATTTATTTTCATCAACAGTAATTGATCAGTCTGGCGTAACTAAATGATCCCCAAAATCACACTCATTATAATCAAATAAATGAAATAATATACGAAACTGTTCCCTCGAAACCTTCAAAGTATTTCCACGATTTTCTTCTATTTGTAAGTTTTGTCAGGGAAATTGTGAACCTACATGTAAATGGAATGGGTCATTCTATAATGTCAAAGAGGTTTCTGTATTTTTCAATCTTTGTATGTTTTGTCTCACAAATAATTGTTTGCCCTTTAGTTGTGTCCAAGCAATGCATTTACAATTCATTACAACATGTATACCTGTTTGATACAAGTCCATAATAAATAAGATAAACCATTTTTCATCAATAGTTTCATTCTCTCTAAGTAAGCAATGTACTAATCCATGGAACTTGGTCCAAATAATTTTACTTTATCTCTTTGATCATGACCAGAGATGTGTTATATGATCTGCCTCATATTCGGTGTGGTGATTCACTTCTTTTGCCAAGCACATGACTAACACATTAGTTTACAGGTACACACATTTATGGTTAATATACCTACATGTTAAACAGCAGCTGTATTCGTGATTGTTTACCTCTTTAAATCAAGGCTAGTTATAAGCATATACCCTAAAGCAAAGAGCTAAATACCATTGCTAGCGATTGTTTGATAAATAATGAATGAAAATTAAGTTATACATCAAACGGACGGACGAACATACACACATTGCAAACCAAACAGACAGCCAGACTGCACCGCATTGCACCGTAGCAGACTGCACAACACCAGATGGCAAGCTCAAAATACCAAAATGATATATCTTCTCAACTTTATTTTAGATAATACGACTATAACAATCGATACAATTGTACTATATTTTTGCACTAATAAAACACTGAGACATTGTGCGTTGGAGTTGCAACATATATTATGCAGCAAATTTGAACAATTTGACTTTCACATATTTCTATCTCTTCCAATAAAATACTGTAACCATGTTTAATATCAAAATGGTTGTCTTTGTGTGCATGATGTAATTATTTAATCTTTATTTAGCAAAAGTGAAATCATTACAATTATTTGTTAAATTATAATTATTTGTTCAATCTACAATTTATACTTTGTTAAAATTTCAAATATGCCAACTTAACTATATAATAAACTTGTTCAAAGCAGGAAATTGTATTATTTGTTTAATTACTATTAATTATCACTTCCCTTTTGACATATGGTTGTTCACCTTGATGAGAAGGAAGACTTTAATGCCATATCCACACCTTTAAAGTCAAACAATAACTTTGTCGTAATATATAGAGGTGGTAAGACTGTGGGGGGAAATAGAATATGAAATATAATAGAGACAGAAAAGAATTTAGAAGGTTAGGATATAACATAGCTTTGTGCAAGAAAATATAGGAAAAACTTTGTGACTTAACTGTGTGATTCAGAAATAATTTAATAACTTAACTTCGTGATAAACATAACTTTGTGACTATGGTATGATTTCAGAAATAACATATAACAATGTCGCGAATAAAACTTTAGTGAAAACTTTGTCATTTATAAATAGGACTTTGTGATTGTAATCTAACTTAGTGACCATCTAATACCTGATAATACTTTGTGTGACTTTATAACTTTCTTTGTGAATAATCTATAAAGATGTGCATACTTTTGTAAATATCATAATTGACAGCAAGGAATTATATACAAGTCCTTGTTGACAGTTTAAAAATCTTATTAAAAAGCATTAACGTTCATTCGGCATTTTGTTTATATCTAAGACAACAACACATCATGGATTAGTACTATCCTCACATTATGAGTGGCACGTTTGTGTTTTCCTCCTTATAACACATATACCGGTGGTACAAATCTTGCGACATTTAGCGTTAAGGTGCGGCATTGAGCAGCAGATGATTTTGCGACATTTAGCGTTTGTTGCGACAATTTTCGTCTGTGCGACATTTAACGTTGTTACAGTGCAGTATATCTACTTGACATATAAGATTTTTATACAAACACTTATAAAACACCATAAAGATCAGTTTGTACTAAAATGACATTGTGAGACGTACACAAAATGTATACCTGCAAACGAAGACCGTTTATTTGAAACTCCAACAAAACATCAAATTCGTCTGCCTTCACCACTTTCAGACCTTCCCGAGAGCTCCCTGTGTGTACGATTTTTATATGTGTTACTTATAACGGTGAAACTTGTATTTTGGAATATACATCTTCTATAATTTTATGTAGTTATCATTTTTATGAAACATTAAAAGTTATTATGATAAAAGGTAAAGCATTTTAAATTCTAACACTACAACATCAAATTCTCAATTGGTTTGCTATTTAACATGACATATTGTTATGGTCTAAGGGAACTAACTGTTTAAAGAGAAGGAAGTCGTGATCTGACAGTTAGGAGATACCAGGCTGATATAGTTTAATTAAACATATTTTCTCAAGTTAGGAAAATCCAGACCTAATAAATGTATACAACAAAATGACGACTGTATAATAAGTTTTAATCACAGAACTAAATTTAAGTGTCTGTTAAATATAGATACTGAACTGTAATTAATATTAGACAACACAGCCACGAAAGACCCTTGTGTATTAAATAGATAGTAAAACACATTTATATACATTTACATATTAACATATATGTTACTCTCGATGAAATCAAACAGTTGTCAATTAAAACTGATTTACATAATTTATATCAAAGATATACCATTATTGTAATTGATTTCAACACACTGATAATAGTCTCACCTTGTTTCAGGTGCTGATTTATGACCAACCCCTCGTATTTGTTAGCTTCTGCTTTTATTTCAGTAAATAACATCCACAGTACATTGTTGACAATGTCATTCGCCCTGTCCCATTTACCATCATGAATGTCAAACCCACCTAAAGAAGAAAAATAAACTTTCACTTCAACAACCAATACTTAACTCTTTATCTATTGAAAAACTTACACGTACTATTTGATAAGATAATAATCTTATCCCCTGAACTAACACAATGTATCCAAGACCAAAACAGAGCATGCCCGTTTTCCATGCTCCTCAGTAGCTAAATGACATCACCAAACCAACTTCTGGGATGGTTTCTCACAGACGCCACACAGATGTATGGCAGCTGTTGTGGTAGTTTATATAATACATGACTTTGTAACACTTGTGAAAGTAAATACAAAACCTGACTTAACACTTGTGAAAGTTGGTACACAACACGACTAAATACTTGTGAAAATTAGGATAAACCACGGATGAACACTTGTGAAAGTTGGTACAAATCGTGACTTCACATCTGTGAAAGTAAATACAAAACACGACTTAACTCTTGTGAAAGTAAATACAAACCACGACTGAACACTTGTGAAAGTTGATACAAAACACGACTTAACACTACTTGTGAAAGTTGGTACAAAACCTGATTTAATATTAGTGAAAGCAAATACAATAAACGACTTAACACTACTTGTGAAAGTTGGTACAAAACCTGATTTAATACTTGTGAAGGTTGATACAAATCCTGACTTAACACTTGTGAAAATAAATATAAAACACGACTTAAAACTTGTAAATATGGTACAAACCACGGCTTAACATTTGTGGAAGATGGCACAAAACCTGATTTAACACTTGTGAAAGTTGGTACAAAACATAACTAAATACTTGTGAAAGTTAGTACAAACCACGAATTAACAATTGTAAAAGTTGGTACAAATCCTGACTTAACACTTTCGAAAGTAAATACAAAACACGACTTAACACTTGTGAAAATTAGTACAAATCTTAATTCAATACTTGTTAAAGTTGGTAGAAATCCTGACTTAAAATTTGTGAAAGCAAACTACAAGACACGACTTAACATTTGTGGAAGCATATACAAAGCACGACTTAACACTTGTGAAAGTTGATACAAAACACGACTTACCACTACTTGTGAGAGTTGGTACAAATCCTGACTTAACACTTGTGAAAGTAAATACAAACAACGACTTAACACTTGTAAAATTAAATATGAAACACGACTTAACACTTGTGAAAGTTGGTACAAACCCCAACTTAACACTTTCGAAAGTAAATATAAAACATGAATTGATACTTGTGAAAGTAAATACAAATCAGACTTAACTCTTGTGAAAGTTGATACAAATCCTGACCTAACACTTGTGAAAGTAAAGATAAACCCCAACTAAACACTTGTGAAAGTTTGTACAAATCCAGACTTAACACTTGTGAAAGTAAATACAAACCACAACTTAACACTTGTGAAAGTTGGTACACATCCTGACTTAACACTTGTGAAAGTAAATACAAAACACGACTTAACACTTGTAAAAGTTGGTACACATCCTGACTTAACACTTGTGAAAGTAAATACAAAACACGACTTAACCCTTGTGAAATGTCAATACAAAACACGACTTATCACTTGTGGAAGATGACACAAAACCTGACTTAACAATTGTGAAAGTTGGTACAAATCCTGACTTCACACTTGTGAAAGTAAACACAAAACATGACTTCACACTTGTGAAAGTTGGTACAAACGACGACTTAACACTTGTGGAACATGGCACAAAACCTGATTTAACACTTTTGAAAGTTGGTACAAATCCTGACTTAACGATTGTGAAAGTAAATACAAAACACAACTTAACACTTGTAAAGGTTGGTACAAATCCTGACTTAACACTTGTGAAAGTAAAGATAAACCCCAACTGAACACTTTTGAAAGTTGGTACAATACCTGGCTTAACAACTGTGAAAGTAAATACAAAACACGACTTAAAACTTGTGAAAGTGAATACAAAACACGACTGAACACTTGTGAAAGTAAATACGAAACACGACTTAACTCTTGTGAAAGTTGGTACAAATCCAGACTTAACACTTGTGAAAGTAAATACAAACCACGACTTAACACTTGTGAAAGATGGTACATATCCTGACTTAACACTTGTGAAAGTAAATACAAAACACGACTTAACACTTGTGAAATGTCAATAAAAAACACGACTTATCACTTGTGGAATATGGCACAAAACCTGACTTAACACTTGTGAAAGTTGGTACAAATCCTGACTTCACACTTGTGAAAGTAAATACAAAACATGACTTCACACTTGTGAAAGTTGGTACAAACCACGACTTAACACTTGTGGAACATGGCACAAAACTTGATTTAACACTTTTGAAAGTTGGTACTAATCCTGACTTAACGATTGTGAAAGTAAATACAAAACACAACTTAACACTTGTAAAGGCTGGTACAAATCCTGACTTAACACTTGTGAAAGTAAAGATAAACCCGAACTGAACACTTGTGAAAGTTGGTACAACACCTGGCTTAACAACTGTGAAAGTAAATATAAAACACTACTTAAAACTCGTGAAAGTGAATACAAAACACGACTGAACACTTGTGAAAGTAAATACGAAACACGACTTAACTCTTGTGAAAGTTTGTACAAATCCAGACTTAACACTTGTGAAAATGAATACAAACCACGACTTAACACTTGTAAAAGTTGGTACACATCCTGACTTAACACTTGTGAAAGTAAATACAAAACACGACTTGACACTTGTGAAATGTCAATACAAAACACGACTTATCACTTGTGGAAGATGGCACAAAACCTGACTTAACAATTGTGAAAGTTGGTACAAATCCTGACTTCACACTTGTGAAAGTAAATACAAAACATGACTTCACACTTGTGAAAGTTGGTACAAACCACGACTTAACACTTGTGGAACATGGCACAAAACCTGATTTAACACTTTTGAAAGTTTGTACAAATCCTGCCTTAACACTTGTTAAAGTTGGTACAAATCCTGACTTAACGATTGTGTAAGTGAATATAAAACACAACTTAACACTTGTAAAGGTTGGTACAAATCCTGAATTAACACTTGTGAAAGTAAAGATAAACCCGAACTGAACACTTGTGAAAGTTGGTACAACACCTGGCTTAACAACTGTGAAAGTAAATACAAAACATGACTTAAAACTTGTGAAAGTGAATACAAAACACGACTGAACACTTGTGAAAGTAAATACAAAACACGACTTAACTCTCGAAAAAGTTTGTACAAATCCAGACTTAACACTTGTTAAAGTAAATAAAAAACACGACTTAACACTTGTGAAATGTCAATACAAAACACGACTTATCACTTGTGGAAGATGGCACAAAACCTGACTTAACAATTGTGAAAGTTGGTACAAATCCTGACTTCACACTTGTGAAAGTAAATACAAAAACATGACTTCACACTTGTGAAAGTTGGTACAAACCACGACTTAACACTTGTGGAACATGGCACAAAACCTGATTGAACACTTTTGAAAGTTGGTACAAATCCTGCCTGAACACTTGTTAAAGTTGGTACGAATCCTGACTTCACGATTGTGAAAGTAAATACAAAACACAACTTAACACTTGTAAAGGTTGGTACAAATCCTGACTTAACAATTGTGAAAGTAAAAACAAAACATGACTAAGCTCTTGTGAAAGTTGGTACAAAACACGACTTAACATTGGTGAAAGTTGGTACAAATCCTGACTTAACACTTGTGAAAGTTGGTACAAAACCTGGCTTAAAAATTGTGAAAGTAAATACAAAACCTGATTTAACTCTTGTGAAAGTTAATACAAATCCTGACTTAACACTTGTGAAAGTAAATACAAACCACGACTTAAGACTTGTGAAAGTTGGTACAAATCCTGACTTAACACTTGTGAAAGTAAATACAAAACACGACTAAACACTTGTGAAATGTCAATACAAAACACGACTTATCACTTGTGGAAGATGGCACAAAACCTGACTTAACAATTGTGAAAGTTGGTACAAATCCTGACTTAACACCTGTGAAAGAAAATACAAAACATGACTTCACACTTGTGAAAGTTGGTACAAACCACGACTTAACACTTGTGGAACATGGCACAAAACCGGATTTAACACTTTTGAAAGTTGGTACAAATCCTGCCTCAACACTTGTTAAATGTAGTACAAATCCTGACTGAACACTTGTGAAAGTAAATACAAAACACGACAAACATTTGTGAAATGTAAATACAAAACACGACTTATCATTTGTGGAAGATGGCACAAAATCCGACTCAACACTTGTGAAAGTTGGTACGAATCCTGACTTAATACTTGTGAGAGTAAATACAAAACACGACTTAACACTTGTTAAAGATGGTACAAATCACGACTTAACACTTGTGGAAAATGGCACAAAACCTTATTTAACACTTGTGAAAGTTGGTACAAAACACAACTAAACACTTGTGAAAGTTAGTACAAACCACGAATTAACAATTGTGAAAGTTGGTACAAGTCCTAACTTCACATTTGTGAAAGTAAATACAAAACATGACTTAAAGGGGAACGCAACCCTGTGTATAAAACAGGATAATATGAATAGCTATGAGTTCAGCTTTCTATTAATAGTATTTTTATGCATAAATTCGAGTCCATAAAGATAGATCAGCTCGTTTTGTAACGGTCATTTTCGCACATCGACTTTGTGGTGGAAGTCGCCATATTGGATACCTGCGTGACGTCATAACTGCACTTCCGGTTTAAAACATAATTGATTTATACGCTATAGCAGATATAGAAACGTGCAATTATAGTTACCGGCAAAAGTACTCGCAAGAATGATAAAATGGATTTTAGTAACGGAGAAGTACTTGTGGCCTACAACTTTGAACCAGAATTTTCGAAAGCAGAGTTAAATGAATTAGAAAACGAAAGAAATAGTGAGACGGCACAGTTGTTCACATATGTGAAAGATTTTTGCAGCTGCAAAAACTGTGTAAGGATGCTTTCGTCCGACGAAAATACGTGCTGCAGATGCAATGACCATACTAATGGAAATTTAGAAGATTTAGAATGTATCACAGAAATAATAAAGAGAAACACAGAAATGTCTTATGAATATTTCACCCAAAAAGATGATAACTGTTAAACAGTCACACCGATCATGAACCAGAGATCAAACCCGAAACTTATCAATCACGACTCTGACTCTTATCATGTAGCCTGACATTGATGATTGATTTTTCAAAATAGTAAAATTACCCTTAGTTTGATAAAAAAAAGTAATTATTGCCGTCAGTGATGATGAAGATCCAGACGAGCCTGCACATTCATGCTGTACTATCAGGGTATATACTGTTTGCTACTCAGTCAATACATTATCAAAAAAACAAAAACACTATTTAGACCAGGAATGAAATTTAAGGGAAAATGTTTGTTACATATATTTACCTGTCTAAGAGGGAATAAGAAATAATATTATATCTCTTTTCTTATCGTGTTTAGCTGGTGCGACCATTGTTGCGTACTGAGAAATGGCTGATAAAATTTTGATTTCATACCCATTTTAGTAAATTTATATGAAGCATGAATGAGTTGGGTTTTTTTTTTGTGTTGTTTTACATAACTGGCACTGTCTTTTGGTTATTCAAATGGTGTTACTACCCAATTTGATATTTGATGATTATCTATTCTACCAGTTCCCTGAACATGTATGAATGTTGTTCCTTATAGGGAGTGTCATATGGAATATAATGTCTACAGGCATATTGCACAAAGTGTATGTTACTGTCCAGCTACTGGCACCCTGCTGAGCTTTCATAATTCACCAACACCACATTCACACCATGTGGTAATGAGAAATACCCTGCCACAGTGTGCATATTGTACCCTAATAAGCGTAATCACCCCAGGTTTAATGACCCCAGGGTTTATGACAGGATGTTATATCACATAGTATTATGCCTTACTACCGATTAAAACATTTTCACTTAATTAGGGTTTCAATATCAATGCAAACTTACAAGTAATAAAATTATGTTATATGATTTTATGAATATTTTTCATAAATTGTATACCAGAACACTTTTTTAACAGTAAAAAAAATCTTTTCATGAATTTTTGAATAAATAAAGGAACAAAGGTTTTACTTTATCTTTTTTCATTACGAAGTAGAGGTAGTTCAAATGTCTATTCACGAATAATGACCTTGTTGACTGTGAAAAAGCCATATATCAATAAACTAAATTGCCTATTAATTATAAAATTAATAAAATGATTTTATGACCAATTAAATGTTGACTGAATATTAAGCATCATTTTTTGCCATCGAGGGCTTACTGTACAGATGTTCAGTTAACCTAACCACTGTTTCCTGAAAAGTTAACCAGTACTCGAGCACACCCAACAACCGCAAGTAACTGATAATTTTCCCACTCGAATCAGCAGTGAGAGACAAATGATATTGAGACACAATTTTGTATGTCAATCATCACAGAGACTGTCGCCGGGTGGGGATTCAAACTCGAGACACCTGGATTGATTGTTAGACACTTAACTGACTGAGCTAATCGGGCCTGTCACAATTAATTAGCCTTAATTTGTATTTTAATAATAACTTTTAGATACCATGTCGTTTTCACACCTTATGTTTTGGCATTAACCTCTTGTTTTTATTGTTAATTGGTTTATTACACCTGTTCAAACAGCCTGCAATTATAAGATTGTGAAAGTTTGCTATATCAATTTCGCAATATTTTGGAAGAGTATATAAAATTACAAATTAAATTTCAGAAATCAGTTGAGCTATATGTTATTAGCACATTTTTAAGAGCTTCCCACTGGATAATATACACTTAGTCTATATGTATGTCGCATATGGTCATCTTCGTACTGAAATCATCAGAAATTGCAGCTTGGATAGTAGTACGCCAAGGCATTGGTACGCTTCATTCTGCAATCTTAAGTCCTACCCCAAAGTATAAAGGCGTTTTGCGCGTGATGTCACCAGAAGCTTGACACTGAGGCAATGTGAAATCACATATTAGGAAAACAAAAAACAATGCTGCCCACAAAACATATCGCATTACTCCACCCACTTATTCCGCTGGAGAAAACAATGTTTAATGGGTTAAGTCCTTCAATTCAGAATCGTTTTCGCGTTTAATTGTCTACCTTCGATGTTCACTAATGCACTGTATATCTGTATATAAACTGATTACGTATATTAGTGTATATACATAAGAGTTTCAGTAGAGAGCAGTCACTAACGACACAATACAATTTGCGCGATAACTAGAACGGAAGTGCAGTTATGACGTCACCGAATACCTCCATCACAAAAGAGCTACAAAATGGCGGCGCCCATAGCATTTAGGAAACGCTTGAAATCATGATATTTAATGTCATTTTTCTCATTTGATAAATTTCGTACAATTAAAATTTGTTGATTTTTGTGTTATTTACATGTCTATTTAACGATAAATAGCCATTTATATTCTGACGTGCGGTACCCTTTAACACTTATGAAAGTAAATACAAAACACGACTTCACACTTGTGAAAGTAAATACAAACCACGACTGAACACTTGTGAAAATTAGTACAAATCCTAGTTTAATACTTGTTAAAGTTGGTACAAATCCTGACTTAAAACTTGTGAAAGCAAAATACAAAAGACGACTAAACATTTGTGGAAGCATATACAAAGCACGATTTAACACTTGTTAAAGTTGATATAAAACACGACTTAACACTACTTGTGAAAAATGGTACAAATCCTGACTTAACACTTGTGAAGGTTGGTACAAATCCGACTTCACATTTGTGAAAGTAAATACAAACCACGACTAAACACCAGTGAAAGTATATACAAAACACGATTTAACAGTTGTGAAATTTAATACAAAACAAGATTTACCACTTGTGGAAGCAAATACAAAACACGACATTTGTGAAAGTAAGTAAAAAAAACATAACTTAACACTTGTGAAAATTGGTACAAACCCTGCTTTAATACTTGTGAAAGCAAATACAAACCACGACTAAGCACTTGTGAAAGTAAATACAAAACCTGACTTAACACTTGTGAAAGTTAGTACAAATTCTGACTTAAATCTTGTGAAAGAATATACAAACACAACTTAACAAAATATGCAAATACGAAACACAAGTAAACACTGTAGATGCAAATACAAAGTATGACTTTACACTTTAACACCTTATAAAGGAGTGTAGTTTCTGTAATTCAGCTAACAAGCACAAGATTGTTAATGTATTTCTAATATGCCCTATCAAAAATTGCATTGATCAGGTTTTGCAGTAAAATTTGTTTTACTTGACATATTTTCAAATGTAAAAACAGTCTACCACTTAACGAGTGATCTCTTAATAAGTTGATATATATATTATAGTTATGCCTCATGAAAATGTATTAATTATTAATTGGATTTTAATACAAATGTATTTTAGAGCATTTGAAACTTCTTCTAATGCACACGAACTTATGAAGAATAAACAGGAAAATGCAACTGTGTGATGGGCTTCAATAACCTAAACAATATGCTTCGTTTAAAAGATATTCCTCAATTATATAAGTATAAGAGTTGAATTCGGGATTAAAGCAACGATAGAGGCTGACTTGAAAGGCGAAGTAGAGCTAATCGCCTCACGTCTGAACAGAAGAAACCGTATTCTCGATGTTTATGAGACATCGTTTACATGTTAAAGCTTAAAAAACTGGTCGAACTATGGATGTAGATTTTTTAAAAAAAAAATTTGATAATGAAAAATCACATATTTCTTACTTTTCACATGTTGTTTTTACGTCATTTAACTCTGAACTGGAAGTTTCACGTATGTTACAGACGTCTGTACCATAAGTGCGTTTAGCAGGCGTGTATGTGGCATAGTTGTAATGTAATGTTACATTGACAGTACAGACAAAATTCATACCGAATTCAAGAGAAAGTTGCCCTGGCATTTCATCTTCGTCCTTTCCAAATTTACTAATCGGTTTCCGCCATTTATTAAAATTCGAGCCAATTTCATTTTTGCTAAGGTTGCTTGATATCCTCCATCTTGTCTGAAAATGAAGACATGTTTGTGTTTTTTATCAAGAAATGTCAGTTTTACAGTAATGCATTTGTGTTTTACAGCTCTAGAACGTGATATATACCTTTACATTTGCTTTACAATACTTTATCATTCAAAAATTATGCTGAATGTTTGAAAATACAGACACGCTTAAGATTATCCAGCTTAAACAATTACCATAGAATTTATCATTTTGTAAATTAAGATACAAAATACAAGAAATACTAGATCGACACTAGGTATTTCATTGAAGAATCTTTATTTATGTATAAGAAAATATTCTCATATTCTCTGTCTGTTTGTCTGCCCGTCCGTCCGTCAGGTCAGTGTCTATCTCACTTTTTTCCCCGTGTGTTATTGTGTGTGTGTGTCTGTCTGTGTGTGCGTGCGTGCGTGCGTGCGTGCGTGCGTGCGTGCGTGCGTGCGTGCCTGCCTGCCTGCCTGCCTGCCTGCCTGTCTGTCTTGATCTATATACTAACCGAGTTGTAACTGTTGTTTCGTTGAAAGGTAGAGCGCTCAGTCTGCAAGTTATTTCCACTATACGGTTCATGCTGGAAAGTAAAAAGAAATAAATTTATGAACAAAGCAAGTATAGTAGAGTAGGACTCTATAGAACTATTTTCAATCTTAATGTATGTAAATACTTGGTTTGGCTCTAGTAAATTTTCAAAGACTCCATTATGTTTGTACAGGTACAGTGACTGTACAGTCATTGTATTGGTCTACGAACAGATTTATAACAAACATAATAAAGGAGGAGACATTTAAATAGGATACCTATGTTCACACCCCTGGAATTCGAGGCTCTCCCAAAGGATCTCACCGTTCCATTGATAAAATATATACAAGTTTGACGATTAAACGGCCATAAATCTGACATTAATTATCCGATTTTGCCAGTTCACGAGCTTGTCAAAGATATTATGGTTATATATAACTGTGTATGTTTTGCGAAAAACAAATGAAAACTAAGAGTGCTAGAGCGCACACAACGTCAAATTATGCAATATTTAATGATTCAAGGGCCATAACTCCGACATTAATAATTCAATTTACCCAGTTCAAGATATTATATTTATATAATTACTGTGTACGTTTGTTGAAGATCAAATAAACAAGAGCTCTCCATAAGACAGCGCGCGCTCGACTACTAGAATATTTTTCACAAAAGTACAATAACTTGCATTATATTCAGGCAAAAGTTATCTAACTTAGTTATTGTAATACGTTTAATGACTGGGAAGTCTTGTGTAGAGCTTCAAGTCAGTATATGCAATGGTAACTGAGACAGGGATTTTCACGCAAAACTTTAGCAAGATTTTCTAAGTCAAACATGGGAAATGATTTGCATTATATTCATGCAATAGCTATTGAACTTATTATTGTAGTACATTTGACGGCTGTGAAGTATTGTGTACATTTGTTCAAGTCAATACATGCACTGATTACTGAGATAGGGACTTGCACGCAAACATATAATCAGATTTTTTAAGTCAAACAAGGGCAATAATTTGCATTATATTCATGCAATAGCTATTGAACTTAGTTATTGTAGTACATTTGGTGACTGCGAAGTATTGTGTAAATTTGTTCAAGTCAATACATGCACTGGTTACTGAGATAAGGACTTGCTCGTAAAACTTAAGCCAGATTTTCTAAGTCAAACAAGGTCAATACTTTGCATTATATTCATGCAAAAGTTATCTTACTTAGTTATTGTATTACATTTGATGACTGGGGAGTCTTGTCTGAAGTTTCAATCATATGCATTATATGATTGGTAAGATATGGACTTGATGGTACTTACACGCAAAAAACTTTAACGAGAATATTTTTAAAAGTCAAACAAGGGCAATAATTTGCATTACATTCATGCAGGAGTTATTTAACTTAGTTATTATAGTAGATTTGATGATTGGGAAGTCTTGTGTAAAGTTTCAAGTCAATACATGGAATGGTTATTGAGATAGGCATTTGTATTCATAACTTTAACCAAGGTGTGACGCAGACGCTGACGCCGACACTGCCGCCGCCAACGACCGAATGCGTAGAATAGGTATGTTTATTCTTCAAACAGTCGAGCTAAATGTGGGTGCTAGAGTGCACACCGGGTCAAATAGTGCAATTTTGACGATTCAAGGGGCATAACTCCAAAAATGTTTGTTCGATCTGACATCTGCATGCACGTTGTCCGAGATAACTACGGTGTAAGTTTGACGAAGATCAAAATGAAAATACAGATGCTAGAGTACACATAAGGTAAAAAAATGCAATTTTTAACTTCAATCTAATTATCCGATTTGGACAGTTTAAGAACTTGCCTGAGAAAGTATGATTATATAACTACTGTGTAAGTTTGGAGAGGACCAAATGAAAAATAAGGGCACTAGAGTGCACATAATGTCAAATAGTGCATGTTTTTTGTTTCAAGTGCCATAACTCTGACAATACTAATCTAATTTGGCCAGTTCAAGATCAAACGAAAAATGTAGGTGCTAGAGTGCACACAACAAAAAGTTTGCGGACGGACATAGGGCGATCAGAATAGCACATATTGAGCTTTGCTCAGGTGAGCTGAAAACCGAAACAGAATTAGGAGTTGCATGGATGTTGGGGTATTCAAATAGTGTTAAGCAAAACATTATAAAATTGCTTTGTGTCCTTTTAATGTGATACAAGATATGTGTTTGGCTGTGCGTTTACGTGTGTGTGTGTGTGTGTGTGTGTGTGTGTGTGTGTGTGTGTGTGTGCATACGGGTGCGTAGTACATTTATCGATAAACAACAAGGACAATTAATCATTATATAAGAATGGGAC
Organism: Panopea generosa; assembly: GCA_029582155.1. NCBI lineage: Eukaryota > Metazoa > Mollusca > Bivalvia > Adapedonta > Hiatellidae > Panopea > Panopea generosa. The sequence goes on from CM055902.1 coordinate 52,517,766, forward strand.
CTTCCTCTTTGTGATTCAACAAACTTTCCATTATTTACTTAACAAAAACTTAAAGGTGATGCATCTTTAAGTATGCACTACATCGATAAATGTACTACGTACACATACGCATCTGTATTATTCGTCAGTGTTTTAGCACTGACACTGGCCAATTAGTGACACTATCGCGGGCTACGATTTAGTATTTGGTCAACAAAATTAAGAAAATTAAAAGTTTACACTACAAAGATAAAATACAATATAAGTTATAGAACAAAGTATCAAGAATATTAGGATTACTGCTTAATTCGAAACAAATATCGACGATAAAGGACTCTTTAAAGCAACACATCCACGTTTGAACTTTAAAAAAAAAATTAATTGAGTTATGAGCACATTTCCCATACAAACATATGATCAATTAGCTGTATATGAGCATATAAACACAATCCCGAACAAAATGATGCCCGAATTATAATACGTGACTAACACTTTATAAAACAAGCGTGTAACTCACCCGAGTCAAAAAAAAATTGTCAAAATGACTTTCAAGGCAGGTAAAGTACACTACTCACTAAAACGTGAAGTTTTTTAATACGACTCGCATTATTCAATTTGAAGCCAAGTTGGAATCCTCGGCAATTTAAAAAAAATTATAAAGCGTTTGTCACGCTTTTGATTTGGACATCTTTTTTCATAATTCTAAAGCGTTCTGGATAGTGTTTGTTAGCACATATACAGCTCACTGACCATATAGTAATGTATGGGAAACGTACTCACAACTCAATTGAAAAACTTTTTAAAAAAGTTTAAACGTGGATGTGTTGCTTTAACTTATAGGAATTTAAGCTTAACGACATTCAATTTCAAATACACAGAAAACATGAAATACTACCTGGGTCCTGTAGCCATTCGCTCTGCACACAATACATCTACACGTAACGGTTACGATGGCAACGACAACAATAACGACGATGGCCACACCCTGTGTCTCAAGAAGGAAGTATCTCATTGGTGTTGGTAACATGTCCAAAATGTCCGTACTCATATTTACAATACTCTTCAGCTGAAATATACTGTACGTTTAAAGTGTTCTATGCGATACAAACATTGCAATATACCAAATAAGGCATGTATATAGGTTTGATAATTTTTCTATAATGTATATATCGCCATGATTCAAGTATGAAATTAAAATACACTCAGTACATACAGAATTTTTTGTAAATGGTCATAAATGGTTGAAGGGCATTAACTTTGCAGATCTGCAGTCAGCTTTGTGGTCATTGGTGGAAAATAAATTTAATTTCATACGGTTTAACGTCTCACACACCAATTAATTTTGTACTGTTCTACATATAGAGACATGCACTTCTGGAACACTGGATACATTACCAATGGTTCTAAAAGTGCCTTATTCCCATAGATAGTCCTCTGTTGGTCCAAATATGCAGAAAAAAACATGGGGTTGACCAGGTTGCTTTTTCACAAGTTCGATGGTTTGATGGCACCCCTTCATTTTTGACAATTCTGCCCATTTGTTGCAGTGTATCACTACGCATCTTTAAACTGTTATAGCATCATCAAACAGTTCCCAGGGTCACCCAAACTTTGCAGAAATCATGAAAATGTTCCAATGTTCCCATATGCACAAAGAAATATGACATTTTATGCATTTTTAAAAAAAAAATTACCCAACCGCTTTACACAGCTCTAATTTCTTGGGCGTAATAATCTTGCTACCGTCATGTAAGGGAGGTAATTGTTCAGTGAGACCTTGAAGAGTTGAAATTGTCACGACATTTGACTGAAATTTTTGTCGAACAAACCTTTACCATTTCTAAATATGAAAATACACCTTTTGAATTCATCGCGCAACTGTTTTCGAATTCATGCACCAAAATAAGATGGCGGTCACACATGCATTAATCAGTTTTGGACGACTCGAAAACAGGAAAAACTGCCAAAATTTTTTAGCCATTGTTCCTTAATAAAAATAATTCTAGAAAAAGAAATACTTTGAAAATGTCCTTGTATTGGCTCCTATAGTGTATCTATCTGACTGCATATTCATTTTATTGTATATGCAACATTACATAACTTAAGTGTCAAAATACATGACCATATATGGATAATTAGTTGTTTTTGTTTCAAATAATGCTCTGTTTTGTTGCAAAACTATATATTTAACTTTTTTTTATATTTATAACAAACAAATATTAATGTTTGAAGTTGCCCAGCAATAATTTACATGTCACTGACACTAACCATGCCCCCATTTTCAATACACGAATGAATAACATACTTGTGTACATGCATTAGATTCATTATCAACTATGAATATTTCCCTTACCAATTGAGGTATCTATTAGGCATATATTAAATTCCAATACTATTTTGTTTATTTTATCAATAAAAATAGCAAATGAAAGTAAAGTGTGCATGAAAGTCACTTTAAAGCAAGAAAATGAAATGATGAATGAAAATGAGACAAAATATGGATACAGCATATTTGGCTGGACCGATAAGCTCATTGCAAAAAGACGGTTTGCTAAAGCGCATCTCTTTACCACAAGTTAGTTTGAAATAAATATATCAAAGAATATCACGATAAGAAATACTTGTCGCGAGATGACTCGTTACTTTACAGATTTTCCAAAACTGGCATAAAAAATGGGCATTTAAAATAGAGTTGTTGCAATAATTATATGAAAATTAGAAATTGTCATATTGGAGAATGCTAAACTGTTGAATGTGGAGAAAAATATTGTACACATTCAACAACAGACAGCGATAAAACATCATCTTCAATGAGAAAAATCTATATTCTATAGCATGCATCATGTATTTTTATTTGAAAAAAAAGTAAGAAGAACAACCGAAAGAAATCAGATGATGGTACAAAAGTTTCAAGCACAGGTTAACTAAACGCTGAGAAATTATTACGCGAATCTGTTTCGCGTCATTTCAAAGAAGTCGCATTTTACAATTTAACTGAATGTCCAAGAGTAGGTAAATACTGTGTATAAGCCAGACCCAGCTGCATAAATATCAACACTGAGGAGAAAAAAATGACAGTAAAACAAAAATGGCAGTCATACGCCATACCATTAAACTGAAACGCGACAGTTTGGCGGTCGGTATATCGAAAACTGGATACAGAGCTGTTGATAACAAATATCAATGACAAAATAATGAAACAGGAGATATCTCCATAATTCATGATCAATATAATATTAATTGATAAACAGCGACATAAAAACAATATTGCTCATACGCGAGCAAACCGTATTGTCAAAAAGCATGCGCTAAAGAGTGGAAACAGTATCGCGACAAATGTTACCATTTTTATGTTGGTGGGGTATGAATTATACATAAATAATGATTTTCTAACACAAAAAAAATGGTTTAACTTACATGAATCATGAAATATGGATGCAGTGAATGCTCTAGACATGCTTTTGTTGTGATATATTAGCATCACTGTCTCTCTGTGTGACTTTCAAGTGTTTTTAAGTGCAAACTTCTATTCATTTGTGCCAGGATTTTGAGACAGATGGCTAAAATAAAGTCTTATCACATGATGAAGCAAAGCATATTTGCATACATGATCATTTCTTTTTCAGTTAAATAGATGATCTCACTTTGTGTTCCTTCCATTGAATTGAATAAATCATGATTCCAACATTTCCATGACAAATTTTCAGCTGCTCAGTCTCATTGCCCTATTTGCTTTACTGTTTTAGCTTCAAGTTTGGTTTTGCCTGTGTGACACTTCTCTATTTCACTCAAAGTCATCCATTTTTCACAAAAAAACATTTATTTTTCCATTTAGAGGTTTCAAATACAGTATTTCCCATAGAAAGTGACATATTTTGAAAAAGAAAGTAAATCTGAATCACAAAGATGCAGTTTCCTCCCAGCGTCTACCGAAAATGATCTGGTTCTTGAACGTCTCACACACCAATTAATTTTGTACTGTTCTACATATAGAGACATGCCCTTCTGGAACACTGGATACATTACCAATGGTTCTAAAAGTGCCTTATTCCCATAGATAGTCCTCTGTTGGTCCAAATATGCAGAAAAAAACATGGGGTTGACCAGGTTGCTTTTTCACAATTTCGATGGTTTGATGGCACCCCTTCATTTTTGACAATTCTGCCTATTTGTTGCAGTGTATCACTACGCATCTTTAAACTGTTATAGCATCATCAAACAGTTCCCAGGGTCACCCAAACTTTGCAGAAATCATGAAAATGTTCCAATGTTCCCATATGCACAAAGAAACATGACATTTTATGCATTTTTAAAAAAAAATTTATCCAACCGCTTTACACAGCTCTAATTTCTTGGGCGTAATAATCTTGCTACCGTCATGTAAGGGAGGTTATTGTTCAGTGAGACCTTTAAGCTTAACTGGCCATAAATAAGCTTTATAACATGGGTAGTCGTCCGACCGTTAGCATTTTCCTCTCATCAAGACAATACAAGCTTAAGGGGGCACAACCAAATCTGAACGGGCACACAGAGTAGAAATACGTGTGTGTGTGTGGGGGGGGGGGGGGGGGGGGCATACGAAGATAGAATTTGTATACTTTGTGCAGCTGGAGAAATTGAAGATGATACCATGTATGCATGAAATGTTCCTGTTATGAAGCTTTACGCAGTGAATATATTTTCAATATTTTGAATGCTACTTACATAAATTTAAATTCATTTTACAGATTAATGAGTATAACAAATGAACAAAAACTAAAAACACTATGTAAATTTATTTTTGAAGTATTATTTAAAAGCAATTTATTTTTCCAATCACTTAACATGTAAACAAATGCAAATCATTTGTTATCTATCTATATACGTTTTATGTTCGTAACACTGTTGTCACTTTTCACTATATAAGATATAAATGTAACTATGTATTATGGGCCAGAGGCCTAGATTGCTTAATAAAACATTAATTTTGTCACTGTTAAGCATTTTAGTGCAATCTTCCATGTTTTCAGCGGTTACCGGGTAGATTATTATAAATTTACCGCCAATTTTTATAAGAAGTCCCTTTATCACATCTGATTATTTTTCCATCCCGCACCCTTCCCTTCATAAAGAAAAATCAATGTTCAAGCCATTATATATAACACCAAAAAAGGAGGGGAAACAAGAAAAAAAAGTGACAAACATAAAGAAAGTTGAGTAAAGGCAATTTTCTTCGAAGCACAGCCCAAATAACCCAAACTGTCTTCAGACACCTGCTCTGCAAAAACTATGATACAATATTCTAATACGGTATGAACAGACAGCTGGGGGACGTATTACGTGACAAAATAAGCCCAACAACAGAAATATTGAGCCAACCGCTCCTGCATGAGACCCTTTCAAGTCGCCCCATTTATAGGGGGCTAAAAAGTTTAGTCGTAAATAAAGTGGCACAAATTTTACTTGATTTTTACAAAACTAAACCCTAACATGAGACTGTGTGGTGTATATATTTTCACGAACAAGCTTTTAGACTATACATTAATTGAATGAATATCATAGTTATATTTATATTCTAGTATACCTACATTAAACCAAATTTACAGCTTTGTAACAATGACTAGGGCAAATTGACACCGGGACGTTGTCTTGTTTACGCCAATTCAAACACCACGAGGCTGGCAGAACAGCACATTCTTCCCCCCATAATGATTTTTTTAAAAAAAACATTTTGACGTTGTGATCCGATGAAACACCGTATAGAGTAACATTATTAACTGATTCTTGACAAAAATATATTTACCCCGACGTTTTAACTTAACCTTGCTCCTAATAATAATAGCATATCTTCAAAACTAATGCGGGGGTGGGGACAAATTACTTCCCTTTAGCAAATCATGTCGTAGTTAACTCCCTTGTTTATACATGACGCCATATAAGATGCTGCCCTTTTCGTTATAACATAGAAGCCTTAATCGATTAATCCAAATATTATTAAAATCATTTTAATATAATCTTAGTTTAATATCAGCAATAGTACATGTCAATATTAATTTCCTCTTTATTTGAAAGACATGTAAGATATTTTCTAAAAAAACAAAAAAAAAAAACAAAAAAAATAAAAAAAATTTTTTTTTCTAGACTAGCATAATATGTACATACCAGAACATCAATCTGGGTTTAGAAAACATCATTCTTGTCAGACGGCTCATAATAGAATAACATATAACTGGATTACTTCCATTAACAACAACGAAATTGTAGGCTCCGGGCGAAGACTTTCGATTAAGTTAATCATAATATTCTTCTAAGCTCTACCCAGCTTTGTTCTATGTATGCATTACTCGTCAGTCAGTACTGAAAGTTTCATTTTCGAATGGGCAGACATCAAACCTTAAACTGATCTCATATATAACTAAACTGTCCGTTTGTTTTGCTACTGTTTGATATATGTAAATGTATGTCAATAACATTATATGTAATGTTGTATTGTGGCCTGGGCCTAATATGTGAATCAAATATTGAATTGAATTGAATTGAAAAACTACTATAAAATAAGTATCACTGCACTGAACTGGTTTAAATCCCATTTTCACGAAAGGACCCCACAAATTAGTGTTTCAGGAGTATAATAAAACAAAATAACATCTTAACAGGTGTGCATCAGGGCTTCGTCTTGGGTCCTGTTCTGTTTACAATTAATTTGTCCTTTTTTTTGTTATCTCGATCTCTTTGCTAGTGATTCACCATTGAATACAGCAAGAATACATATTGAAGATGTATCAAATCATTTAAATGCTGACATTAATTGCTTTGAAAAAAAAATGAAACAGAACAATATGGGTTTAAATGTAACAAACGCTAAAATTATGTGCATTGCTTCAAAACAAGTATTAACTAAAATATTGCAAGAACCACCAATTATACTATCGAATGACATTCCAATACAATTGTCGAAAATGAAAAACTCACAGGAAATACCATAGATAAACATCATGGAATGTACAAGTTGAAATAAAATGAAAAAAAAAAACAACAACAATTCATGTGCGAAAGTTATATATGAATGCTTGTATTTTTTTACCACATTTGGACTACTTTTGTTTAATTTGGAGGTACTGTTCTCATGAATTCTCTAGTCAAACTTCAAAATAGATCTGCTAGAAATGTCCTAAACAAAGAATATGACACACCATCCAGTGAAGTATTTTAAATATCAAACAAGAGCTGTCAGAAGACAACAAAGCTCGCCTCTGGGTGTCTAAGTCCAAAAAGGGCCATAAGTGTGGCAAAAATGCAACCCAGAGTTATGATTCTTGTCTGTGTGTATTCCATTGATGATGGTGAACACACATGTGAAGGTTCATTCACATCCAATGAGTGGTTGCATAGATATGTGAAACTTGTACGCAACTAAACGCAAAGTTTAACCTTAGTGTCTAAGTAAAAAAAGGGCCATAACTATGCCAAAATGCAACCCAGAGTTATGGTTTTTGTCTCTGTGTGTTTCGATGATGATGGTGAACACACATGCAAAGTTTCATTCATATCCAATGAGTGGTTGCATAGATATCTTACATGATAAAAAACTTTAACCTGAAAAATTAAGTTGAAAAAGGGCCATAACTGTGCCAAAATGCAACCCAGAGTTACGGTTCTTGTCTCTGTGTGTTCCATTGATGATGTTGAATACACATATGAAGGTTCATTGACATCCAATGAGTGGTTGCATAAATATGTGAAACTTAAACGCAACTGAACGCAAAGTTTAACCTTTGTGTCTAAGTCTAAAAAGGGCCATAACTGTGTCAAAATGCAATCCAGAGTTATGGTTCTTGTCTCTGCGTGTTCCATTGATGATAGTAAACAAACATGTGAAGTTTGATTCTCATCCAATGAGTGGTTGCATAGATATGTGAAATTTGTACGCAACTAAAGGCAAAGTTTAACCTGGGTATCTAAGTCCAAAAAGGGCTATAACTGTGCCAAAATGCAATCCAGAGTTATGGTTCTTGTCTCTTTGTATTCCACTGATGTTGGTAAATACACATGCAAACTTTCATCGACATCCAATGAGTGGTTGCATAGATATCTGAAACTTGTACGCAACTAAATGCAAAGTTTAACCTGGGTGTGCAAGTCCAAAAATTGCCATAACTGTGCCAAAATGCAATCCAGAGTTATGGTTCTTGTCTCTGTGTGTTCCATTGATGATGGTAAACACAAATGCAAAGATTCTTTGACATCCAATGAGTGGTTGCATAGATGTCTGAAACTTGTACGCGAAAGTTTAACCTGGATGTCTACAGACGACGACGACGCCGACGACACCGGGGTCATGACAATAGCTCTCCTTGGACTTCGTCCCGGCGAGCTAAAAAGCAATACTTATGTAAAAACTAATAAAAGGTAATTCACCACCATATACGTATAATTATCTTCGAGATTATTTTAAGAACATACATGAAATACATTCCCGAAACTTAAGATTCACTCAGTATCTGTTTTCTCATAGCATTAAGTCCCCTTACTGGATCCCAATTGATCCTAGCCCCTTCATTTGAACAAAAATGAGACTCCAACTCATAGGGATTATTTCAATCAAATATGAACGAATTTGGCTGGACAGTTCTTGAGAAGAGGATTTTTTATTTAAATTGACGCTTTAACCTCTTTTTAGGACCCTGCTTACCCGTTATGGATATTAAATCCTCTTTAAAGGACACATTCTCAACTCTTACGACTAAACAATGTTCCAAACCTCAAGATAATTGAAATGATACATAAAATTAGTGAGAAAAACAGAATTATCTGTTTTCCTAAAGTATTCTTATGTAAAAGTCAAAGTCCCCTTTACAGAGGACCCTGTCTCAACTGTTATGTCTAAGTAATGCTCCAGACATGAAGATAATTGAAATAATACCTAAAATAGATAAGAAAAACAGAATTTTCCTTTTTCCCATAGTATTCCTATGTAAACAAGAGCTGTCAGAAGACAACAGAGCTCCCCGAAAGGATAAAACTCATCACCCATGCAAAGATTGAGATTAAGGGCAAACACCAAAACTAAATGCAAAAGTTTAACCTGGGTGTCTACAGACGGAAATTTAAGTCCAAATGGGCCATAACTCTGCCAAAATACAACCCCCGAGTAATGGCTCTTGTCTCTCTGTGTGTTCCATCGATTATGATGAACACACATGCGAAGTTTCATTTATATCCAATGAGTGGTTGCATAGATATCTTAAACTTAAACACAACTAAACGCAAAAGTTTAACCTGGGTGTCTACATACGAAAAAAGGGCCATATCTCTGCCAAAATACAACCCATAGTTATGGTTTTAGTCTCTGTGTGTTTCAATGATGATAGTGAGCACACATGCGAAGTTTCATTCATATCCAATGAGTGGTTGCATAGATATCTTACATGATAAAAAACTTTAACCTGAAAAAATAAGTAAAAAAAGGGCCATAACTGTGCCAAAATGCAATCCAGAGTTATGGTTCTTGTCTGTGTGTGTTCCATTGATGATGGTGAATGCACGTGTGAAGGTTCATTCACATCCAATGAATGGTTGCATAGATATCTTAAACTTAAACGCAACTAAACGCAAAGTTTAACCTGGGTGTCTAAGTTCAAAAAGGGCCATAACTGTGCCAAAATGCAATCCAGAGTTATGGTTCTTATCTCTGTGTATTCCACTGATGATGGTCAACACACATGCAAAGTTTCATTGACATCCAATGAGTGGTTGCATAGATAAGTGAAACTTAAACGCAAAGGTTTAACCTGGGTGTCTACAGACGACTCCCACGACGACGCCGACGACGTCGGGGTCATGGCAATAGCTCTCCTTGGACTTCGTCCCGGCGAGCTAAAAACAAAGTCCCCAATCGATCCTAGCTCCTTTATTTAAACAAATTTAAAACTCCTAGTCATAGAGATCATTTATACCAAATATGAACGAATTTGATTGGACTGTTCTTCTTCTGAAAATGGGGCGGGGCTTAATTTGACCCCAGGTTATAATTTAAACAAAATTTGGTGAAAATCTGTCAAGTGGTTTTAGAGAAGAAGTCGTTTGAAGCGAAGTTAACGACGGACGACGGACGGGCGACGGACGAAGGTAGATCATAATAGCTCATCCGGAGCTCTGCTAAGATGACCTTAAAAATGGGACAATGGGGCCAAACATGTTCAAACATAGTAAAAGATATTTTCCATAAACACATTAACTATTGTACGGCTCGAATTTAAGCACTCGCCACTCGCAAAATGCGAGCTGTATTTTGAAAATGCGAGTTGAAATTACTTAAGCTGGCATTTTTTTGCGAGTTGATTTCAAGTTGAGAAAATTACTTATCGTATTCATTTTATTGATTTTTGAAAAATGGTAAAAATAACGAGTTCTTGTCAATTTCTTTTGCTTCTTGCGCCAAATTACCCCCTAACTGCACGATTGTCAATGACATGTATTAAATATTTAATATGAGAAGACTGCGTCCAATTGTTTTTGATCTCTTGTTTATTCTGCAAAAAGGAAGTAAAGTTAAAACCCGTTAACAACATAATGAGTAGACTGCGTCTAGTTTGATTGATCGCACATTCACTCTATAAAATAAAAGTAAAGTTGAAACCCGTCAATTTATTGTTTACATATTTTGTCAGCTGTTAAAATGGCTGATACAATAACATCTTTTTCTCCATCGAACAGACGGATGAAAGTGAGTCCCAACAAGAAAAAAGAGAAATAATCCTTCCGTTAATACTGTAATGAAATGAGGGCGACAGCTCAACATTTACACATGTTAAACAATCGTCCTTGGCTAGATCTAATTTTAAAACGAACGGCCATTGGCTATATGAATTCTATAAATAGAAATGTGTGTATCTCTGTTAATGTTGAATCCATGATTCATATTTTTGTTTAGTTAAAAGTGTTTATTTATGATTTATCATTGTATGCATTTATTTATGATAGAATAATAAATAATAAAGACAATTTTATATTTTAAAATATTTTGTTTCGTAAAGTACTGCTTTTAATTGTACTTTAACATATATAATAACCTTGATACCATTGTCTATAAAATAAATACAAGCTAATAATGCATATTAAATAACACGAAGACTTTGAAACAATTAATGTTGGGTTTTAGTTGGTTTAGCTAGTTGGTTTCAAATTTGGCCAGTTGAAATTTTAGGCACTGGCTTAAATTGCCAGTGCACAAAAAAGTTAAATTCTAGCCCTGCCCGGGGTGTTCTATGAAAAATATATCAATCTGAATACATTCTACTATCGTTCATGTAAATACACAAAAACAATTTTGGGCTCCATAGTAAATAAGATACTGAAAACAAAAGTAAATGTTCTATATGATTGATATAAATTAACAAAAAATAAAGCCTGCATTTGGTTGAAAAAATAATACAAGACAAAAGAAAATAAGAATCATGATAGGTCGAAAATGTCAATTGTTTACGCACACGCTAGATGTTTTTAGGCCCAACTCCCTGGGTCAAGCCGTGACACTAGGGTCATGAAATTCACACATTTTATAAAGGACTCATATACGTCAATAATCATGCTCACCATTTGTTTCCAAGTGCTTCCTATATTAGGAAGGGTTTCAAAGTTTACTTTGAATTTGACTGTTTTTGGACCCGCCCCAAGGTGGTGGGGACTATGCAATTCAAATTTTTATAAAGGACCTATATGCGTCCATAATTATGTCCAGTGTTTCATATAGTAAGAAGAAGATCTAAGTTTACCTTGAATTTGACTGTTTTGGCACAAACCCCCAAGGCCACATGGGTGGCGATCATGCAATTTACAATTTTGATTCACCCTTAGGTACTAAAGCTGCATAGAGCAGTCGAAAATAGAAGTCAAAAATGTCAATTGTTTACGCACATGCTAAATGTTTTAAGCCAAAACCCCATAGCCAAACCGTGAAACCCAGGGACATGCAATTCTGAAGTTTTAATAAAGGACCTATATGTGTCCATTATCATGCTCACCATTTGTTTCGCAATGCTTCATGTAGTAAGAGGATTTTTTTTTAAAGTTTACTTTGAATTTGACTGTTTTGGCCTCATCCCCAAAGGGACCATAACGCAATTAATAATTTTGATTCACCCGTAGGTACCAATGCTGCACACAACTTTTCATTACGACTGAGCTTACGGTTTTTGAGAAGAAGTCGAAACTGAATTGTTTACGGACACACGGCCGACAATGCACGACGACGGACAAAAAGCGATTGCAAAAGGTCAATTGAGAACAAAAATAGTCCTGCCATTGATAACTAGCTTATTATTTTAACAAGATTATTAAAAAGGAACCTCCAACAATTCTACAGGAGACAAGCATCCGTGTGGCTACGATTTGCAGTGAAGTCGGTAAATGACAATCTCGGTAAAAAGGATTTATATAGTAAATGGATTGGTGACCTCGGTAAAAAGGCAATTATATAGTACAATAGTGAATATCACACCTACCGTGGATACGTTTTGTCACCTTCACTCGCCTCATTAATGAGGTGTGATAAAACATCGGCAGTGTGGATACTGATCTTACGGTCATATGGGAAATGATGTTTACGTTGTATTTGCCAATAAACAATATATGTGTATTCTAAGAAGCAATAAATGATTTGGATATAGTGATTTGTTTGTTTTTTTTTTTTTGTATTGCAAATGAAGACACCGAGTGACTCAGCGTATTAATCGAGAAAAATCAGACATTAAACATGGCTTATCATTTCAGATAAATAACTACAAATGCATTTTCTTTTAATTTGATTTGTTTGAATTTGCAAATATGTAGATCATATACAGTTCTTAAATGTATTTTGATGCTGAGTATATCGACGTCTTCATTACAATTACAAAATAACCAACCTCAGTTTCATTACCGATTATGACTAAAACCCGGCATTAGCTTGGATGCTGATCACACGGTGCCATAATTAAAAACATGTATTGAACACTTTAGGGTATTACTAGATTTTTTATTGGATTAGTTTTAAGAAGATAAAAAATCTGAGAGAGTGAATGGTTGGACATGAATGCAAATGAATTACATGGATATAGTGAACCTTAACATACTCAGTGACTCAGAATATTTTATTGTTCGAACGACTTGTTTAGAAAGGAAAAAAAGTATTTTGAAGAGAACGGTTTCATTGAAATGGTATTGCAGTTACTAGTTAAAGCAACGATTAGTCCGCGGTATGAATTTAAAAGAAGTCGGCATCATTAAAATGGTACATTGTCTACCACACCTGTTGATTAAGGTGAGCTGTAATCTAATTAAAAAGATGATTCGCATACTTCTTTAACAAACTGATTAATTAAACTAGGTGGTTTAATCTTAAAAGAAGTCGGTATCATTAAAAATGGTACATTGTCTATCACACCTGTTAATTAAGGTGAGCTGTAATCCAAGTAAAAAGAAGATTCGCATACTTCTTTAACAAACTGATTAAATAAACTAGACAATCGCACATTAATTAGAAATGATCACTGGCTTACTGATATGTATAAAAGGCATGGTAAGAAATCATTCATCAGTCAATTCCGATTATTGAATGAATGATGGAAGATCGGAACCCTTGTATACAGTGCAGTGTTAACATCACGGGGAGATCACATGCTTTGAGCTGCGACGGATGCGGCAGATGGAACCACCGGAAATGTGGAACAGGTAAGTCAATGTCCATTGCTTAGACAACTTATTTTTTGTATTAAGTGCATTAAACTGGTAAATGGATAGGTAAATGGATATTTAAATGGATATTTAGATGGATATTTAAAATAATTTGAAACACCGTCAAATATTTGTGTCCCAGATCAGATATATTGCCCGAGAATTTTATGATCAGAACCCAAGCCATTTGACTCCAGCGATTTTGCAGATGTTTTCTAAATGCTTTTATAATGCTAATCTTTACACTGAAACACGTTAGAGACAATTATCTCAGTAAAACCTAACGAGTGATCTGTCATTATAATATATGAACTGGTTTTATAGTATGGTTATATCTTTTCAGGCATCTCACATCAGCAGTATCTCCAGCTACTTAGACACGAGATCTCCATCGACTGGAGATGCCAAGCGTGTGAAGTGGATGAACCCGCAGACCGGACACGTCATAACTCTACGGCGACAAGCAAAAAAGCAGTAAATTTGAAAGAGACATGCTTTAAATTGATTATTAAAAAAAGACATCGAATTACATATTGATTAATTTGTATAATTTGTATTTATATTATTTTTTTCAGGTCAAATCTGGGGATAAACGCTACTGGAGATGTGCCATCAGAAACAAGCCTCTGTCAAGGAGTTCATGGGGATGTTCACGTCAGGGCTCAGCGGCCATGTCCACCCTGCAGATCCCGGTGCACGTAACAAGGTCAAGATCACACAGACAAGGGCCTGCAGACGGCGTACATAGAGAAGGGCGACAAATACCTGTACCTGAGGAAATTGATGGCGTTGCCATACCTGCCAGTGGAGCAGATTCCAGCTGCCTTTCAACGCCTGAAAGATGTCGCCGAGGAGGCCGGTGGACCTGTCCTGGTGGTGGCCCGGTACATGGAGAGGACATGGATCCAGGGATCGGTCTGGAGGCCACAGAACTGGTGTGTTTTCAGAGAACTTGTCAGGACGAACAACGACCTTGAAGGTTAGTAACAAATGTCTTTTGGGAAAATTATCATTGCATTCCTACATTTCTACTACATCTCATTTATTCATGAGGTATTTAAATTAATAACGATTCTTTTAAAAAAATGCTTATGTGAGTTCAGATATTTTAATTTTTAATTCTATATACATATTTATATTTTTACAATTTTATTATATATTTACAGGTTGGCATATATGTTTTTATCACCTTTAGTCAATTTAACCCTTCGACTGCTAGTCGCGACTTCGCTATGAATTCAAACAGCTTGAATCCGAGAAGCTCGGCGTCTGATCCGGGTCCAAGCTGTTTGACACTCAGACACGAAAATCGTCACAAAGTTTGAATGGTTAAAGCATCATTTCTATTTACATTTTAAGCAATTTTAGAAAACTCGTTTAATAAATTCAATATTGAACAACCACTCATGCAATATCTTATATACACGTCCTCAAAAAAATATTTCCGATATTGCTATTCTTGGTCCAGGGATGGGTCAAATACCCATGTTTTCATGAAAACAATGAGACTTTGCTAAAGAAATATGATCCACATTACTGTTAATTAATTGTTTGTTAAATATTTGTGTGAAAATATCTTATGGTATTAAATGAATTAAAAAAAAATATTTATTCACACCACCCGTATTTGATGTAATAATTAATTTCTTTAATACAAAGTCACCTTTTCCGGCGATTTTTTTATTACTCGGCATCTTTACTTCAAAAAAAAATTCCACACTGCGCGAGTTTTAGTCACACCCAAATTAGAGGTGACAACATTCGGCAATTGACAATGCATCCACCATGACAACGATTGGCGAAAGGTGTTAAAGTATCCACCGTAGGTGTGACATTCACCATTGTACTATATAATTACCTTTTTACCGAGGTCACCAATCCATTTACTATATAAATCCTTTTTACCGAGATTGTCATTTACCGACTTCACCGTCACCCGTGGCGACGACCCTGTGAGTATTAATGTGGCAATACATCTTCACAACGAAACTTACACACAATCAGTATTATTAGAATAAACCTAATTAAATTTCAAATGATACCTTATGAGTAATGACATCCTATATAATATGTGTACGTCCACAGAACTTTACGATATAAGCTATTAAACTATAACGAAATAATGCGTATCTGATAAGTATGTGTGTCAAGTGAACTGTCTGGTTTCCTGCTCTAACAATAAATAGTTGATTTATCGGTAGTAGGCCAGGGGACCAGACTATACACATCAACGCGATTCACTCTGTGTAAAGTCGATTCACCGTGTAAAGCGGGCTATAATGTTGCAAACAACCGATACTTGAGTATCTATACCCAAAGGTGGATTCAAAGAGAAAAAGACCCGATGTCCCCACCCACTAAAATCTGCTGTCAATAACAACTGTATTTAAGAAATATGGAACTAGAAGCTAATGTAGTTCTAAATAATGTATATAACAATATTATAGAGTTTAGAAAGAAAAAAAGAAAAGAACTAAAATAATGCAATCGAGATTAAAATTACTGTTGTTGTGCAGTTTTGTGTATCTAATCAGCCATGAGGGCATCAATTACATTTTACTGGCATGTTTTACCTAAATTATCATTTTTTGGTGCAACGAGTCTTTTATTTTTTTAAACTTCTTTGTTTCTTATAAAAGTAGGGAGAAGCATGCCACTGTTATAAATATTTACAGATTTTTAAATTCTTGAGATTACATTAGAAGTAGTATTCATTAAGTATGGTGAACCTTTAGTGTCATTTTCTTTCGATATATGTTTAAGCACCTTTATATTTTTGGGGTTATAATTGTTTGTAATAGTAAATTTCCATACATATATCACGTATACACCAGTTCTCAACACACATATATATATTTGCATGGGTGTGCTTGAAAAATGTTGTAAATACAAGGACTTTATCAGTGAAGAATAAAACTTACACGCCCTCAATAAATGTTGATAAAACAACTTGAAAATATCACGCTATAAATGTTTTAAAAAAAATAAGTATTTGAATGAATTAAAAAAATCTCATTATCATTAATAAATGAAATCCGAATGGTTTGGTATGTCAAATCCTCCGAAACGCGATAAAACTGATATATAAATCGGAGTGGTAAACTTAAAACGAAAACCCAATTCTAAGAATAGACAGTACTTAATTACTGCTTGACGTCATTCGGACTTTTTTCTCCTGAAAAACATGTGTGCCCGTTAAGATTTAATGTTACGCTCCAAAATACGCCCCCCCCCCCCCCCCCCCCTCTAAACTGAACTCCTGGGTCCACCCCAGTGTATAATGGACCAAATTGAAATAAAATTGATATTAGTGACTCTTTTAATACGTCACAAAATATGTAGCACTATTTCAGTATAACCTAAGCGCGTAGCTCAAGTTAGAAAGCCCATTTTAACTATACTATTTCTGCAAGTTTAAATATATATCCTTTTGGCAATATGATGTCAGTGAGTATATAGTGAGGCATAATGTATTTGAAAAAATATTTTAGCCAATTTTAAAATTTTGATAAAACCTGATAAATTCCTTTTATTGTTTAAAACAAATTGATCTTGCAAAATGGTATTGAATTTCTAAAGGCACATTAAACGTCATAAACGGTCGTTTTTAGTTTTATTTTAAGTCAGTTTTACTCTTTCAGATGATAGAATACATGTTTATTTGATCACTGAGAAACTTTGCAAACAAAAAAATAAATATAAAGCACATTATAAGTACATATTTAAAAAACAGGTTTTGTTTACAAATTGATTTTCGTCTCTATCCGATAAACACCTTCGGCAGAAAATGGGGAGCTACGAAACTTGTTCGGAAACGCGTCGATCGGTTATATATAATCAAATCAATTCAGAGAGAAACATAGTATTGGGAACTAAACGGGATGCGGTTTAAAAATTAAATAACCGCTTGAGGTTAGATAGTTGTTAAAACATCCCTTTTATTCCCCTCAGTGTATTAATGAACTTGAACACATGAGATAATTTACTGCACGTAAGCGACGAATCGTTCATATAAAATCAAAAATAAAATTACATTTTTAATAATTGTACTAAAGAAACAGCCCTTGGTGGCCTCTCAATAAGTAGATCGTGACTTAATAGCACGTGTGTTAGTATCAAACGTATATGCAAGGGTTGATCCTGAGTAAGCGGTACCAGACCAAACTAGTATTACGTTTTTCAGTGCGTATAAATAATATAATGCTGACAACGTTCGATACAGTTTTATTACAGACATAATTATATATATTTAAAAAAAGAAAGAAAACCCATTAACGATATATAATGTTGGTGAAGCCATAACTTTTCTTATCTTGTTAATGAACCTCTTATCTAACGGTCTTATTCCGCACACTACCACTGCAGTTTGCTTATTTTAAACTAAACTGGTACATCACCTTGATATATAACACTTCATTATGCCCCAACTGTATAATAAAAAATCTTCAGAGAGTAAAATTGTCTTATTTTCTACCATTGTAATATAATGATTAGTGATGTCTCTCTGTTTTTTATATATTCTAAGAATTTGGATAATTATGAGCGCATCAAAGTACATGTATTCATTTATGTAGTCAGAAAGCAACCGAGTCATTACGGAATTACAAAAATGTAAACAAAAGTTAAAAGCTCGGTCCGCTCGTCTAAGAAATTCACATTTCGATCAAGTTATTTATTTTTCTCCTTTTTTTGAAAACAGCCACCAAGGGGTCTACAGGAATGGTTTTAGCAATAATATAAATACATTTATTTACCAGCATTTTAGTTTTCATAAAAACAAGCGTGCATTTCGGAGGTTTAATGAGGCTTTAAATCATATTTCAAGTTATTTTGTTGTTTTGTTAGTGGCAGTATAAAAACTTGTATATTAGAATCCGTAAAAATAAACACATTGCTAGGGCTTTTTGCGACGAGTGAAAGTTATGATAATTATAATTATAATTTCGCGACATGTTGCCTGAAATAAACAAGCTTTCACAAAATCAATCAGTTGCTTTTCTTTCCCGACATATTTATTTGACAAATGGCACAAACTACTGCTGTGTTTAAATTAGTATTAAATTAGGACTAAATTCAATTGTTTCTGGTTTTTATGCATGTGTTAAGAATGTCGAATCACGCACAAATCATAAGGACTTTATGTCAGATTTATTTATTTTTACTTCAGCCCTTAAAAGTAGTCTCCCCGAGCGCTAACACTTTTGCAATTTCAAAGTCCAAGCTCTAAATGATTTTCTATAATGCCCAACAGGTATACTCTACAGAAACTGGAAGATGGCGGAGCCAAGGCACTTTTGGTTGTGTACCGCCGTCCAGCCAACATTTTTTTCAGTCTTGGGTGGTACCAAGGACACTTTTGGTGGTAGGCCGCCGTCCAGCCAACATTTTTTCCGTCTTGGGAAGAGACATGGACTCAGGTCTGGAGAATATGGTGGATGGGGAGGCTCGTCATTTTTTTTACTTCTTTCAAAAGGCACAGGCAGGACAATGTTGCTTTTATGGGCAGCCACATTACCATGTAACAGACAGATACCTCATAAATCCCTTGCTTGTCTCTTGTTCTCATAATTTTTTTTTGTCAAAACGCAGTTCTTGTAAAAGTTGCCTTTAAAAGTTTTACCACTTACAGTTTTGGTATTGGAACAACTGGGCCATTGGAATCTTAAAACTATTAAATATAGTATTTTTTTGGCTCTTTGTGTACGTTTTGACAATGATTGGCCTTTTTAATCCACTGTTTATTGTCAACACAATGTTGAGGCTAAAATAGTAAAAAATACTAAAAACACAACAAGTTTTTAATCTAAGGGTTTTCTGGACATTTGTTAAAAGATAGGGTACCCATATTGCGCAAACATTATTAACGCCTTAATAAGTGGTCAAAATTTAACGAACTGCTGCCGATAAAATGCCAACTATACCAGCTAACTCTTTCAATATGTATCTAGCATCTTCTTTGATGCACTTGTGCACAGCTGATATGTTTTCAGGAATGAAAGATTACTTTGGCATCCCAGAATGAAGGCCATCTTTGATATCCAATTTTCCACTTTTTATATATGGCCTTAGAAATGTTTAATGACTCATGCACCAGACACAATTCAGAAATATATGTTGTAAATGTATATTTAAAACGCTACGCATTTTTATATTACTCCCAATTTCAATCTTCAAATCTGCCTTCACTTTCACAGTAAAATATGGCCAGTGTCAAATGAATGTAAAATCCAATTTAAATAAAATCACGTACATCTTATAGATAAAAGGCAACTCTTTATTGGCAAGTATGCCGCGTTTAAAGTAAGTTTAAAGTAAGTACAAAGTCTCTTTAGTAGCACATCTTAGAATTCATGTTAAAGAGTTATAGGAAATAAGAAAGAAACTTCAATATGTCAGAACTTGCCATTCAATTTTACTGGGCTGATAAACTAAATTTTGACAGTTTTTGAATCCTAGTTTCCAAGACTTTCTAAATTAAATGTTTTATGTATGACGCAGATCAATTATTACCTTTTTTTCTGCACGCATATCTATAAGGTATTGCACTGCATTATATATGCAAAACTCATTTGGTATTCGAAACATTGTCCTAGCGACACTGTCTTTATTAATTATTTTCACAAGCATTCCTTTAATTGTGAAAACAATAACATCACACCACTTATATTATCTGCAAATGCTATTGGACCAATCGCCTGACAGAAATAGTTTAATATGTGGTCTCTTTAAATTTCCAGACGGACGCCATTATTGATATGTAATGAGAGAGAGAGAGAGAGAGAGAGAGAGAGAGAGAGAGAGAGAGTTAATTACACTCAAACAATACTGATTTATTTAAAAAAATAATTAAACCACCTGAGCGCTTTCGGAATATATAATTCCTTCTTCAGGGGATGTCAATGAGAGATGATGCTATTGTTTAAAATGTTAAATAACGATTGCGTTGATACAAACATGATAAAATCACAATGAAAAATAAATTTAATTGTGAAAAGCGTTCACAAAATATGACATGTGCCTTCATTATAATTATTATTCAAAATTAAGAGCCATAGCTATACTTCTATCATAGTGTATATATCTTGAAAAGTAAAATGCAAACATCAATAAGGCACATTGTAAAGCTGATTTAGGTTGATTTTATAGGCAAAATTAATAATATGTTTAATTGTTCATATTCTCACTTTATTCATATTTTCATTTATTTGTGTAGGTTATAAGCATGTTGTATGTTTATTGCTGAATAAAGATATTTATTTATTATCATATTGATGGCCATCTAACTATGACAAAAATAAAAGTGTTATTTTTTTTAATACAGATATGAAAATAAGTATAATTTATACGTTCCATGCATATTACATGAACTGCGTGTGCACATAATGGAAACACTATAATGACGATGGGTTCAAGTGATAAAGCCATCACAAGAGATAAAGCACAAACAATACATATACTGATCAATAGCACAATAAGAATCCTAAAATTGTGTGGTTCCTACTAGTATCATGTATGCATGTGTATATGTATGTATGTATGTGTGCGAGCGTGTGTTTGTGCGTGCATGCGTAGGTGAGCTTGCACACATTTGTATGGCCGTATCATATGTTGAGAGAACTTTTGGCCAGACCCTTTGCGTTACATTGCATTTGACTTATATGCATGAGATATGTTGTTACGAAGGGTCTCATTGCTCCAATTTTATTAGACGGCTCTCCCAAAATAGCTGCGTATACACATCCTGCATGTTCGACACTATCAAACGAGGAATATCTATTTTAATCGTTATATGGCATGTTGTTTGTACAAGGACAAAGTGTTTCCCCCAGATGACGTCACAAATGAAACAATATACAATATAAATGAAAAAAATATTAAATACAAACAAGCAGACATAGAATAGAAATGTAGCAGTATACAATAGAAAGGTATTAATATTGAATACAAATATCAAATTATTGAAATTTCAACGTTTGGCATTGCATAAGGAACAGACAAAAATCGTGATATTAAATACCAATAGATATATACATCAACTTCTTTGAGAATAAGAACATATCTTACAAACAAGACACATGTTATTCATATGACACAGCCACCGAAGTATCGTGAGCACATTAAACACATAGACTTAATATATATAATAAGTTCAATAGAGAATACATATCAATAGCGGTCACATATGTGTAAACATGAGTAAAATCAACTCCGGCATTGCTATTTGTCCCTTTGAAATAAAAAAAACGAAGCATTCCACAAATCCAATTTGTTAAACAATATAATTATAGACATCTTTTAACGAAGAACATATAGATATGATTAATAAAATTGGTGAGAGCATAACAAAAACAGGAATGTGTTATATTTCAATACGAATAAGACATATACATTACGTGGACATTGTAGATAAGACCACTCACACCGCTAACGTGTCTCCTATCTATTGCAAGTAGTGCGTTTCAACTTATTTCTTAATCTGATCAGGTTTGTCTGCCAGATATAGGTAACGATGTTATGGATGGATATTTTAGCAATATTCTTTTGTTTAACGGTTGTTGCCGGATGTTCACTATCCGATGAGGAGCTACAACTGAAGTTTGACAGACTAGAGAGAATGATAAAGGCACAATATGACAACATCCAGAAGCAGGAATCAACAATTCGTACTCTAGGTGAATCAATCGAGAAACAAAATCAAATTGCCAAAAAACTAACAGACGAAGTTCAAAAACAAAGTGAAACGATCGAGAAACAAACTTTGGCTATTCGACAAAACCTAAAAACTATTCAGAAGCTAGAAGAGAACCAAACCAAACAGAAACATGAAATTAATAACTTTGAAGAAAAAGCTCACAGATCGGTGGAAAATGATGCTCAACACTACACCTTAAGCAGAAGTAAGCCTTTTACTTTTTGTAGCATTTTACATAATGAAATAATTAATAGAAACTGTATCCTGGATGACTTCAAATTAAGTTTAACAATATTATTATATAATTCCATAAAAAAAGTCACTGACAGTTATAAGCAAGTCCTTATCAGTTATCAGTGTATTAGTTTTACACCAGATGTAAGATCCATTGACACCCGAATCTGGTGATTTCTTGGCTTCCTTTACATTTAACCGACAGAATATGACGCGCATATTTTAGACAGACACAAATGAGAATATATCGAAGTAAAACTAGTGTACAAAACTCACGCAAATCACACGTGAATTGTCGTTGATAGAGTAAGTCTCCTGTGGAATCTAGAATCTAGATGTACCGAACATGTACTGATAACAAAACGTACTTAAGGACACCACAAATGGTCACAGCTGGATGGAACTCACGACCCCCGATCCTAGGTCCGATGTTTTACCGCTAGATCACTCGCTCCGCCATGTAAAAGGGACACTAATGGTGTTTAAGTAGTTAAAGCACATCACTCGTTACATTTCAGGCATTAGACAAACAGAACATGTGGCCTTCACTGTTTACTTGGATCACGACGAGACTCACCTGAATAACGGACAGACAATTATCTTCAACCAAGCTGTCTATAACGAAGGTGGCCATTACAACACACGCAGTGGAATATTTTACTGCCAGCAAAGTGGTGTCTATCTCTTCGGTGTGTATTTGGGTGTGCATAGCGATAAGCGCGCTGCTTTAAAGATTGTAATTGAGGGTGCTAATCAAGTCGACACTGATGCACAAGGAGGGGGCCGCGATGAACAAGGCGCAAATATGGTTATAACTCATGTCACCGCAGGGCAGTCAGTGTGGGTGTCTCAGTATTATGAAAATGATGGTGCTGTACGAGGTAATCCTGACTACCGATTTACAACATTTTCTGGCGTTTTACTGTACACAAACTGATTCATTGAACTTACACAAACTGCTTTATTGAAAAAACAAACTTTAACAAATAAAGGCATCCGCATGATAAAATAAAACAATCTACTTGCAATTCCATGTCACATTTAAGTTCCTATGTTACTGAATGATGGGTCTTACATAATTAGATTGACTAATCAATTATCATTGCTATATTGTTTTATAGTTTATAGTCTATATATGTCTGTTTCTACCTACCAATATGTTTTACCGCAAAGGAGATTAACAGAATATTCCGTGGGATTAAAATTCGGATAGAAAAATTCAGTCCCAAGAGACAAATGTTTTGTCGACTAAGTTTCCTCGAAAACAATAAAATTTATTCAAGAGATTGGGTTTTCTATCCGAACCAAAATACTTCTATGATTTGTTATCATGGCTACCAAACACATTAAATAAAAAGTTCTATTTAAGTTATCGTTATTAAAAAATCATATAAATTACGACATATACAAGTATTTTATACGTGACGTTGTAGATAGTTCCAACATCCCATCCCCAGAGTTTCATCTCTACCCTAAGGGGAGAAAACTATCTCACATCACTGACCAGTAAAATTACTAAAACGTATATCTATACATTGTTTCTTGCATATCAGACAAGTATTTATAAGTTTTTTATTGGGTAGGTAAGGTTCGTATGGAAATTTTTGCCGTCCGTTGTGATAAATGTAAACGCGCTATTTCGGTATCTAGTTCAGTTTCCGTCTAACAGTCATCTCCGGGGCGGAACCAAACTCATAGCATATTACATTATATCAATGTCTATATTGACAGGAAATGACGTAACGTCAAAACATTAAAACATTTAAAAATGTTATGACGTTACGTCATTTCCTGTTAGTTATTTAGTTAAACTTTACAAAACGGATGTGACATAGTTTTTAAAAGACTGCGGTTTTCCTGAAGAAGGCGTTAGCCGAAAATTTGTAAAATAAAAAGAGATATAGACATTGATATTATATTTTCTTCCCTTCGGAATATCGATAGGAAAATTTATTACATTATAGATATATCGTAACATCGGTGATGCTATATTAAGTATACGAGGATATGCATATACTGCCGATACATATAACGGTGCTAGTATGATTCAGTAAAAAACATACTGCCACTTCAATACTAGGCCATGGACATGCAATAAAATAGAATACATCTGTTTTTTACTTTTAAAATATTAAATTAAACACGCCGCCTGCGTATTATTTGATTTTTCACTTAATAGAAACATTTTTTAATTCTTAATGCCATTTTCATTGAATATTATGTTTAACCAAAGAAGCATGAAACATCTATATATGAGTGTATGGTTTATAATACGCCACCATAACATCACAAATACACAAAAAAAACATAACACAATAATAACAACACAAACATAGATGTCACAATGGAGATGATAACTCGGTAAGAAATGTACATGAACACTCCTTCTTGTTGGACATTATTCGTCGTTGCGATCGGTTTTCAGCTTTCTTGAAAAGGTTGACAATAATTATTTATTACACATTTACTACATTGTACTATATAATCGGATAATTCTTCCCACTGTAATAGTAGCAATGTGTATATTACTAGCACATACACATGCATACATGACATATGAACGAATGCAATAATGTCTGACGCCCTGCAAAAAAACAAAGGGTTTATAACTCCAACAGGAACAATCAAAGCGATGTGAGCGCTGATAGACCTGGGGTTGCAGGTGGCCTGGGTTGCAGGTGACCTGGGGACGCAGGTTACCTGGGGAGGTATATACCAATCATTCTTAAGAATAATCTTAGATTTGCGCTCAAGAATGAATTCTGAAAAAACACACACTTACAGACTCTTTTTACGGCCAAAACTTTAAAGCATGTAGCGACAAATAATATGTAGTTAAATTAATAGACGCTCATAATTATGCTATACATCATAGTAAACTAGATATCAAAGGTTTGGATTTTCAGGCTCAAATCTAAGAATATTCTCAAGAATGTTTGGTGAATACGACCTCAGGCGGAGAATGTTTTCAAAAATTGTTAATAAATACGACCCTAGGAGGAGAAGTTGATAATGATTTTTTTTTCAAATTCTACTCCAAGATTAAACATTTCATATTTCAGTAGTTCATCTTTATTATTCGTTTTCAAATTATCCGATGTTGTATATATCATATAAAGACTACAGAACCTCAGCATTATAAACTATCAATATATTAAATAGAATAAAATGTATTTTAATGGGGTATCGCCAAATTTTATCCAACCAAAAGTTTTAAAAGAAATATAATCGTCCGTAATTCTGAATCGATATTTTGGTTAGATCCGAAAGATAGTTTTAGTACAAGGTTAAACGAATCGATAATGATATATATATATATATATATATATATATATATACATTTCAGTGATTATATGTATTTATTTGCATACATGTGTGCCGTTTGTTTTTGCATGTAATGAATAAGTTTTCAACCAGAACACCTTTGTTCTCTGTTTTGTTCGAGGTTAAACGATTTTTGAGCAGTACATACATATGAACTACAATTTTTATGTATGTGCGTATGTGGATGTATATGTATGTATTGTATGTGTTTATATTTAAAACAATATTAAATTACTGAACATGTATATTATCCATTGATTTATATTGTATTAATGCTTGCCGTCATGTATAGAAGATGTAAAATGTCCTCATGGGTCTAAGACCTTCTGGAAATATGAAAATAAAACGTTTATAAGTTTAGTACCAGAGTATCAATTGTTTAGTGGTAAATAGTAAGTTTTGGAAATCTCTCAAGTAAAAACAACATACAGATGATATGAATTTAACTTGGGGAAAAATCAATGCACATTTAGTGTTGCCAAAAACAGACAATATTTTGATACTTTGCTATAAATTCCAATAGACATTTAGTGGGAGGTGCCAAACAGATAAGAAGTGAACTGTCAAAATAACTGTATATAAACTTTGTTATGCGGCAACAAACTCGCTCTATCCCTTTCTTCTTCTTTTTCTCTCTTCCTCTCGTAAAAAAATCACCTAAATATTGTTTATTTTTTCTCTTTTCCATAATATTTGTCGATGATTTGGTTTTGTAATGTATTTGATGCCATTGTTAAACAAACGATTATGTAATCTGTTCGGGAAGGTCCGAATCTAATGTTGGCGGAACTTGTGGCCCAACCCCATTTAATGTAAAATTATGAAATAAAATATGTTTAAACCAATAGGCGTCAAACATTGTGATAAATCCTTCAGCTTTTCTTAATAGGGTCATTCCCATACTAAATCAAGTTTTAACATTTTTTTTCTATATTTTCCAAAATTAAGCAACATTTTTAAATGATTATTCCCATCAAATTCATCTCTGTGTTATGCATACATTTGAAAAGTATAAAACCAATTTTAGAAAATATAGTATTTTTAGTTTTTACTTACCACTACAAATTATTCAACTGATACATAATTTAATTTTTCGCAAAATCGTAAACTCTGTTGGGATGAAACATACGCTCCAAACAATAAACTCAATATTTCTGTTATACATTTGGAAATGTTCACGAAACATACGCAAAGTGTTCTAACTCTTGAAAAATGCGCTCGCAAAGTAGAAATATTGATTTTGGAATGAATTCAACACAAGACCTATACTATATATCGTATGTAAAACAATTACAAATATTTATTTTATTATCAAAATAAAACAAAAATAATACTATTTCACGGACAAATACACATTTCAGTCGTAACGTATTAAAAAACTGTAACTTATTTACTGTATTAAACATACTTAAACACATCTATTAATGTCAAAACACTTCCTGATGATAACAAAGAAAGAAGTAAACATGATAAATGCTTAAAAAACAAAACAAACAAACAACAACACATTTGTCCAGTTTTATGAACAGATTTGATCACCGGGTAAAGAGTGTGAAATAACACTTAATTACAATCAAATAAACTTGACTGAAACCTACGAGTTTGATATAAATCCCTAATATTAATCTAGCCATGGAACTATGTGTCAGATGTGTCCTATAAAACACTGAACAATAACGACAGACTGTTTAGCACCAGCCTGGAGACCAGATGCCATCATATAATCTAGGATGTGCCAGTTTAGTGACAGGCTGATTCTGTGCAGGAACCACAGTCCTTTTGTACTGCTTCAGTTTTCTCAACATCTTCTTCAGCAACACCGGCTTCTTTCCCGCCAAATTATGCTTCTCCAGGGGATCATCTAATAATCAGAACAATGTGATCTTAGCTATTTTAATCAGTTTAGTATGAATGATGTGTGTTTTATGAGTTTTATGAAGATGGCTACTTTAGTTACTAAGTTTCAAGATTAATTATTCTACTTTGCTTTTGGTTTGATATGTTAACTTACTACTTCGTGTTTTTTCATATTATTATAATACTTTTTAATATTAACATAAAATAACGAAGAAAACGTTGTAATCAAATTTAACATATTGATAGTTTTTGTCTAGTTCGGATGCGAGTGAGAGTGATACAACGGTCATTATAATAAAAACTCAACGAAGACGTTCAATCTTTAGCTTAGTGTTGTTTTATTAATACCGTGGCGCTCATCGAGATCTTTCTTCGAAAATAGAGTATCGTTTAAGCCAACGCTATGGACGTGAATGGTGTTACATAATTTATTACTCCTTGTGAACTGATTCAATAAAACCGAGTATGTTATATTCTTTGTCGTATTCTATATCTAAAGGATCGATTTTTCAGATTTTATTTTATTTTTTCTCCTGTATATTGTAAAATATCATAGTGATATATTTAGATTTATCAAACAAATGATCACCACATTCTTTCCCCGTGTTTATGCAATTGTTGAGTTCATATTTAAATGAGTTCGGTCTTTCAAAACTATTAGTGCAATGAACGTCAGACTTCCATTTCCAAATGTTAGCTAGCTCAGTTAGATGTTTCTTGCAAAGCACGCAATAAAATATAAAATAGCACACTCGATTGTACTGTATTTTTTAAAACATGTTCAACAGGCAATAACTCTCACGTCCCAATCCCCGACTAGCGTGATAACGAAAGATGTTACATCACTTACACCCAAATCACCGTCTTTCGTGATAACGAAAGACGTAACATCACTTACGCCCAAATCACCGACTTGCGTGATAACGAAAGACATACATCACTCACGCCCAAATCCCCGAATTGCGTGATACGAAAGACGTAACAACACTCACGCCACAATTCCAAAATGCGTGTTAACAAAAAACGTAACATTACTCACGCCCAAATTACTGACTTGAGTGATAACGAAAGATGCAACAACTCTTACGTCCCAAACATCGAGTTGAGATATAATGAAACACGCAACAACTCCCACGCCACAAACATCGAGTTGAGGGATAATGAAACACGCAACAACTCCCACGCCACAAACATCGAGTTAATGGATAATGAAACACGCAACAACTCCCACGTCCCAAACATCGAGTTGGGGGATAATGAAACACGCAACAACTCTCACGCCCTAAACATCGAGTTGAGGAATAATGAAACACGAAACAACTCCCACGTCCCAAACATCGAGTTGGGGGATAATGAAACCCCCAACAACTCCCACGCCATAAACATCGAGTTGAGAGGAATAATGAAACACGCAACAACTCCCACGCCACAAACATCGAGTTAACGGATAATGAAACACGCAACAACTCACACGTCCCAAACATCGAGTTGGGGGATAATGAAACACGCAACAACTCCCACGCCACAAACATCGAGTTAAGGGATAATGAAACACGCAACAACTACAACGTCCCAAACATCAAGTTGGGGGATAATAAAACACGCAACAACTCTCACGCCCTAAACATCGAGTTGAGGAATAATGATACACGCAACAACTCACACGCCACAAAAATCGAGTTGAGGGATAATGAAACACGCAACAACTCCCACGCCCCAAACATCAAGTTGAGGGATAATGCAACAGGTCCCATGCCACAAATATCGAGTTAAAGGATAATGAAACACGCAACAACTCCCACGCCACAAACATCGAACTGAGTGATAACGAAACACTAACAACTTATATGCCCTTAGTACCGACTTAAGTGATAACAAAAGACGCAACAACTCTCAAGCCCCAAGCATCGAGTTGAGGGATAATGAAACACGCAACAACTCCCACGCCTCAAACCTTAGGTTGAGGGATAATAAAACACGCAACATATCCAACGCCATAAACATCGAATTGAGGGATAATGAAACACGCAACAACACTCACGCACCAAACATCGAGTTGAGAGATAATGAAACACGCAACAACTCCCACGCCACAAACATTAAGTTGAGGGATAATAAAACACGCAACAACTCCTACGCCATAAACATCGAGTTAAGAGATAATAAAACACGCAACATCTCCAACACCATCAACGTCAAAGTCAAAGTAGAGGGCATCTTATAACGGCTACCACATAACACGTAGACAACCGTCGTGACAGTCAATAATCTCTGATAATAGGGTCCCGTAGTACATGTACATGTAGCACAGAACGCAACCAAAAGAAGAAACTCATAACTTACCTTTAATATTAAACAGCTGAAGACGTGGTGTAATTAATCTCTTTTCTTCCATTTTATGGGCGTACATGAACTTATCACAGCGATACCTGTCATACCACTTTTGTAGTCTCAGCCAAGCTCCGGATGCACCAGTTACATCAGCGGCCCTGTCAGCTAGTCTCTTCACAAAACCTAACGACGAGGAGAACCACCAGCCTTTATTAGCCGCCGACTTGTCATAAATGTCTTTTCTATCATCCTTCCGAATGCGCTTTTCCTCTTCCTTGTACCCGTATCCATTGTGTTTGGCGTTACAAGCCGGCTTCGTTTTGGCGGGATACCAACTGTTGTACCGTCCAGGACTCCCGAGTATAAGTTTATAGTCACCCATTCTGAAATTAAAATACGGCAGTACGTATAATGCGTGTTTGGTTATGACACCATGTATGTGTATGGGTGATATTAAAATGAAGGATCAAACATTTATTTTATATCATCTCAATGATTTAAAGATTTTTTCTAAGTCCGTTTACTCATTATAATATAAATGTAATTAATAAAGGAATGATCACTATACGGTTTGGCGTTGAGTCTTTTGGTGAAGGATGTTTCATTTTTTTTATTTTCTTTTAGGCCACAATAAATTAATTACTAGATTATCAGCCCCGTCCCCCTCCCCCCCCCCCACCCCTTATTTCCATGCCGCCCCGATCCTTTTTATTTTTATAAAAAAAAAATTTAAAAAAAAACATCAAAAATTTAAAAAAATCATAAAATAAATAAAATCAAATCCTGCCGCACTCCCCGTTTTTAAGATAAAATGATAATCTATTTTCAATTTATAATGGCATTAGCATACGTTTTTGAGACAAAAGCAAAATAATTTTATTTAGTATAGTTTCAAACATGTTAGCTTGCAGTAGTATCAGCATCGGTATACTTATTGTACGTTTCTCATCCAAAAAACAATCCCAGATATACGTTTTTGTATCACGACTTACCTTATAGCAGCAATTCGCTTCAGTTCGTTAATATTATAAACAAACTCATTTCTTGACGATGGCCATCCACGACTGAGACTCAACCACTGGTCAATACCGTCGATGAAAGGGCCTGTAATAGTATGTGATACAGACAAACGTACAAACAGTCACTGTTACTGATTTACACAAACAACTAAACTTTATCATATAATACATAGAAACACCTACAGCGTTGGTAGCCGCTTAATGTGTTAATAAAATTAAAAGACACGTGTAAAATAATTTGCAATATTCGTATTTATTTTAGGTCAGTATATAGGTTATCAGATTAAGACAATACTGTTGTTGCAAATCTGGTGAATATAATGGTCATTTACAACAAAAGATAACAGAAATAAATCTAACCATGATGTACATCAAATGCAATTCTGGTGACAGCATTAAGACAAATAATGTTTTATGATATTAACCCTTGTAATCACAAAATGCGTATTACACGATAAAAGTTACGTATGTTGTTAAATACATATCGAACAATTATCTATAACTACGAACTTCTTAATTAAAGGAATACATTAGCACGACTTAAAATCAATTCCTGAATAATAAGTTATATTATTTAAACAAGGGCAATGTTTTACATGGCCAATCTTCACGCCGAGGCAAATTCGTGTACTATCCACTTCCTGTTAATTCTATCATTGAGACAGAGCTGTGCTTCCTCTTCTCAATGTCCTCTATCATTGTGTGAAATATCAACTAAATCCCTTGAACAACTTTTTGAGTTATGTTCCGGACTAGTATAATAAAGTTTAATAACAAAGTGAACACTTATGTAAATACAGAAGAAAAAGTTCTAGTTCTTGCACCCTGCACTTCCTCTCAATGTCCTCTATAATTGTGTGAAATATCAACTAAATCCCTTGAACATTTTTTTAGTTATGTTCCCGGACAAGCATAATAAAATATAAATATGCATGGTAGAGCTATAGTTCTTTGACAACGCACTACCTCTTAATGTCTTCTATTAATATGTGAAATATGAACCAAATCTCTTGAATAGTTCTTGAGTAACCTTTATAAAGCGATAAATGGGGATAATTGGAATATGAGACCCGGTAGAGTTATGATTCTTAGATACTGCACTTCCCTTTCATACCCTTCATCTTTGTATGCAGTTCGAATCAATTTCATTCAGCACTTTTAGAGTTATGTCCAGGACAAGTTATTTAAAATAAACTTAAGGGAAATAATTAAACAAGTAAGCAAGTTATGATTCGTGTTCTACACTTCCTTTCAATGTTCTCAGTCATTGTCTGATGATTCAACAAAATCCTCAGAAAAGATTTGGAGTTATGCTCCGGGCAAAAGTGTTAATTAATAAACGGAAATAATTTAAAAAGTAAGCAAGGTAGAGTTACGGCTTTTGTTCACTGTACTACCTCTCAATGTTCTCTGTCATTGTGTGAAGATTCAACAATATCCCTTGAATGGTTTTGTAGTTATGCTCCGGACAAAAGTGTAACTAACGGACGGACGGACGGACGGACGGACGGACGAAGGAAGGAACGAACGAACCCACGCACGCACGCACGCACGCACGCACGCATCCACGTAGACCATTACCATATGCCACTTCGACTTCTGCGGGGGGATGAAAATGAATACGGAGTCATTCGTTTTGGGCTGCTAAATGTCTAGCATAATAACATAATGAACACTGCTTTCTCTCTATATATGTTTAAATCAAGATTTATTTAAAATTTATAATTTGACAACCATGTGATGGATGAATAACTTATGAGCATAGAACTTATTATTGTGATACAGGTAAGCGTTGTAATACATACTTGTAGTGCCACCAGCAAGATGCACAAGGGTTGGAAACCAATCTGAAGCGTGGATCAATCTGAAGAAAATAGCAGTGTTATAATAAAGGTAGGGTAGAAAAGGAATTGAACCAATCTGTAGCATGGATTAATATGAAGAAAATAGCAGTGTTATAACAAAGGTAGGGTAGAAAAGGAATTGAACCAATCTGTAGCGTGGATTAATCTGAAGAAAATAGCAGTGTTATAACAAAGGTAGGGTAGAAAAGGAATTGAACCAATCTGTAGCGTGGATTAATCTGAAGAAAATACGGTGTTATAACAAAGGTAGGGTAGAAAAGGAATTGAACCAATCTGTAGCGTGGATTTATATGAAGAAAATAGCAGTGTTGTAACAAAGGAAGGGTAGAAAAGGAATTGAACCAATCTGTAGCGTGGATTAATATGAAGAAAATAGCAGTGTTATAACAAAGGTAGGGTAGAAAAGGAATTGAACCAATCTGTAGCATGGATTAATATGAAGAAAATAGCAGTGTTATAACAAAGGTAGGGTAGAAAAGGAATTGAACCAATCTGTAGCGTGGATTAATCTGAAGTAAATAGCAGTGTTATAACAAAGGTAGGGTAGAAAAGGAATTGAACCAATCTGTAACGTGGATCAATATGAAGAAAATAGCAGTGTTATAACAAAGGAAGGGTAGAAAAGGAATTGAACCAATCTGTAGCGTGGATTAATATGAAGAAAATAGCAGTGTTATAACAAAGGTAGGGTAGAAAATGAATTGAACCAATCTGTAGCGTGGATCAATCTGAAGAAAATAGCAGTGTTATAACAAAGGTAGGGTAGAAAATGAATTGAACCAATCTGTAGCGTGGATCAATATGAAGAAAATAGCAGTGTTATAACAAAGGAAGGATAGAAAAGGAATTGAACCAATCTGTAGCGTAGATCAATCTGAAGAAAATAGCAGTGTTATAACAAAGGTAGGGTAGAAAAGGAATTGAACCAATCTGTAGCGTGGATCAATATGAAGAAAATAGCAGTGTTATAATAAAGGAAGGGTAGAAAAGGAATTGAACCAATCTGTAGCGTGGATCAATCTGAAGAAAATAGCAGTGTTATAACAAAGGTAGGGTAGAAAAGGAATTGAACCAATCTGTAGCGTGGGTCAATCTGAAGAAAATAGCAGTGTTATAACAAAGGTAGGGTAGAAAAGGAATTGAACCAATCTGTAGCGTGGATTTATATGAAGAAAATAGCAGTGTTATAACAAAGGTAGGGTAGAAAAGGAATTGAACCAATCTGTAGCGTGGATCAATCTGAAGAAAATAGCAGTGTTATAACAAAGGAAGGATAGAAAAGGAATTGAACCAATTTGTAGCATGGATCAATCTGAAGAAAATAGCAGTGTTATAACAAAGGTAGGGTAGAAAAGGAATTGAACCAATCTGTAGCGTGGATTTATATGAAGAAAATAGCAGTGTTGTAACAAAGGTAGGGTAGAAAAGGAATTGAACCAATCTGTAGCGTGGATCAATCTGAAGAAAATAGCAGTGTTGTAACAAAGGTAGGGTAGGAAAGGAATTGAACCAATCTGTAGCGTGGATTTATATGAAGAAAATAGCAGTGTTATAACAAAGGTAGGGTAGAAAAGGAATTGAACCAATCTGTAGCGTGGATTAATCTGAAGAAAATAGCAGTGTTATAACAAAGGTTTGGTAGAAAAGGAATTGAACCAATCTGTAGCGTGGGTTAATATGAAGAAAATAGCAGTGTTGTAACAAAGGTAGGGTAGAAAAGGAATTGAACCAATCTGTAGCGTGGGTTAATATGAAGAAAATAACAGTGTTATAACAAAGGTATGGTAGAAAAGTTATTGAACCAATCTGTAGCGTGGGTTAATATGAAGAAAATAGCAGTGTTGTAACAAAGCTGTAGCGTGGGTTAATATGAAGAAAATAGCAGTGTTGTAACAAAGGTAGGGTAGAAAAGGAATTGAACCAATCTGTAGCGTGGGTTAATATGAAGAAAATAACAGTGTTATAACAAAGGTAGGGTAGAAAAGTTATTGAACCAATCTGTAGCGTGGGTTAATATGAAGAAAATAACAGTGTTATAACAAAGGTAGGGTAGAAAAAGGAATTGAGCCAATCTGTAGCGTCGATCAATTTGAAAAACTAAAAAAAAAGCAGTGTTTATGGGAAAGAAAGGAAAGGCAATGATGGGAACCAATCCGTAGCGTGGATCAATCTGAAAAGAACACCATTATCATAAAAAAGGAAGGGAAGGCAAGAAAAAGGTGGGGACCAATTAATCTGAAGGAAAATTCCGTATTTAAGATTGCCAACCACTAATATATATTACACAAGCCATGCCCTCTTCCAGGAGTGGCCTGTATGTAGCAGTGAAAGTACACCACAGAATGGTAGGAATTTGAAGTTCTGCTAAAGGACAACAAGGCAACTAATGTGATTTAACTTAGAGACTTCCGATTTATACATAAAACATATTTCTAATTTAGCTCGATTTAAACCCGATGATATTTTGTTTCTACCATATTTCACTACTGAGTTTGTAAACATTTGAGGTGACACGCAGAAATCCAGCAAGAATTCCCCTCTTTTAGTACGTTTTAAAAGATGTGTCTTGTAAATTACACTCAAATATTAGCAAGTCTGTGTCTAGAACACAAAACTTATCAGTCTGTACACGAGTGGTAAATGTGTGTGTTTACAATTTCATAAATTCGTTTAATGTATTTGATTTCATATATTGCACATGTACATATAATTTTTTATATATTAATTTTCACAAGAAGGTAACACTAATTCTCTTCCCGCCAGATACTTGTCATATTTATCTTGTCTTAAATGTTTATTATCTCACTTCTATAATGTCATCGAGTGCAACAGGATATTCAGCATGTGTGTCTTCTATCTTACACGCAGGCGCACACTGTGGCGTATACAAGGCGACAATCAATCGTGAAATACTTTATTTACATCGACATAGTTGAAGGGGGGGGGGGATATATTTACTTATTTACATTACATTGCACTTAGTTTGATCGTTCAATGCCTTGATTGTATTTGTATTACAGTGGTGAATGCGTCCGTCTCCTATTGGGGCTATATATTTGCACATTGTCCTATTGTATTAAACGCAGTATTATACAATATACACCATGTGTTTATAAACTCATATATCAAACTATACGTTAATTAATTTACCCGTTATGTACAACGCCGTCCTTCTTTAGCATCGATTTGCTGTAGACAAAACCTGGTACCCTGGTGCCTCCCTCCCATAATGTATTCTTGGTTCCACGCAAAGGCCAGTTGGAACCAGCCGCATACGACGCTCCACCATTCTAAATACAAGAATATTTAAATGTATACTGGATGTATTATGTCATCTATACTGGCTGTATTGTGGCATGTGTACTGGGTGTATTATGTCATCTATACTGGCTGTATTGTGGCATGTATACTGGGTGTATTATGTCATCTATACTGGATGTATTATGCCATGTATAGTGGATGTATTAAGTCATGTATACTTGATGTACTGTGACATGTATACTGGATGCATTGTGTCATGTATACTGGATGTATTATGACATGTATACTGGACGCAGTATGCCATGTATACTTGATACTGGATGCATTATGCCATGTATACTGGATGTATTATGTCATGTATACTACATGCATTATGCCATGTATCCTGGATGCATTATGCCATGTATATTTGATTATGACATGTATACTTGATGTATTGTGTCATGTATACTGGATGCACTGTGACATGTATATTGGATACATTGTGACATGTACGCTGGATGCATTGTGTCATGTATACTGGATATGTTGTTGCATGGATACTGGATGTTTTGTGTCATGTATACTGAATGTAAAGTGACATGTATACTGGATGTATAGTGACATAAATACTGGATGTATTGTGACATGTATACTGGATGTTTTATAACATGTATACTGGATGTAAATTGTGTCATGTGTACAGAATGTATTGCGCAATGTATACTGGATGTATTGTGTCATGTGTACAGAATGTATTGCGCCATGTATACTGGATGTATTGCGACATTTATATCGGATGTATTATGCCTTGTATACTGGATGCATTATGCCATGTATACTGGATGCATTATATCATATATACTGGATTTATTGTGTCATGTATACTAGATGCATTATGATATGTATAGTCTGGATGTATTATGTCATTTATACTGGAGGTATTATGTCATGTATACAGAATGTATTATGGCATGTATACTGGATGTATTATGATACGTATACTGGATGTATTATGTCATGTATACTGGGTGTATTATGTAAACTGTATGACTATTGTATTATGACATGTATTCTGGACTTATTATGACATTTATACTGGATGGATTATGACATGCATACTAGATGTATTATGCATACTGGATGACTATTGTATAACGACATCTATTCTGGACTTATTAATGCATGTATACTGGATGTATTATTACATGTATAC
This sequence comes from Panopea generosa, assembly GCA_029582155.1. Taxonomy (NCBI): domain Eukaryota; kingdom Metazoa; phylum Mollusca; class Bivalvia; order Adapedonta; family Hiatellidae; genus Panopea; species Panopea generosa. Next base: position 52,555,215 of record CM055902.1, read on the forward strand.
TGGATGTATTATGACATCTATATTGGATATATATTGTGTGACATATAAACTGGATGTATTATGTATACTGGATGTATAATGATATGTATTCTGGATGTATTATGACATTTATACTTGATGTATTATGTCATGTATAGTCTGGATGTATTGCGTCATGTATACTTGATGTATCATGTCGTGTATACTTGATGCATTATGGCAAGTATATTGAATGTATTATGTCATGTATACTGGGTGTATGATGTCATGTATACTTGATGTATTATGACATCTATATTTGATGCATTGTGTCATGTATAGTCTGGATGTATTGTGTCATGTATACTTGGTGTATTATGTCATGTATACTTGATGCATTATGACAAGTATATTGGATGTATTATGCCATGTATACTGGATGTATGAAGTCATGTATACTGGATGTATTATGACATATATACTTGATGTATTACGTCATGTATAGTCTGGATGTATTGTGTCATGTATACTAGATGTATCATGTCATGTATACTGGATGTATAATGACATGTATACTGTATGTATTGTGGCATGTATACTGGATGTAGTGTGTCATGTATAGTCTAGATGTATTATGTCGTGTATACTAGATGTACTATGACATGTATAGTCTAGATATATATCGTCATGTATGCTTGATGTATTATGATATGTATATTGGATGTTTTATGACATATATACTGGGTGTATTATGACATGTATACTGGATGTATTATGACATGTATAGTCTGGATGTATTGTGTCATGTATACTTGATGTATTATTTCAAGTATATTGGATGTATTATGTCATGTATACTGGATGAATGATGTCATGTATACTGGATGTATAATGATATGTATACTGTATGTATTGTGACATGTATACTGGATGTATTGTGCCATGTATAGTCTAGATGTATTATGTCGTGTATACTTAATGTACTATGACAGGTATATTCTAATTACATATATTCTCATGTATGCTGGATGTATTTTGACATGTATACCGGCTGTATTGTGTCATATATACTGAATGTATTGTGTTTTGTATACCGGATGTATTATGTCATGTATACTGGTTTTATTATGATATGTTTACTGGATGTATTGTGACATATATACTTGATGTATTGTGTCATGTTTTCTGGATGTATTGTGTCATGTTTTCTGGATGTATTGTGTCATGTATACTGGATGTATTGTGTCATGTATACTGAATGTATAGTGTCATGTATACTGGATGCGTTATGTCATGTATACTGAATGTATAGTGTCATGTATACTGGATGCGTTATGGCATGTATACTGGATACATCATGCCATGTGTACTGGATGTATTATGTTTACAATGAAGCACTATCACAATGGGCAGATATTCTAATACTGAAAAGACATACGTTGGCGACTCATGTTAATAACAAATGTTAAACTCAACCATAATTTATGTTCTTCAAAGGCAATAATTGCAACGTCACCAATCGTTAACTGTACAAAATTTACTTATAGCTTGTACCTGATGTGAAGATAACGATGCTATATATTTACTCATATCTTACATCTGATGTGAAGACAACGAGGAGGTTATCTATGTAGTTCTTCCTCTTTAGCGCCCTCATCACCTTGTCAACGGCCGCATCCATAGCAGAAACCATACCTGACAGAGAGTAATAGATATAAGCCACTTCTTCCATGCGACAAATGAACATGTTAACAAATTGTCATTCATAGAAAGGCATACATTATATTATAAATCTTATATTTTTGTTTGTTTGTTATCTTCTGAAGCTGAGACACAATCAACATATTAAGAAACAAAGGGACCACGTGACATCCAAGATATTTTGTATCATTCAGTGTGTTCACCGATGACAAAGTGAAACGTAAACTTCATGTTACTATATCCCCTTTTCCCCCTGGTGTTTTCATTTAAATTTAAATTCAGACCAGAACATACATTCAAGATCTTCCAAATAAAATCATTTTATCCCAAAATGACCATAAGATAAGGACAATGTTAATAAATACAAGAACTATTTTCTCGCCGCGGAAGCACATCCCGATTCCAATAAGTGTGTTCTATATGATTATGTTGACAAGTGTGCGTATCTATTCCAACTGAGTTTCAATAACCTTATTTCTTAAACTATCATCCATGGAAGAAACTATATTTTTGTGTTGTAACACAATGTCTTGTAAACGTTTGATATGTATTGATATGGTATAATTTCTAATTTAAATGAGGCTTACTTTATATAACATATTTATTTAAAAATGCCATTTTCCTATATTCTGTTGATATATTACACCAGGTTAATAGCACTTATATTATAAAGGTTTCTTCAATTTTCTTCCATTCAAAGTGTGAGAAAAACATTTAATATTACGTTGTCATTGAGCGTAAAAAGGGAAACTACTCTGTCAGCCTTGTTGTAATTGTAACTATGCATTATCATTCATGGACTTCTTAAAAATATGGCTTAATGTCATTTTCAACACAGAAAAGATATGGCATATTCATAATGAATTACCGTACTTCTTGAAAGTAAACTTTCTCACATAAAGTTTTTGGATTGAGATGTTCTCGAACCCACGACCTCAGCGTTATGAGCCAAGTGGTAATTAGACAACAGCGTCTTAAACAGTTCGGTTACGAAAGACGTTAAGTATATAGAAATTTAATTTGGGTGTTATAAATGTATTTTATAAGATTGTATCAATTATTGAGATATAAATGTTTTATGCACATTTTCTTTTATTCAGTTCAAATCCATTTGTTTCACCGCGGCGTGGTGTAGTGGTAGAGCGTCCGCCTCGCATGCGGAAGGTCGTGGGTTTAATCCCCGGCCGGATCATACCGAAGACTTTAAAAATGGTACTAGAAGCTTCGTCGCTTGACGCTCAGCATTTAGGGGAGAGTTCTAGGTCTGGTCGACCCGGTGTCAGTATAATGTGACTGGGTGGGGTATCATACCATGTGTCTGCGGCATGATACTCCAGTGTGACAGCGCTTAGAATACTATCTCAAGTAGACACCGTCGCAATATGACTGAAAAATTGTTGAAAGCGACGCTAAACACCATACAACAACAACAACATAATCCATTTGTTGTACATTTATTATTCATTTCTCATCATGTAGATATTATACTTTCAATTATAACCAACTGTTACGCAGCTTAAATTATATCGCTCGCTAAAACCAATTTACGGATATTAATATTACATAAACTAGACATAAATCATAAATGTACAGACCAGACAACGGCGAGCGCGCCTAGCTATAATGCAAATCACAGACACAATATCAAGGCATCTTAACATATATATATAGTTCAGCATTTCACCATAGTGATATCTTATTATTTATCGATGTATGTCCTTACCAGTATTATATTCAACTGCAATGATTTCTGAGTGATTACTGTATTTCAATAAATAGAATAACAGAAATGATTTGTAGGTGATTACTGTATTTCAATAAATAGAATAACAGAAATGATTTGTGGGTGGTTACTGTATTTCAATAAGTAGAATAACAGAAATAATTTGTAGGTGATTACTGTATTTCAATAAATAGAATAACAGAAATGATTTGTGGGTGGTTACTGTATTTCAATAAATAGAATAACAGAAATAATTTGTAGGTGATTACTGTATTTCAATAAATAGAATAACAGAAATGATTTGTAAGTGATTACTGTATTTCAATAAGTAGAATAACGGAAATGATTTGTAGGTGTGAATGTCCTATTACATTATTTCCCTATTGCCAAATTATTTGGTTTCCCATATGATCATATTATTTTGCCTTTCGATTATCATATTACTTTGTATCCAAATCAAATGGCTGCTGGGCGTTTCAGAAAGTATGGCAAACTGTTTGACAATAGAAGACCGAAATTAATGATTAATTGCAAAAAGCGCTTTTCTGAGAAAATATGAAAAATGTTCGAACGTAAGGCTGAGACAATTGAAATTGTAACTGATAAATACCTTCAGGTAGAAGGAAACAGACACAGTGACAAATACAAAATTCTGACAATGAGAAAATGCATCTTACGAAACATCAATGTGAAAAATTGACCTAATAGGAATATTGAAATTATCAAGCCGGTCATTGCTTCATAGTAAACTTAATGTAATCAACTGTATACCTTATCTTTAACGTAGTAACAGGGCTGTTTACTGAATGATGTTTACTTTAAATTAAAAAGTGTTTACTTAAAAAAACGTCTATTGGACGTGTATGATGGAGGTATATGTAAATGAAAATAAACTCAAGATGTTGATGAACTGAAGATGTTGTTTTGACCCATCCTACACAATACAATATCCTTAGTTCGTTCAATCTATATAAATAAGGCAATAAGGAGGTAAATAAAATGCTCATCATTATAGAATTTAGGACAAGTCAGTGACCAAACTTGTAACATTTCATCCATAAGATAAGCAGAACATGTCACATGTCTTGTTTACATAGACTATACTGAATGTAACAATAATACTGGCACCAATGTATCGTGCTTTAACAAGACGTCTAACAACTACGGGAGTTACTTTAACAAAGAAGATGTCGTTACCATTCACTTGTAGGCAATATCACGTGTAACTCTTCACCGGTAAGTTAGGTGAATGATTGAGAAAAAAAAACACACAGGACAACGAAACTGGTCATTCTATATAAATATAAATAGCCATTATGTTCAAATGCGGTCAATGGTTCTACCAAACATTATCGATGAAGAGTTAGTTTTGGTTGGTCAATATCTCCTGAAAGGTTACACGAATACATTTTCAGTACTCACGTTACGTTACTCTTCACTACTGAGGGTAATCACGACAGTGATAATGGCAAGTTCAATACCCCTTGGACCGGTCAGTAACACAACACCACAGGACATTCTAAACTTGGTTTAAGGACTCTCTTAACCCTCTCTGTCACATCATTAACATAGACAGTGTAATGAAATATAGCCAAGTAACTCTATTCATGTGTTAGCATGCAGTTCAAATTCAACTGATATACAGGCAACTGAGCAACATCTGATTCTCATATGAAAAGGTACCATACGCAATTACGATTCTCCCATGCGGAACGAAACAAAACACCATACGTACCACTGTAGATTTTTCTGTTTCTATTCTTTATGTGTTCATACTTGTTGGAAAATCGTTTTGGAACCTAAAAGGAAAGGAAACATTATAGTTAGCTACATGGATGAATATAATGGTTGATGTTTCATCATTCTAGCAACTCTTTCTTAGGCGCTGTGTGGAGATAATTTCGTAGTCACATCTATGATCAAAGATTCGATTCCAGCTCGGTAAAACTCTCAATGTCAGAGAACATGTGTTGATAATGACGTTAAAATTGAACAATTCTAAGGCTGAAAATTGCATCACACAATTAGTATACATGTATATATAAGCAAATTCTGGGTATTTATATTCCTAATAGAAAAGGCAACGTACTTGAAACATTAATTTAGGGATTAAATGTTAATATAAACAATAACTAGGGATTGCATGCAAATATAAAGGACATTATTTGATAAAGTATTCTTCATGCTCTATAACTAGTTACTAAACTGAAATGACTATTCAAACACTATATATGCTAACTACCTGAAGGGGAGAGTGCACACCCTGGAAGGACAGGTACAGGAATAGTGGTTGTTTCGTCGGGTCATGGTTACTGACAACTTCTGCTGCATGGCGTCCAAACAAGGACTGAAACAATTGGACAAAATATGTTTATCATTTGGAGAGCTTTTTATAGACTGGTTTGCTAGCTATGGTATTTAGGTTGCGTTCCGGATTTATCCGAATGGGTGGATTATGTTATCGAGAATCAGTCTAGACTAGTTCTTATATACATGATTTATCTGTTTTAGGAAACCTTCTTTGCAATTATTGTAACGTGATTTTGTAGTGTTTTTGGAAAACATAGTAACATCCTGCAAACGGAATATTTTAGAAGTAAAAAGATAATATTTTCGAGATTGCACAAGTAGGCGTTAACTGGAAATAGTTTCTTCGAAGATACGATAAGACCTGTACTTATCACCAGATTTATGAAAAATGCTCAATGTCGAGAAAAAATATACAAGCGAGTAGATATGTCTTACATCTTTGTATCCATCCATATAAAACAAAGATAATTTAATCAGTAATAAATGGTAAAAACAAGTCCCAATTACAGTGAATTCGTCACTGTTTTAACAACTAAAGAATATACTAAAACGGCAGCTGAGAGATATTTCATATACTATCATGTGGAAATATTAACCAACGAAGTAGTCTATCCGAGTATCTGACATCTCCCGAATTAGTCCGTTATACCCTCATATACAAGCATGGCATCCCCACTGTCCCACAATTCATAGCACTCTTATGTTTTTACCAAAGTGACGCAATTCAAACATCGATACTAGGATTAGCTGAATTTATATCTGATTTACCGTTGAATATCGACCCTTAATAGGATGATGGACAGTTTCGTTGTACCGGAAGTCGTATCCGCCATCTGCAATATAACATTGTTGGTTTACAACAAAACTGATACATGTTATTATACAGTCTTGATCATATGCAACGCTTGATTTTCTAAAAGACAAAGGTCTTGACAATGGTTATGTTAAAATACAATTGAAAACTATTTATTCGGACAGAAGTCATGGCAGCTGTCTTGTACAAGATCTTGCCATCATAGAAAATATCAAATTATATAAAAATAATGAATATAGAAAAAACATCCAAACGATACTCTTTTGGAATACTACGGAAATCTCCCAGGTAGTCCGAATGTTTGAATCAACCAATCAAACGTTATTCGATTTTAGCTAAATAAAAATTATTTTTATTTTCAGCCGAACTTGTCAAGACGTTTGTCTTTTGGGAAAGCAGGCGTCGCCTATGATCAAGACTAGTTATTATATATAAATTAATGTCTGAACTTGATCGACAAGTCGGGTCGAGTTAACGTCTGACTATCAATCCAGAGGTCGTGAATCCCCGTACGGCCAATCTCCGTGATGAAGGATATAGTTACGACATTTCGTCCCATTGTCATTCGATTTTCACCACTGGTTCAAATGAGAAAGTTATCAGTTACCTGCTCGATTACTAGTTAACTTTCAAGGAACAAGGAAAAAGTGGATTAACTGATCGTTTATTAGCCCTTGATGGCATAAAATGACGCTAATAATTCAAACAAACTTGATCGTCAAAATGGAGCGTGTGGTCCAATGATAGAGCATCGGATCCATGCCATCGGGGGATCGTGGATTCGATCCTTTACCACGACTATGTTTTTTGTCCTTGAGCAAGACACGATATCCGTAAATGCTTGGTATTGGTTCTATCCAGGAAGTCTTCCAGCGAGATGTGTCTAACAATTAATGTAGAAAAATTAATCTTAAAAGAAGAACAACAAAATATCTATAATTCGTCTTGGATGTTAACTTAGTTTTTTCTTTCAGAAATTAAACCAGTCTGTTCCGTCATCCCGATATTAACGGAATATTATAATAATGAGAATTAATGTGAACAATGGAATAATTGGTATCTGACTACAGTAAATGTGTGAATTATAAATTAAAAAACAAACACAACATCTTTCCATTTTGTGTTAAAGGGAGTATATCGGAAACGCAGCGGCTATAATTGTCTTAGGAAACGAAATTGTTTTTGAAATTGATAAAACGGACTTCTTCATCCTAAATATATAAAAGTCCGAATGGTTTGGTATGTCAAATCCACCAAAACGTGACAAAATCGATAATTCAATCGGATTGGTGCACTGGATACGAAATCCCCATTCTAAAAATAGACATCACTTAAATATTTCTTGATGATCTTTATATCGTCATTCCAAATCTTTCTAAGATGACACAAATACAACGTATAAACCTATCAGACGGATCAAATTGAAATCGAAATGAAATCACGTGACACATTTAATACGTCACAAAATATATTGCAATTATAAAGGGGGAATCTACTTTAGTCTAGTCTAGCCGCGTAGCCCAAGTTAGGAAATCATTTTTCAATATATTATTTTAGCATGTTTAAATATATATCCTCTTGGCAAGTCGGGTTCAGTTAGTATAGAGAGGCACGATGTATAAAAAAAGAAATTAACCAATTTTAAACTGTTTAAAACTCCTGATATATTATCTTTAACAGTTTAAACTTGTTGTACACAACATTAGCATAAACCGTTTAAACTTGGTGCGCACAACATTAACATAAAGCGTATAAACTTGGTTCACACATCATTAGCATAAACCGTATTAACTTGGTGCCCATAGCATTAACATAAACCGTTTAACTTTTGTGCGCACAGCATTAACATAAACCGTATTAACTTGGTGCCCGTAGCATTAACATAAACCGTATTAACTTGGTGCGCATAGCATTAACATAAACCGTATTAACTTGATGCGTATAGCATTAACATAAACCGTTTAAACTTTGTGCACACAGCATAAACATAAACCGTATAAACTTGATGCGCATAGCATTAACATAAACCGTATAAACTCGGTGCACACAGCATTAACATTAACCGTATTAACTTGGTGCGCACAGCATTTACATAGACCGTATTAACTTGGTGCGCACAGCATTAACATAAACCGTATTAACTTGTGCGCACAGCAATAAAATAAACCGTATTAACTTGGTGCGCACAACATCAACATAAACCGTATTAACTTGGTGCCCATAGCATTAATATAAACCGTATTAACTTGGTGCGCACAACATTAACATAAACCGTATCAACTTGGTGCCCATAGCATTAACATAAACCGTATTAACATAAATCGTTTAAACTTTGTGCGCACAGCATTAACATCAACCGTAATAACTTGGTGCGCAAAGCACTCAAATAAAAAGCTTTAACTTGGCGTATATAGTATCAAAATAAAAACAGTTTTAATAAGTGCGCAAAGCATTGAACTAAACAGTTTTAACTTGGTACACATAGCATAGAAATAACAGTTTTAACTTATTGTTCATTTTTATAGCAATAAAAATTTACATGTTGCACATATTATTCAAATAAACATTAAAACAAAGGTGCACATAGAATTATAATAAATAGTTTTGTCTTGTTGTATATTTAAAAACTATTTATAAAAAAATTTTTTTTAACTTTGTGCATATAGCATTAAAATAAACAATTTAACTTGGTACACATATCACTAAAATAGATAGTTATCAATAACTTGGTGCACATACTAGCATTTAAATAAACATTTTAACATAGCATTTAAATAAGTTATAAATAACTTGGTGTACAAAGTTTTAAAATAAACGTTTTAACTTGATGCGGAGTATATTGTTAAAATAAACACAAAAAATTATCAACTATATTATATGATAACTGTTATATACTTACAAAGTGTATGTTCGTAGTAATCCTGGGCCCCTGAGTAGAAGCCATAGAAACTGTCGAAGCCTCGACGTGTGGGTGTGTATTTCCAGTTACAGAAACCAAGGTGCCACCTGGGAACGTAACGAAGTGTTGGTTAAATGACACCAGTATGTATGATGCCCACTATGTTGTAAATGACACTAGTATGTATGATGCCCACTATGTTGTAAATGACACCAGTATGTATGATGCCCACTATATTGTAAATGACACTAGTATGTATGATGCCCACTATGTTGTAAATGACACCAGTATGTATGATGCCCACTATGTTGTAAATGACACTAGTATGTATGATGCCCACTATGTCGTAAATGACACTAATATGTACGATGCCCACTATGTTGTAAATGACACCAGTATATATGACGTCCACTTTGTTGTAATTGACACCTGTATGTATGACGTCCACTTTTTTGTAAATGACACCAGTATGTACGATGCCTACTATCTTGTAAATGACACCAGTATATATAATGCCCACTATATTGTAAATGACACATGTATGTATTCTGTCGACTATGTTGTAAATGACACCAGTATGTATGATGCCCACTGTGATTTAAATGACACCAGTATGTAAAATGCCCACTATGTTGTAAATGACACCAGTGTGTATGATGCCCACTATGTTGTAAATTACATCAGTATGTATGATGCCCACTTTAATGTCAATAATACCTGTATGTATGACGTCCAATATGTTGTAAATGGCACCAGTATGTATGGCGTCCACTATGTTGTAAATCACACTAGTATGTACGATGTCCTCTATTTTGCAAATGACACTAGTGTGTATGATGTCAACTTTGTTGTAAATGACACCAGTATGTATGGCGTCCACTATGTTGTAAATGAAACCATTATGTACGATGCCAATTATGTTATAAATGACACCACTATGTATGATGCCCACACTACTGTAAATGGCACCACTATGTATGATGCCCACACTACTGTTGATGGCACCACTATGTATGATGCCCACACTACTGTTAATGGCACCACTATGTATGATGCCCACACTACTGTTGATGACACCACTATGTATGATGCCCACACTACTGTAAATGGCACCACTATGTATGATGCCCACACTACTGTTAATGACACCACTATGTATGATGCCTACACTACTGTTAATGGCATCACTATGTATGATGCCTGCACTTCTGTTAATGGCACCATTTTGTATGATGCCCACACTACTGTTAATGGCACCACTATGTATGATGCCCACACTACTGTTAATGACACCACTATGTATGATGCCCACATTATTGTTAATGGCACCACTATGTATGATGCCTACTCTACTGTTAATTACACTACTATGTATGATGCCCACACTACTGTTAATAGCACCACTATGTATGATGCCCACACAACTGTTAATGGCACCACTATTTATGATGCCCATTATGTTGCTACTCACACCACTATGTATGATGCCCACACTACTGTTAATGACACCACTATGTATTATGCATACTATACTGTTAATGGCACCACTATGTTTGATGTCCATACTACTGTTAATGGCACCACTATGCATGATGCCTACTCTACTGTTAATGGCACCACTATGTATGATGCCCACTATGTTGCTACTGACACCACTATGTATGATGCCAACACTACTGTTAATGTATGATGCCTATTCTACTGTATATGGCACCACTATGTATGATGCCCACTGTGATGCTACTGACACCACTATGTATGGTGCCCACACTACTGTTAATGACACCACTATGTATGATGCCTACTCTACTGTTAATGACACCACTATGTATGATGCCCACACTACTGTTAAAGGCACCACTATGTATGATGTCCACAATATTGATTCTATTTTTGAAAGGGGCATACTTCTGGTAAGTTGCTGAAATGATCATAATTCACACAGTTTACCAGAAATATGATAAAGTGTACGATATGTGTTTTGAGCTCTCTTTCTAAATATGCATACGTTGTCATAGTCAGTTGGTCTATAGTTGGTCTATAGTCGGCGACATAGATATCAATAATGGGGAATGTACAATGCTAAGGAAGCTTATGATGTAATTGATTATAATTACTTATCTCGAACTAGGTTATATCGAGATACATGTTGGGATGTATTGGTTCATACTGGAAGCTATTAACTTGTTTTGTTTTGTAACCTTTCATTAAAGATATAAAATTATAAATATAACGATGCTTTGCCATAAAACATAGACTCCAGATAATTGATGTTACACTTCAGACTGTTTTCCAAGTAGGTATTTGAAACAAAATAATGTGCATTGCTTTATCATTGACTATTTCTGAAATTGACACTTTAAGGATTATTATAATAAGTGTTTCTTTTGTTTTATATACGTGCTGAAGGTCTGTGATCCTACAGAGAGATTCCCTCTGAGGTCCTTCTCCACCTATAACTGGCTGTCGTGTATTGCCTGCTGCGTGTTCATCCATTGTTTAAAAGAAGCCACACCGATACAAAATATAACAACAAAGTGTGCATCAATGTATGCACAAATGTGTACGTACTTGCCAACCATGTGTGTGGCGTAACCTTGTTTCTTCAGTGCCTCAGGTAACGTCTCCTTGTCGGCCGGCATGAACTTGGGCTGGAACCTATTGACAATACCATGCTGCATGCCGATATGGAAGGGGTAGTATCCCGTCATGAAGGCCCCTCGGGATCTGCAAATGTAACACATATAGCGATGTTAATTAGTGGCAGGAAAACATGGAACGTGAAGCAATCGTCCACGAAGACCTATTTTATACCAAGTGCTTAAGGTATAAATACGTGTTTTATCTGTAAATAAATATTCTCTATTTCTATGTATCGGTAAATTATATTTTAAAAATATCACCAAATGCTGTTATGGTAGAGAATGTTCAATATAGAATTATTGCACAAATTTGTTTTAGCCAAGTTGCTAACCTGCTAACATTCTCGCTGGACAACATTTAAATCGTCACGAAAGAAGTTGCTTGAATTCAATCTTGCTGAAAATGTTGTTGTCAGCAATTTTTTTCAAAGGTGAAATATATTTTTATTCTTAGTTTACCCTTAAAATGCTTGTGTTCTTGTATCTGAATTGTTTATATACGGTAACCAATAAAATGTATAAAATACATCAACTCTTTTGCCGAAGGACGATCCTGAAAGAAATATATGTCTATATATAAAGCAGTGCATGCCAACAAGTGAAACACTACATGTGTATGTGATGATAATATACTCGTCTATTTACGACATAGTTAGAGTAAATTTCACTAGTTGCACAACTGTTAAAATATACAATTCAAACTTATTGGTGTAAAGGCAATAAGGGCAAAGTGCTTCCGATTTCCTTACATAATACATTTGCTCTTGGTGCTCAAATTGTTCTTTTTTCTGTAATCGAAGGCATCGTCATGATTCTGCATTTTCCTAGTCGATCTTCATAAATCCCTCTCTTTGCCTCTCCCCCATTCACCCTCTTCTCTGCCTGCCTGTCTGTGTCAGCTTTGAGGGGTATTCAAAAAGTTTTGAGACTAACGCACTTCCGTAGAAATTAATATAGGTACATGTATTCGTACGAAGGGTTAATAAACTTGTAGGTCGTTTCAATAGCCAGGTACACCATGTAACCGAAAATAAGAGAAAGACCGATTATAGCAAAACGAACTCAAAGTTCTTAACGGGTTCTATATACGATTTTCAATTTCGAATGTCCTGGCGGCTCTTTCCACTAACCTTCGTAAGTCTTAAGACTTTTGTACGAACAAATTGTGAACTCAGGAACGTTTCATTTGCGCAGTAGCTTTGCGAATTTTTAAAAAAGCTAGCGAAAGTGCTTAAAATTATTTAATTGAAACACTAAATGAATTTCCCGACATTTTTTTCATAACTTCAAATTTTACACTAAGAAGTTCGTAAACTTAGGAACGTTTGTGAAACTGGCCCCTGTTGTGAAAATATCTTGTACACCTGACAGATCCGCTAATGGAACGTTTTATAGAGATGGGGTATTTAACTCATTGAGAAAACATTGCGTCAAACTTCACCCACGAACTGGTTTGACGGGTATGCTTATTATCCATATCAATGCATTTGCACGCAAGAGTTATATTGTGCAGTGCTCAGTTTCTGCGGGACCAAAAAGTCAAACAATTGCAGTACCGTCCATACTCAACAGTCCTGAGTCCCTGCGACTTTCTCTTTCCTGTACTGAAACTGATGCTTGATGTGCGTCACTATGATTCCAGAAACATTCTTGGCAGTGTTCATCAGTGTCGGCAGAGTATATCAAGAGCAGACTACTCTGCGGCTTTCAGGACATTAGTATCTCGGATGGAAAAGTGCATTTCTGCTAAGGGAGCATATTTTGAAGGATTGATATTAGAAATTTACCGTAAATAAGCTTAAGTCTTATTTTCTTAATTTCTTGTTTCAGTATTTATAAGTTAAGCGGCTTTACAGATATTTAGAGGCGTCACTGGCACATGGACAGCGTATTCTAATGTTGACGTGTTTTTTAGAAATATACCAAATTTTAAACTGTTTTTATCGGATATATATTTCGCAATATATGTCGGTTATAGACATTCAAAAGTAGGGAAATAAAGTTTTAAAAGAAACGAAGAAATAATAAGATGTTGTCATATATTCTCAGACAAACAAATCGCTCAGAAACGAAAACGTAGATTGATATTTAAGCCGGTTACATCGAATTAAAAATATCCTATAACTTCGTATATAACCCAGTATAATTTATATAACACCAAAAATGCATGTGACATGCATGTCTTTATAGATGCTGGGACTACTCAACACTTACTGGTAATAGGAACTTATTTAACATTATTAAATTGCGTTAAATGGTTACAAACAAAATGAACTAATTCATATATCCCCAATATTTATTAATAATTAAACAATTAAACAATAAGTGCTACAAATAAGCCACCAACTTCAATGTAAACACATACTTAATTAACTGTTCATGAATATACTTGTTGTATTGTTGTTTTTGTTTATTTTGTTGTTGTAACAGATGTAGTGATATTCACTTTCTTGATTAGTTTTATATTTTTTTTAATCAAAGGATTGCTTTAAAAAATCTAAAAAAGTGATATACATATATTTACCATTAATCATGTACAATCATTTTGCTTGCAAAGCTTAAAATATTTCTACTTTGTTTTGCTATTGTATTTTGTAAATAAATTGTAAATGTATATTTAGAGGACTCCAAGAAAGATACGTTTCAAAACTAATTGGGTTACCCTCTTTAAAATAAAGACTTCCATTCATTCATTCGTATAATTGTTATAGCATTCATAAAATATGTTGTTAGATAGGAAACCTTTCTATAATGTTAAGCTGATAACCCAGATTTCTGCACAGTGTGTGGGAAAGCTTAACAACTATTCCTAGAATTGCATTGCAATTTTGAGTGGAAATTCTTGAGAGTACGTGCTAACAACGAGTTATAAAGCGTGGTTTAAAAAATACAATTCATATTTCACTATGAGGGAATAAGTGACATTTCGCTGATATTTCGAGATGTTTTTGG